>CM038670.1:878819817-879419817 GCA_021605145.1 Aegilops bicornis
TTGGGGACCTCTCACTATTTTTTGGTGGACAGGTTCTACAGATTTTTGTTTGAAAGAGTACCATCAGACCTAGCCCTGAGAAGTATTTGGAAATCTAATTGTTTACTACTCCCTCCGTCCCATAATGTAAGACGCTTTTTGACACTAGTGTAGTGTCAAAAAGCGTCTTTCACTAGTGTCAAAAAGCGTCTTACATTATGGAACGGAGGGAGTAGAAGTGAAGGTGGCTACTGCACCAGTCCGCCTGAACACAAGGGGTATGATGCCCCGTTGAATGTGGCAGCTTGATTCGGGGTCGCAAGTGTGATTTATATCCTACTAACGTCCTGGAAACTCTTTTTCGTTTTTCTGGCTCTGATTTTGTGTGGGATTTCTATGCATTCATTGGGACCTTCACAGGCCAATTGCCCCATGCCTCGGTTCTGCTTCGCACCACTTTGTTCGCCTTTGTTTCGTGGACATGGCACCAACATACCATGCGCCTGCTGGAATATTTGGAACGAAAGGAGTGGGTTGATCTTTCAAGGACAGCCGCCCTCATTTGCTTGCTGGAAAGTTCATTTTCAAAGTAACCTACAGCTTCGCCGTTTGAGTGAAGCTGTAGGTTACTTGTCTTGCATTTGTCTACATGCAGAGCAGTTTAGTTCAACCTCTACTTGACTGGTTGCCTAATCTGTTTCTTTTTCTTTGTTCTCTCTTTTATCCACCTTGGATACGTACAGTTTGTAATATACTAATCTACGGTATCTCAGTCAACAAACAGAAAAGAGATGAAAGAGATACCTCAGGCTGCCCCTTGGGGACTTTCAAAGTGTAGCAGCATCCCTTGGGCTGGAGCTGCCCCGCAAACTGAACCTCGTTGTTCCTAGCACACAGACAAACCAGAGTTAGACTTCACACCCAAAAAAATCCAACAATTCTACACTTGTGCGGCACCATGGACGCAGCAGTACCTCTCGCTGCAATGCGGGCACTCGAAAGCCATCAGAACAACCTGCAGATTTCAACACATATCGTGAATCAAAACAGGTGGCTTTCTCCAGAGATACGGAGAGAAGAGTAGAGTAGTAGCTCCGGCTCACCTCCCGGAAGTGCGGGATCAGAGTGAGCAGTATCCTCGTCGTGCCCTGGCCACAGCAAATCACAATTTACAAACGTCAGTAATATCCAACACTGCAGGAAGCAGAGAGGAAAGCGAGGGGAAAAAGGTGGAGAGGCTTCTCACGTTCTCGCCGCAGCGCATGCAGAGGGACTCGACGACGTGGAGCGGCGTGTCGCGCGCGCCCTCGTCGCCCGCCGACTCCGCCGCGGACCGGATGTCCACCACCACGCCCCTGTCCTCGCCGGAGCTCGCCATGGCGTGGCGTGGCCGGTGCGGGCTGGGCTTCTCGCGAGAGGACGGAGCTTTCGGAAGCTCGCTGGTCCGGGGAGACCGCCGGCACGGGCGGCGGCAGGAGGGCGTGAGCGGCGGCGGCGGCGGCGGCGCGAACCCTGGGAGCAGGTTTTCGTTGCTGTGGAGGAGAAGGATTTTGGGTAGTTGGGCTGGGGAAGAAGCAGACCCAAATCCAATAGAAGTAAGAAGTCTCTGGACACTAGGCAAAGATGGGCTGGGTTAACGTCAAAACGACATGGGCCGAAAGTGCTCACTGATGGGCCGTAAAACGACATGGAACCCATAAAAAAAACCTGTATATGGGCAGCATGGATGCGGGTTCGTCAGAGTAATGCGCCGGGCCAGTATAGGCTTTATTTTCTTTTTTGTTTTCTTTTTCCCAGTGCAAGGCTTTCTGTTTTTACTTGCTTATGTTTATATATTTACAAAATGCTCTACAAATGTTCACCGCATATTATAACATTGTTCAAGAAATGTAAGTTTTTTGTTCTCGCCGTTTCAGAAAATGTTCATGTCATTGAAGAAAATGGTCATGTGTTAAAAAAATGTTCATGCTGTGTAAACAATTTGGTCACGCAAGTCCAAAGAATATTCACAGCGTTCAAATAAATGTTCACACATTTAAAAACAATGTTCATGACATTTTTGGAAAAACGTACATCATATATTAATAAATGTTCAGTGTGTGCAAAAAAATGTTCGTGTGTACATGAAAATGTACAACGTATGTTCAAAAAAATGTTTAGCATTTATTTGGAAAAGGTTCACCATGTATTTTCGATAAATCATTGAACATGTATCTGAAAAATGTTTCACATGTATTGAAAAAATCAATATGTACTCAAAAAATGTTTAACATGTATTTAAAAATATTGTTCACCATGCATTTAAAAATGTTCAATATGTTTAAGAAAATGTTTAGGCTGTATAAGAAAAATATAAAACATGTATTTAAAGGAGCCGACATGTATTTGAAAAAATGAAAGAAAAAGGACGCGGAGTTTTGGCTCCCGGGCTCATCTGCACCCCCGCTTAGAAAAAGAATCAAAATAAATACTAGAAAAATTCAAAAAATTCCAATTTTTTTGTGGTGCTAGATAATTTGACGCGTGAGGTGCGCCCCAAAATTCAACTCATTTGAGCATCTGAGCAACTCTCGACAAAAAAGACAAAATCAGGGTCTGTAAAAATGTGTACTGTTCACGCACTGTTTTGACCCGATTTGTCTTTTTCGCCGAGAGCTACTCAGATGTCCAAATAAGTTGAATTTTGCACCTCACGCGCCAAAAATATCTACCACCACAAAAATTGAATTTTGAATTTTCTAGTTTGAATTTTTTGCTGGGCGGGAGCAGATGAGCCCGGGCTCCAGGATGAATTATCGAAAAAAAAACAGATTTTTTTCTTAAATAAAGAGCAAAAAAAAAGGATAAAAATATAAGAAAAATACAAAAAAGACAAAATTAGGAAGGGTGTGGAACATTACCAAAGCCGGTGAAAGGTTCCATGAACCGATGCTGGAACCATTGCAAAACATTCATTGGGCCGACGCATCCTACCGCTTGCCTACTGCATGTCGGGACTCGGTCTCGTAGTAGGTAAGATACATAAATCACTAGTTAAGGGATCCCCTAAAAAAACTAGTCAAGGGATACCCGTTGTAAAGGTCATCCCCACCTTCTTTGTTGTTGACAAGTGGCACACTGAGTGAGGAGATGTCTCCAACGGTCCTGTACGGCCGGGCGACCAGGGCGCTCGAGGCGACGCGGGCGGTGTTCTTGTGCCCGCCTCTATCTCCGGCGGCCTCACCGCGGTGGCCACCGCCGAAGGGGGCGCGTGGACTGCGGCCTGGCCGGGGTCAGAAAGCAGCAAGGCGCCACCGTGTTCGCGCGGCTGGACGGGGAGCAGGTTCTGGGCGCTCGCGGACGCGAGTTCAGACGACGACGAGGAGGAGGATGGCTGCGTTGCGGAGGGGCGGGCGGAGCAGGGCCGGCCAGCGTTCTCTGTTGGCGACTTCGTGGAGCGGGTGGAGGAGCTCGGGTGCTCCTTCAAGGCCGGCTATCGCCGCGCTTTTGCACCCGGTGGCCATGGTCCCGGCGTCTTTGCTGATGGTGGCGATCTCGCCTCATGGCTGGGGAGGTCAGGAGTGGGCAGCCGGAGCCTATGGACGCCGGCCTGCTCCTCTCTCTGGCACAGGCCGACTGGCCGGATCTGGGGTCCGTGTGTGGCGGCTGACAGCCGTCGTCTGAGCTCCTCTGCCTAGGGTTGGGGAGGAGATGACCGCGCGGTCTCCGGGCCGGGCGTCGCTCGTGGGCTGCGGCCCAGTGCGGGGGCTTGCGCTGGTGGTGGCCCAGTACCTTCCGTCCCTTACGCCCGAGGCGGGCCCTCAAGGGTTCGGTCCCTCAAAGTGGTGGGGGTAGAGGGTGGACAGGGTGGGCCACGACCCAGCGCGCGGTCTCCGGGCGGGCGTCGCTCGTGGGCTATGGCCTAGTGCGGGGGCTTGCGCCGGTGGTGGCCCAGTACCTTCTGTCCCTTACGCCCGAGGCGGGCCCTCAAGGGTTCGGTCCCTCAGAGTGGTGGGGGTAGAGGGTGGACAGGGTGGGCCACGACCCGCCCTGAGATATTTTGGATAGCTTTATAACACAGGAATTAAGGTAAAAAAATATTTTTATGAACTGGCCCACGCTGGCCCATTGGGCTAGATCCGCTACTGGTCCCTCACAGGCCCAGGCCGCCCGCCCGCCATGGCCCAGCCCAGCCCAGGCCCATTACCCAAGCAATATAAGTGGGTGTGGCCGCGTCGGGGAACCCTTGATGCTTCATTAGGGTTTCAAGCCACCAAATCGGAGGTGCGGCGCTTCGGCCACTCCGCTCGCTCCCTCTTCCCCATTCCCCTCCCCCTCCTCTCGACCGATCCTTTGCCGCGGTCGTGGCGATGGGATCCAAGCAAGACCGCCGCGCAGAGAAGCCGGCCATGGGGACCGCGAACACGCGCGGTGCCAGATCTCCTCGGCGCAGGGGGCGGAGCGCGCCGACGAGGATGGCGGCTGGGGGCCGCCGCCGGCCTGGTGGATGAAGGAGCAAGAAAGAAAAAAGAAGAAGAAGGAGGAGTACAAGAGACGAGGCCTGGAGCTCAAGCGCAAGGGGATGCAGTCAGCCTCCGGCGGCGACCGTGTCGGAGATCCATTCGCCAAGAAGACCAAGTTCAAGTCTGCGGGGGTGGCGGCCTCACGCCGCCCCGCCCACCTCTGACGTACCTTCTTCTTCCAACGGCACGGCAGCAGAACCGATCCCCGTCGAGGAAGCCGAGGGCCCGGAGTGCTTCAAATGCGGCCGGGCAGGCCACTACCAGAACTAGTGCTCCTTCAAACCGTTGTGCATTGAATGCACCCAGGAGGGGCACACCTCTGCCCTCTGTCCGTCTCGCGGCAAACCTTTGCTTCTTCAGACCATGGGGCACGCCATCTCCGGCGAGGGCTTCTACTACCTCCAGTATGTCGAAGAGCTGCCGCCGGCCCTGCTCGGGGCCAACGCGGCGGTGCTGTCTGTGGCGTCGGGCGTCCTCTCGAAGGCCATCCTGGAGGTGGAGCTGTCGCATCTGTTCGAGGGGGCCTGGGACTAGCAGATCTTCCTCCTTGATGGCAACGCCTTCTCGGTGGTGTTTCTGGACCCGGCCATGCTGCGGATGGCCACGTCAGCGGCAAGCTCTTCCTCTCCCTCAACAACATCAATGCCGACATCCGTGACGCCATTATCGAAGCGCCCAAGGGAGAGGATATGCCTGTGGTCTGGGTCAAGCTGCGGGGGGTGCCGCCCAAGCAACGCCGCTCCGACAGGCTCATGGTGGCCACTACCATCTTTGGGCGAGCCTCTCACGGTTGACGAGTCATTGGTCAGCCCGGGCCCAGTCCACATGCGCTTTGCGTGCTGCAATCTGGCCAAGCTCAAGGGCACCGTGCAGATTTGGTTCAATGGCGCGGGCTTCAACATCTCCGCCGAGCCGGAGTTTGGTCCAGCCCAGCTGGCGGCCCTGGCTCTTCCCTCCCCCTCCCCTCCCAACAACGGCAAGGGCCCTGACACGAACGGACATTGGCGGGACGACGACATGGACAAGGATCAAGACGCCAACATGGATGACGAGTCGATCGACACGGTGGCATGGGAGAAGCTGGGCATCACCGAGCATGGGGGGCGTCGGTTCCTCATCGGCAGGCGGCGATGGCTACGGTGCAGGACGGGTTGTCCACAGGGCTGGCGCTTTCTGTCCCCAACCAGTACGACTCCAACCTGGGCTCGGTGACTTCCCCTCCGACGCGGGTAGTCGACGGCACACCCTCGGACCTGGCGGACGCGGCGGTGCTGGATGGGGCGCACACTCCACTCGCCATGTCCATGGACACCTCACTGCTTCCCCCTCCTTCTTGCTCTCCGACCCAAGGCGGGCGCAGCAGCAACAAGGCCAGCTCCGCGCAGCAGTCCAAGAAGGTGGCGGTGCGCAAGGTGACTGTGGAGGCAGTGCGTTCGACAAAACAGATGGGGGCTCCCGTGACCCCTCGCCAGACAGTGATGGCTCTGGCTGCGCCCATCTCCATCCCGCTCGTGTAGGAGGCCACCAAGACAGTGCCTATCCCGAAGGCCAAGCGATCCAAGACGGTGGCGGCGGCGCAAGTGGCTCCGGTGCGGGCCAGCTCTCTTTCCAAGGGTGCCAAAGGGAACATACCGTCCCTGCAGCGCGCCCAGCTCCTACAAGCCCAGAAGAACCTGGAGACCTCAGGTAACCCTCTTCCCCGCTTCACGATTCTAGACTCTTTTTCGGACGATCACTTGGGCGAGGTGTTAGGGGAGAGCAGTGTGGAGGCGTTGGGTGGTGCAGGCAGTGAGCTGATCTCACTGATCCGTGCCAAAGAAGTGGCGCAGGCAGAGCTTGCAGCGGCGGCTGCTAGTCACGCATATCTGCTGGCATCAGAGGCAGGGGCCTCAGATGTGCTAGCAGTCTGGCCCGATGGGGATTCAGCAACAGGGGTTGCTACCTCCCCCCACCTTACCGCGGCAAGGTGCGGCGCGTGGCCAAGGCGATCACCTCTAGGGGTGTTCGCTTGAGAAACATAATCCTCTAGATGCGTGCTCTGTTCTGGAACATACACAGCTTCGGCCATGCGGGTCGCCGTACCCAACTAAAAGAGTACAATAGGAAAGAGGCTGTCGACATCGTAGGGCTCCAGGAAACGGTCAGAACGGAGTTTCGCCACCAAGATATCCTTGCGGTTGACCCTGTGGAACGCTTTGCGTGGCACCATGCCCCAGCGACGGGTCATTCTGGAGGTATGTTGTTAGGTTTCTGCTCTGCCACTTACGAGGTCTTGGCTTGGGATGTTGGCTCCTTCTTCATTGTGGCTAACATTCGAGTCCGCACGCCGTTACGCGTTCTTGCGGTCGTCCAGGTCTACGGACCAGCGGACCACTCCCGCTCGGCTGAGTTCTTGGGACAAGGAGCCAACATGAGTTCTTGTGCCTCGCTAAGTTTTGGGTTACTTTCCAGTCGATCTCCGCAGCACAGACCCCCCTGATGGTAGGGGCGATTTCAATCAGATTCGCTCGGGAGCGGATAAGAACAACAACAACATCAACTGGCCAAGGGTGGCCATGTTCAACAACGCAATCGCGTCAATGGCATTTAGGGAAGTGGCCAGGACTGGGGTTAGGTTCACTTGGACGAACAAGCAGCTCGCCCCGGTGTTGGACGGCATGTTCATGTCACCTGATTGGGAGGTGGTGTACCCCTTATGCTCTGTCATTGCGGAGATGCGTATCGGGTCCGACCACATGCCCTTAATCTTGTCCTTAGGGGAGGACAGGATTCTACGTATCCCCCGTTTCTTTTTTGAGACGGCCTGGTTCGAGATACCAGGCTTCAACTCCGTCTTTAAGGAAAAATGGAGTTCCTGTGTGGACCTTATTGGTCCACAGCACGACCCAATGGAATTCTGGAACGCGGCAGGGGGGCGCCTTCGCGCGTGCCTCAAGGGTTGGGGTGCTAACCAAGGGCGAGACGACAAACTTCTCAGGGCGAGATTTGTCGACGAGATTGCGTGTCTCGACGCCCAGGCCGGCATGAGATCCTTCTCCGAGCAAGATGAAGGAAATATGCTATAGAGGCAATAATAAAGTTATTATTTGTTTCCTTATATCATGATAAATGTTTATTATTCATGCTAGAATTGTATTAACCGGAAACTTAGTACATGTGTGAATACATAGACAAAACATATTGTCCCAGTATGCCTCTACTTGACTAGCTCGTTAATCAAAGATGGTTATGTTTCCTAACCATAGAAATGTGTTGTCATTTGATGAACGGGATCACATCATTAGGAGAATGATGGCATGGACATGACCCATCCGTTAGCTTAGCATTATGATCGTTATAGTTTCATTGCTACTGCTTTCTTCATGACTTATACATGTTCCTCAGACCATGAGATTTTGCAACTCCCGAATAACGGAGGAACACCTTGTGTGCTATCAAACGTCACAACGTAAATGGGTGATTATAAATATGCTCTACAGGTGTCTCCGAAGGTGTTTGTTGGGTTCGCATAGATCGATATTAGGATTTGTCACTCCGTGTTTCGGAGGTATCTCTCGGCCCTCTCGATAATGCTCATCACTATAAGCCTTGCAAGCAATGTGACTAATGAGTTAGTTGCGGGGTAAAGTATTACAGAATGAGTAAAGAGACTTGCCGGTAATGATATTGAACTAGGTATGATGATACCAACGATCGAATCTCGGGCAAGTAACATACCGATGACAAAGGGAACAACGTATGTTGTTATGCGGTTTGATCGATAAAGATCTTCGTAGAATATGTAGGAGCCAATATGAGCATCCAGGTTCCAATATTGGTTATTGATCGGAGATGTGCCTCGATCATTTCTACCTAGTTCTCGAACCCGTAGGGTCCGCATGCTTAACGTTCGATGACGATTTGTATTATGAGTTATGTGTTTTGATGACCGACGTTTGTTCGGAGTCCCGGATGAGATCACGAATGTGACAATGTGTCTCGAAATGGTCGAGACGTAAAGATCGATATATTGGAAGGCTATATTCGGACATCGGAAAGGTTCCGAGTGATTCGGGTATTTTCTGGAGTAGCGGGGAGTTACGGTAATTCACCGGGAGAAGTAATGGGCCTTATTGGGCCATACGGGAAATAGAGGAGGCAGGCCAAGGGGAGGTGGCTCGCCCCCCCCCCCCATTGGTTCGAATTGGACTAGTGGAAGGGGGTGGCGCCCCCCTTGCCCTTTCCTACTCCCTCTCTCCTTCCTTCTCTCCTACTCCTAAAAGGGAAAGGATTCCTACTAGGAGTTGGAAGTCCTAGTAAGACTCCATACACATGGCGCGCCCCTAGGGGGCCGGCCTCTCTCCCTCCCTCCTTTATGTACGTGGGCAGGGGGCACCCCAAATATACACAAGTTTCTCTCCCAACCGTGTGCGGTGTCCCCCCCCCCCACAGTTACACACCTCGATCATACCGTGGTAGAGCTTAGGCGAAGCCCTGCAGCGGTAGCATCATCGTCACCGTCACCATGCTGTCGTGCTGACGGAACTCACCCTCGTCCTCAACTAGATCAAGAGAATGAGGGACGTCATTGAGCTAAACGTGTGCTGAACGCAGAGGTGCCGTACATTCGGTACTTGGATCGGTTGGATCACGAAGACATTCGACTACATCAACCACGTTATTGAAACGCTTCTGCTTTCGGTCTACGAGGCTACATGGACACACTCTCCCCTCTCGTTTCTATGCATCACCTAGATAGATCTTGCGTGATCGTAGGATTTTTTTTGAAATTACCGTGTTCCCCAACAGTGGTATCACAGCCAGGTCTATGCGTAGATGTTATATGCACAAGTAGAACATAAAGAGTTGTGGGCGATAATAGTCATACTGCTTACCAACATGTCATACTTTGATTCGGCGGTATTGTTTGATGAAGCGGCCCACACCGATGTTACATGACCGCGTTCATGAGACTGGTTCTATCGACGTGCTTCGCACACAGGTGGCTAGTGGGTGTCTGTTTCTCCAGCTTCAGTTGAATCGATTGTGGCTACGCCCGGTCCTTGCTGAAGGTTAAAACAGGACACTTGACGAAAAATTGTTGTGGTTTTGATGCGTAGGTAAGAACGGTTCTTGCTAAGCCTGTAGCAGCCACGTAAAACTTGCAATAACAAAGTAGAGGCCTGTCTAACTTGTTTTAGCAGGGCATGTTTGTTGGGGAACGTAGTAATTTCAAAAAAAATTCCTACGCACACGCAAGATCATGGTGATGCATAGCAACGAGAGGGGAGAGTGTGTCCACATACCCTCGTAGACCGAAAGCAGAAGCGTTATGACAACGCAGTTGATGTAGTCGTACGTCTTCACGATCCGACCGATCCAAGCACCGAACGTACGGCACCTCCGAGTTCAGCACACGTTCAGCTCGATGACGATCCCCGGACTCCGATCCAGCAGGGTGTCGGGGATGAGTTCCGTTAGCACGACGACATGGTGACGATGATGATGTTCTACCGACGCAGGGCTTCGCCTAAGCACCGCAACAATATGAGCGAGGTGGAATATGGTGGAGGGGGGCACCGCACACGGCTAAGGAACGATCACGAAGATCAACTTGTGTGTCTAAAGGTGCCCCCTGCCCCCGTATATAAAGGAGCCAAGGGGGAGGGGGCGGCCGGCCAAGGAGGCGCCAGGAGGAGTCCTACTCCCACCGGGAGTAGGATTCCCCCTTCAAGTAGTAGGAGTAGGAGTCAAGGAAAGGGGAAGAGAAGAGAAGGAAGGAGGCGCAGCCCCTCCCTAGTCCAATTCGGACTAGGCCTTGGGGGGGCGCCCAACCTCGCCTCTCTCTTTCCCCTAAAACCCAATAAGGCCCATATACTCCCCGGCGAAATCCCGTAACTCTCCGGTACTCCAAAATATACCCGAATCACTCGGAACCTTTCCCAACTCCGAATATAGTCGTCCAATATATCGATCTTTACGTCTCGACCATTTCGAGACTCCTCGTCATGTCCCCGATCTCATCCGGGACTCCGAACTCCTTCGGTACATCAAAAATCATAATATAACTGTCATCGAAACCTTAAGCGTGCGGACCCTACGGGTTCGAGAACTATGTAGACATGACCGAGACAGGTCTCCGGTCAATAACCAATAGCGGAACTTGGATGCTCATATTGGCTCCCACATATTCTACGAAGATCTTTATTGGTCAGACCGCACAACAACATACGTTGTTCCCTTTGTCATCGGTAGTTACTTGCCCAAGATTCGATCGTCGGTATCCAATACCTAGTTCGATCTCGTTACCGGCGAGTCTCTTTACTCGTTACGTAATGCATCATTCCGTAACTAACTCATTAGCTACATTGCTTGCAAGGCTTATAGTGATGTGCATTACCAAGAGTGCCCAGAGATACCTCTCCGACAATCGGAGTGACAAATCCTAATCTCGAAATACGCCAACCCAACATGTACCTTCGGAGACACCTGTAGAGCTCCTTTATAATCACCCGATTCACGTTGTGACGTTTGGTAGCACACAAAGTGTTCTTCCGGTAAACGGGAGTTGCATAATCTCATAGTCATGGGAACATGTATAAGTCATGAAGAAAGCAATAGCAACATACTAAATGATCAAATGCTAAGCTAACGGAATGGGTCAAGTCAATCACATCATTCTTCTAATGATGTGATCCCATTAATCAAATGACAACTCATGTCTATGGTTAGGAAACTTAACCATCTTTGATTAACGAGCTAGTCAAGTAGAGGCATACTAGTGACACTATGTTTGTCTATGTATTCACACATGTATTATGTTTCCGGTTAATACAATTCTAGCATGAATAATAAACATTTATCATGAAATAAGGTAATAAATAATAACTTTATTATTGCGTGTAGGGCATATTTCCTTCAGTCTCCCACTTGCACTAGAGTCAATAATCTAGTTCACATCGCCATGTGATTTAACACCAATATTCACATCTGTATGTGTTAATACCCATAGTTCACATCGTCATGTGATCAACACTCAAAGGGTTTACTAGAGTCAATAATGTAGTTCACATCGTTATGTGATTAACACCCAAAGAGTACTAAGGTATGATCATGTTTTGCTTGTGAGAGAAGTTTAGTCAACGGGTCTATCATATTCAGAGCCGTATGTATTTTGCAAATATTCTATGTCCACAATGCTCTGCACGGAGCTACTCTAGCTGATTGCTCCAACTTTCAATATGTATCCAGATTGAGACTTAGAGTCATCTGGATTGGTGTAAAAGCTTGCATCGTTGTAACTTTTTACGACGGGCTCTTTTATCACCTCCATAATCGAGAAACATCTCCTTATTTCTCTAATGATAATTTTGACCAATGTCCAGTGATCTACTTCTAGATCACTATTGTACTCCCTTGCCAAATTCAGAGCAAGGTATACAATAGGTGCAGTACATAGCATACTTTATAGAACCTATGATCGAGGCATAGGGAATGACTTTCATTCTCTTTTCTATTTTACGCCATGGTCGGGATTTGAGTCTTTACTCAATTTCACACCTTTGCAACACAGGCAAGAACTCTTTCTTTGACTGTTCCATTTTGAACTATTTCAAAATCTTGACAAGGTATGTACTTATTGAAAAACTTATCAAGCGTCTTGATCTATCTCAATAGATCTTGATGCTCAATACGTAAGCAGCTTCTTGAGGTCTTTCTTTTAAAGAACTCCTTTCAAATACTCCTTTATGCTTTCGGAAAAATTCTACATCATTTCTGATCAACAATATGTTACTCACATATATTTATCAGAAAGGCAGTAGTGCTCCCACTCACTTTATTGTAAATACAAGCTTCACCGTAAGTCTGTATAGAACTATATGCTTTGATCAACTTATCAAAGAGTATATTCCAACTCTGAGATGCTTGCACCAGTCCATAGATGGATCACTGGAGCTTGCACATTTTGTTAGCACCGTTAGGATTGACAAAACCTTCTGGTTGCATCATATACAACTCTTCTTTAAGAAAACCATTAAGAAATGCAGTTTTGATATCCATTTGCCAGATTTCATAAAATGTGGCAATTGCTAACATGATTCGGACAGACTTAAGCATCGCTACAGTTGAGAAAATCTCATTGTAGTCAACACCTTGAACTTGTCGAAAAACCTTTCACAACAAGTCGAGCTTTGTAGATAGTAAGACTACTATCAGTGTCCGTCTTCCTCTTGAAGATCCATTTATTTTCTATGGCTTGCCGATCATCGGGCAACTCCACCAAAGTCCACACTTTGTTCTCATACATGGACCCCATCTCAGATTTCATGGCCTCAAGCCATTTCGCGGAATCTGGGCTCATCATCGCTTCCTCATAGTTCGTAGGTTCATCATGGTCTAGTAACATGACTTCCAGAACATGATTACCGTACCACTCTAGTGCGGATATTTACTCTGGAAGACCTACAAGGTTTGGTAGCAACTTGATTTGAAGTTTCATGATCATCAACATTAACTTCCTCACTAATTGGTGTAGGAATCACTGGAACTGATTTCTGTGATGAACTACTTTCCAATAAGGGAGAAGGTACAGTTACCTCATCAAGTTCTACTTTCCTCGCACTCACTTCTTTCGAGAGAAACTCCTTCTCTAGAAAGGATCCATCTTAGCAACGAATAACTTGCCTTCAGATATGTGATAGAAGGTGTACCCAATAGTTACCTTTGGGTATTCTATGAAGACGCACTTCTCCGATTTGGGTTCAAGCTTATCAGGTTGAAACTTTTCCACATAAGCATCGCAGCCACAAACTTTTAAGAAACGACAACTTTGGTTTCTTGCCAAACCACAGTTCATAAGGCGTCGTCTCAACGGATTTTGATGGTGCCCTATTTAAAGTGAATGCAGCTATCTTTAATGCATAACCCCAAAACGATAGTGGTAAATTGGTAAGAGACATCATAGATTGCACTATATCCAATAAAGTACTGTTATGACGTTCGGACACACCAATAAGCTGTGGTGTTCCAGGTGGCATGAGTTTGTGAAACTATTCCACATTGTTTTAATTGAAGACCAAACTCGTAACTCAAATATTTGTCTCCGCGATCAAATTGCAGAAACTTTATTTTCTTGTTACGATCATTCTCCACTTCACTCTGAAATTCTTTGAACTTTTCAAATGTTTCAGACTTGTGCTTCATTAAGTGATATACTCATATCTGCTCAATTCATCTTGTGAAGGTCAGAAAATAACGATACCCACCACGAGCATCAACACTCATCGGACCGCATACATCGATACGTATTATTTCCATCAAGTCAGTAGCTCGTTCCATTGTTCCGGAGAACGGAGTTTTAGTCATCTTGCCCAAAAGGCACGGTTCGCAAGCATCAAATGATTCATAACCAAGAGATTCCAAAAATCCATCTTTATGGAGTTTCTTCATGCGCTTTACACCGATATGACCCAAACGGCAGTGCCACAAATAAGTTGCACTATCATTATCAACTTTGCATCTTTTGGCATCGATATTATGAATATGTGTATTACTACGATCGAGATCCAACAAACTATTTTCATTGGGTGTATGACCATCGAAGGTTTTATTCATGTAAACAGAACAACAATTATTCTCTGACTTTAAATGAATAACCGTATCGCAATAAACATGATCAAATCATATTCATGCTCAGCATAAGCGCCAAATAACATTTATTTAGGTTTAACACTAATCCCGAAAGTATAGGGAGTGTGCGATGATGATTATATTAATCTTGGAACCACTTCCAACACACATCATCACTTCACCCTCAACTAGTCTCTGTTTATTCTGTAACTCCTGTTTCGAGTTACTACCCTTAGCAACCGAACAAGTATCAAATACTCAGGGGCTACTATAAATACTAGTAAGGTACACATCAATAAGTTGTATATCAAATATACCCTTGTTCACTTTGCCATCCTTCTTATCCACCAAATATTCAGGGTATTTCCGCTTCCAGTGACCATTTCCTTTACAGTACAAGCACTTAGTTTCAGGCTTTGGTCCAGCTTTGGGCTTCTTCATGGGAGTGACAACTTGCTTGCCATTCTACATGAAGTTCCCTTTCTTTCCCTTTGCCCTTTTCTTGAAACTAGTAGTCTTGTCAATCATCAACACTTGATGCTCTTTTTTGATTTCTACCTTCGTCGATTTCAACATCATGAAGAGCTCGGGAATCGTTTTCGTCATCCCTTGCATACTATAGTTCATCACGAAGTTCCAGTAACTTGGCAATGGTGACTAGAGAACTCTGTCAATCACTATATTATCTGGAAGATTAACTCCCACTTGATTCAAGTAATTGTAGTACCCAGACAATCTGAGCACGTGCTCACTAGTTGAGCAATTCTCCTCCATCTTTTAGCTATAGAACTTGTTGGAGACTTCATATCTCTCAACTCGGGTATTTGCTTGAAATATTAACTTCAACTCCTGGAACATCTCATATGGTCCATGACGTTCCAAACGTCTTTGAAGTCCCGATTCTAAGCCGTTAAGCATGGTGCACTAAACTATCAAGTAGTCATCACATTGAGCTAGCCAAACGTTCATAACGTGCGCATACGCTCCTGCAATAGGTCTGTCACCTAGTGGTGCATCAAGGACATAATTCTTCTGTGCAGCAATGAGGATAATCCTCAGATCACGGATCCAATCCGCATCATTGCTACTAACATCTTTCAACATATTTTTCTCTAGGAACATATCAAAATAAACATAGGGAAGCAATAACGTGAGCTATTGATCTACAACATAATTTGCAAAATACTATCAGGACTAAGTTCATGATAAATTAAAATTCAATTAATCACATTACTTAAGAACTCCCACTTAGTTAGACATCTCTCTAATCATCTAAGTGATCACGTGATCCAAATCAACTAAACCATGTCCGATCATCACGTGAGATGGAGTAGTTTTCAATGGTGAACATCACTATGTTGATCATATCTACTATATGATTCACGCTCGACCTTTTGGTCTTAGTGTTCCGAGGCCATATCTGTATATGCTAGGCTCGTCAAGTTTAACCTGAGTATTCCGCGTGTGCAACTATTTTGCACCCGTTGTATTTGAACGTAGAGCCTATCACACCCGATCATCACGTGGTGTCTCAGCATGAAGAACTTTCACAATGGTGCATACTCAGGGAGAACACTTATACCTTGAAATTTAGTGAGAGATCATTTTATAATACTACCATCAATCAAAGCAAAATAAGATGCATAAAGGATAAACATCACATGCAATCAATATAAGTGATATGATATGGCCATCGTCATCTTGTGCTTGTGATCACCATCTCCGAAGCACCGTCATGATCACCATCGTCACCGGAGCGACACCTTGATCTTCATCGTAGCATCGCTGTCGTTTCGCCACCTATTGCTTCTACGACTATCGCTACAGCTTAGTGCTAAAGTAAAGCAATTACAGGGCGATTTCATTGCATATAATAAAGTGACTACCATATGGCTCACCTTGATTGCCGATAACTTCGTTACAAAACATGATCATCTCATACAATAAAATATAGCATCACGTCTTGACCATATCACATCACAACATGCCCTGCAAAAACAAGTTAGACATCCTCTACTTTGTTGTTGCAAGCTTTACGTGGCTGCTACGGGCTGAGCAAGAACAATTATTACCTACGCATAAAAACCACAATGATAGTTCGTCAAGTTAGTGCTATTTTAACCTTCTCAAGGACCGGGCGTAGCCACACTCGGTTCAACTAAAGTTGGAGAAACTGACACCCGCCAGCCACCTATGTGCAAAGCACGTCGGTAGAACCAGTCTGGTGTAAGCGTACACGTAATGTCAGTCCGGGCCGCTTCGTCCAACAATACCGCCGATCCAAAGTATGACATGCTGGTAAGCAGTATGACTTGTATCGCCCACAACTCACTTGTGTTCTACTCATGCATATAACATCTACGCATAAAACTAGGCTCTGATACCAGTGTTGTGGAACGTAGTAATTTCAAAAAAAATCCTACGCACACGCAAGATCATGGTGATGCATAGCAACGAGAGGGGAGAGTATTGTCCACGTACCCTCGTAGACCGAAAGCGGAAGCGTTAGCACAACACGGTTGATGTAGTTGTACGTCTTCATGATCCGACCGATCAAGTACCAAACGTACGACACCTCTGAGTTCAACACACGTTCAGCTCGATGACGTCCCACGAACTCCGACCCAGCAGAGCTTTGCGGGAGAGTTCCATCAGCACGATGGTGTGATGACGGTGTGATGATGCTACCGACGCAAGGCTTCGCCTAAGCACCGCTACGATATTACCGAGGTGGAATATGGTGGAGGGGGGCACCGCACACGGCTAGGAGATCAGGAGATCAATTGTTGTGTCTAGAGGTGCCCCCCTGCCCTCGTATATAAAGGAGGGAGGGAGAGGCCGGCCCTAGAGGAGGGCGCGCCAAGTGTGGGGAGTCCTACTAGGACTCTTAAGTCCCTAGTAGGATTCCCCTTTCCTTTCCGGAGTAGGGGAGAAGGAAAGAGGGGGAGAGGGACAAGGAAAAGGGGGCTGCACCCCTTGTCCAATTCGGACCAGAGGGGGGATGCGCGCCTCCTTCCTTTTGTCCTCTCTCCTCTATTCCCGTATGGCCCAATAAGGCTCATATACTCCCCGGCGAATTCCCGTAACTCTCTGTTACTCCGAAAAATACCCGAATCACTCGGAACCTTTCTGAAGTCCGAATATAGTCATCCAATATATCGATCTTTACGTATCGACCATTTTGAGACTCCTCGTCATGTCCCCGATATCGTCCGGGACTCCGAACTACCTTCGGTACATCAAAACACATAAACTCATAATACCGATCGTCACCGAACTTTAAGCGTGCGGACCCTACGAGTTCGAGAACTATGTAGACATGAACGAGACACGTCTCCGGTCAATAATCAATAGCGGAACCTGGATGCTCATATTGGTTCCCACATATTCTACGAAGATCTTTATCGGTCAAACCGCATAACAACATACGTTGTTCCCTTTGTCATCGGTATGTTACTTGCCCGAGATTCGATCGTCGGTATCTCAATACCTAGTTCAATCTCGTTACCGGCAAGTCTCTTTACTCGTTATGTAATGCATCATCGTGCAACTAACTCATTAATCACATTGCTTGCAAGGCTTATAGTGATGTGCATTACCGAGAGGGCCCAGAGATACCTCTCCGGCAATCGGAGTGACAAATCCTAGTCTCGAAATACGCCAACTCAACATTTACCTTCGGAGACACCTGTAGAGCTCCTTTGTAATCACCGAGTTACGTTGTGACGTTTGGTAGCACACAAAGTGTTCCTCCGGTAAACGGGAGTTGCATAATCTCATAGTCATAGGAACATGTATAAGTCATGAAGAAATCAATAGCAACATACTAAATGATCAAGTGCTAAGCTAACAGAATGGGTCAAGTCAATCACATCATTCTCTAATGATGTGATCCCGTTAATCAAATGACAACTCATGTCTATGGCTAGGAAACTTAACCATCTTTGATTCAACGAGCTAGTCAAGTAGAGGCATACTAGTGACACTATGTTTGTCTATGTATTCACACATGTATTATGTTTCCAGTTAATACAATTCTAGCATGAATAATAAAAAATTATCATGAAATAAGGAAATAAATGATAACTTTATTATTGCCTCTAGGGCATATTTCCTTCATGATATACAGGTTATTCATGTGTACCTATTACTGTTCATAGTAGCCCTGGGTATTTGATACTTTTTTGGCTGCTCAGATTAGTAACTCAAAACAGGAGTTACAAAATAAATAGAGACTAGTTGAGGATGAAGTGACGATGTGTGTTGGAAGTGGTTCCAAGATTGATATGATCATCATCGAGCACTCCCTATACTTTCAGGATTAGTGTTGAACCTAAATAAATGTTATTTGGTGTTTGCATTAAGCATGAATATGATTAGATCATGTTAATTGCAATACAGTTATTCATTTAAGACAGAGAATAATTGTTATTCTTTTTACATGAATAAAACCTTCTATGGTCATACACCCAATGTTGATGGTTTATTGAATCTCGATCCTGGTAATACACATATTCATAGTATTGATGCCAAAAGATGCAAAGTTGATAATCATAGTGCAACTTATTTGTCGCACTGCCATTTGGGTCATATCAGTGTAAGCGCATGAAGAAACTCCATGCTGATGGACTTTTGGAATCACTTGATTATGAGTCATTTCATGCTTGCGAACCGTGCCTTATGGTCAAGATGACTAAAACTCCATTCTCCGGAACAATGGAATGAGCTAGTGACTTATTGCAAATAATACATTCCGATGTATGTGGTCCAATGAGTGTTGATGCTCGTGGCGGGTATCGTTATTTTCTGACCTTCACAGACGATTTGAGCAGATATGAGTATATCTACTTAATGAAACACAAGTCTGAAACATTTGAAAAGTTCAAAGAATTTCAGAGTGAAGTGGAGAATCATCGTACAAGAAAATAAAGTTTCTACGATCTGATCATGGAGGATAATATTTGAGTTACCAGTTTGTCCTTCATTTAAAACAATGTGGAATAGTTTCACAGCTCACGCCACCGGGAACACCACAACATAATGGTGTGTCCGAACATCGTAACTGCACTTTATTGGATATGGTGCGATCTATGATGTCTCTTACTGATTTACCACTATTGTTTTGGGATTATGCATTAGAGACAGCTAAATTCACATTAAACAGGGCACCATCAAAATCCGTTGAGACGACGCCTTATGAAATGTGGTTTGGTAAGAAACCAAAGTTGTCGTCTCATAAAGTTTCGGGCTGCGATGCTTATGTGAAAATGCTTCAACCTGATAAGCTCAAACCCAAATCGGAGTAGTGTATCTTCATAGGATACCCAAAGGAAACTGTTCGGTACACCTTCCATCATAGATCCGAAGGCAAAAATCTTTGTTGCTAAGAATGGATCCTTTCTAGAGAAGGAGTTTCTCTCGAAAGAAGTGAGTGGGAGGAAAGTAGAACTTGATGAGGTAATTGTACCTTCTGCCAAATTGGAAAGTAGTTCATCACAGAAATTAGTTCCAGTGATTCCTACACCAATTAGTGAGGAAGCTAATGATGATGATCATGAAACTTCAGATCAAGTTACTATAGAACCTCGTAAGTTTTCCAGAGTACGGTCCACACCAGAGTGGTATGGTAATCCTGTTCTGGAAGTCATGTTACTAGACCATGATGAACCTACAAACTATGAGGAAGCGATGATAAGCCCAGATTCCGCGAAATGGCTTGAAGCCATGGAATCTGAGATGGGATCCATGTATGAGAACAAAGTGTGGACTTTGGTGGACTTGCCCGATGGTCGGCAAGCCATATTAATAAATGGATCTTCGAGACGAAGACATACACTAATAGTAGGGTTACTATCTACAAAGCTCGACTTGTTGCAAAAGGTTTTTGACAAGTTCAAGGTATTGACTATAATGAGATTTTCTCAACTGTAGCGATGCTTAAATCCGTCCGAATCATGTTAGCAGTTGCCATATTTTATGAAATCTGGCAAATGGATGTCAAAACTACATTCCTTAAATGGATATTTCTTAAAGAAGAGTTTTATGTGATGCAACCAGAAGGTTTTGTCGATCCTAAAGGTACTAACAAAGTGTGTAAGCTCCAGCGATCCATTTATGGACTGGTGCAAGCCTCTCGGAGTTGGAATAAACGCTTTGATAGTGTGATCAAAGCATATGGTTTTATACAGACTTTTGGAGAAGCCTGTATTTACAAGACAGTGAGTGGGAGCTATGTATCATTTCTAATATTATATGTGAATGACATATTATTGATTGGAAATGATATAGAATTTCTGGATAGCATAAAGGGATACTTGAATAAGAGTTTTTTCAATGAAAGACCTCGGTGAAGCTGCTTACATATTGGGCATCAATATCTATAGAGATAGATCAAGACGCTTGATAAGATTTTTCAATGAGTGCATACCTTGACAAGATTTTTAAAGAGTTCAAAATGGATCATTCAAAGAAGAAGTTCTTGCCTGCATTACAAGGTGCAAAGTTGAGTAAGACTCAAAGGCCGACCATGGCAGAAGATAAAAAAAGAATGAAAGTCATTCCCTATGCCTTAGTCATAGGTTCTATAAAGTATGCTATGCTGTGAACCAGACCTATTGTGTACCTTGCCATGAGTTTGGCAAGGGGGTACAATAATGGTCTAAGAGTAGATCACTGGACAGCGGTCAAAATTATCCTTCGTGAGGACTAAGGAAATGTTTCTCGGTTACGGGGGTGATAAAGAGTTCGTCGTAAAGAGTTACGTCGATGCAAGCTTTTACACCGATCCAGATGACTCTAAGTCTGAATCTGGATACATATTGAAATTGGGAGCTATTAGCTAGAGTAGCTCCATGCAGAGCATTGTAAACATAGAATATTTTCAAAATACATACGGCTTTGAATGTGACAGACCCGTTGACTAAACTTCTCTCACAAGCAAAACATGATCACTCCTTAGTACTCTTTGGGTGTTAATCACATAGCGATGTGAACTAGATTATTGACTCTAGTAAACCCTTTGGTTGTTGGTCACATGTTGATGTGAACTATGGGTGTTAATCACATACAGATGTGAACTATTGGTGTTAAATCACATGGCGATGTGATCTAGATTATTGACTCTAGTGCAAGTGGGAGACTGAAGGAAATATGCCCTAGAGGCAATAATAAAGTTATTATTTATTTCCTTATATCATGATAAATGTTTATTATTCATGCTAGAATTGTATTAACCGAAAACTTAGTACATGTGTGAATACATAGACAAAACATATTGTCTCTAGTAGCCCCGGGCGTTCGGTCTTTTCGGTTTGTTTGGTCCGGTCTTTTAGGTCTTTCAAAATTTCGGTCTCCCATAACTGAAGATCGATATAATTTCGGTCTTTTCGATTATTCACTATTCGGTCTTCGATCTTTACTATTCGGTCTTCGGTCCTGACCAAACAGACCAAATTAATTGCTAGAACCCGGATTTATGTTACTTCCAGTACCCATTGTATACAAACTCCATAGAGTAAAGAGGTACATGTGTCTTCCAGTACCCAGATTTATGTTACTTCTAGTACCCATTGCACAAAGGTGTGTGTGTACAGAGACATTATATGTCTATATACTGGCGCATGTGTACATAAGAAAAAATCAAACAAGTAACACTTGTATGCAATCTGGATGGAATACAGTACACCATATGAAAATCTTAAAATAGAAAATTAGCACTATATATAATCACCACTTCACCAGCAACAAGATTCATGCATGCATACTCATTTATATTTGACAACATAAAGTAAGAAGATCAAGTAACATCAGCGGATCATCCTATGGAATCGACAAGCAGCAAACACCATCACCACTTAGTACTTGACAACACAGCACTTGACATGAAACAAATCAAGTTTAGTACAATGCTTTCAATTCATCAGCAAACAACAAACCTTAAGGACTCACACTCTCACTCTCAGTTCTCAATTCTCAAGTCTCAAGTCACAAATCACAAGCAAAAGATGATAACTAAAACAACATACATTCAACATGATTTTAGTTTAGCCATGAGTAGATGTGGAGTTGCGCTTTCCCTTCACCTTGTCACCAAATTCTTCAATCAACTCTATAACAAGTCAAGTATTCAATCAAATTTCATAATCTGCTAGCTATGGCTATATATACTGAATGTGACAATTGCAATGTGCTACAATAAGGAAGTTGGCTGATTGTTTTACCTTTTTCTAGCACTCTAATTCTTCCAAGTTCTCCTTGATGTCGACCGGATCTGTTGACCTTCTCAGCCAGTCTTGCGTACAAACTAAAGCTTGCACCATAAACGAAGTTAGAGATGTCCTAAAGTCATCAAGTATGCGTCCACTTGTGCTAAAGGTAGACTCGGAAGCCACAATTGTAATGGGGATAGCAACAATATCACGAGCCATATTTTCCAAGATTGGGAACCTAGATGAATTCCCTTTCCACCATCCTAGGATGTTAAATTTTTTGTCAGGGTCTTCAGAGTCTCCGGCAAGGTATTTTTCAAGCTCAGATTTACTACTTGCACTTCCTCCACTATTATTTTGCCTCAACCTGCTTGCAATTAGTTCCTTCATCATACTTGCCCCTCCCCCTTCTATTGTTACTTGGCTATTGGCTGGTGTTGTTGGTTCTGGTGTAGTCAATCTTATTCGGTATTCTTTAAAAAACTCACGAACACATTTGTTGACAGCATACCACACCTTCTCTCCAGACTCAGCACCAAATATTTCCAAAGTAGTCAGCCTAGTGAAATCAGAAAGCTTATACCTTGGATCAAGAGCTGCAGCAATAAAAATGAGCAAGTTCAGATTTTCCTTCTCCTTCTCCTCCTTCTCCTTCTTCTTCCCTTTCCCTCTTTCATTTACAATAGGACCCTTCTCCTTCACCTTTTCATTCTCATGCCAAGACCCCCAGTATTTGTGAAACTTTTCTTTCATCCTCTCCACCATAGCTTTTTGCAAAGGATCTGTACTGCTCATCCAATTTTGAACCAATATGTGTATATTGCCAACCTCGAAAATAAAGTTCTTGGGAGTGACATGAAGTGACATGAAGTGAGGATGACACACAAACATTACCAAGAAATGCTTACACTCATCCGTATTGAAGCTTAGAGGATATAACTACTGAGTGTGAACCGCCCAGGAGGGGCCGGTTTACACTCATCCGTATTGAAGCCCATGAAGACAAGGATTATGTCGTTCTACCATTGAAGCTTAGAGGCCCAGGGCCCAAAGGCGGTTTAGAGCCCATAAACATAAACCAACATAAGATGTGTAAACTTGTGTCGTAAGTTAGGAAAGGTAGAAACCGAGCCGAAGGATTATGGCGTTCTACCATTGAAGCTTATAGAGGCCCAGGGCCCAAAGGCGGTTTAGAGCCCATAAACATAAACCGGCATAAGATGTGTAAACTCGTGTTGTAAGTTAGGAAAGGTAGAAACCAAGCTAGACATGTGTATGAGCCGGCCTCGGTGTTCTGTAAACCGCCGGGCGTCAACCTGTGTATATAAAGGGACGACCCGGCGGCGGTTAAAGGACAAGAAACAACAGCTCGAGAGATAGGTAAAGCGGATTCGCTCCCTGCTCATCGAGACCAATCAATCCCACAACAACTAGATCGTAGTCGTTTACCTTCACCGCAAGGGGCCGAACCAGTATAAACTTCCCGTGTCCTTTGTTCCGGTTTAACCCGTTCAAGCTAATCTCGTTGCGATGGCTCCACGACTAAGTCCTTTCGCTAGGACATCTGACGTGTTAATTCCACGACAGTTGGCGCCCACCGTGGGGCTATCGCACGATGGTTTCGAGTTCTTAAAGGGCAACTTTGAAGGACTCAAGGGATCTGTGATTGGCGGATGACCAAGAGTCGTCGCGGCAAGCTCTACATCGACGACGCAGGATGGGGCCCTGAGGCCGGCTCAATTGAGTACGGGTACCGGTTCCCCTTTGGCGGAATTCACGTTTTCATCGGCAAGATCGGCGAACCAGGCCCTGAGCCGGACATCATCACCGACCTTGTCGAGACGGCTCAACGTGCGAGTCCTGCCCAGGTTCAGCCTGCCGTGAAGCGTGCGTTCGTAGGATTCATCCATGGTGCGGGATCTGAACCGGTGTCCGACGGTGAGACGGCCATCTACTCAGATGGCGAATCATCCACTGGCGAAACCGAATCGCTGTACCAATTGCAAGACGGCTGGATTGGGGTCTGTTCCGATGGCGACAGTATTCCGAACCCCTTTGAACCGCCGAACCGGGTTGCAATCTTCATGGCCGGTATGCAGCCCACCTTGCAATCTTCATCTGCAGCAGCAATGATTTCCGGATCGGCAGCCGGGGCAGGAGGCCCTGCGCACCGGTCGGCTCAAGTTCTTTCCGGTTTTTGGATGCTTTGACGGCATTGTTGACCACGGCAGTCATCCCGGAGACCCAGGATCAACATAACGCTGAGGTTACAAAGCTGAGGGACCAGATAACTCAGGCCAAGGAGGACTTGGCGGCTGAGGAAGCCAGGATAACTGAAGAGTGGGCCTCTTTAGATGCCCAGTCACAGCAGATCCAGGCGTAGAATTACCGACTTATGTTGGATCAGAACGCGTCCAACGAAGTACTGAGGAGGAAATACCGGTCTCGTCGGCCGCCGATTTACGAAGGAATGAATCTCTTCAATACGCCAAGAGCCGGGCCAAGTAATCCGGCAGCACTGAACCGGACCGAGGCTCCTGGCACAGCGCCGGATCAGCCACGGGTGACAGACCCGCCTCGACGAACAGATAACCCGTCGCAATACATACCGACACCGCCGGGTCATTTCTCTAGCCCTTTGGATAACATGATTGCTACGGCATCTCGCTTGGCAGCTATCCCAATGGAGGGTGAATCGCTGGTGGCGGTTGAAACGCGACAGGCCAGTGATCTTCTTCAAACCGCTGTTATGCAGCAACATGCTTATTCTTACAGCTGAGACAGAATACATTCAACCCCACGTCCAAGCAAGAGTTACAGCAGGCACATTGACGAACCGGCTGTGTCAAGCAGTGCACGGCACCGTGACGCCCCTAGAGGGCCTAATCCGGCGCGAGGTGGTATGAATGCTCAGGATGTGGTAAACAATGGCAGAGAATGATGAGAGGCAGAGTTAGCAACGCAGTTGGCAGCGCAGTACACGAATCAACCCGCTCTGGTTCAACCGACAGCATCAGTTGAACGAGGATTGGCTTTCAGCTCTTGGGGAGTGCCGTGCCTCACCCCAGCTCTGCGTAATGTGCGGCTACCCAAGGATTTCAAGGGTCCGCGTAAAGTGCCTAATTATACCGCCGATGAACCCCCCGAGGCGTGGGTTGAAAGCTATTTGATGGCAATGGAGATGCTGGATGTGGATGAAGCGGCATGTGCTAAATACTTCACCATGATGTTGGACGGAACGGCTCGTACCTGGCTAAAGAGTATGCCCATTAACTCGATCAATTCATGGGACGAGTTGAAGGCCCGGTTTATAGCAAACTTCAAAGATATGTGCAGACAACCCATGTCGATTGTGGATCTGGCTGCTTGTGTCCAAGGAGAGAACGAGTCAACAACGCATTGGGTGCGCCGGGTTTCAGAAATCCTGCATTCATCGGACCGCATCAAAGCTGACTCGGTGATTATAACATTGGAGGGCAATTGCCGGTTTAAGTCGCTAAAGATTAAACTGGGACGGCTCAAGCGTCACAACAATGACATGGGAACGCTCATGGAAGCTTTGGTTAAATATGCCGATTCTGATAATACCAAAGATCCCGAGTCTGATGAAGAGAAGCCGGAGAAGGGAAAGAAGAATGCAGGCACAAAAGGACCGCATAACCAGGCTGACCATAGGAATAACGGTAAGCGCAAGGTGGACAATAATTCTGATTTTGTGGCTAACACCAATGTTCAAGGTACGTAACAATCAACGCCGTAAGGGTAAACCCCCCGCGGGGCGGCGGATCTGGGATGAATCTGGAGCGTCTGTTGAACCAGCCTTGCCCAAAGCACGGGACACAAGAAAAACCGGCTACGCATTTATCGAAGGATTGTTTCATTATGCGAGTGTTCAAAAATTCAGACCTCTTCCGGTATGATCATGGACCGTCCGGAGGATCAGGACCCGGGTTTCATGGACTGGATTATGGTGGAGGTAATTCCGGTTCAGGTTTTCAGGGTAACCAAGGTGGACAGAGCAATCAAGGTAATCAGAGCAAACCAAGGTGGATATAATCAGCAGGGGGTCAGCAACAGTAGCAGTCGGGTTATCAGAGTAACCCGAAGCAGTTAAATGGTGGGCAGTACCATGTCTTCACTACTAGTCTGTGCAAGCGCGATCAGAAGCTCCATAAAAGGGCAGTAAACTCTGTTGAACCGGCAGTGCCCCGTTATCTGCGCTGGTCTGAGCAGCCTATTGTTTGGAGTCAGAAGGATCATCCGCCCCGGGTTGATAATCCTGGCCATCTAGCGTTGGTGGTTACACCACAGGTTGGAGGTTATAAGTTCACCAAAGTGCTCATGGATGGAGGGAGCAGTATCAATATCTTGTATTATGAAACCTTCCGGCGTATGGGGTTAACGAATAAGGATCTTAAACCGTCAAACACCATTTTTCACGGTGTGGTACCTGGCAAATCGGCTTACCCGGTCGGTAAGATAGCTCTGGTGGTGGTTTTTGGAGACGATCATGATTCAAGGTCCGAGACATTGACCTTTGAAGTGGTTAAGATCAGAAGTCCGTACCATTCCCTATTTGGACGGCCAGTTTATGCTAAATTCATGGCAAGACCGTGTTATGTTTATCTGTAGCTCAAGATGCCGGGTTATAAGGGGACCATCACGGTTCATGGTAGCCGCAAGATTGCTCTGGAGTGTGAGGAAGGTGATGCGGCTTATGCTGAGTCGGTTTGCGCGACGAAGGAGTTGAAGTTCTATAAATACAATGTTGATTCGGCAGATATGTCTTCTCTGAAGAAGCCCACTACAGAGCATGATCCGGCGTTGAAGTTTAAATCGGCTAATGAGACTAAATTGGTTGATTTTGTTCCTGGCGATTCATCCAAGCAGTTCAACATCAGCTTCAACTTGGATCCGAAATAGGAAAGCGCGCTCATCGAGTTCATCCGTGAGAACCGGGACATCTTTGCATGGAAACTGTCTGACATGCCAGGTGTACCGAGGGAACTCGCTGAGCACACTCTTAATATTGATCCGAAGTTCAAACTGTTGGGGAACGTAGTAATTTCAAAAAATTTCCTACGCACACGCAAGATCATGGTGATGCATATCAACGAGAGGGGAGAGTGTTGTCCATGTACCCTCGTAGACCGAAAGCGGAAGCGTTAGAACAACGCGGTTGATGTAGTCGTACGTCTTCACGGCCCGACCGATCAAGCACCGAAAGCACGGCACCTCCGAGTTCTAGCACACGTTCAGCTCGATGACGTCCCTCGAACTCCGATCCAGCCGAGTGTCGAGGGAGAGTTCCGTCAGCACGACGGCGTGGTGACGATGTTGATGTTCTACCGTTGCAGGGCTTTGCCTAAGCACCGCTACAATAATATCGAGGAGGACTATGGTGGAGGGGGCACCGCACACGACTAAGAGATCAATGATCTGTTGTTGTGTCTCTAGAGGTGCCCCCTGCCCCCGTATATAAAGGAGAAAGGGGGAGGGGCGGTCGGCCAGGGAGGAGGTGCGCCATGGGGAGTCCTACTCCCATCAGGAGTGGGACTCCCTCCTTTCCTTGTTGGACTTGGATAAGGGGGGAAAGAGGAGGGAGAGAGAGGAAGGAAAGGGGGGCGCCGCCCCCCTCTCCTTGTCCTATTCGTACTAGGGGGAGGGGCGCGCGGCCCAGCCCTGGCCGCCTCTCCTCTTCTCCACTAAGGCCCACTATGGCCCATTAAGCCCCCGGGGGGTTCCGGTAACCCCTCGGTACTCCGGTAAAATCCTGATTTCACCCGGAACACTTTCAATATCCAAATATAGGCTTCCAATATATCAATCTTCATGTCTCGACCATTTCGAGACTCTTCGTCATGTCCGTGATCATATCCGGGACTCCGAACAACCTTCAGTACATCAAAACTCATAAACTCATAATATAACTGTCATTGAAACTTTAAGCGTGCGGACCCTACGGGTTAGAGAACTATGTAGACATGACCGAGACACGTTTCCGGTCAATAACTAATAGCGGAACCTGGATGCTCATATTGGCTCCTACATATTCTACGAAGATCTTTATCGGTCAAACCGCATAACAACATACGTTGTTCCCTTTGTCATCGGTATGTTACTTGCCCGAGATTCGATCATTGATATCTCAATACCTAGTTCAATCTCGTTATTGGCAAGTATCTTTACTCGTTATGTAATGCATCATTCCGTAACTAACTCATTAGCTACATTGCTTGCAAGGCTTATAGTGATGTGCATTACTGAGAGGGCCCAGAGATACCTCTCTGAAAATCGGAGTGACAAAACCTAATCTCGAAATGCGCCAACTCAACATGTACCTTTGGAGACACCTGTAGAGCTCCTTTATAATCACCCAGTTAGGTTGTGACGTTTGGTAGCACACAAAGTGTTCCTTCGGTAAACAGGAGTTGCATAATCTCATAGTTGTAGGAACATGTATAAGTCATGAAGAAAGCAATAGCAACATACTGAACAATCAACTGCTAAGCTAATGGAATGGGTCAAGTCAATCACATCATTCTCCTAATGATGTGATCCCGTTAATGAAATGACAACTCAACTCTATGGTTAGGAAACATAACCATCTTTGATTAATGAGCTAGTCAAGTAGTGGCAAACTAGTGACATTAAGTTTGTCTATGTATTCACACATGTATCATGTTTCCGGTTAATACAATTCTAGCATGAATAATAAACATTTATCATGATGTAAGGAAATAAATAATAACTATATTATTGCCTCTAGGGCATATTTCCTTCAGTCTCCCACTTGCACTAGAGTCAATAATCTAGATTACACAGTAATGATTCTAACTCCCATGGAACCTTGGTGCTGATCATGTTTTGCTCGTGGAAGAGGCTTAGTCAACGGGTCTGCAACATTCAGATCCGTATGTATCTTGCAAATCTCTATGTCTCCCACCTGGACTTGGTCCCGAATGGAATTGAAGCGTCTCTTGATGTGCTTGGTCCTCTTGTGAAATCTGGATTCCTTTGCCAAGGCAATTGCACGATATTGTCACAGAAGATCATCATTGGTCCCGATGCACTAGGTATGACACCTAGATCGGAAATGAACTCCTTCATCCAGACTCCTTCATTTGCTGCTTCCGAAGCAGCTATGTACTCCGCTTCGCATGTAGATCCCGCCATGATGCTTTGTTTAGAACTACACCAACTGACAGCTCCACCGTTCAATATAAACACGGATCCGGTTTGCGATTTAGAATCGTCCAGATCAGTGTCAAAGCTTGAATTGACGTAACCATTTGTGACTAGCTCTTTGTCACCTCCATAAACGAGAAACATATCCTTAGTCCTTTTCAGGTATTTCAGGATATTCTTGGCCGTTGTCCAGTGATCCACTCCTGGATTACTTTGGTACCTCCCTGCTAAACTTATTGCTAAGCATACATCAGGTCTGGTACACAGCATTGCATACATGATAGAGCCTATGGCTGAAGCATAGGGAACATCTTTCATTTTCTCTCTATCTTCTGCTATGGTCGGGCATTGAGTCTGACTCAACTTCACACCTTGTAATACAGGCAAGAACCTTTCTTTGCTTGATCCATTTTGAACTTTTTCAAAACTTTATCAAGGTATGTGCTTTGTGAAAGTCCAATTAAGCGTCTTGATCTATCTCTATAGATCTTGATGCCCAATATGTTAGCAGCTTCACCGAGGTCTTTCATCGAAAAACTTTTATTCAAGTATCCTTTTATGCTATCCGGAAATTCTATATCATTTCCAATTAACAATATGTCGTCTACATATAATATCAGAAATGCTACAGAGCTCCCACTCACTTTCTTGTAAATACAGGCTTCTCCAAAAGTCAGTATAAAACCATATGCTTTGATCACACTATCAAAGCGTTTATTCCAACTCCGAGAGGCTTGCACCAGTCCATAAATGGATCGCTGGAGCTTGCACACTTTGTTAGCACGTTTTGGATCGACAAAACCTTCTGGTTGCATCATATACAACTCTTCTTCCAGAAATCCATTCAGGAATACAATTTTGACATCCATTTGCCATATTTCATAATCATAAAATGCAGCAATTGCTAACATGATTCAGACAGACTTAAGCATCGCTACGGGTGAGAATGTCTCATCGTAGTCAACCCCTTGAACTTGTCGAAAACCTTTCGCAACAAGTCGAGCTCTGTAGACAGTAACATTACCATCAGCGTCAGTCTTCTTCTTGAAGATCCATTTATTCTCGATGGCTTGCCGATCATCGGGCAAGTCAACCAAAGTCCATACTTTGTTCTCATACATGGATCCCATCTCAGATTTCATGGCCTCAAGCCATTTTATGGAATCTGGGCTCATCATCGCTTCCTCATAGTTCGTCGGTTCGCCATGGTCAAGTAACATGACTTCCAAAATAGGCTTCCCGTACCTCTCTGGAGCGGATCTTACTCTGGTTGACCTACGAGGTTCTGTAGTAACTTGATCTGAAGTTTCATGATCAATATCATTAGCTTCCTCACTGATTGGTGTAGTCGTCACAGGAACCGGTTTTTGTGATGAACTATTTTCCAATAAGGGAGCAGGTACAATTACCTCATCAAGTTCTACCTTCCTCCCACTCACTTCTTTCGAGAGAAACTCCTTCTCTAGAAAGGATCCGAATTTAGCAACAAAAGTCTTGCCTTCAGATCTGTGATATAAGGTGTACCCAATATTATTTTGGGTATCCTATGAAGATACATTTCTCCAATTTGGGTTCGAGCTTATCTGGTTGAAGTTTCTTCACATAAGCATCGCAGCCCCAAACTTTAAGAAACGACAACTTTGGTTTCTTGCAACCACAGTTCATAAGGCGTCGTCTCGACGGATTTTGATGGTGCCCTATTTAACGTGAATGCGGCCGTCTCTAAAGCATAACCCCAAAACGATAGCGGTAAATCAGTAAGAGACATCATAGATCATACCATATCTAGTAAAGTACGATTATGGCGTTCGGACACACCATTACGTCGTGGTGTTCCGGGTGGCGTGAGTTGTGAAACTATTCTGCATTGTTTCAAATGTAAACCATACTCGTAACTCAAATATTCTCCTCCGCGATCAGATTGTAGAAACTTTATTTTCTTGTTACGATGATTTTCCACTTTACTCTGAAATTCTTTGAACTTTTCAAATGTTTCAGACTTGTGTTTCATTAAGTAGATATACCCATATCTGCTCAAATCATCTGTGAAGGTGAGAAAATAACGATACCCGCCGCGAGCCTCAATATTCATTGGACCACACACATCAATATGTATGATTTCCAACAAATCAGTTGCTCGCTCCATAGTTCCAGAGAACGGCGTTTTAGTCATTTTGCCCATGAGGAACGGTTCGCAAGTACCAAGTGATTCATAATCAAGTGATTCCATAAGTCCATCAGTATGGAGTTTCTTCATGCGCTTTACACCAATATGACCCAAACGGCAGTGCCACAAATAAGTTGCACTATCATTATCAACTCTGCATCTTTTGGCTTCAACATTATGATTATGTGTATCACTACTATCGAGATTTAATAAAAATAGACCACTCTTCAAGGGTGCATGACCATAAAAGATGTTACTCATATAAATAGAACAACCATTATTCTCTGATTTAAATGAATAACCGTCTCGCATCAAACAAGATCTAGATATAATGTTCATGCTCAATGCTGGCACCAAATAACAATTATTCAGGTCTTAAACTAATCCCGAAGGTAGATGTAGAGGTAGCGTGCCGACCGTGATCACATCGACTTTGGAACCATTTCCCACGCGCATCGTCACCTCGTCCTTAGCCAATCTTCACTTAATCCATAGTCCCTATTTCGAGTTGCAAATATTAGCAACAGAACCAGTATCAAATATCCAGGTGCTACTGCGAGCATTAGTAAGGTACACATCAATAACATGTATATCGCATATACCTTTCACTACAAGAAACTTGTTAATCCATGACGGATTTCCCGTGACAATTTCGAAATCTGTCATGGACGACCCAGTACAGCCTGCTGAGCCCGCTAAAGCCCGCCCAAGCCCGCCTAAGCATTCCCCGTATATAATGCAAACCCTAAAACTTGCTCCCCATCCCCCTCCCTCCCCCCTCCTCCGCAGCCTTTCCTCTCGCGAGCCCCCTCTCTCCCACACGCGACTCCTCGCGCCGCCGCCCGATTCCGTCGACTTCCCGCGGGTATGGCCGGTGCGCAGCACACCCCCATCTTCCTCTCGCTCCGCTCCTTCCTCCCCTCTAGCTAGATTCACAGCTCCCGGCCACCAGCGCTCGCTAGCAGGCCCTCCCCATGGCTAGGGTTATGGCGCCGGGGCAGCTCCGATGGATCCTCTCCGTTGCCTGCTGCCGGTGCTGCTAGAACGGGGTGGCGCGGATGCCCTCCTCCCGCAGGATGTGCTGAGGCGACGCAACCTGCAGCGGCATACTCGGGAGTCGGGATGAGCGCGGGCGCCACGGCCTTGTCTCCCTCGACAATGGTGGCTGCGAACGACGGTGGTCCTTCCCGTCCTCTACCTCCAAGGACGTGCTTCGGTACAACTCAGGCACCCCTGCCCCTGAAGCCTGTCCTCTCATCCGGTGATGTACAGATCGTCCTCGCGTGCGTCGATTTGCCTCCTCCTCGACGCGGCACCTGCAACCTAGATGTGGACGTGGTGAGCTCCCTCTCTCTCCCTTCCTGTACCCAAAATCTGGATGTCACTTGTATCTGTAGTCACTTGCATCTGTACATACATACGTATGAATAAGTTTCTCATTATTTTTTGAGTACATTCTATTGAACCTAATTGTATTTGCTGCCCTGTAAGCTATGAGAAGAATTGTTTCATTGAAAGGGCCATACACAATGATAACGACTCTTGCATTAGTTGAAGGGGTCAAAGAAATAGCATCAAAATATATTGAATTGAAATGTACTAATATATTGAAGTGAAAGTTACTATGCACATAATTTTCCAGAGCTAAATATATTGTGGCTATCCTACCCTGATTGCAATATATTGAAGTGCAAAAGGATTTGGATGTGAGATGTAGGCACGTTCATTCTGTTAACTTGTAGTTTTTACCGTGTAGCAATATATTTTGGGTCTGTTTGGATGGATACCAACGCCGGCCTTACTAATTTTTGGTTGTGCCTGTGACTTTTGGATACTGCTTAGATTGGAGCCATTTTTGGCTCGCCTAGCTCAGGTCGGCCGCGCCCCTACAGGATTTTCGCCAATTAGCGGGCGAAACCAAGGCATGGAAAACGTCCGCCAATAATTTAGCAGCCAAATCGTGCGCACGTCTTATTATCCTGGCCAACCACACGATGCCGTTGGCAGTGGCCGAATCCGCCACCATTCTTGACGCCTTGCACTGTCCGCCAGGCTAATTTAAGATGCAAATTAAACCATGACATCGTGAAGCTCCAGCTAAGCCTGGTTGTGATTATATTGAATTCAGTTTTGCTAATATGATAGTAGTGTTTTATCGGTTCATTATGCATGCTGTAAATTCTTGAAACCAAACTATACACTACCTGGTACAATCCAAACAAATATTGGCAAGTCTGCTGGCTTTAAACATTTTGGAAGAATTTAGTTAGTGAAGTAAGACATTTTGGAAGGCATAATTCTTTTAAGATTTTGGTTCAGTTTAGACAACATTTACATGTTAGTCTTAGTGAAATGAAACTGCACTTCTGATTTTCAACTGTGGACAATATAGTTGGTACACCTCTGCTTGGTCGACGCCGACAATATAGCAGTAGCAGTACAGTTTAAGTTTTGGATTTGTTAAGATGTAGTCTTGGCCTTGCATCTTCAGTTTAGGTTTGCACTACAAAGATTGCTCTGTACTTGGCTTGTTTTCATATTAGCTTTATTGGTGGGGTTGCTGAATGTAAGATTGCTCTGTACTTATTTCCTGTGCTTACAACCTACTAGCAGCAGTATTTTAACTGCTTAAAGCCATTTGCTCTTGTTGTTCATGATGTTGCAAATTTCTGTAAGGTATTCGAAAATAGTTCAAGAGTAACTCATTTGCATTACAATGAACCAAAATATACTAGAGTGGTGTTCACACTTATTTTGATACGTACAAGCATATTTTCAAGCAGCTAAAGCTGCAAGTTATAGATAGAGTTTACGTAATGTTGCTGCTTCTATTCCGCACACTAAAAAGGCAGCTTGTAATTAGAGCTGAATGGAAATATTCTGTAATTTTTGTTTGATAAGTTTTTTCCATTTCATTGATCCAGGTTTGGGTCTTCTCATTAAGTACACGATGTAGCAGAGCTTGAGGCATCAACCAAGGAGCTTGAGGCATTGCATGTTGAAACAAAAATCAAGAAACACATGTAAGTACTATGGTGCAGCAGTTCCATTGTTTTCCATTCCATGGCATATGGGATGAATCACCAATGCTCTTTCTATGCAACATGGGACATGATTTCTTACATGGCATTCTTCTCCTTGACCGATGTGTAAAATTGTGGTGTACTGTTGTATTATGCCCTCTGATGTGCTCCTTGCTAGTATATTGTAACCAGCGAGTACTCTCAGCCATATCAGTATCACACACGTTGGGAATTCGTCTTTGGGAGCTTGCAGATTTTATTAGTTGTCGGTTTAACTTTCGTCCAGAGAAGAAATTCAGTTTAAAGACATGTATTAAATGCAAGAAAATGTAAGTGGGCAACCCCTAGCCCTTATCATATATAATCGTTATGCACATTAGTACTTGAATAATTATATCAATTTAGGTTTCTAACTTTTTTGGCGGATTTATATGGCCTCAACTTTTGCTGCTACAACACTTGAGTTCTGTGATGTATAATTTGTTATGTTGTCACTTATAGGTCATCTCTAGAAATGTCTAATGTTTGTTATAATTTTGTGCAGATCATGTTATTCCTACTTGGTGCAGCCTATCACATATGCCATGACATGGTGTAGTTGGGCCAACGACAAGAAGTTGAATAAGAATCTTTTGTATATGTTTTTGATGTAAACTGGATTGTGTTGGTTCTAACCTTGCTATGTGTTGTATTTCGTCAATTGATGTTGTAAATTGTCTATTCACGAAGGATTTTGTAGATTGCTATGTTGTATATACACGTGGATGGCTTCATAAATACTCTTTGTCTTGGGCCAAAGTTGGCATTATGATCTGTGTAAATGCTAAAATAATGTACTTGCTCAAAATTTCATGGAGGGAAATGGGTTAATTTGCCTGACAAAATTTAAATTTTGCATAAATCCATGACGGTTTCTATGACAAAAACAGTATCCATGTAGGCAGCCACGTCATTCCAATAGGTCTATCCAAAATGCTACGTGGCGCTTGTCTGTGACGGCCCATTCCGTCACAAACGCTCAGGCCTAGTTTGGGCTAGGCGGGCCAGGGGCTAGACCTGTGACGGTCAAGATCCGTTATGGAAGGTGAGGTGTCAAATTATGACGCGATATACATGACGGATTTGAAATCCGTCATGCCCGGCCATCCTTGACGGATTTTCACTGCCCCGTGACGGATTGGAACCGTCATGTATTAACAGATTTCTTGTAGTGTTTGTTCACCTTGCCATCCTTCTTATCCGCCAAATACTTGGGGCAGTTCCGCTTCCAGTGACCAGTCTGCTTGTAGTAGAAGCACTCAGTCTCAGGCTTAGGTCAAGATTTGGGTCTCTTCTCTTGAGCAGCAACTTGTTTGCTGTTCTTCTTGAAGTTCCCCTTCTTCTTCCCTTTAACCTTTTTCTTGAAACTGGTGGTCTTATTGACCATCAACACTTGATGCTCCTTCTTGATTTCTACCTCCGCAGCCTTTAGCATTGCGAAGAGCTCGGGAATAGTCTTGTCCATCCCTTGCATATTATAGTTCATCACGAAGCTCTTGTAGCTTGGTGGCAGTGATTGAAGAATTTTGTCAATGACACTATCATCAGGAAGAATAACTCCCAGTTGAATCAAGTGATTATTATACTCAGACATTTTGAGTCTATTATCACTGACAGAACTATTCTCTTCCATCTTGCAGCTATAGAACTTATTGGAGACTTCATATCTCTCAGTCCGGGCATTTGCTTGAAATATTAACTTCAACTCCTGGAACATCTCATATGCTCCATGACGTTCAAAAGGTCGTTGAAGTCCCGGTTCTAAGCCGTAAAGCATGGCACACTGAACTATCGAGTAGTCATCAGCTTTGCTCTGCCAGACGTTCTTAACGTCGTCGATTGCATCTGCGAGGCACGGCACCCAGCGGTGCTTCCAGGACGTAATTCTTTTGTGCAACAATGAGGATAATCCTCAGGTTACGGACCCAGTCCGTGTAATTGCTACCATCATCTTTCAACTTAGCTTTCTCAAGGAACGCATTAAAATTCAACGGAACAATAGCACAATCCATCTATCTACGACAAACATAGACAAGCAAAATACTATCAGGTACTAAGTTCATGATAAATTTAAGTTCAATTAATCATATTACAAAAGAATCCCACTTAGACAGACATCCCTCTAGTCATCTAAGTGATCACGTGATCCAAATCAACTAAACCATGTCCGATCATCACGTGAGATGGAGTAGTTTTCAATGGTGAACATCACTATGTTGATCATATCTACTATATGGTTCACGTTCGACCTTTCGGTCTCAGTGTTCCGAGGCCATATCTGTATATGCTAGGCTCGTCAAGTTTAACCTGAGTATTCCGCGTGTGCAACTGTTTTGCGCCCGTTGTATTTGAACGTAGAGCCTATCACACCAGATCATCACGTGGTGTCTCAGCACGAAGAACTTTCGCAACGGTGCATACTCAGGGAGAACACTTATGCCTTGAAATTTAGTGAGAGATCATCTTATAATGCTACCGTCAATCAAAGAAAAATAAGATGCATAAAGGATAAACATCACATGCAATCAATATAAGTGATATGATATGGCCATCATCATCTTGTGCTTGTGATTTCCATCTCCAAAGCACCGTCATGATCACCATCGTCACCGGCGCGACACCTTGATCTCCATCGTAGCATCGTTGTCGTTTTTTCCACCTATTGCTTCTACGACTATCGCTACCGCTTATTGATAAAGTAAAGCAATTACAAGGCGTTTGCATTGCATACAATAAAGCGACAACTATATCGCTCCTGCCAGTTGCCGATAACTTGGTTACAAAACATGATCATCTCATACAATAAAATATAGCATCATGTCTTGACCATATCACATCACAACATGCCCTACAAAAACAAGTTAGACGTCCTCTACTTTGTTGTTGCAAGTTTTACGTGGCTGCTACGGGCTGAGCAAGAACCATTCTTACCTACGCATCAAAACCACAACGATAGTTCATCAAGTTAGTGTTGTTTTAACCTTCTCAAGGACCGGGCGTAGCCACACTCGGTTCAACTAAAGTTGGAGAAACTGACAGCCGCAAGCCACCTGTGCAAAGCACGTCAAGAGAACCAGTCTCGCGTAAGCCTCACGCGTAATGTCGGTCCGGGCCGCTTCATCCAACAATACCGCCGAACCAAAGTATGACATCTTTGGTAAGCGGTATGACTTGTATCGCCCACAACTCACTTGTGTTCTACTCGTGCATATAACATCTACGCATAAAACCTGGCTCGGATGCCACTGTTGGGGAACGTAGTAATTTCAAAAAATTCCTACGCGCACACAAGATCATGGTGATGCATAACAACGCGGTTGATCTAGTCGTACGTCCTCACGACCCGACCGATCAAACGCCGAAAGCACAGCACCTCCGAGTTCTAGCACACATTCAGCTCGATGACGTCCCTCGAAATCTGATCCAGCCGAGTGTCGAGGGAGAGTTCCGTCAGCACGACGGCGTGGTGACGATGTTGATGTTCTACCGTCACAGGGCTTCGCCTAAGCACCGCTACAATAATATCGAGGATGACTATGGTGGAGGGGGGAACCACACACTGCTAAGAGATCAATGATCTGTTGTTGTGTCTCTAGAGGTGCCCCCTGCCCCCATATATAAAGGAGCAAGGGGGGAGGGGGCGGCCGTCCAGGGAGGAGGCGTGCCATGGGGAGTCCTACTCCCTCCCTCCTTTCCTTGTTGGACTTGGAGAAGGGGGAAAGAGGAGGGATAGAGAGGAAGGAAAGGGGGGCGCCGCCCCCCTCACCTTGTCCTATTAGGACTAGGGGGGAGGGTCGCACGGCCCAGCCCTGGCCGCCTCTCCTCTTCTCCACTAAGGCCCACTATGGCCCATTAAGCCCCCGGCGGTTCCGGTAACCCCTCGGTACTCCAGTAAAATCCCAATTTCACCCGGAACACTTCCGATATCCAAATATAGGCTTCCAATATATCAATCTTCATGTCTAGACCATTTTGAGACTCCTCGTCATGTCCGTGATCATATCCAGGACTCCGAACAACCTTCGGTACATCAAAACTCATAAACTCATAATATAACCGTCATTGAAACTTTAAGCGTGCGGACCCTACGGGTTCGAGAACTATGTAGACATGACCGAGGCACATTTCCGTTCAATAACCAATAGCGGAACCTGGATGCTCATATTGGCTCCTACATATTCTACGAAGATCTTTATCGGTCAAACCGCATAACAACATACATTGTTCCCTTTGTCATCGGTATGTTACTTGCCCGAGATTTGATCGTGGGTATCTCAATACCTAGTTCAGTCTCATTATCGGCAAGTCTCTTTACTCGTTATGTAATGCATCATTCCATAACTAACTCATTAGCTACATTGCTTGCAAGGCTTATAGTGATGTGCATTACCGAGAGGGCCGGAGATACCTCTTCGACAATCGGAGTGACAAAACCTAATCTCGAAATACGCCAACTCAACATGTACCTTTGGAGACACCTGTAGAGCTCCTTTATAATCACCTAGTTACGTTGTGACATTTAGTAGCACACAAAGTGTTCCTCCGGTAAACGGGAGTTGCATAATCTCATAGTTGTAGGAACATGTATAAGTCATGAAGAAAACAATAGCAACATACTAAACAATCAACTGCTAAGCTAACGGAATGAGTCAAGTCAATCACATCATTCTCCTAATGATGTGATCCCGTTAATCAAATGACAACTCATGTCTATGGTTAGGAAACATAGCCATCTTTGATTAATGAGCTAGTCAAGTAGAGGCATACTAGTGACATTAAGTTTGTCTATGTATTCACACATGTATCATGTTTCCGGTTAATACAATTCTAGCATGAATAATAAACATTTATCATGATATAAGGAAATAAATAATAACTTTATTATTGCCTCTAGGATATATTTCCTTCACAAACCGGTCAAATAGTTTCTTCGCCGTTTTAATGAAGAGAGGCGCAAGGCGATTGGTGAAGAGGTAGCCCGACTATTGACGGCAAGGTTTATTGTGGAGGTGTTTCACCCTGAGTGGTTGGGTAATACGGTGCTGGTACTTAAGAAAAACGACACTTGGTGTATGTGTGTGGATTACACAGATTTGAACAAAGCTTGCCCAGCTGATCCCTTTGCCCTCCCTCGTATTGATCAAATCATTGATGCTACGGCGGGTTGTGAGCGTTTGAGTTTCCTGGATGCTTATTCGGGTTACCATTAGATCAAAATGGCAGTTAAGGACCAGGAGAAGACAACTTTTATAACTCCTTTTGGAGCCTTCTGTTATGTATCTATGCCTTTTGGGCTTAAGAGTGCTCAGGCGACTTATCAACGGTGTGTGCAGAATTGCCTCCATAATCAGATTGGGCGTAATGTTCATGCTTATGTGGATGATATCATGGTAAAATCCAGGAAAGCAGAGACACTTATAACTGATTTGCAGGAAACTTTTGATAACCTGAGGGTTTATAAAATGATGCTCAATCCGGCTAAGTGTGTTTTTGGTGTACCGGCTGGCAAGCTCTTGGGTTTTCTGGTGTCCAACAGGGGCATTGAGGCTAATCCGGAAAAAAATCAAGGCTATCACATCCCTGGCTAAACCAGCATGTATCAATGACGTTCAAAGACTGGCAGGTCGGATTGCAGCGCTAAGCCGGTTTATCAGCCGGTTGGGAGAGAAGGCGATCCGCTTTATCAGATGATGAAGAAAACAGACAATTTTGTTTGGAGTGATGCTGCTAATGCGGCATTTGAGGATTTGAAGAAGCAGTTGGCGAGCCGCCCGTCCTTGCTGCCCCCATTGATAAGGAACCATTGCTGTTATATGTGGCTGCTAATGCCCGAGCTGTCAGCGTAGCTATTGTGGTGGAGTGCACGGAGGCTGGTAAGGAATATCCGGTTCAACGGTCCGTTTACTATATCAGTGAGGTGCTTATCGAGTCCAACCAGAGATATCCCCATTAGCAGAAGCTGGTGTATGGAGTGTTTATGGCGAGCCGGAAGCTCAAGCAATACTTTCAAGGCCATCCCATCACTGTGGTCAGTTCTGCTCCATTGGGGGACATCATTCAGAACAAGGAGGCAACTGGCCGGGTTGCTAAATGGGCCATTGAGCTTGGACCTCACGGATTGAAATACATGCTTCGCACTGCTATCAAGTCCCAAGCGCTCGTAGACTTCATCAACGATTGGACAGAGTTACAGGAGGACAAACCGGATAACACATACTAGACTATTCACTTTGATGGATCCAGACAATTGGAGGGCTCGGGGGCTGGAGTTGTCCTTACTTCCCCTCGAGGTGACAAATTTTGTTATGTTCTCCGCTTAATGTTTCCCTGTACTAACAATGCAGCTGAGTATGAGGCTTTGCTCCACGGTCTGCGGATGGCTAAGGAGATGAATTTAATCCGGGTACGTTGCTTTGGTGACTCCGATTTAGTGGCTCAGCAAGTATCAGGTACGTGGGACTCCAAGGACCCACTCATGGCGGCTTATCGGCGAGAGGTGGATGTTATTGCTGGTTACTTCAAAGGTTATCAAGTCGAGCACATTGATCGGCGCAAAAATGAAGCGGCAGATGCTTTAAGCCGGCTTGGATCCCAGCGTAAACCGGTGCCGCCTAATATTTTTCTCGATGTTTTGCATAATTCGTCGGTCAAGGTACCAACGGAGGAGGATCTGGCGATTCCTGATCCGGAGGCTCAATTGGTGGCGGTTCTTCATGCTATCCCTGATTGGACGTTGCCGTACCTGGCGTACATGAACCGAGGCGAGTTACCATAAGATGAAGTTTTAGCCAAAACAGATAATCCGGCGTTCTAAGTCCATGGCTATTGTCAATGGCGAGTTGCACCACTGTAGTGTCTCAGGGGCGTTTCAGCGTTGTGTTTCTTCTGAAGAAGGCTGTGAGATATTGCGTGAAATCCATGAAGGAGATTGTGGTCATCATGCCGGTTCAAAATCCTTGGTGGCTAAGGCTTTCCGGCACGGTTTGCACGTCGAGCTCATGTTCCGGCTCAGGAGTTGAGGATGATTCCAATTACCTGGCCGTTTGCAACTTGGGGGCTGGATATGGTTGGGCCTTTTAATAGATCCAAGGATAAGAAGACCCACCTCCTGGTGGCGGTTGATAAATTCACCAAGTGGGTGGAGGCAGAGCCAGTGAGCAAGTCTGATGCGGCCACGGCGGTTCAGTTCATGAAAAAGGTGATCTTCCGGTTTGGTTTTCCACACAACATTATAACAGATAATGGCACGAATCTCTCCAAGGGAGCTATGGAAGAGTTCTGTCAACGTGAGCACATCCGGCTTGATGTATCGTCGGTCGCCCACCCCCAATCTTATGGTCAAGTGGAGAGAGCTAATCAGGAAATCTTAAAGGGTATCAAGCCCCGGCTTATGGTCCCTTTGAAGCGGACGCCGGGTTGTTGGGTGGAGGAGTTGCCTTCCGTTCTATGGAGTATTAACACCACCCCCAATAGATCTACAGGTTACACACCCTTCTTCATGGTGTATGGAGCAGAAGCAGTTCTCCCAAGTGATATACGTCATGACTCGCCCCGAGTGGCAGCTTACGTTGAAGCGGATAGTGAAAGAGCACGCCAGGATGCCTTGGACCTGTTAGATGAACAACGGGATATTGCGGCAGCTCGCTCGGCGATTTATCAGCAAGACCTGCGGCGTTATCACAGCCGCCGTTAAAACCAGGACTTCCCAAGAAGGCGACTTGGTGCTCCGGCTTATCCAAGATCAGACTGACATGCATAAGTTGTCTCCACCTTGGGAATGACCCTTTGTGGTTAGCAAGAATTTGAACAACGGGTCATACTACCTCATCAATGTTCGAGAGCACAAAGACTCACACAAATCAGAGGAGGAGACTCGCCGGCCATGGAATATAGCTCATCTTCAGCCTTACTACACCTGAGCCATAGGCTCCTACTATGTATTTTTTTTTGACAATGTACATATTATGATCAATAAATAAACCAGCATCCTTGCTAAAGTGGGGCCTCTGCCGTTTTCGTCTTATATGTCTCCTTTGTTACTTGGGGGCTCATGCTTACAGAGCAAAGTTCTCCAGTAAACCGTCTTATAAAGCCACAACATAGCTTGGGAGCTTCACACCCAAGGGACCAAAGAGAGCCTGTTACCATGCAAAGCTCAAACATAGGTACCCATTGAGCACAGCTCACAATGTTACTTGGGGGATCTTTGTGCATAGCAATAAAGAGTTTGAAAGGACCCTTGTAATAGGCTATCAAGCCACGGCTTGGAAGCCTGGTGTATTCACCTAAAACCCCGGGTTAACCTGCCTTCATCGAGTAAGCCACTCATGTCCAGGTGATCCTGGTATGACCCGCCGAACGTTTGACAAGTCAATCTTATACAGACCCTGAACTTGTCAAAGTTAAAATGACGATTGGTTAATTGGAGGCCCATCTTAAAAGGCTTTGTCAAGTGGTTTAACTCAGCGGCCTGGCAGCCCATGAAAAGCCTCGATTTTGGGCCTGGCAGCCCTTGAAAGGCCTCGACTACAAATTTTTTATTTGATTTTGTTTTTGCAAAGGTTTCTCTCCTTTGATAAGGTTTTGAGTTAAACCGGCATCTTTGACCAGGCCTGACTATAATTCATTACATCAACCGGATGTTTCTTAACCCGACACAAGCTTTCAACTATCAGTTGTTAGTACAAACTCAATTGTAAACCGGAAGTTTTCTTAGCCCGGTCTGGCATTGACTATAAGTCGCCAGGATGATCCTCCGGTGTTTATCATAACCCGGCATGGTTTCTTATGCACCAGCACAACATGGTGGGAGTTATCAACACTCAAGATTTGGGTTATCACCCTTACTACGCAAGTTGGTAAACCAACGATGTGATTCAATATCACAGGTATGATATATTTCATATTTGTTTGTTTTACAGCCTTGGTTATAAAAACTGTGGTTTTGTATTGGGTATCATAACCCGTCCGGCGGTAAACCGCCAGGGCACATTTAAGTTTCTCAAATGCAGAAGGCCAGATTTTATGAAAGTACTAAGGCACATGAGCAAGCATAGCAACAATCATGACGGATTACACAGTGTCATGTAGCAGTGCACGATGGCAGAAGGTCAAAGTATTTCAACTAGCCTATTACAAGGCGCTTTGATGCCCAAAAGAATAATTGTTTGTTGCCCAGAACACAATCAGCGGAAATAAAGCCGGCTGCCAGATTATGATTCGTCACCAGATTGACATGAAGTTGATGGATCATCTCGCGTCGGTTCAACCTCCTCCTCCCCACCCTGTGGCTGGAAGTCAATGGTGGCCCAATCAATCCCGGTTAAAGCTTGGAAGACAGCTTTGTTGCTTATAAGATTGGACGGTTCAACGTCAGGGGCATAAGTGTGCTTACGGATTGGCGGGATAAGATTCTGCACTTCTTTCACAGATGCATCAACCCGTTTGTTGTCCGTATCATAGTTGGACCGGTGGACGGACAAGTCAACTTCTTCAGCCAATCTGCTTGCAAGCGGGCGCATCTCCTTTGTCAAGGCTTTGAGGGCTTCACTATCAAATTCTGACCCGTCTTCTTGTTGGCTAGGATAGCCCTTTGCGATGTCTTCTGGATCAAGATCAGCTATCCAAGCTTTGTCCCGAGTCAGTGCTGATAGAGCACCAGCCCTTGCAGCAGATCGCTTTACACTACTCGGAAAAAGCATGCTAGTGGCGCACCAGTTTTGCCTACTAATGGTGCACTGCTGGTGCGCCACTAGCATCACGCCATTAGAATTAAATTCTAATGGCGCACTACTGGTGCGCTATTAGTATTTGGTGTTCTAATGGCGCACAAAGCAGTGCGCCATTAGAATTGCCTACGGTGCGCCATTAGAATTCCTTCCATGGGCCATATGTACCCATGTGCTTTGGCTTTCTAATGGCGCACCAGTGGATGATGCGCCATTAGTATGATTATTACAGTGCGCCATTAGTGTCTTGTGTGGTGCGCCATTAGTATTAATATTAGTTTTTTTGTTTTTTTTCTGATTTTTTCACAGGTTACAAAATATATTATTTGACAGAATATAGACATCACCACACAACAACAGCAGATTCATCGAATACAATAGAAGGTAAGTCTCCGAATACAATTCATCATATTAGTCTCCGAATACAAAAGACTGAACGAAGATAGAACATTACAAGTCTCGGAGACCGCAAGTAGCAAGTTTGTCTTCACATTACAAGTCGATATCGATCATCTAAACTACCATAACATAGAAGAGAGCTGCGGTCATCACGATGAGCATCATCGTGATGAAACTGGTCTTCACCCGGTTCGTCCAACGCTCCCTCCTCTCTCCCGCTAGATAGCGGGCGTATCTAGATTCCGCCTCCGCCCTAGTGATGTACCCTTTGTAATCGAGCATACCGCTGAAGCGGTGAACCTGTCTCCGACACTCCTCCAAGTTGTCGAGACTCCGGAACCTTACCCTTGTACCACGACATACGACGGCATCTCTATGCACAAGCGGACAATGAGACAATACATAAGCAATATATAAGTATGCAACAAAAGGATCGGAAGAGAAAAGCAAGACATTAATAGCACGATTCATGGTCCTACTAATAAATAGCATCTATTACATCTAAGTTGAACGACTGTCCAAACCAAAGAGACATACAAGTTCATTAAAGTTTAATTACAACATGAGCTAATCGATGTTTCATAACTACAAATAGCATCACTACTTTCGACTCGACTCATGGGACCGGAGCGTGGATGAAGTCGCCGTCTTTCGTGATGGTCATGAAGTCGCAGGCGTTGTCAGCCTGCATTTGAAGTGTTGTGTCTATCTCACTATTGGACGGTTGCTCTCTGAGTTAGAACTGCCCCGAGGTACGAAGGACATCTTGATGGATGATTTCTGCAAACTTTGACTGGATGCAAAAGAATTCTTGTCGGAGGTCAGCGTCCTGGATTGCTGCCAAGCTTGCGGCCCAATCTTTGACATTATTTGGTAGCAGAAGGTGATTATGGCCCCGTACGATTGCCCTCATGTGATGGAGGGCGTAGTAGGCATCCTTCTAACCGCCAGGCGGCTGCTTGATGCAGGGGAATTTCGTATTGTGGGTGAACACGTGCCTGCCGTACCTATGAACTGGCCTCTTAAAGGTGCCTCCAGATGTGGCGTAGCCGGGGAGAGCATCATCAAGAACTTTCTTGATATTTGTGTAGTCTATCTTGTAGTCACGGTCCGGGTCGAAATACGTGGTCGTGGAATATTTCGGGCTTAAGAGGATGAGTGTGCAATGTGTGTCAACACAGAACACGGAATGTTAGAAAAAAGAATGATCGAAATCTAAGAAATCATATGTTACGGGGCGGTGAGGGGATGACTTACTCGGGAAAGTAAGGCACGAGGAAGTTATCCTTATCTGGGTTTGCCAGAATGACGCCTTCAAGGTGTGAACTTGCAACTTGCCGGTCCCCAGCGCTGCCCAAGATCTTGGCACGCATGTAGAAGGGGTCGACTATCACGATGTCCGGGGTCTTGTCTCGAATGATCCGCATCTCCATACTCAGCGAAAACAGCCGAACGAAGGTGTAGTGCAGCAGATGAAGATTAAACATAGCAAAGATATCATCAAATCGCAGGACGATCGTACCCCCGATGGCGCCATCCACAAAGCCCTTGCCCTCTGGCACCCTGGCCACAAAAACCGGGTATGCCACATCTTTCTGGGAGAGACGCCGCTTCTCCAAAGATAGAACGCTGTCATGCAAACTCCGCATAGCACCGGTTGCAACATTGAGCATATTTGTCGGTAGCATCACCCTACCCGCCACATGCACCCTCCTCGAGATATCCTGAGGTGAAGGTGGACCGTCCTGAGCACAGATCATACTCGGTGCCGGCTGGGTCGCACAGGCGCCCTTGGCAGTCTTTCGTTTCCGTCCCTTCTTCTTGATCTGCTGTAATGGGACCGAGTTCTGCTCACAGACCGCCTTCTTGAGCATGTTGGGGCTGATAATATTTCGCACCTCAGCTATCTGAGGCTCGGTGAAGGCGGGAGCTGGAGGCGTCTCCTGAGAACTGAACGCCAGACGACGCCTGTTGCAATTGGATTTCTCCGCCGTACCAGCTAGATCGCGGTCATCTTGGTTGGGTTCTTAAGAAGGAGGCCCGCCGAACTCGTCTCCATACCCATGTTCGGCAAAGTACTTATCGACGTTGGTAAATGTACCGTTGTCGTTGTCGTCGTCGTCCGGATCTTGTGCCATATGCATGTCCGGATCCTGTGCCATAGGGATGTCCGGCATGTTCGGTAGCGTTGCGGCATTCTTGCCATGGCGCGGCGACGTCACGACTAGCGGTCTTGTCTGTGGGGTGGCGTCCCCTGCCCCCAAACGAATTTGGCTTTTCGGCCAAAGCAAGGGCCAGCTTAGGCAGGTGCTGAGGGTCATCAGATCTTCTTCGTCGGCCCCGGCGGGTTGAATCGAAGGTAACAACTCGTCGCAGCCTGGCAGCACCCGAACCAGTTGAACCCTATACATGGTGGGTGGCATCGGTTTACTGTGGAACACGGGGTTGCCCGGTTGAACGATATTGCCCTTGGTGACATCGACCAACTCGTCGTTCATGAAGTGCAGGAGAGTGCACGGAATGTTGGCGGCGCCCTGCGAAAACATGTAGGGCATCAGGGATGCCCAGTCAAAGGCAAAAGGAGATGAAGTCCTCGGCCGAGAGGCTTAATTATTTACCGTGATGATGGCGTCGAGCTCGGCTAATGTCGAGGCACCGCCAACGGCGGGCGCGCAACTAACGGAGGGGCCGCTTGCTGGTGAGGTGCCGGCCGGTGTACACCCGGGTGCATTAAGCTCCAATGCCCGTGCCGGCGCCGGAGACACCAATACCGCCGCCGCCGATGACACCAATGGCGCCGCCGGAGACACCAATGGCGCCGCCTGCGCGTTGTGCAAGTTGCTGGCCGTGAAGCTAGGAATCGGGGGCGGCCCCTGTTGGCCACTCGCAATCCACGTCGTCAGCCCATGAATCAAGGTAGGCATAATGCCGGTGAGCGTCGTCCCTAGTTGTACTTGCACTTGCTCTTGGATAATCTCCGGAATCCACGCCACTTGTGCCTTGAGTTCTTCAACCTCGCAAGAATCGGCTTTCCGAGCTGGTCTTTTTCTCCTTTCGCCCACCAGCGGTATAGTATGACGACCATTTTGTGGACAAGCCTTTGCCGGCCACACGACCTGCTGACATCGGCTTACTGAGATTATCCTTGTTTTTCATTACGTTCAACGCCCTATTTAGAGTGTTGTCCCAAGCAGGGGTGCTCTGAGACGACCCCGCGCTACTGCTTTCAGTCTCCTTCGCCAGAACAAGCTCAAGCGCCCTGGTCTTCGGATCCGTGGTAAGCTCCTTTGTTATCGGGTCCTCCTTGTACCGGGCCCTGACATAGTTCCTGGTCTGCTTGTCACCGCTGTATTTCTTGAAGCGGGGCGGTAGGCCTTGCTCGGCACGCTCCGCGTCCTCCTTGTCCCATATAGGCTCCGCCACTCTGTAACCGTCGGGACCGAGTTTGTGTTCCCCTCAGTTCAACTCCCGCATTTCTTTCCCCCACTGACTTGATTCGGAGGTTGCACTGCTCTCGCACTTGATCTTGAACTCCTTGTAGTCATTTTCGCTGATCGAAGGATTTTTCGCCTTGATCTTCTCATAACTATCACCTTTATCAATCGTTCTCTTCACCGCGCTTCTCCAAGTAGACAGGGCCGTGCTCATCCTTGTGAGGGCGGCACTGTTCACTTTATTCCCTGAGAGGCGTGTGTTTTCAAATTCGGCGGGGAACTTATATCGTTCGTGCAGCTTCGTGAAGAGGAGGTTGCTAAATTCCTCGGTCATTATGCCTAAGGTTCTCGGTGTTGATCGAGACGGTGCTCCGGAGAATGCACCCGAGCTGAACCGAGTACCCCTTGACTATATGTTTGGGCTCCGTTGGATGCCCGTCGCAGTCCACTTGAGTAAATTCGTCCTTGAGGGTGCAGAGCGCATTCGGGCGCCGGTCCTTCCTTTGCTTCTTCGGTTGGCTGCCATCTGTGCGTGAGCCGCCATCATCAGTGGTGGCATCCTCGGCGGCACCATCAGTGGTGTCATCCCCGACGCCACTAGGGGTTGTGTAGTCAAGATCAGTGTCTTCCGCGGCGTCCTCATAGCGGTGAGGTTGTTCCTCCATCTCCTGGGACAGCTCCCAGAATTGCTTGCCGCCTGAACCGCCGGCCTCATCATTGTTGGCCATGTTTCGCTCTAAATAGGAAAAAAGTTTGGTCAAAAAGTTGGTTATTGTCAAGGAACAAGATCATGGTCTCATCATTTAGGGTTTGTCGACACTGAGGCATCCTAAAATCTAAGCTTTTATCATTTAGGGGTTGTCGACGCCGAGGCACCCTAAAAGCCTAAGCGTACATCATTTAGGTTCTCATCGACACCGGGGCACCCTATAGAAGCCAAGGTTTCATCATTTAGGGTTTGTCGACACCGAGGCACCCTAAATGCTAAGTTAAGTTTTCATCATTTAGGGTTTATCGATGCCGAGGCACCCTAGGTTGGGCCTAATCACTTTGCACTAATCACTTGGCTCTATTGCCACCTATGTTGGGTTTATCATCTAGGGTATATCGATGCTAAGGACAATTCTAAGTTGGGCCTAATCACTTGGCTCTATTGCCACCTATGGTTTAATGCAGCAAGAATGGTGGGGTTGTTGATCCTACTTAACTAAGTACTAAGATACCCCGGCCCATGCATTAGTCGCAAGTACCCCATATGTCCTATTTTTAGCAAAGTCATGCTAAAATTAACGGAAAATTTTAGCATGACCTTTGCTGAAAATAGGACATATGGAGTAACCGAATTTGCCGGAATGGAAGTTAATCGACATTCCGGAAAACTCAAGGGCCTCTCGGGGTACCTGCAAAATCATTATCCCCGCGTAATGAAGTCACCAATGGGTCATTTCAGAAGATCACAAGTAGCATCATCACAAGTACAACATCATCACAAGTACAGCAGAGTAGCAAAGAAGTGAATACTGTGCATAACAGCAGCAACATCAGGTTTATTCTTCTTCTTCATAAACATTAATTGGTGTGGGTGACTCTATCTGCCCTCTAGTGACTCACTCAACTTAACAGGACAACCCACAAGCAGGTGTTTTAATTTGTTTGACTGACTGTAATGTGAATATATGAGCACATTAATTTGTTTGTCTGCAATTTATATGGAGCAAAGAAATGGCAGAAGTGGTCCTTGAAGGAGGAGGATTTGGGAGCAGTTAAGCTGCTGCTGCCTATCTATGTATCTAGTGTAGGAATTGGGTACATACCTATCTAGAGTAAGAAATGGTCTATCTATGTTTGTTTGTGGAGAGGGAGGATATATAGCATACATATATAGGTGAAACGAAGTGAGAATAAAATGAAAAGCGATGATAGATAGGTGCTTATCTGAATTGAATTCTAGAGGCTACAGCTACAGGCCTAGAGATTGATGACAGGTAGTCAAAACTAAGTAATTAAGCTACTGGTTGTTGCTACCCTACCTAGGAATGGAATTTGAAGGTCCAGACCTACAAAACTTGTCCTCAACCCAATCCAATAGTAGAAATCAAAACCAAAATCCAAGCAAACCAATAAAGCCCCCAAAATCAATGGGGATAGCATACAAAATCTTTGTTTACTAATACTGTTATATGACAGTGGTGCCACACGAGGGAGAAGAAATCGACCCGCCAGAATTAAAGTAAAGTAAAGAGCCGAGCAAACCTGAAAGTCAAGTAAACTATGGCTAAATATATATAAAACTCCATTGCAAATGTGCCATGTCAATAAAACAACTCATGGAAGTAAACTACTAGCAGGCTCAAAAGTCAAGTAAACTGAAGATTAATCTAACAAGCCTGACAGTAGCTAACTGTAGCTAACTGTACCTAATTGATGCTAACTGTACCTAACTGAATTTTTTTATGACAACTAACTGATGCTAACTATACCTAACCGTACCTAACTGATGCTAATTGTACCTAACTGATGCTAACTGTCACAAATATGATATTTTTATGAAAAAATACATCATTATCAGGGCACATTATGGCCATTTTCTTACATGATGCTAACTGTACCTAACTGAATTTCTTGACAGTAGCTAACTGTATTTTTGGACAGTTAGTAATTTGTTAATTGTTAAAAATTCAGACCATTCAGCAAGCAAGGTTTGAATATCATCTAACTGAATTTGTCTGAACCCTAACTGATTTTTTTGAAAGTAGCTAACTAAATTTGTCTGAACCCTAACTGAATTTTGTCTATACCTAACTGAATTTGTCTGAACCCTAACTGAATGGGGAAGGGTGGAGAGGGAGCAAGGAGGAAGGAGGAGAGGTACGTGGGCGGGCGCGGCCGGTCGCCGGAGGGGTCGGGGTCGGGGTCGGCGAAGAGGAAGACGGCGGCCACGTGCTTCGCGGGTCGGCGGCGGTCGCTGCCCCTGCACCCGTGCCCGGACCGAGGTAGAGGCGGCGAGGCGTGGGCCGACCCGGGAGGCTGTCGGCAACGGGCGAGGTCACGGAGGCGTGGGCGGAGCTGAAGTGGTGGGGAGCTGGGCGCGGGCGGCGGCGCACGAGGGGCGACGTCTTGTGGAGGAGTCGGGCGGGCGGTGTCGCGTCGAGGAGGAGGCGGCGGTGTCACCGACGGCGTGCGGGCGCGGCGGACAGAGGGGGACAGAGGGGGCGTGCCAGTGCGGCGGCGGCGTACGGTAGGGGCGGAGGGGGAAAATTAGGTCGAGTGGGGATCTAGTGAGGGAGGGGAATAGGTGGAGTGGGGGGGGGGAGCTTACTAATGGCGCACCCCGCAGCGGTGCGCCATTAGAATTTTTTTATTACAGTTCGAGCCCTCAGGTTATATTCCACCTAACCCAATCTACATCAGCACCTGTCCACTAGCCTGACTGGTCAGCACGCAGCACACACACTAGGAGGTCCTAGGTTCGATTCCTAGGCTCCCCAATTTTTTTATGCATTTAAAATGCTGTTTGATATTTATTTGTGTTTAAATATCTTCAAACTTGTTTAAATCATAACATTAATATTTTTTATAAAAACAGTAATAATTTTTTTTAAAAATATGTTCAAATTTGTTATTTGAAAATATTTATGAATATGAAAAAGGTGGAGTGGGGGAGGGTGCGGGCCGGGGGTCGGCGGCGGCGGCCGGTGGAGCGGGGGAGATGGTGCGGGGGTGCTCGGCGAGGGGACCGGATCTGGCGAGGTGGGATAGCGATCGAGATGGAGGATCGAGATCGAGTGCCCATGAAATTTAAAAACATTCATGAGTTCAAAAAGTGCCCATGAAATACAATCGAGAAATGAAGGCTACAATTTAAATACAATCGATCTTAGCTAGCTATCTGTTCACAATCTTCTTGCCCTTATTTTTCGTAAATGGATTTCTTCTCTTGAACGGACGTCCTTTAGGTAGGGTGGTCCTGCTTCTTCTTGTGGTGTATGCTGATACTTCATCATCGTCGTCATGTTCCAACTTCGGGTCACCGTACTTGTCAAAGTCTTGCTCATTGGGGACTCCATCCATTCCGATGATCTTCCTTTTGCCTCTCCTCATGACAATACGACTGGGCTTTGGCGGGTCGGCAATGAAGAAGCATTGGTCCACTTGGGAAGCCAGTACCCATGGCTCATTTTTCAAGGGTGACGCTTATGCCATGGGTCTTGGATTTGGCTTCGGGTGTAACCATGGTGGTGAAATACCGGTCTTCTTTTATGACGCTCTTGGCTCATCTGACACGGAACATCGGGACCTTCTCTCCAGCGTAGCTCAGCTCCCAGATCTCCTTGATCCTTCCGTAGTATCTGTCCTTGTCGTTACCAGTGTAGGATTCCATCATTACACCGGAGTTATGATAACCATAGCTATTCATGTCATTGTCCGCGGTGTAGAATGTGTAGTCATGATATCGTGACGCCTCATAGGTCATCTGGTTGTGATCGGCGCACTTTGACTATGCGAATATGAGTTGTTCTTCCGCGGAAGAATCCTCATGTAAAGGGTACTACAGAAGCTTCTGCTTGAACCAACGAGTGAAACATGAGTTGTGCTCTTTGATTATATCTCCGTCCGTCCTTTGTTGGCCTCGGTCATTGTACGTCTTCTCAATAAAGGTTTTGTGCTCTACCACCCAAGGATCGACCACGTCTATGTGTTGTAGCGCGACTAGGTTTGCTCTTTCAAAGTTGGCGAGTCGACCCTCGAAGTCGACATGCATTTCGCGGCGACCCTCACGGTGACCCCATCCAGCGAGCCTGCCGAGGTGCTCGCTGACGGCAGACCAACGGGGTCCTCGATGCCTAGATAATTCGTGCGAGAGGAGATGCACTCTTCGGTCAGAAAGCCCCTGGCTATGGTTCCTTCTGGACGTGACATGTTGCGAACGTGTCCTTTGATGACACCATTCATCCTTTCGAACGGCATCATGCTGTGCAGGAACGTCGACCCGAATTGGATGATAATCTCCATGATATGGACCAGCAGATGCACCATAACGTCGAAGAATGCGGGCGGGAAGTACATCTCAAGCTCGCATAGTATCACCAAGATCTCTTCCTGTAGCCTTCTGAGTTGCCTCACGCCAACCGACTTTCAAGAGATGACGTCGAAAAAGTTGCATAGGACAAATAGCGTTTCACAGATGTGCGCGTCCATGATCCCACGGATTGCAACTGGAAGTATCTGCGTCATCGACGCGTGATACCGTGAGACTTCATCGCGCTGAACTTCTGCTTCGCTGGGTCTAGGTATCTGCTTATCTTCCCCGCGTAACCCTAATGGAAGTTTTACTCCTACGAGGCAGGTGAAAAACTGATCGATCTCCTCCTGACTTAAGAGTGAAGCACGCGGGAGGGTAGTCATTTCCGGTCTTCTTGGCCTTTTTGCCTTTGCGACGACTTTTCGTGTCCTGCTTCGCCTCATCATCATCATGATCATTAGCGTGAAGCTCCTCCCTGATGCCCATTGATTTCAAGTCTGCCCTTGCTTTTGGCCCATCTTTGGTCCTCTGTGGCATGTTGAGTAGGGTACCAAGCAGACTCTCGCACACATTCTTCGTGATATGCATGACATCAAGGCTGTGAGGCACACAATGGATCTTCCAGTACGGCAAGTCCCAGAAAACAGACCTTGTTTTCCGTACCTTCAGCAGCGGCTCTGGCGCCTTTCGCTTCTTTCCCGGCTCTGGCGCCTTTTCCATACCTTCAGCAACAGCTGGTCTATTTCCTCACCGCTCCTCGTACGCGGGCGTCTTCGAGGTTTGGTTTCACCATCGAACAGATCCTTGCGTTTCCTCCACGGGTCATCGTCGCGAAGCCACCTTCGATGTCCCATGAACACCGTTTTCGAAGACCCGGGATCTCTATCTAGCTGGCAATACGTTGTGTCATCCATGCACCTGACGCATCCAGAAAATCTATGGACCACCTGCCCCGCGAGATATCCATAACCGAGATAGTCGTGCACCATCGTGAGCAGTGCGGCTCTCATAGGGAAATATTCTTTCTATGCGGCGTCCCATGTATTGGCTGGCGTTTTCCACAGCGTGTCTAGCTCCTCTTTCAGCAGCTCCAGATACAGATTGATGTCATTCCCTAGTTGTTTCGGCCCTTCAATTATCATACTCATGTGAATGTAATTCCTCTTCATGCACAACCAGGGGGAAGGTTGTACGTCCACACAAACACAGGCCAGGTGCTATGTGTGCTTCTCTGGCTGCCAAACGGATTGACTCCATCGGTGCTCGCGCCCAAAGACGATGTTCCTTGGATCCTTCCCAAATTCTGGGTGTTCGAAGTTCAACGCTTGCCACTGGCTCCCATCCCTAGGGTGACTCAGCATCTTGTATTTTTTATTTATCTCCGGATCATTTGCGTCATCTTCTCGCTTCTTGTCCTCACTATCGGCGTGCCAACACAGGAGCTTTGCTACCTTAGGGTCCGCGAAATACCGTTGCAGACGAGGAGTGATCGGAGAGTACCACACCACTTTTCGAGGATCTTTCTTCCTCTTCTTGTATCGAGTGACGCCGCACACCGGACATATGGTAGACTCCGCGTGCTCGTCCCGATAAATGATGCAATTGTTCATGCACACATGGTATTTCACGTGCGGTAAATCCAGAGGACACACGATTTTCTTCGCCTCCTCGAAACTGGTTGGGCACTTGTTCCCCTTGGGAAGACGTTCGCGCCAGAATGACATGTTCTTGTCGAAGCACGCGTCGATCATTTTGTGTTTTCCCTTCATCTCCAGAGCCATGAGCGTTACTTTCAGGAGGGTATCCTCAGGTCTGCATCCTTCATACAATGGAGGAACCACGTCTATCTCTAATTGATCCAGCTTGGCTTTCTCTCGGGCGACAGCTCTTGCGTTATCCGTCTGCTTGAGAAGCAGCTCTTGAACATGAGGGTCCTGCACCCAGACCATCGATGGTCCATCGTCGCCCGCTTCTGCCGCATCTTCATCTTCATGATCATGCCCTTCGCCCCGCTCCGGCATCTTCCTCATCATCATGTCCTGCATCTTCTACATGATGATCGTGTATAGCATCACCGTCGTGATCATGTCCTGGAGATTCTTCGTCTTCTCGCCCGCCCGAGTCTTGCTCATTTCTTGCCGCCCGACCCCCATGGACGACTTCATAGTCATCTTCATCACCTTGCCACCGATAGCCATCCATGAAACCACGCAAGAGCAGGTGGTACCGCACCTTCCCAGAATCCGGGTCCGCAATAAGGCTCTTCAGCTTGCATCTTCGACACGGACATCTTATCTCCGTCTCGTTCTTTTGAAGCATCTCGGCCTTTGCGGAGTTCAAAAACCTATTCACGATGCCTTCGGTCATCATGCGGACCATGGTCGCCTGCGGGGTAGAGCAAAACGATATTTTAGAACCAAGAAAAAATTTGGCATGACTTTCCCTAACAATAGGACCAAAAAGAATGCATAGTGCCAAAATTCTCATTAAACGGAAATGAATCAACATTCCGGCAAAATATTGGCAACTATCGCATTTCAAATACCGGTACCTGCAAACACAAACATATATGCAACACCACAAACATATGCAACACCACGAACATACATAGATCTAGCTATAGGCCACAAAAAGTGCATGTGCACGTTGTTGGAGAGGGTGAACAACATAAAGATAGCTTCCCCTTACTTACCTATCAAAAAGGTAATTTAACCACTTAATTTGTATGAATCTATGGTGCATTTGAGGTGAGGAGGTGGTGGCAGCCGAGACTATCTTGGAGGAGGAGGTGGAGAGAATGAAGTGGGGAAAGTGAGTGGGTAGGTGGGCTGTCCAAAATAACTGGTTGGTCCCAGGTTAATATTGGCTCTCCACCTGCTAATGAGCCATTAGTAACCGTGGTTACTAATGGTGCACCTGCTGCTGGTGCTCCATTAGAAGTTTTGAAAAAAAATAAAAAAAAGTATATATTCTAATGGCGCACGGTGGCACAGTGCGCCATTACTGGTTTAAACTAGTAATGGCGCACCAGGCCAAGATGCACCATTAGAATCTTTGGAAAAATAAGAAGAATTTTTTTTACTACTGGCGCACCGTGTGCATGGTGCGCCATTAGTGTCTTCCACACTAATGGCGCACCTGCACATGGTGCGCCACTGCTATATAGTAGTGGCGCACCACATGACAGGTGCGCCATTAGTGGCCATTCCATCTATAGCCCTTTTTGTAGCAGTGTTACCTCCTCTATCTGGCCAGGTGTCATAGATAATTTGGCCAATGTATCCTTGATCAAGGTTGGCGGCGGTTTATTGTATGAGGCTGCGCAGATGACTCGTTGAGCACCGGTATACAGTTGTTCTATCAAAGTATAGGCTGCTTTCAACATTTTACGCATGTCTGAGCCCAGATGAGCAACACGACTACCTGCAACGGTTTAAGAATTTGCTGTTAAACCGGTTGTTCCAAAGATGATTATGAAAGGCTCTTACAAGGAATACTTACCAAATATAGCAGCAGTCATAACATTGATCTGACGTTTTAAACCGGTTAGCTCTTTCGCCACCGGTTTAAGAGCTGCTTCGGCATCCTCAGCCCATTTTAACAAAGAGGCCCTCTCCGTTTCCCAGTCTGCCCGCTCGCTTTTGAAGCCATCCTTTAATTGCTCCATGGCAGTTAAAGCGCCCTTCAGTTCATCTTTGGCCTTGGAGGTTTCTGCTTGCTGGGACTTGATATTTTCTTGAAGATCGGTGATTTGGGAATCCTTATTACTCAAGTCAGCCTGCAAAAGACAGATAATAAGTTGTTAATATCTTCTCAAAAAGTCCCAAGCACATAATAAGTTATACACTTGGCACTTGGGGGCTAATGCGGATTGCTTCATTTTTACTGATATTTTAAGTCCCAAGGCTCAATACAAGTATTAATCTTGACACTTGGGGGCTAATGCTTAATCGACCAGATAAATCAGAGGTGAAGGAGTTCAACAAAGATAAGCTTTGCAACACAAAGTCCCGGTTCATCTTGAAGAGATAAACCGGCCCTTGGGGGCTACACAGTTGAAGTCTTTTTTATCAAAAGTCCCGGTTCATCTTGAAGAGATGAACCGACCCTTGGGGGCTACAATGGAGTTGATATAAAGCACAAAAAAAATCTTTCAGATGTTTGAAAAGAAGTTACCTGATAGCGCTCGTTCATCAAGTTCTTCATGAAGACTAAACCGGCCTCATAATCACGACTTGTATACAGGCGGTTTAGATACCCAGAGTGGAGTTCTTGAGCATTGAGACGAGAATAGCTTGACCAATCAGTCTTCCACTTGCCTTTGTCCACAACAGTAAATTCTTCTTTAGCACTGTTCTTTGATAAAGCGACAGGGTTGCCAGGCGTAGTGTGGCCGAAACCGGTAATCACCACATCATCGGTCCTGCCATCAACAATCTCATCTGCGTTGGACGGTTTAGCAGCGGCTCTGGCTGGGCTTGGAGGATTAGCAACTGGACTTGGTGGATCGGCGGCTGGGCTTGGCGGATCAACATGAGGACTAGCCGGGTTAACTTCTGGTGGATCAACATAAGTATCCTGACCTTGTGGCACAGGATCATCCAGAGCAATATCAGTATCTCCATCAGTAGCTTCTAAGGTCCTCTCCGGTTCATAAGACAAATTCTCCTCAGTGGGAGCACTCAGTTTGGCTTTTTTGCTGAGTCGGGCTTTGGCGCTACAAGTAACAAACAAAGGTTAATATGGTAAATCGGTGCAAGAAAGCAAAACTAAAATTACTATGCTTACCCAGGGACGGTCTTGAGGGGAGGCATCTGTGTGGTTGATGAGTCGCCAGAGGATGAATTGGAAGTGCCCTGATAATTGGAATCAGACGGATTAAGAGGGTATCGGAAGTAACCCACTTTGGGATAAGATTTGTTAGAAGTACGAGAGACCTCTGCACGGCGTTTCCGAACCAGTGTGTCCGGTAAACCGGAGGAGGTAACTTGTTGGCCATTATGCCGGGTTGTGCGACGAGCTTCAGGGTGTTGTGTCTTCAAAGAAAAGTGTAGATCCAAATGAGTGAAAGGATGTGACCGTTTCACTTTACGGACTGTGCGACGGAGTTTTCGTACTGGTACAAGATCTGAATCTGAAGAAAGGGGAATTACCTCTACATGATCAGCACGGCTGGCTTCCGCATCATCCTAATAATGGTCATTGTCAATAAGGTGCATGAAAAATGAGCCAAGGGAGTCAAGTTCTACCTCTGGTTCCGAGTCATCAACATCTTCGGGCGGATTAGAGGACTCGGTGGTTTTCTTCTTTGCCGGCCTTTTTGTGACCTTGGTCTTGTTACGAGGCGCTCTCGCCGGTTTGTCTTGTGGTTTTACCGGCTTGTCTTGAGTTTTCCTCTTCCAGAACGGATCTTTGTCCTGTAAGGATAAACAGAAGGCTATCATAAAGTGTTAAAAGGGAGACGGATTAAAAGCAGAAAGCTAAATTCTTACAGCTGGCGGTTTGTTGGAGGCATAAAAGGGACGCAGCCCAGTCTTGCTACACTCAGATATCGGTTCATCTAACATCTTTTTGACAGACTCAGTGATCTCGTCATCAGTCATCTATATTTCAGGGTGCCGTTGAGGGTCCTTGACATCCCCAGAATATTCGTACATTAATCTGGTGCGACGGCTTAAGGGCAAGATACCCCATGAAACCCAGCAACGGACAAGGTCAATACCGATTAAACCGTTCGCCATAAGAGCCTGGGGCTTAGAAAGCTGTGGTGCATATGTTGATCGCTCTCTGGCAGTAAGCCGTTGAGGCAGTGGATGTTCATTGCTGAGCCGGTAAGCACGATAACCCGGCAAAGGATTTTTATCATCAGGAGCAGTGTTCCGGCAGTAGAACCATGTCTGATTCCAATCCTTGGGGTGGCTGTGATGTTTGGCATGAGGAAAATTGACTTCTTTCCTTTTTTGAAACGAAACCCCGCCAAGTTCAGTATTGGGGCCGTCGGTAAATTCAGTACGGCGGTTCAAGTGGAAGAAGTCTCTGAAAAGTTCAGCAGTCGGTTCTTCTTGCAGATAAACTTCACAGAACACTTGGAAATTGCAAATGTTGGGCACAGAGTTCGGTCCAATGTCTTGGGGGTGGAGTTGGAAGTTGGCAAGTACATCACAAATTTTTTTTGATCCGGGAGGGCTAAACCCTCGGTCCAGATGCTGCATAAACACAACTACCTCTCCATCTTGAGGTCCAGGAGGATTTTCAGTACCCGGGACTCTCCAATGAATGATATCTTTCTTTGCTAAATCGCCAGTCACAACATACCCAGTAAGTTGCACTTCTGTAATCCGGGAGGGAATCCAATCGCAAGAGAAGAACTATTTGGCCATTTTTGATGACAAACTGTAAAGGAAGTTCAAATGACGGTTCACGATTCAAGATTGATATGCATAAACCGGTGTCAAACCGGGGGATTTAGTCAGAGTGTGTGTGCATGTTAAACCGGATACTGATGTTTAAGTAAAGATGGCGGTTTACGTGAGGGCTAATGGTACCTGGCGGATTATCATTTTCCAAAGGTTAAACCGCCTACAGCGGTATGGAAGAAAACAGATCTAAAAATTTCTAAGTGCTACACAAACAGGTTTCACAAGCCAAGGTTATCATTATGGATCTAGCGCACTCTAGGAAAAGGAAAAATATCAAAGATCTAAAATGGTAACATCAGCATAGCAAGGGTTCAGATGGGATCTATTCATGAAAGAGGGGATATTATGGCGAGGCAAAATAAAACTATAGCTTCGGCCGAAAAGGAAAGATATCAAGTTTGTCTAGATTCGATGTGACAGTAAGGAAAAGCAAACGAACAACGATGAACACTAATGAACACGATCGAAGGTATGAAACCCTAATGCAGATCTAGGGTTGAACAAGGAAGGCTTACCGACTTCATAGGAGCGGCGGAGAAGCGCTGCAGTTCTCTGGTACGATCAGGTTGATGCAGCGGCCAGTGGCGATGCAGAGCTTGAAAGTCGAGGGCAGCGGCGGAGCTCGAGTTCTTCGGAGTCGCGAGGAGGAAGAAGAAGAGATGAAGAGGCAAGGGGGGATGGAAAGGACCCCCGGTCTTATTTATAAGGGCGAAAGGATAGATGACAGGCGCGAGAATCGAGGAGCCAAAAATCGGATTTCTGAGACGGCTGTCGCCTCGGTCTTTGGGGATTAATTAATAAAAGAAGCATTTACAGGTTTTTATACAGAGATGACGTCATGACAATTTGTGGTAATTTTAAGAAGATGACGTCATGGCGGTTTACCAAGTTCATATGAAGGAGACGTCATGGCGGTTTACAAGGATCATAGGAGGATGTTCAAGGAATATTTTCTAAGTACTAAATATTGACATGAACAGGTTCAAATCAATCTGGGGCCTAATGTTGGGGATATAACTACTGAGTGTAAACCGCCCAGGAGGGGCCGGTTTACACTCATCCGCATTGAAGCCCATGAAGACAAGGATTATGGCATTTTACCATTGAAGCTTAGAGGCCCAGGGCCCAAAGGTGGTTTAGAGCCCATAAACATAAACCTACATAAGATGTGTAAACTCGGAAATCCCTTTTGGAGCTCGGGCTCCAGTGAGGCCTCCAGATTCAGATTTGAAATTTCATTGAAATTCGTATTTTTACATCTCAAAAAATTCTGAAAAAAATCACAGATATACATGAAGGCATAATACACATGCGTGTAAATTTTCATTTCAAAATACATTGAAATGAGGGCTGTGCAAAAAAGACAAATATGGAGCTGTTTAACACATGATACTATTCATCCTCCCTGGCCATGGATTTGTCTTTTTTGTACAGGTCGCATAACTCAAGGTATTTCATCATGAATTTTACACACATGTGAGTTACATCCTTACATACACGCATATTTTTTTTCAGAATTTTTTGAACCATAAAAATTTGAATTTGAATTTTTTAAAAATAAAGGCCTCCATGGAGCTCGGCCTCCAAAACGCCTTTCTCGTGTAAACTTGTGTTGTAAGTTAGGAAAGGCAGAAACCGAGCCGGACACGTGTATGAGCCGGCCTCGGTGTTCTATAAACCGCTGGGCGTCAACCTGTGTATATAAAGGGACGACCCGGCGGCGGTTAAGGGACAAGAAACAACAACTCAAGAGATAGGTAAAGCGGATTCGCTCCCTGCTCATCGAGATCAATCAATCCCACAACAAATGGATCGTAGGCTTTTACCTTCACCGCAAGGGGCCGAACCAGTATAAACTTCCCGTGTCCTTTGTTCCGGTTTAACCCCTTCAAGCTAATCTCGTTGCGATGGCTCCATGACTAAGTCCTTTCGCTAGGACATCTGACGTGTTAATTCCACGACACTCGTTATTCTTTAAAAAACTCACGAACACATTTGTTGACAGCATACCTCACCTTCTCTCCAGACTCAGCACCAAATATTTCCAAAGTAGTCAGCCTAGTGAAATCAGAAAGCTTATACCTTGGATCAAGAGCTGCAGCAATAAAAATGAGCAAATTCAGATTTTCCTTCTCCTTCTCCTCCTTCTCCTTCTTCTTCCCTTTCCCTCTTTCATTTACAATAGGACCCTTCTCCTTCACCTTTTCATTCTCATGCCAAGACCCCCAGTATTTGTGAAACTTTTCTTTCATCCTCTCCGCCATAGCTTTTTGCAAAGGATCTGTACTGCTCATCCAATTTTGAACCAATATGTGTATATTGCCAACCTCGAAAAGGAAGTTGTTGGAAGTGACATGAAGTGAGGATGACACACAAACAGTAAGATCATAAAAATGACCCAGAAAGGATTTTTCAACTTGGATTTCTCATCTAGATAGATTTTGATAGTGTACAAGTTCTTCTTGATGGTGGACTAAAGCGGGGGCAAGCGACTGAAATGAACTTTCTGAATCCAGATTTCTCACCAAATGCAAAAGGAAGTTCATCCTCTATGACCATCACAGCAAACGCCTTCCTAACTTTTTCTGCGTCATATCTGCAAGTATTGATTCCCTCTCCTAGAGTTGCTTGCAAAGTGGTCTGATTTGGATCCATTTTCTTATTCGGACTGCGCTTGAATGTACCAAAGTGCTTGCGCATTGCTGTTGTCCCATTGATTGATGTAGTAGCTTGAATTGGTCGGTCACAATACTTGCATTTTCCTTCCTTTAATAACCCCTTGTCATCAAAAACTTTGGTAAAATGCTCCCAAATTTGTGATCTTAACGCCATTTGCTTCCGTCATTTTGGCTTGTCATCTTGAGCAGCTTCTGGATTGGCACCTTCACCAACTTTTGCTTCGGCATCTTCATCTTCAATGATGCTACGTAAGAATGATTCGCATCCTGCTTCTGCAGCCGCTGCTTCTATATCTGCCTCTTCCTCTACACTCATAAATGCATCATCTTTGTCCTTCAATCCCTCATCATGTTCGGATTCCAGTATAGAAAGCATCAAAAAACAGGTTACTCCTTACTGAACCATTTCTTCATCTAATGGTACACAGGAACATACAAACTAACAAAAAGATACTACTTATAGCCTAGTTAGTACATAAAGCAGCATGGCACAAATCTTTCGTGAATACATACAAGCCAACAAAAAGGCAAGCCACTATATCAACCTTAATTTGAACATCACAGAACTTGAACAATATAATTGATTCACATAAAAGAATAACAATCTAGACATCACATATGCACATAGAGAGATGAAGTATCTTGCTCACCTTCAGGTTTCAGCTGCAAGGTACAACACCGGAAGAACAGCAGGCGGCGACCCGGCACCAACCTCGAAGAGGACGAGAGGTGGTGACGAACTGCACAAGCCAATGGTACATTTATCATCAGGAGATGGAGCACCGTCGGCGGATGTCTCTGTCACTGGCAGTGGAGCGACGAAAGAGGGTCGGGCTTGGTGGCGTGACGCACGGGGCACGGTGGTCGTGGATGGTGGTCGGCTCATCGTCACCGGTCAGGGTAGCAGCTCGAGGCGCCGGTCCTCCTCGCTCATCGGTCAGAGGCGCGCGACGCTCCTCGGTCACGGGCTCACGGCTGACGGGTCACAACATCGCGCCACATCGAGAGATGGCGGCTAGCGTTCATGGTGGGAGAGAAAAGAGGAATTGTGTGAAGCGGGCGGTGGCGTCTAGTGAGGGAGTCCTGGACTAAGGGGTCCTCGGGCGTCCGGCCTGTTATACGTGGGCCGGACTGATGGGCTGTGAAGGTACAAAGACCGAAGACTCCACCCGTGTCCGGATAGGACTCTCCTTGGTGTGGAAGGCAAGCTTGGCGAACAAATTTGATGATTTCCTTTCTCTGTAACCGACCTTAAGTAACCCTAGATCCCTCTGGTGTCTATGTAAACCGGAGGGCTTAGTCCGGATGGATGGATACTCATAATTATAGTCATACAGGCTAGACTTCTAGGGTTTAGTCATTACGATCTCGTGGTAGATCAACTCTTGTAATACCCATAGTCATCAAGATCAATCAAGCAGGAAGTAGGGTATTACCTCCATAGAGAGGGCCCGAACCTGGGTAAACATTGTGTCCCCCGTCTCCTATTACCATCGATCCTAGATGCACAGTTCGGGACCCCCTACCCGAGATCCGCCGGTTTTGACACCAACATTGGTGCTTTCATTGAGAGTTCCACTGTGCCATCGTCAAGAGGTTTGATGGCCCCTTCGATCATCTACAACGTTGTTGTCCAAGGGGAAGTCTTCCTCCCCGGACAGATCTTCGTATTCGGCGGCTTCGCACTGCGGGCCAACTCGCTTGGCCATCTGGAGCAGATCGAAAGCTACGCCCCTGGCCATCAGGTCAGATTCGGGAGCTTGAATTACGTCGCGGACATCCGCGGAGACTTGATCTTCGACGGATTCGAGACCGCGGCAGCCGCTCCCTGTCACCTCGATGAACATGACTTAGGTCTGTTGTCGGACCACATTGATGTCTACTATGCAACCTTCTTCTTGTAGACGTTGTTGGGCCTCCAAGTGCAGAGGTTTGTAGAATAGTAGCAAATTTCCCTCAAGTAGATGACCTAAGGTTTATCAATCCGTGGGAGGCGTAGGATGAAGATGGTCTCTCTCAAAAAACCCTGCAACCAAATAGCAAAGAGTCTCTTGTGTCCCCAACACACCCAATATAATGGTAAATTGTATAGGTGCACTAGTTCGGCGAAGAGATGGTGATACAAGTGCAATATGGATGGTAGATATAGGTTTTTGTAATATGAAAATATAAAAACAGCAAGGTAACTAATGATAAAAGTGAGCGTAAACGGTATTGCAATGGTAGGAAACAAGGCCTAAGGTTCATACTTTCACTAGTGCAAGTTCTCTCAACAATAATAACATAATTGGATCATATAACTATCCCTTAACATGCAACAAAGAGTCACTCCAAAGCCACTAATAGCGGAGAACAAATGAAGAGATTATGGTAGGGTACGAAACCACCTCAAAGTTATCCTTTCTGCTCGATCTATTCAAGAGTCCGTAGTAAAATAACACGAAGCTATTCTTTCCGTTCAATCTATCATAGTGTTCGTACTAGAATAACACCTTAAGACACAAATCAACCAAAACCCTAATGTCACCTAGACACTCCATTGTCACCTCAAGTATCCGTGGGCATGATTATATGATATGCATCAAACAATCACAGATTCATCTATTCAACCAACACAAAGTACTTCAAAGAGTGCCCCAAAGCTTCTACCGGAGAGTCAAGACGAAAATGTGTGCCAACCCCTATGCATAGATTCCCAAGGTCACGGAACCCGCAAGTTGATCACCAAAACATACATCAAGTGGATCACGTGAATATCCCATTGTCACCACAGATAAGCACGACAAGACATACATCAAGTGTTCTCAAATCCTTAAAGACTCAATCCGACAAGATAACTTCAAAGGGAAAACTCAATTCATCACAAGAGAGTAGAGGGGGAGAAACATCATAATATCCAACTATAATAATAAAGCTCGCGATACATCAAGATCGTGCCATAGAGAGATCACGAGAGAGAGAGAGAGAGAGAGAGAGAGAGAGAGAGATCAAACACATAGCTACTGGTACATACCCTCAGCCCCGAGGGTGAACTACTCCCTCCTTGTCATGGATAGTGCCGGGATGATGAAGATGGCCACCGGTGAGGGATCCCCCTCCGTGAGGTGCTTGGAACAGGCTCCCGAGAGGTTTTGGTGGCTCTGAGAGGCTTACTGGCGGAACTCCCGATCTATTGTTCGCTTCGATGTTTTTAGGGTATATGGGAATATATATGCAAAAGAAGTCGGTCGGGGGAGCCACGAGGGGCCCACGAGAGTGGAGGGCGCGCCCGGGGGGTGGGCGCGCCCCCTATCTCGTGGCCTCCTCGAAGCTTCCCTGGCTTGCACTCCAAGTTCCCTGGATTGCTTCTGTTCCAAAAGTAAGTTTCCCGAAGGTTTCATTCCGTTTGGACTCCGTTTGGTATTCCTTTTCTTCGAAACACTGAAATAGGCAAGAAAACAACAATATGGGTTGGGCCTCTGGTTAATAGGTTAGTCCCAAAAGTAATATAAAAGTGTATAATAATGCCCGTAATCATTCAAAACAGATAATAAAATAGCATGAATTCTTCATAAATTATAGACACGTTGGAGACGTATCAGCATCCCCAAGCTTAATTCCTGCTCGTCCTCGAGTAGGTAAATGATAAAAGAAAGAATTTATGAAGTGTGAATGCTAGAAGGTGCACAAGTTTGATCATTGATAATTTCAATCACCTTTTCTAGCATGATTATATGTCATAACAATATTTCATCACATAAAACTTCTCAAGATCAAGTAACAAGCTATTCACATGTTAAAGCATAGACCATAAACTTTCTTGAAAACTAGCAAACTTCATTCTCAGTCATCAAACAATTACAATTCATCTTATTTTCAGGAAGGGTCTATGTCAGAGCTTTGATTTAGCAAACTCCACATACTCAACTATCATATATTCTTCTACAATTGCTAACACTCACGCAATACTTATGGTTATGGAGTTTTAATCGGACACTGAGAAAGATAGGGGCTTATAGTGTTGCCTCCCAACGTATTCACCTTTGGGTGACGTCAACAATAATAGTTCATGCTAACTTACATCCAATTGGATATATATCAGGATCTTTCCAACACGAGGTGCTTGCCAAAGGATAAAATGAAAAAGGGAAAGGTGAAGATCACCTTGACTCTTGCATAAAGTAAAATACGTAAAATAAAAGATAGGCCCTTCGCAGAGGGAAGTAGGGATTTGCAGAGGTGCCAGAGCTCGATTTTGAAATAGAGATAAATAATTTTGAGAGGTACGATCTCATTGTCAACATAACGACCAAGAGTTCCCAATATCTTCCATACTACATACATTATAGGCGGTTCCCAAACAGAATGGTAAAGTTTTTACTCCCCCACCACCAACAATCACACTCCACGGCCATCCGAAACAACGGGGTACCGTCCATACCAACAACAGTCCTGGGGGAGTTTTGTTTTAATTATTTTTTATTTGATTTTGATCTTTTGATCATGGGACTGGGCATCCCGAATACCAGCCATTTTTCTCGTGAATGATGAGCGGAGTCCACTCATCTTGAGAATAACCCACCTAGCATGGAAGATACTGACAACCCCTAGTCGCTACATGAGCTATTCGGGCATACACAACAGATTATTATTTGAAGATTTAGAGTTTGGCACATGCAAATTTACTTGGAACGGTAGGTAAATACCGCATATAGGTAGGTATGGTGGATACTCATGGCAAAAACTGGGTTTAAGGATATTTGGAAGCACAAGTAGTATCTCTACTTGGTGCAAGGAATTTGGCTAGCATGAGGGGGAAAGGCAAGCTCAACATGTTTGAATGATCCATGACAATATACTTTAACTCAGATGTGAGAAAACATAACCCATTACATTGTCTTCCTTGTCCAAATCAACTCTTTAGCATGTCATACTTAATGAGTGCTCACAATTATAAAAGATGTCTAGGATAATATATTTATATGTGGAATCTCTCTTCCTTCAATATTCTTTCATGAATTGTTCAAATGACTAATACAATGCTTGCTAACCTTCAATAAATTTACAACCTCTATTTCTCATATGTGAAGTCATTACTCCTCATGGGATAAGCAAATGAAACATATATAATTTCAGATTTATGACAATCAAATCATTCAACCATTTACTCATAGGATATAAGTGAAGCACACGAGTAAATGAAAAACTACTCCAAGAAGATATAAGTGAAGATCAATGAGTAGCTAAATAATTATGTAGCTATATGAAGACTCTCTCTCATTAAAGAATTTCAGATCTTAAGTACTTTATTCAAGCAGGAAGAAAAACAAATAAAATGACATTGCAAGGATAGCACAACTCATGTGAAGAAGCAAAAACTTAGGTTCAACCGATACTAACTGATAATTGTTGAAGAAGAAAGGTGGGATGCCTAATGGGGCATCCCCAAGCTTAGATGCTTGAGACTTCTTGAAATATTATATTGGGGTGCCTTGGGCATCCCCAAGCTTGAACTTCTGTGTCTCCTTAATTCCTCTCATATCATGGTTTCTCTTTTTATCAAAAGCTTCATCCACACCAAACTCAACAAGAACTCGTGAGATAGGTTAGTATAAACCAATGCAAAAACTTATAATTTTCTACTGTAACAAATCACTAAAATTATTATTCAACATTTCATACTAAATGCCTCTGCATATTTAATACTCCTATCCTCGAATAGAATCATTAAATAAGCAAACATATGCAAACAATGCAAACATAACAGCAATCTGCCAAAACAGTATAGTCTGTAAAGAATGCAAGATTAATCATACTTCCCTAACTCCAAAAATTATGAGAAAAATGCTACGCTGTAGAAGATTTATTATAGCTCAATATGCAAAAAAATTCAACATTATACCATTCTCTGATTTTTCTAGGGAATTTTTGCAACAGCGATAAACTTTCTGTTTTCAAACAGCAACATGTATACTAGCAAAATAAGCATGGTAAAGGCTATCCTTGACATTTTTATTGAAACTAAAAGATGAAAAAAAATCTAAATAACAGCAAGAAAATACTAACAAAAGAAAATAACATGACGCTCCAAGCAAAACACATATCATGTGGTGAATAAAAATACAGCTCCAAGTAAAGTTACCGATGAACAAAGACGAAAGAGGGGATGCCATCCGGGGCATCCCCAAGCTTAGGCTCTTGGTTGTCCTTGAATATTACCTTGGGGTGCCTTGGGCATCCCCAATATTAGGCTTTTTCCACTCCTTATTCCATAGTCCATCGAATCTTTATCCAAAACTTGAAAACTTCACAACACAAAACTCAACAGAAAACTCGTAAGCTCCGTTAGTATAAGGAAATAAAACCCCCACTTAGGTACTGTAATTAACTCATTCTAAATTCATATTGGTGTAATATCTACTGTATTCCAACTTCTCTATGGTTCATACTCTCCGATACTACTCATAGATTCATCAAAATAAGCAAACAACACATAGAAAACAGAATCTGTCAAAAACAGAACAGTCTGTAGTAATCTGTATCAAACTTATACTTCTGGAACTCCAAAAATCCTACCAAATTAGGAAATCCTGAGAAATTTTTTTACCAATCCATAGAAAAAAAATCAGATCAGAATCACGTTTCTGTGAATTATCAAAACTAATTTACTGGGTGCAAAAGTTTCTGATTTCTAGCAGGATCAGCACAACTACCACCATAAGCTATCTTAAAGGTCTTACTTGGCACTTTACTGAAACAAAAACTATAAACATGATTACCACAGTAGAATAATCATGTGAACACACAAAATCAGTAAGGGTAAATATTGGGTTGTTTCCCAACAAGCTCTTTTATTTAATGCCTTTCTAGCTAGGCATGATGATGACAATGATGCTCACATAAAAGATAAGAATTGAAACATAATGGGAGCATCATGAAGCATATGACTAGCACATTTAAGCCTAACCCACTTCCTATGCATAGGGATTTTGTGAGCAAACAACTTACGGGAACAATAATCAACTAGCATAGGAAGGTAAAACAAGCATAGCTTCAAGATTTTCAACACATAGTGAGGAAACTTGATATCATTGCAATTCCTACAAGCATATGTTCCTCCCTCATAATAATTTTCAGTAGCATCATGAATGAATTCAACAATATAACTAGAATCTAAAGCATTCTTTTCATGATCTACAAGCATAGAAAATTTACTACTCTCCTCATAAACAAGATTCTTCTCATTCGGAATAGTGGGAGCATCATAAGAGACTCGAATACTAAAAATTGTTTCCACATTAAAAGAGTAATGTTCAGAAAAAGGGTAATCATAATCATGACAAGTTTTATAAATATAAATAGCATAAGTTTCATCACAATAATTATCATAAGTAGCAACTTTGTTCTCATCATAATCGATTGAAATCAATTCCAAGACAATGGAATCATCACTAAATAAAGTTGACACTCTTCCAAATCCACTTTCATATTCATCACAATAAGATTCAACATCCTCCAAAATAGTGGGATCACTACTTCCTAAAGTTGACACTCTTCCAAATCCACTTTCATCAATATAATCATCATAGGTAAGAGGCATGCTATCATCATAACAACTTTGCATATCAAAACTTGGGATGCTAAAAATATCATCTTCATTAAACATAGCATCCCCAAGCTTGGGACAAACATTAATTGCAGCAAGTATATTTTCAAATATGTCATCCTCATCAAACATAGCTTCCCCAAGCTTTGGCCTTTTCATATCATAAGCATAATCACTCTCATCATTAATAGTATGGATAGCACCAACAGTATAGCAATTATAATCATCACAGTAAGTAGTAGGAGCAACTTCATTTGGGAGGGATACCTTTTTACCTTTGTTGCTCCTTATTTTCTTTTTCTTCTTCACATTATGTGTGGGTTCAACCTTCTTCTATGAGCTCCTTATTGATGAGATTGGTTGAATAGAAAGCTCCTCCTCGTTACCTGATTCATCATAAGAAATAATAGGAGGATATTGGGAACTATCTTCCCTTTCATTAGTGTTCTCTTTATCTTCTATTTGCTTCCTTTTCTTTAGGTAATTGGCAATATAAGGATTTTCGATGCAATTCACCGCACAAAACATATAGATATCCTCTAGATCAAAATCAAGAAATCTATCAAGATTAAATTCTGGAATAAGCTTAGTTGCACGTTTCAATTCTTCATAACCCAAAAGCAAAATAAGTTCATTATGATGTGCAAGGGAAATCAAATCATCACAATTTTTGCACACGATTCGATCATGAAACAATTTGCATCGGAGATTTAAATGACCATGTTCATTGCAAAGTTCACAAGTACGGCGGAGATATTTTAAATTTTCAGCACTAACATTAAGCCTTTCTTGCAACCATTTAGTTTCTAAATGCTTATGCTTCTTGCAATATCTATATTCTCTATTTGGTGCGTATTTGCAAACCCAATGCTCTCCACAAAAATCGACATGCTTATAATCATCATTAGTACTATGGATATTCAAGGAGTTCATACTAACAACATTGCAATCATGTTCATCATTCAAAGATGTAGTATCAAACATTCTTTAGATTTCTTCTTCTAGCACTTGAGCACAATTTTCCTTTTCATCATTCTCACGAAAGATATAAAGATGAAGCGTATGAGACAAACTCAAATCCATTTTTTTTGTAATTTTCTTTTATAAACTAAACTAGTGATAAAACAAGAAACAAAAAGATGCAATTGCAAGATCTAAAGATATACCTTCAAGCACTCACCTCCCCGGCTATGGTGCCAGAAAAGAGCTTGATGTCTACTACGCAACCTTCTTCTTGTAGACGTTGTTGGGCCTCCAAGTGCAGAGGTTTGCAGGAAAGTAGAAAATTTCCCTCAAGTGGATGACCTAAGGTTTATCAATCCGTGGGAGGCATAGGATGAAGATGGTCTCTCTCAAACAACCCTGCAACCAAATAACAAAGAGTCTCTTGTGTCCCCAACACACCCAATACAATGGTAAATTGTATATGTGCACTAGTTCGGCGAAGAGATGGTGATACAAGTGCAATATGGATGGTAGATATAGGTTTTTGTAATCTGAAAATATAAAACGGCAAGGTAACTAATGATAAAAGTGAGCGTAAACGGTATTGAAATTATAGGAAACAAGGCCTAAGGTTCATACTTTCACTAGTGCAAGTTCTCTCAACAATAATAACATAATTGGATCATATAACTATCCCTCAACATGCAACAAAGAGTCACTCCAAAGCCACTAATAGCGGAGAGCAAACGAAGAGATTATGGTAGGGTACAAAACCACCTCAAAGTTATCCTTTTTGCTCGATCTATTCAAGAATCCGTAGTAAAATAACGCGAAGCTATTCTTTCCGTTCAATCTATCATAGAGTTCGTACTAGAATAACACCTTAAGACACAAATCAACCAAAACCCTAATGTCACCTAGATACTCCATTGTCACCTCAAGTATCCGTGGGCATGATTATACGATATGCATCACACAATCACAGATTCATCTATTCAACCAACACAAAGTACTTCAAAGAGTGCCCCAAAGTTTCTACCGGAGAGTCAAGACGAAAATGTGTGCCAACCCCTATGCATAGATCCCAAGGTCACGGAACCCGCAAGTTGATCACCAAAACATACATCAAGTGGATCACGTGAATATCCCATTTTCACCACAGATAAGCACGACAAGACATACATCAAGTGTTCTCAAATCCTTAAAGACTCAATCCGACAAGATAACTTCAAAGGGAAAACTCAATTCATCACAAGAGAGTAGAGGGGGAGAAGCATCATAAGATCCAACTATAATAGCAAAGCTCGCGATACATCAAGATCGTGGCATAGAGAGAACACGAGAGAGACATAGATCAAACACATAGCTACTGGTACATACCCTCAGCCCCGAGGGTGAACTACTCCCTCCTCGTCATGAATAGCGTCGGGATGATGAAGATGGCCACCGGTGAGGGATTCCCCCTCCGACAGGGTGCCGGAACGGGCTCTCGAGAGGTTTTTGGTGGCTACAGAGGCTTACGGTGGCGGAACTCCCGATCTATTGTTCGCTTTAATGTTTTTAGGGTATATGGGAATATATAGGCGAAAGAAGTTGGTCGGGGGAGCCATGAGGGGCCCACGAGAGTCGAGGGCACGCCCACGGGGGTGGGCGTGCCCCCCTATCTCGTGGCCTCCTCGAAGCTTCCCTGGCTTGCACTCCAAGTTCCCTTGATTGCTGCTGTTCCAAAAGTAAGTTTCCTGAAGGTTTCATTCCGTTTGGACTCCGTTTGATATTCCTTTTCTTTGAAACACTAAAATAGGCAAGAAAGCAGCAATATGGGCTCGGCCTTCGGTTAATAGGTTAGTATCAAAAGTAATATAAAAGTGTATAATAAAGCCCGTAATCATTCAAAACAGATAATAAAATAGCATGAATGCTTCATAAATTATAGATACATTGGAGACGTATCACACATCCACGAGATAGCTCTTGTTGCTACTCTGGCCTTAGATCCGGAGCAAATCACACCATTCGAGGATGGGAAGCCAAACCCCGCCACGGAGGCCACAGATTCCGCGGCGTTGGAGCCGCACATAGACTTAGCCTCATGGGATATCCGTGTCACCGGGACTCCAGACTCGTTTCCGGCTATAAGTACCAAACCATGTGCGTCCGCGGATGCCGAGCTTGATCGGTTATCGATCTTCGAATTCAGCGCCGCAAACATCTTCTGACACTCAACTTTCGGCGATGTGTTAAACTCAGTAAAGAACCTGTCCTTGGCGGAAGACTCACAGCTGAGTTATGTCCGGTTTGAACTGGAGGCTGATGATGGAGAATTTCGCTTCCCACCCACCACCCACTTCATAGCCACTGTCGATGACTTAACCGACACACTCGATTATGACTCCGAAGACATCGACGGTATGGACGACGATGCCGGAGAAGAGGAGGCCCAAGCCACGCCGTTCACCGGACGATGGACGGCCACTTCCTCGTATGACGTATACATGGTGGATATGCCAAAAGATAATAGCGGTGACGACAAGGAAAAACTAGTGGAGGGTGACCCCCATAAGACACAACCAAAGCGCCGGCGTCAGTAGCACCGCTCTAAACAACGCCGCAACAAGGACAACAACAACGGCACAGGAGACGACGATACCCCGGACGGTGCCGAAGACGCAGAAGACCATGACGAACAAACTGCCGAACAAGACAATCAGGAGGATGGGCAAGTCAGCCCCGACGAACAGGCCATAAATAAAGACTCGGAAGACGGTATTTATCATCCGCTCTCCGAGGAGGAGGTGAGCCTCGGCAACAAAGACTTTATCATGCCTGAGGAACCCCTCAAGCAGGAGCGCTTTAAGCGCCGGCTAATAGCCACTGCCAGGAGCCTAAAAACAAGCACCAGCAGCTTCAAGATGATCAAAATCTGCTCAATGATAGATGGACTGATGTCCTGGCAGCCGAGGAATATGGCCTCAAGTGCCCAACAAAAATTTACCCGCAGCGCAAACTGCTACCTCAGTCCAGTGACGAGGCGTTGAAACCCGACGCGGCTGATCGACCACCATGTGGTCAGGACAAGGCAGCAACTCAAGCCGAACACCATCCCGCTCCACCTCACTGTAAGGGCAGAGATAAAACATCTCGGGGACATACCTACGACCTACGACAAAAACTGAGCAATAATGCAGGACATACAAGATCAATCTACGGATCGCAAGGATGTGCCTTGACACGCGACGACGGCTATCTATTCGGACGCGACAAACCTAGTCACGCTCGGGCCGAATGCCGTAGACGGACTCCATTGGAGCTACGTCGCGATGTGGCCCGATATAGAGGCGCCACACACCCTCTTTGCTTCACTGACGAAGTAATGGATCACGAATTCCCAGAAGGGTTCAAACCCGTAAACATCGAATCATATGATTGGACAACAGACCCTGCGGTCTGGATTGAGGATTTCCTCCTCCATATTCACATGGCTCATGGTGATGATCTCCACGCCATCAAATATCTCCCACTAAAGCTCAAGGGACCAGCTCGGTACTGGTTAAACAGTTTGCCAGAAAACTCTATCGACAGCTGGGAAGACTTGGAAGAATCCTTCTTGGACAACTTCCAAGGGACATACGTCCGGCCTCCGGATGTAGATGATTTAAGTCACATAGTCCAACAGCCCAGTGAGTCAGCCAGGAAATACCGGACCAGGTTCTTAACTAAAAAGAATTAGATCGTAGACTGTCCGGATGCCGAAGCCCTAGCGGCCTTTAAGCATAGCACCCGTGACGAATGGCTTGCCCGACATCTCGGGCAGGAAAAGCCGAAGTCTATGGCGGCCCTTACGGCACTTATGACCCGCTTTTGCACGGGCGAAGATAGTTGGCTAGCCCGTTGCCATAATAATGCAAGCGAACCTGGCACCTCTGAAGCCAAGGATAGCAATGGCAAGCCCCGACGCGATAGACACAAGCATTGAATTAATGGCGCAACCATACTGATGACACGGCGGTCAACACCGGATTCAGTGGCTCCATGTCCGATCAGCGGAAGAAGTCGTACAATAAGAACACTTCGGGCTCATCCAGTCTGGACCGCATACTCGGTCGTCCGTGCCAAATACATGGCACCCCAGAAGAACCAGCCAACCACACCAACAAAGCTTGTTGGGTTTTTAAACAGGCCGGCAAGTTAACCGCCAATAACAAGGAGAACGGGTCGCAAAGCAAGGACGATGACGAGGACACTCGGCCACCGAACACAGGGGGACATAAGAAATTCCCCCCTCAGGTCAAAAAGGTGAACATGATATACGCTACCCACATCCCCAAGAGGGAACACAAGTGTGCACTCAGGGATGTATACGCGATGGAGCCAGTCGCCGCAAAATTCAATCCATGGTCCTCCTTCCCGATCACATTCGATCGCCGAGACCACCCGACCAGTATCCGTCACGGTGGGTCGGCCGCACTGGTCCTCGATCCAATCATCAACGGATTCCACCTCACGCGGGTCCTGATAGACGGTGGCAGCAGGCTTAAGCTGCTTTATCAGGATACAGTGCGCAAAATGGGCATTAACCTATCACGGATTAAGCCCACAAAGACTACCTTTAAAGGAGTCATATCAGGTGTAGAGGCCCGCTGTACGGGCTCAATCACACTAGAAGTTGTCTTCGGATCTCCGGACAACTTCCGAAGCGGCTATCACGCACTGCTTGGACGAACCGCATTTGCTCGATTCAACGCGGTGCCACACTATGCTTATCTCAAGATCAAGATGCCCGGTCCACGCAGCGTCATAACAGTCAATGGAAACAGGGAGCGCTCCCTTTGTACCGAGGAGCACACCGCTGCCCTTGCAGCAGAAGTGCAGAGCAGCCTTTTTAGGCAGAACCTCAATTCGGCAGTAAAGCTCCCGGACACCGTCAAGCGAGTCCGAACTACTCTGTAGTAGGACAGACCAGCTCGTCTAGAGCTTGACTAGCGATTTGGCCTCCGTCCCCGTCCCAATGAAGAAGTGACATTTGTGCCCCGCGTACATAACTACACACTCAAAATACCATGGGCATGGACGGAGGCGCGGCTAGACCATGGTCCATAATGCGGCTCAACCGCCCCTGGATCCGCACACCATCACTTTTTCTTTTTTCATTTCAGGTTCTTCTCTTTCCGATGCACTTCATGGCGACCTGATCATCGGACCCATCAAGGGACAAATACACCAATAAGGCAAGAAGCTTTGACGTACAAGGGAATACCCAGGTGGTCTCTGCTAACGATCGCTATACCTGTTTTATATACCCACACGCAGCTCGCTCTTGGTCACGGCATGTCAAAAAGCCTTATCTACTTATCGCATTATTTGTACAATTACGCCTCGACGTATTAATGAAACTACAATGGAAAATAATTTGCGATGCCAGCTTATTACTTGATTTTTTCCTTGTCTCTGTACTTATTTTTCAATTGCACTCGTACACTCAGGTACGCATTACTTCGCCAGGGGCTTCATCACGCCCCACAACACAACAATAAAGTCCGAAAACTTTTACAGTACAATTCGGCACCCCAAACTTATAGCATTATATGCATCGGCTCCGAATCATGTCCTTGGTCAATAGTTGGGTTGCCCGGCTCCTGCGCTTACTACCTTACGTTCCACTATATCGGCTAGGGTAGTAAAGGGAGAACTACTGCGATTATGTCTCGATTCGTCCGGATGAGCACCTCAGTAGAGAAAGCCGAAAACTGACTGTCATGATACGACGAGAGTTGGTCAGTTGTTCGAGAGGTCTTTCAAATCCTTAAAGATTTTCGTCGCTTTATGCAAGGAATCGGTTTTTATTCGATTAGGCGTGTATAGCGCCCTAACTTTGGCCTTCCGGATACTAGGGGCATCGCCAAAACTTTCAAATGTCAAACTCCTATGGCTAAGTGAGGGTGATAAATCTGTACAGTCCGATTGCCTTGTTCGTTGCATTAAACACCTCCTTTAAGGACCAAAAGTTGGAATAAAGAGTGTTTATATTTATCACAAACACCCCCGTACTATCTACGTGGGGGCAGAAGCCGATGACTAGCCAACTCTCAGATTTCATAAACGGCCGCACAAGAGGTATAATTAAAAAAAACAAGCATTATATTACATAAAGATCTTGTTTCATATTACAGGATAACATGAATGTATTCATGGGAATATTATATCCTTTGTACATTGCTCCGCCGCAAGGCGGGATCCCTCCAGTACACTATCAAAATATAGTTCGTGTCGATGGTGCTCCTTGCCTTCAAGCGCCCCCTCGGTCATCAGCTTTTTGGCATCCATCTTCGCCCAGTGCGTCTTGGCGCGGGCAAAGGCCATCCGTGCACCTTCATTGCAGACCGACCGCTTTATAGCTTCAAGCCGCGGGTAGGCACTGACAAGCTGATTCATGAGTCTGAAGTAGCTGCTGGGCATGGGCTTGGCAGGCCATAGCCGGACTATTAGGTCCTTCATGGCTAGTTCGGTCGCTTTATGCAGCTCGACCAGCTGTTTCAACTGGTCACTGAAGGGCACTAGATGTTCTGGTCCCAAGTACTGAGACCAAACCAGCTTCTCCGTAGAGCTCCCTTCTTCAGCTCGATAGAACTCGGCAGCATCTGATATGCTGCGCGGCAGATCCGCGAACACTCCCGGGTAAGTAAAAGGTACGTTTCCTTCACATACTTACTTTGCATAATGAATGCCTTACCCGTCGCGATCTTCTTGGCTGCATGGATTTCTTGAAGGGCGCTCTGGGCTTCGGCTCGGGCATGTCGCACGCTCTGGAGGGCCTTGGCAAGTTCGGATTCTTGACTCTTTGAATCACGCTCCAGGACCTCGTACTTCTTGACGGTGTCCTGGAGTTCTTGCTGGACCTCGCTGACCTGAGCCTCGTGCTTCTCGCACGCGGCATGTTCCTTGGCCGCCTTGTCTTCGGCCTCAGCTAACGCCTTCTTGAGGGTTGCCACCTCGGTCATGGCCCCTAATAAAGTTCATGACATTTTAGTCAATATGAACTATTCATCCTTCCTAAATATACATACAGGTTACTGCATACCTTGGCTGTCCTCCAGCTGCTTCTTCATGAGGCTGAGCTCTTTCTTGACCCGCTCTAGGTTCTGCTTCAGTCTGGAGACTTCCATAGTGTGAGCGGCAGCAGCCAGCAGCGACGCCTGCGTATTCATATAGACATCTTATGTTAGACTCCTACGAAAAATATTTTGATCCTCTTTTTTCTTTCTGAACATCAAACAGAGTATCAGGGGCTACTGTCTATATTGGGACTTTTTGTCTTGCATCGCTTACCTCAAAGCCGGTCAGCAGAGTGTTGCAGGCTCCGGTCAATCCACTCTTGACGGACTGAACCTTCTCAATCACCGTACCCATAAGGATACGGTGTTCATCTACAATGGAAGCGCCTCGTAGCGCTTCCAGCAGATTATCTAGTGCCTCTGGTTGGACAGAGGTCACCGTGGAACAGGCGCATCGCCTCCTTTCTGGGAAGGCTGCTTGCTTGGCTCCGAAGCCGTGTAGGTCTCCGGAATGGTATTCGGCTGGGGGCCGAATTGGATATGGCCCCCATCGCCAGTCTCCATGGGGGATTTTCCCCCATGTGTCCGACGGCCGAGGAGTCATCCTCTGGCGCCACCCTGACGGCATCCTGAACCTCTCCCTGGCCGGGGAAGGTCCTTTGGGACACCACCTCGTTGTCGCCCTTGGTCGGGGGAGAGTGAGCGGCCGATGGTGACACGCTGGCCATCTCCTTTGAATCTAGCGAACCTCCCGATCGTTGGGGGCTGTCGTGGGCCGGACTGTAATAGCGTAATTCAACATATTAGTACCATGAAGCGAAGACATGGACGTGCACAAGTTGTTAACACTTACGATGCAGCCCGAGGCTTGGTCCAGGGGGGTCGCTCCGGACTGCTGTCAACGTCCCACGCAGAGTTATCCGCGAGGGAGACCTTCCCTTTCTTGGGCGCCACCGCCTCCAGATTTTTGGAGGCCGCCCTCTTTTTCCTCCCCTCATCAGGGGAGATTTGTTTTCCTCATCCTCATCATCCTCTATGGCGGCGGAGGAGTGAGACCAGTCGTCTTCGGTCGTCACGTCCGAAGCGCATTTTCGGTGAGGGCCACTCTTTGCCCCCTTGGCCTTCTTCTTGGCCTTTTTCTCCGACACCTCATAAGGCGCCGGAAACAACATCTTCGTCAGAAGAGGGGTTTCTTGGTCTTCTGGTAGCGGATCCGGACAGTTAATCCGCCCTGCTGTCTCTATCCAGGCCTGAAAAAGTTGATAAGAATGCTTAGAGCCCCTTCCTCAAAACATGCCAGTAAAGGGTATGCCTTGAAGACATGAAATGTTGGAAATATGCCCTAGAGGCAATAATAAATTAGTTATTATTATATTTCCCTGTTCATGATAATCGTTTATTATCCATGCTATAATTGTATTGATAGGAAACTCAGATACATGTGTGGGTACATAGACAACACCATGTCCCTAGTAAGCCTCTAGTTGACTAGCTCGTTGATCAATAGATGGTTACAGGTTTCACGACCATGGACATTGGATGTCGTTGATAACGGGATCACATCATCAACAGAATGATGTGATGGACAAGACCCAATCCTAAGCCTAGCACAAAGATCGTGTAGTTCGTATGCTAAAGCTTTTCTAATGTCAAGTATCTTTTCCTTAGACCATGAGATTGTGCAACTCTCGGATACCGTAGGAATGCTTTGGGTGTACCAAACGTCACAACGTAACTGGGTGACTATAAAGGTGCACTACAGGTATCTCCGAAAGTGTGCATTGGGTTGTACGAATCGAGACTGGGATTTGTCACTCCGTGTAAACGGAGAGGTATCTCTGGGCCCACTCGGTAGGACATCATCATAATGTGCACAATGTGACCAAGGGGTTGATCACAGGATGATGTGTTACGGAACGAGTAAAGAGACTTGCTGGAAACGAGATTGAACAAGGTATCGGGATACCGACGATCGAATCTCGGGCAAGTACAATACCGCTAGACAAAGGGAATTGAATACGGGATTGATTGAGTCCTTGACATCGTGGTTCATCCGATGAGATCATCGTGGAACATGTGGGAGCCAACATGGGTATCCATATCCCGCTGTTGGTTATTGACCGGAGAACGTCTCGGTCATGTCTGCATGGTTCCCGAACCCGTAGGGTCTACACACTTAAGGTTCGATGACGCTTAGGGTAATAAAGGAAGTTTGTATGTGGTTACTGAATGTTGTTCGAGTCCCGGATGAGATCCCGGACGTCACGAGGAGTTCCGGAATGGTCCGGAGGTAAAGATTTATATATGGAAAGTTGTTGTTCGGGTTAGGAAAAAGTTCGGGTTTTTTCGGTATTGTACCGGAAGCTTCGGAAGGTTCCGGAGGATTCCGGAAGGGTCCGGAGGTCCGGAAATTGTTCCACCACGTCCAATATAGTAGCATGGGCTGTAAGGGGGCGCCCTAGCCTTAATGGGCCAGGGGCACCAGCCCCCCCCGAGGCCCATGCGCATGGGAAGGGGAAAACCCTAAAGGGGAGTGCCTCCACTTGACTTGGGAGGCACTCCTCCCCCCCTTGGCCGCTGCCCCCTCCTCAGATTGGATCTGAGGGGGCCGGCCCCCTTCTCCCTTGCCCCTATATATATGTGGGGGGTGGGAGGGTAGCCGCACCACATGTTCTGGCGCAGCCCTCCCCCTCTCCCAAGTCCCTTCTCCTCTCCCGCGGTGCTTGGCGAAGCCCTGCAGGATTGCCACCCTCCTCCACCACCACCACGTTGCCAGTGCTGCTGCTGGATGGAGTCTTCCTCAACCTCTCCCTCTCTCCTTGCTGGATCAAGGCGTGGGAGACGCCACCGGCTGTACGTGTGTTGAACGCGGAGGTGCCGTCCGTTCGGCACTAGGATCTCCGGTGATTTGGATCACGGCAGTCACGACTCCTTGAACCCCGTTCTCTTGAACGCTTCCGCTTAGCGATCTACAAGGGTATGTAGATGCACTCTCCTTCCCCTCGTTGCTGGTTTCTCCATAGATAGATCTTGGTGACACGTAGGAAAATTTGAATTTATGCTACGTTCCCCAACATGAAAGAACTTACCGAATTAGCCTGGCGTTTTAAGCTAAGCCCGCGATCCTCGATCGTGGGCGGTGGTGTCTCGCCGACCTTAAAGAGCACTTTCCAGATATATTCATGTGTCGTGCCGAAGAGCTCTCGAAGCATCTGGTGCTTGGCCGGATCGAACTCCCACAAATAGCAAGTCCGGTGTTGGCACGGAAGGATCCGGCGAATGAGCATAACCTGGATCACGAGCTTGATTCTCTTGGTTATCATGTTCTAGACGCACGTCTGGAGCCCAGTCAGCTCATCGAAGAACCCCAGGTCAGGCCCTTCTCTTGCCAGGAGGTGAGCTGCATCGGAACCCCGTATCGGAATTCAGGGGCCGCCGCCCAGTTGGTGTCGCGCGGCTCGGTGATGTAGAACCACCCCGACTGCCACCCTTTCACCGTCTCCACAAAAGAGCCTTCGGGCCAGGTGACATTGGGCATCTTGCCCACCATGGTGCCTCCGCACTCCGCTTGTTGACCGCTCACCATCTTCGGCTTCACATTAAAGGTTTTCAGCCATAGGCCGAAGTGAGGTGGGACGCGGAGAAAGGCCTCGCACACGACAATAAATGCCGAGATGTTGAGGATAGAGTTGGGGGCTAGATCATGGAAGTTCAGCCCGTAGTAAAACATCAGTCCGCGGACAAACGGGTGGAGAGGGAATCCCGGCCCGCAGACGAAATGTGTGAGAAACACAACCCTCTCATGGGGCTCTGGGGTAGGGATGATCTGTCCCACGGCCGGGAGTCGATGAACGATCTCCTTGGCCAGGTATCCGGCCTCCCGGAGCTCCTTGATGTCCTTCTTCTTGACGGAGGAGGCCATCCACTTGCCTCCAGCTCCGGATCCGGACATGGTTGGAGTGCTTTTTTGGGTGAGGAAGGCGAGACCTTGGGCGCTGAAGCTCAAGAACGGATGGGCTGAGGAAGGAGAAGGCGTGGGTGAAAGGATGAATCCTTGTCCCTTTATAAAGGCAGTAAAAGTCATGCGCCTCCCCACTCGCCTTAAAATTCGTCTATTCCCCAAGCGCCGTGCAGATGACACGGTTGGGTTACCCATTCCCGTATTGATGAGAATCCCGTAATAAGGGGACACGATCTCTGCTTTGACAAGACGTGCCAGTGGAAACCGCACCTCGAAATATGGAGCGACAGGCTAAAAACGGTTCGAAATAATGACCGAGTAGATGTGATGTCACATTACAAAAAGTTGTCAGCGGATGGGACTCGTGAAATATTATACTCTCTACAGTTGTGTGTGGTACTTGTTTTGCAGAACCGGACACGTTTTCTATGTTCGGAAGGCTATCTTGGAGTATTCGGGAAAGGGAACCCGCCTTTCAATGCCGAAGACAATCTGCACGTGGACTCGTCATCATTGAAGCCTGGTTCAGGGGCTACTGTGGGAGTCCTGGACTAAGGGGTCCTCGGGCGTCCGGCCTGTTATACGTGGGCCGGACTGATGGGCTGTGAAGGTACAAAGACCTAAGACTCCACCCGTGTCCGGATAGGACTCTCCTTGGCGTGGAAGGCATGCTTGGCGACCAAATATGACGATTTCCTTTCTCTGTAATCGACCTTATGTAACCCTAGATCCCTCCGGTGTCTATATAAACCGGAGGGCTTAGTCCTGATGGACGGATACTCATAACCATAGTCATACATGCTAGACTTCTAGGGTTTAGCCATTACGATCTCGTGGCAGATCAACTCTTGTAATACTCATATTCATCAAGATCAATCAAGCAGGAAGTAGGGTATTACCTTCATAGAGAGGGACCGAACCTGGGTAAACATTGTGTCCCCCGTCTCCTGTTACCATCGATCATAGATGCATAGTCCGGGAACCCCTACCCGAGATCCGCCGGTTTTGACACTGACAGCTAGGTTTCAGTTAATCGATTGCATCGTGAGGTGAGGACGAGGTGTGTTTGTGTGTTATCTCCTGCGTATGGGCTCGTGACCTTGGGCTAGCCAGATGGGCTGTAGCATGTACGTACTATTCCTGCGTACGGGCTTCTCTAAATTCGGTCTATACGGGCTATTCGGTCCACAACATCAGATGACCGATCAGACTATAACTAGTTCGGTCATATAGTAGTGCAGACCGTTTTTAATTCAGTCTTATTTATTTCGGTCATTTAGGGTTCGGTCTCGGTCTTTTCAGGTTCGGTTTTCGGTCTTCGGTTTTTATGCCCGGGCCGAGTCCCTAGTATGCCTCTACTTGACTAGCTCGTTAATCAAAGATGGTTATGTTTCCTAACCATAGACATGTGTTGTCATTTGATGAACGGGATCACATCATTAGGAGAATGATGGGATGGCCATGACCCATCAGTTAGCTTAGCATTATGATCGTTATAGTTTCATTGCTACTGCTTTCTTCATGACTTATACATGTTCCTCAGACCATGAGATTATGCAACTCCCGAATACCGGAGGAACACCTTGTGTGCTATCAAACGTCACAACGTAAATGAGTGATTATAAAGATGCTCTACAGGTGTCCCCGAAGGTGTTTGTTGGGTTGGCATAGATCGAGATTAGGATTTGTCACTCCGTGTTTTGGAGAGGTATCTCTGGGCCCTCTCGGTAATGCTCATCACTATAAGCCTTGCAAGCAATGTGATTAATGAGTTAGTTGCGGGATGAAGTATTACAGAACGAGTAAAGAGACTTGCCGGTAACGAGATAGAACTAGGTATGATGATACCGACGATCGAATCTCAGGCAAGTAACATACCGATGACAAAGGGAACAACGTATGTTGTTATGCGGTTTGACTGATAAAGATGTTCGTAGAATATGTAGGAGCCAATATGAGCATCCAGGTTCCGCTATTGGTTATTGATCGGAGATGTGTCTCGATCATGTCTACATAGTTCTCGAACCCGTAGGGTCCGCACGCTTAACATTCGATGATAATTTGTATTATCAGTTATGTGTTTTGATGACCGAAGTTTGACCGGAGTCCAGGATGAGATCACGGACGTGACGAGGAGTCTCGAAATGGTCGAGATGTAAAGATCGATATATTGGAAGGCTATATTCGGACATCGGAAAGGTTCTGAGTGATTCGGGTATTTTTCGGAGTACCGGGGAGTTATGGGAATTCACTGGGCGAGGTAATGGGCCTTATTGGGCCATACGGGAAATAGAGGAGGCAGGCCAAGGGGAGGAGGCTCACGCCCCCAATAGGTCCGAATTGGACTAGGGGAAGGGGGCGGCGCCACCCTTGCTCTTTCCTACTCCCTCTCTCTTTCCTCCTCTCCTACTCCTAGAAGGGAAAGGATTCCTACTAGGACTTGGAAGTCCTAGTAGGACTCCATACACTTGGCGCGCCCCTAGGGGGCCGGCCTCTCTCCCTCCCTCCTTTATATACGGGGGCAGGGGGCACCCCAAAGACACACAAGTTTCTCTCCCAACCGTGTGCGGTGCCCCCCTCCACAGTTACACACCTCGATCATACCATCGTAGAGCTTAGGCGAAGCCCTACGCCGGTAGCATCATCATCACCATCACCACGCCATCATGCTGACGGAACTCACCCTCGTCCTCAACTGGATCAAGAGCACGAGGGACGTCATCAAGCTAATTAAACGTGTGCTGAATGCGGAGGTGTCGTACGTTCGGTACTTGGATCGGTTGGATCGCGAAGACGTTCGACTACATCAACCGCGTTATTGAAACGCTTCCGCTTTCGTTATACGAGGGACGTGGACACACTCTCCCCTCTTGTTGCTATGCATCACCTAGATAGATCTTGCGTAATCGTAGGAAATTTTATGAAATTACCGCGTTCCCCAACACAAGAATGGGCCCACCGCTACGCCCTGGAAGGGCAGGTCGAGGCACTGCTCCGGAGCAAGGAGTACTGGAGGCGCAGGGGCGGCCTCAAGTGGACGCTCAAGGGGGACGCTAACACCAAGTACTTCCATGCTTATGCGAATGGAAGAAGACGGAAATGCGTGATCCTTAGGCTGCAATCGGAGCAGGGGCTCCTGTTACGCCAATCCGAATTATGTCACACGTCTACGAGTTCTACATCAATTTGATGGGAACCAGAGAGGATCAGAGGGCTGGTCTCCGCGCTGACGTGTGGTTGCCCTACCAAAGGGTCCTGGGCAGCGAGAACGCCGAGTTGGGACTGGCGTTTCTCCCCAAGGAGATTGACGATGCTCTTAGTAGCATGAAATCTGACACTACACCGGGTCCAGATGGGTGGTCGGTGGCCATGTTTAAGCGTTTCTGGCCACTTCTCAGCGAGCCCATCTTTGAGGTGTGCAATGGCTTCATGCGTGGCACTGTAGACATCGCTAGACTTAACTACGACGTTCTTTCGCTCATCCCCAAAGTGGCCGGTGTGGAAAACATTCGTCAGTACCGACCTATCGTGCTGATCAACGTTCCTTTGAAGATCTGTGCTAAAGCATGTACTACGCGTCTCGTCCCGATCGCTCACCGCACCGTTAGTCGATCGCAATCAGCGTTCATTAGGGGCCGCCATATCCTCGAGGGCCCGCTGGCTCTTCAGGAAGTGCTTCACGAGCTCAAACGCACGAACGAACCTGCTATCCTTCTCAAACTAGATTTCGAAAAAGCGTATGATCGCGTTAACCAGGATTTCTTGCGCCAAGTTCTCAGCAGCCGCGGCTTTTCGGCTGTTTGGGTTCACTGTGTGATGCAGCTGGTCTCGGTGGGCCAGACTGCGATCTCGGTCAACGGAGAAGTTGGGCACTTCTTTTGGAACAAGTGGGGACTTCGTCAGGGCGACCCTATGTCCCCTATCTTGTTCAATTTTGTTGTTTGCGTTGGCTGTGATGCAGAGAAAAGCCACTGAGGCTGGCCACATCAAAGGTGTAGTGGGACACCTCATCCCAGGGGGGTTTCACATTTGCAGTACGCGAACGACACGTTAGTGCTGTTCCAGCCAGACCTCCACAACGTGGCTACGGTCAAAGCCATCCTCCTCAGTTTCGAGCTCATGTCCGGGCTGAAGATCAACTTCCACAAATGCGAAGTACTGCCCATGGGCTTGGACGCTGCGGACGGCAGACATATCGCGGACTTGCTCAACTGCAAACTTGGCAAGATGCCTTTCACGTACCTGGGCCTGCCACTTGACTCCAAGCGTATCCCAATCGAGGGTTGGGCTCCGCTTTGGACTAAGGTAGGGGGACGGGTGTGCCTGTGGCGCGGAAAATTTCTCTCGTTCGCTGCTAGGCTAGTGCTCACGAACACGAGCCTCTCCTCCCTGCCCATGTTCGTGATGGGCCTCTTCCTCCTGGCGGAAAGGGTCCACACCAAATTGGACACGCCTCGCTCTCGTTTCTTTTGGGAGGGCTCGGGCCCAAAACGCAAACACCACTTAGTTAAGTGGGATGCGGTCTGTCGTCCCAATGACTTGGGGGGCCTGGGGATCACCAACACCAGAATCCTAAATGTCGCACTCATGTGCAAATGGATATGGAAGATCTCCCAAGGGGCGACCGGTTTGTGAGTCGACATTCTATGAGCCAAGTATTTCCTGAATGGTAATTTCTTCCAAGGTGCGGCTTGGGGCTCCCCCTTCTGGAATGATCTCCGGGCCGTCCGCCAGGCCTTTGCCTTGGGGGCTAAGTTTTCCATAGGTGACGGCAGGTCGGTTAGGTTTTGGCTCGATTTTTGGGTTGGCTCCCAACCGCTTTGGTCGCAATTCCAGGACCTGTACTCTCTTGTGGTAGACCCGGACCTAACGGTGGCTTCGGCCCTGGCCTCGTCCCCTCCTGTGATCTACTTACGATGCAAGCTCACCGCTCTAGAGCAGACAAGCCTCGAGTCGTTGCTCCAGTTCATCGGCCAGACAACGTTGTCCACGCAAGCGGACACGACGTCCTGGACCCTCAATGCGTCCGGCAAGTTCACGGTCAAGTCGATGTACCGAAAGCTATGCCAGGGCCCAACCGTGCCAATGGCAAACGGGCTCTGGAAATCGTGACTCCCGCTGAAAATCAAGGTGTTCTTCTGGCAACTGTTCAGGAACAGACTACCCACCTCAGATAATGTCGCCAAAAGACAGGGGGCGGTGTCAGGTTTGTGTGCGCTCTCTAATGTGGTCGAGGACGCGAACCATGTCCTCTTCCGATGCCCGTTGGCGAGGTTTGCCTGGAGTGTTGTCCGGACCGCCGCGGGCGTAGCCTGGGATCCGCGGTCATCCAGCGATCTCGCGCGTATCCTGAACTCGGTCCATGTGAGCAGTAAACTTGTGTTGTGGTCTTCCGTAGGGGCCCTTTTCTGGGCGCTGTGGCTTACCAGGAATAAAATTGCTATTGAAAGGGTCTTCCCGACTCACCCGGCTAATATCATCTTCAAATGCAACCTTTTTCTGCAGCAGTGGAGTCCGTTGGCGAGGCGCAAGGATGCATGCTACTCCTTGAAGGGGAGTAGCCCTTTTGGTTGTGTGAGAGCATGCACGCTCGATGATTGGTCTGTGTGCCATGTAACCCTCTCGCCCTTTTGGCCGTTTAGAACCTTATAACTCGCTGCGTCAGTTTGGCCTGAGCTCTGTGCTCTTCGTTTCATTCTGTATGGTTGACTTGGTTGGTTACACTGCCTGTTGTGGGCTTTATTAATTTAAAGCCGGACGTCCCTAGCGTCTTGGTTCTAAAAAAAAAGTGGCGCACTGCATGTTCGTCACTTCTTTCAACCTGGATGTTTTCCTTTTTTTTTGTAGATTCACTTATTCAAAATGTTTTATCTCTTGAACCGTGCATTCAAATCCCGAGCCGTCTTCACCATTGGATTTTCTCACGTCAAGATCTTCGAAACTAAATCCCATATATGTTAATAGGTTTCAACGGACTTTTTTTTCACAACCTCACTTTTTTCCCCATATCCATCTTATCAAGTCAGCAGTATGTTCAGTATGGCATTGTTGTGATAGATAGATTGTTAGGTTTCTAATGGTTCAATTTCTTAAATTTGAAATTCTTAGGTGTTAGTATTACCTAAGAAGCATTTTGTCTGGTGCTTAAAAAAGGTAAAAAAGGGAAAAAGGAGAGGATCAAATCACAAATGAGTATTTTAAATAAGTTTTTTCATTCCCAAGCAGTTTTGATGTCAATCCATAACAAGGGCAGGAACATGATCTGGTGCAGGAACACAGTCATAAAGGTAAACACAGATGCTGATGCCAATGATGATGCTTAAGGGGAAGCAAATTTGAATACATAAAGTGATGTTGATGAGGACAACATGAGGGAAGAAAATTTGGACCCTTAATCTGATATTGAAAATCCAAATGGTCATGAACGAGAAGATTGGTTCTAAATAACTGATCATTGATGGAGTCACTGAAATTTTGTTCTTATTGAGGTAACCATACTAGTTTTATTTTGCTTTTTTTTTTGAAGTCTTTCTATTGCACTTTGACATTGATCAACAACCGATATTAGACATCTCATTGTCTTAAACTAATAGTGTTGTATGGTTGAAAGTAAGCCTTAATACTTTACAAATGAGACTAGACACATATATGTGCATGTACCTATATACTCAAAACATATAGATAGCTTGGAGGGTCAATATCATCGATTTCTCCCTAGGGCCCTCGAAAACACAGAGCCGGCCCTGACGTGAGCCAAGAAAAGTATGATTTATCTACTGTTCCTTTAAAGCTCCATATTGTCGACCTCTCTAAGGGCCCTCCAAAACACAGAGCCGGTCCTGACATAAGCCAAGAAAAGTCTGTTTTTTCTCCCTAGGGCCCTCCAAAATACATATCCGGCCCTGACGTGAGCCAAGATAATTCTGATTTATCTACTGATTCTTTGATGGGTTTTTCTATAGCACATATGATAAGGTTGAGATAAGGTGGATGCAAGATTGGACAGATCAAGCGAAAAAAAACAGTAACAACACTGAAAATATAGATATAATTTGTTTAGTCTGAAAATATAGATATCGATAGATAGATATGCGAAAATGTAATATATAGGTCATCCTATCTGATAACCTGAGAGCAGAGATACCAAATTAATTCACTCTCAGGATTAGCGACAGGGTAGGAATCTAAAACGTACGGTTCAGAAAGAACACAAGTACTACGAGATAATACACACACTTATTAAAACATCACCAAGGCTTCGAAATCACTTCAGCTTTCCAACTTGTACACCCCCGGAGTAGTAATTTCCTTCTGTGAGTTGATGCCAGTCGCATGTCCTTCTTCAGTATGGTGACTGGGAAAGGAAGACATCACCAGGTTGTTAAGAATGTATTTAGAAATGAAGAAACGCCTTGCAGTGTTTAATTGTGATGAGAACAAAGGTGTAGCACGTACCTAAAGGTAGGAAAGAAACATAGCCAATGCTCCAAGACCGTGGTACTATTAGTTACTCCCTCCGTCCCATAATATAAGATGTTTCTTCACACTAAACTACTCCCTCCGTTCCTAAATATAAGTCTTTCTAGAGATTTCACTATGAACTACATAGGGATGTATATAGACATAGTTTAGAGTATAGATTCACTCATTTTGCTCCGTATGTAGTCTCTTATTGAAATCTCTAAAAAGACTTATATTTAGGAACGGAGGGAGTAGTGTCAAAAAAACGTCTTACATTATGGCACAGTCAGAGCACTCTTCCACACTCCCGATATACTCTTCCACACTGACCAATGGCTTCTTGGGGTGGTGACTCGTAGCAACCTCCAATGCAGCCACCACCGCTTTGGCGTTTGCATCATCACGGAAGTGCTTAATGTGCACATTCTTCAGGTTCCTCAGATGCTCTATTCCAGCCACATTCTTCAGGTTCCTCTCTGAAAATATGTGGACCAAGTTGAGCCCAAGAAATTGGACATTTGGCAATGCACCGGTCTCAAAGGTCAGTGACGATAAGCCAAACTGAATGGACAGATTGTGAAGGCTGCAAAACCCATGGCTCGGAAATACCACTTGTTTCCATCTAGATTCACAAATTAATTCCAGATCCGTCAAGTTGTCAATCTCGCTGACCTCCCAAATGGTACTCGTGGAGTCGGTGATGACATCTGAGCACGACAGTGCACGCAACGTCTTCATCTCCCCTATCCCACGGGGCAGCTTGGCATTCCCAACGAGCAAATGCATCATCTTTTGCAGCCTGATGATGCTGCGAGGTATCTCTTTTACCTTGGTGGATCTCACATCCAGGGTCTCCAGGCAAGTTAGCTTTTCAATCTGTGCAGGGAGCTCACTGACATCTGTTCCCCTGAGGCCCAAGTACCTCAGAAGCAACAACTGACATAGGCCATCAAGGCAGACTGGACCTTCACAGCCTTCGAGATCGAGGACACGCAGTCCACTCATTCCATCCAACATAGGCATAACGCTAGTGTTGTTAAAGACAGTGACTGACCGCAATTTTTTTCCATAACTTCGTCCTGCGGTCTGATCTTCTTTACCATTGTTCAGCAAAGATAGCCTTCGTGCAGTGCCATTGCTGGGTGAGACATTTTCAGTGGGTGAGAAATCTTCCTGCTGAGAATGAAGCAACGTGACGAAGTTTTCTTCCATGGACTTGTAGAGAATGAAGCTGTGAATTACTGGATGAATAGATATGGTCCTTTCCAAGCCATCAGCATACATGATAAAGTTTTTCCTGACTAGTTCATGGATGAAGTAATTTGCTCTAATCACTTTTTCTAGATTTGAGGTTGGGTGATGCTGTCCATTGCTGAACTCTTCTGCAATCCATAGCCTCACAAGGCGCTCTACTTCAACCACTTGTTCCACTGGAAAGATGCTTAGGTACCATAGACATATCTTGAGTTTTGCATCAAGTTGATGGTAACTAACTTCGATGAGCTTTTGCATTGGCTGCAGCTCCTGCCATGGTAGTCCTGGCTTCTTTAATTCATCTGCTGTGCTTCGCTTGCTGGCTAGCACATCCCCCACGCTCAGTATGGCGAGTGGCAGGCCACAACACTTCTTCAAGATCTGATCTGAAACAACCTTCAAACCATCAGGGCAAACACCACCAGCTGTGCCAAAAGCTGTTTGGTGAAACAAGGTTTCTGCGTCGACTCCATCAAGAAGACTATGCCTGTAAAGACGGTCATGAGCTGTTCCACATCTAACTGCAAGATTATAACTTCTTGTTGTGATAATTATACGACTACCCAGATTGTTCTCCGGAAAACAGTCTTTGATCATTAACCATGTTGGAAAATGCTCTAAACCATCAAGGATTACCAGATACCTATTGAAAGAATAGAGGAAAATTAATCAAAGGGGCTTACGTATTGTAAAGCTTCAAGTATGAGCAGAGAGGTAGCAGGATATGATTAATTAGTGGAAAAGTAGGACAGTCAGTGTCAATGGAGTCGATATGCCTTAGTCAAATTAACAGTTTCAAACTTGATAAGGTAAGTTTATGTCAACTGGATTAATCAAATTAGTAAATCCTACCTTAACTAGAATGGGGATATATAGCAGGAATTAACAAAGGGAAGAATAACATAAACAAGAATTAGTACCTCTTTTTTTGCAAAAAGCGCTTCAACCTCATAGCTATTTGATCGAAGTTAACGGAAGGATCATACAACAAAGTGCAATCACCATCACCAACGAGTTTGCATAGCATATAGGCAAGTGTACAGGCCATATGCTGATCCTCGGGCTGCACCCACGATCTCCACTTGAACTTCCGAACAATTCGCTCACTATGATATACCTGCGAACATGATTTGGCCAAGGCGAGGAACATGAAACTAGTATTATGCCTTTTCGAACAATTGTCTGGGCTGAAGATTAATTTCCATAAAAGTGAGTTGTTCTGTTTTGGTAGAGCCAAAGACGAACAGGAAGCTTATACACAATTGTTCGGATGTGAGAGTGGGTCTCTTCCTTTCTCTTATCTCGGCATTCCATCGTAAGTTAACGAATGCTGAGTGGAAGAGCATCGAGGATAGATTTGAGAAGAAACTAAGTTGTTGGAAAGGAAAACTCATGTCTTATGGAGGCCGGTTGATTCTCATTAACTCGGTGCTCACGAGTTTACCTATGTTTCTGCTATCTTTCTTCGAAGTACCAGTTGGGGTGAGGAAGAGACTAGACTTTTATCGTTCTCGCTTCTTCTGGCAGAGTGATGAATCTAAGAGGAAGTATAGATTGGCCAAATGGGATATTATTTGCAGACCAAAGGACCAAGGAGGACTTGGCATTGAAAATCTTGAAGTCAAAAATAAGTGCCTCCTGAGTAAGTGGCTGTTTAAGTTGTCTTCTGAGACAGAGGCAACTTGGGCGCAGATTTTACGGAGTAAATATCTGTACTCAAAGACTTTATCCCAAGTCACTATGAGACCTACAGACTCGCCGTTCTGGAAAGGGCTAATGAGGGCTAAATCCGCTTTCTTTAACAGAACGAAATGTATTGTTGGTAATGGAGCTGATACGCGATTCTGGGAGGATACGTGGCTGGGTGACACGCCTCTGGCTTCTCAGTATCCAGCGCTGTATCGTATTGTTCAGCGTAGGGATGCCCTAGTGGCCACAGTAATGCAGTCGATTCCCCTGAATATCCAGTTTAGAAGAGTGCTTGCTGGGCCGAGATGGGAAGCATGGCTTCACTTGGTCCGTAGGCTGATGGAGGTGCAGCTAAATCCTCAGCCCGACCAGTTGTATTGGAAGCTAACTAGAACTGGGGTGTTCACGGTCAAGTCTATGTATCTTGATATCATTAATTCATCCGTGATACCTACGCCCAAGGTAGTCTGAACGTTAAGGTTCCTTTGAAGATTAAAGTGTTTATGTGGTTTGTGCATAAACAGGTAATTCTTACAAAGGACAATCTAGTTAAGCGAATCGACAGGATCTACTAGGTGTAGCTTCTGTGATCGGGATGAGTCTATCAAACATTTATTTTTTGATTGCCCATTGGCACAAGGATTGTGGCGCACCGTGCAAATTGCCTTTAATATTATTCCACCGAGATCGGTAAACACGCTTTTTGGGGCGTGGTTGCTCGGGACGGAGCCCGAAACAGCCAGACAAATTCGTGTAGGAGTATGTGCGTTATTATGGGCAATTTGGAACTGCAGGAATGACTTGGTTTTTAACAGGACATCAAATACTCATTTTTTGCAGGTATTGTTCCGGGCTACGGCGCTGATCCGTACGTGGTCCTTACTCACTCCGACGGAGGCCAGGGAGCGTTTGGTTACTGGATCTGTCCGGTGGGAGACGGTTCTTGTGAGGATATCTTCAACCGGTTTGGATGGCGATCATGTAATAGGATAGGCATCTAGTTTACCTACCTCATATTATGCCAGCCGGTTTGTGGCTTATCCTGTTTGTGTCTTTCAGTCGTTGCTCTGTGTGAGCTACGCGCTACCTTTTTTTTTTTTTTTTTTTCAGTTGTTTGTAAGACTTATGTTCTGAACCTCTTTATTTCATTAATAAGAGAGGCCGTATGCATCGATCTGATGCAGAGGCCGGGGAAAACCCCCTTTTCCAAAAAAAAAAAAAAATGATATACCTGCGAGGCAAGCGCCGACTTCCCGGAGCCAAGCATTCCAACGATGGACACGACCTCGAGGTGCTTGAGCTCATCTGAATTCGAGCGCGCTGGGGCCACCATCTTCACCACTTTGTCTCGCGGTCTCTCCAGGCCGACGGGATTGGCTGCAGAGTTAAACTTGTCAGTATACAATAGGTGGTTCCCTTGCTCCATCACCTCGTGGAGGCGCTTCCGTAGATCTTGTATCTTGGTCTCGACGTGGTTGCCATACAGCTCCACCCAGTCCTCGATGTCGCAGGCGAGCTCGTGGACCATGCTGATCCATGCCTTGATCGGGATCGGGACATAGCTGTAGGACTCGAAGGTCCGAATCATGCCGTGCATGTTTTGTAGCCTCGACTGCACTAGGGTGACGTCCTCACAGACTTCAGAGGGCAGGGTCGCCTTCAGCAGCTCGTCCAGCTTGGGATACAACTTCATTAGCATGTGTGTGAGTTCGCCTTTAACATAATATCTTCTCCGTTCTGTGACGGGAGCTCTGTTGGTCTGAGTTTCCGGGTGTTCCTTTCCTACGGTGACCGGGGCTCTGTTGGCCTGGGTTTCCGGGTGCTCCATTCCTGCGGCGGTGACCGGAGCTCTCCGGTTCTGATTTTCCGGGTGTTCCTTGTTGCCTGCGGTGACCGGAATTTCCACCTTCTGATCAGTTTCCGGGCGTCCACTGCAGCAGCACGCATACCCTAGAACAAATGTGAGCAGAAAAATGATAGGTACTGCAGCGATGATTTCGTGTTGGAAGGAAGATACTGGCTCAAGCAAAATCCCTGGATCAGTTAACATCACACAGGCACACAATAAGGCTGCTGTACTAAAGCTAACTGCTGAGGCAACTTTGAGCAGATGGATTAGTTTGTTTGAGTCTGATGTCCTTCCAGGCCAACCAAGCAGCAACAAAGCATGGAAGATAGATAATGCCGACGAAGAGAGAGAAATCCAAAACACCCATATGACCCAGGACAACCTCATATTCCTGTCATTTGCATGCCAGGTCAGACACACCAGCATACCCACAACTGAGCCGATAGCGATCAGCTTTGATTCCAGCGACTCGAAACTGCTGACGCTCATTGCCTGGCCAAAACAAATACTGAACCATACAAGCACTGCAATAAGCTCTGGTAAGCAAACAAAGATCATGTCCTCCTCTAGCCATTCCGCAGCCAGTGTGTGAACTGCTACCAAGAGCAACACGGTACAGGTCTTGTGCAGCACTGGCAGCACCTGTATTGATACTGCACGAGAATCAAATCCAGCCAGCGGTGATGCTAGGATCGCTCCAAGAGCACCTAGCGCTGAACCCAAGAACAGAAGAAAATCAGACAGAATAGGAGTACAACCTTGCTCTCCCTTGTATTGAGTCCATGTCACCAATGATAGCAGCAAAAGGTAATTGGTAACTTCAAAGCATGCCAACTTGTCGCTATTGCTACTCTTTGAACTGAAAAGTTGAATGAGGTTCTTCCAAGAAATAGCCTCTTCATTCTTGTCGTGCTTCCCAGCCCTCATTGTGTTCACTCCGTCTCCCTCATGAACCTCTTTGCTGCTGCCGTACTGAGAAGCCCCAGTTTCCCTCGATTTCCAGGCAAGTGCAACAATGAAGAGAAAGATCATAAGTGGGATGATAAATATTATGATATACAGTATGTTGACCATAAGTAAGGCCGCATACACATCCAGCACCATGGCGGCAGTCCTCATGTAGGTCTCAAGATCAGCACAGGTTCTGCTCATCATGGATTGGGGCAGCGCCCAAACCAACATGTGAACAACGATATCCCAATGACCAATCAGAGTTGTAGCACTGTACAATTCCGCTCTTCCTTCATACCACCGCAGGAGTGCCAGCGAAGCAAATACGATGCTGAATATTACGTTCATAATCAGGTGGCCCTTGTACAATAATTTCACACGGTTTCTTGGCGGAACAGCTGATGCCCTGACCTGGACATAAGAAGAACGAAGCACAAGTTACGGAATATATAGAACACCCATCCAGCCTATGTATCATAACACGTTTATGAAAGAAGAAGAAGAAAAAAAAATCTTCAAACAGACTTGTGTTGATTAGGAAGTTTTCCGATAAACGGACAAATTTCTCTAAAACAAACACCTGAGTGTTTGGGAGCTTGCGTGAAGACTCTGTGTCACATATATATTTTTGAATGGTCACATATATTTTAGAAAGCACACCACATATGATAATTTGATCAACATATGCTATACTTAATTAAGTAGGGGTGCTACTTCTCATTACATATGTCGAAGGTTGGTCGAGTTACGATCACCTTCCATGTCTTCAAAAGTATGCCGAATGAATGGTATGTACTGGCGATGACATGCATCCACGCAAGCGGTACCTAAAAATCCCGAGGTGATGACAAGGACTCATGTTTAGCATAGCCCCTTCCAATGCTCCACCTTGTACAGATGCTAAGGTTGCTACATAAGCAAAAAAATTGATGTGGCATGCTAGTTAAGAAGAGAGAGAGAGAGAGAGAGTAGTATGGTGATCCCAGGTAGAAACGGTTCTAAGCACGTGTACCTAGGTGGAAGCAAATTCCGAGTCTACAACTAATTAAATGCATGAAGCTTAGCACCTATGCATTGGGGACTTAAGTTGCTAAGGCATTTAATATACTTAGCACCTCATCTAAGCACCTTTGCATTGGAGGAGGTCTAAGATAACGGCCCAAAAATCACTGTCTTGGTCCGGGGTGCCCCCCCCCCCCACTCCTACGTCGGTGCATCGTATGATGACATTTCCGGGGAGATCAGCTCGCCCTTGCCGACGCGGGGCACGTTTGGACGGGCGGGGCTCGATAGGAAGGGCTGGAGCTGGCAGCGGTAGGTCGTGGCGATGACGGACATGCAGAGTGCTGGCGTCAACGTTTGTACCGTGTGGGGGCACCGATGCTAGCTCAGTGCCGCCGCCGCCCGTGATGACGGTTCTTCGTGCGGCGCGGACCTGCACGACGGAGGAGAGGGTGCTCAGGGCTCAGCGGCGCCGGACATGACGTGGCATGTCGTATGCCAGTAGGCCATCGCGCACGACGTTGCGCAGTTTCCTGACAAACGCGGATGCCCCGTGGGTGTCGTCGTCGTCGTGGTTCACCGCTACAAATGCCTCGAACGAGGAGATGAAGCGGAATGGGTATTTGTTGCGGTGGCAGGCCATGGTTAGTGTGATGCTCAGGTGGAGAGAGGGATAATCGATCCAGGGAGCGCGACGGAGGAAGGAGAGCGGTGGCGGGTGCGAGCGTGTGGAATAGGCTGGGGGTTTTGGTGTTCCTGACACCATTAATAGGGTGTGTCATGGTTCACATGTTGTTTAGGTGCCATTGGAGAATGTGGTGCGTCAAGGGATGATGGTTCGGTGTGCGTGCATGGCCTCTCCTGATCCCGGATTAACATTGGACCATATCGGATGATAGGCTTATCACTATGACAAACAACTCTCTTCCGAACCAACATGATCCAGGCCTGAATCATCGCTATCAGTGCTGCTACCTGAACTACCAGCTTCATCCGTTCATCCGTAACCTAGGCGACATTTATGGTGTGATCAGCAATGGCACAAATCGGTCCTTCCCCGTCCTAACAAATGACCTAACAGAAGAGGTGTGTGTGGAGGGGGGGGGGGGGGTTGTATGCTGCTTATCAGCTTCGGAGCCAACGAATAGGACAACCAGACATAGCTGAGACGAGGATGGCTAGACAAAGTCGAAGAAGCAGGCCCAGTCAGGGGCCCCCATTTATGTATGTGTAACCAGCCTTTCCTCACTACTCGATTTGGCCCAGTGCACTGTGCACGGCCCATACGGAAAGTGGGCAGGCGGCAAGAACTTGGTGACGAATGCTTCCCCTGTTTCTATTTTTTTTAGAGATTTCAGTATAGACTACATACGGAACGTATTTAGAGTGTAGATTCACACATTTTGCTTCGTATGTAGTTTATATTAGAATCTCTAAAATGGTTTATATTTAGAAATGGAGGGAGTAGATTAGATTGTGCCCGACGTTTGGTCTCTTAGAAATTTGCCTAAAAAAATCTCCTTGAAATCGTGGCGGCAGTCGCCCATCGCCGGCCACGCCGGCAAGCCGAGTCGCGACTCGCGAGGGTTGTTTCTAAGATTTTTGCCGGCGTCAACAGACAACAGGCCCCACGATTGTTTCGGGAGTACGTTGCCCATGCAGCAGCCAAGACATCCCTTGTCCGTGCACCTTGCCTTCATCCTCCTTCAGTAATGTGGTAACGCATATCTCTTATTTCCCCTTCCTGACAAAAGGAACCCATCTCCGTGGTACTTCACGAGACTGTTGTTTCTTGTATTAGCGATCTAGTTGGATGGTACATTGAAACGACAAATGGGGATTTCTTAAGTATTGTGATTGTTAGGGTTCAGTTTTGGCACTGACTGTGTGTAACTGCTCATAACTTTGGGGATATGATTGTGTAACTTTACATTCTACAGACATTACCAAGGATCTCTTGATTCTGAATAATGCCCACAAACAGACGAACTATATGCATATGATTTATGAATCTCCCAATTAGTCAGAAATTTTCACATTGTGTTCTGCAATGACCACGTTTGCGGGCCACTATATAGGAGATTTACGTCAATTGAATTTTTACTTTTTTAGAGGCAAGTGTATTCCTAATTGATTTGAACTTCTATGTATATCCCTACTATTTTAGTAGCCTAGAACTAGCTTGTATAATTCTTCATTATTGAAATCAAGTTCATGGCTGTGACACCATGTCAATGGAAGGACACCACGTCAATGGAAGTTTTAGTGGCCCATGTGTATTCCTAATTGATTCGAACTTCTATGTACATACGTACTATTTTAGTAGCCAAGAACTAGCTTATATAAATCTTCATTGTTGAAATTTAAGTTCATCACTGTGACACCACGCACTTTCAGGCATTTCAACGGGATACAATTCCAATCTGTGCACTCATGTGGGGAATATTTTAGTTATGCACTTTCAAGCTTCATATTTCCTATTATACACTGCATTAATGATTTAGCTTACCCTCTCTACATGGATCTGTTGATACTTTCAAATTTTTTCAGGACAGGTTATTGGTGGATAGATCAACTCTTGCCCACCTAATATATGGAGTTTTACTTATGTCTGGCTTCACAAGAGGTGCGTGAAAATCATCTTTCATCTCATATGAAACATCGTTGCTACATATTCCTTGCAGTGAGCAACTTATGTTTCTCGACAAATTTATTATCCTATACATAGGGCCGTCTCCAAGAATTTGGGCCCCGGTGCGAAATGCAAACAAGACCCTAAATTTTTAAAACTTCATGTAATTAAAGAACCAATATAACTGGAGCATATAACTAATGAAATATTTAAATCCAAGGGGGCCCTCCAGACGGGGTACCAATGCATAATGCTCCCTACTCCAGTGTTCGACTAATGCCGACGGCGATCAACTGTATAGAGCATACATTAGGGGTTCGAATTGTTAGGCGTGATCAACACATCACACTTCACATGACGGATCGAGTTTTGACTGTCAATTTCTATAGAATATAAAAGAAGCATTTTTCCCATACAAGCATGCTCACAAACACCTTGCAAACAAACTCCATTACATGGTGTGAACTCACAATATACACTCCCTAGCAAGTAATCAGCATAAATCACAAACACACCAATCACTTAATTATAGAAAGAGCACACAAGGAAAAGAAAGAAATAGCATAACGTCAGGAATGGGAAGGAGGGAGGAGGGACGATGGGAGAGGTTAGCTGGCTAGAGAAACGGGAAGTCGGCGATGTAGCTACCACTCTAGCCTATAGGGGGTTCCGTGGGATGGGAAAAGTCGGGTCAGAACGGAGGAGACCGAGGCGTGGGGTGGAAGGGTAGGCTGAGACGAGGCGCCGGGTGGAAGGGTAGGCTGAGACGAGGCCGGTGTAGAGAAGGCGAGGGAGGGCGTCGAGCCGCTGGAGTGGCAGGAGGGAAAGTTAGAACCCTAGGCACCTTTGACCCTTGTCGTCTTGATGGAGCGTGAAAGGAATGGAAGGAGGAAGAGAAAACGTCTTTTATGTGGAGCCGGAGAAGAAGTTACGTACGTGAGTTGGACTGGAGAGATACAAGGATTTTTTTGACAACGATACATTCCGAACGTTCGGACATTAGGAATAAATCCGAACGATGATTCCTGACTTCTTTAATTGCTAATCTCGCTTGCTAATCCCCCTCTAGCGCTACTTCCGCACTACTTTATTGAAGAAAAATACGGTGGAGCAAGTTTGCATGCATAAACATGCATGCATGCACATAAAGACAGGAATGATGATGTCAGCAAATATTCATTCTATTTTGAAACTTAAAATGTTTTGTAGCTTAAACCGTCGCTTCGCTTCAAAATTCGTTTTCACGTAAAAATATCCTAGCGACGAGATCTTCGAAATTAGATCCCATGTTGGTATGTTTCGATGACTTTTTTTCAGGTCAAAAGTTACCATGCATGTAGTACTAACTTATCATGGTGTTTACACTGAAGTTACTAGAGTGTTTTGACTACTCCCTTTTTTTGCCTAGAGCGAAAAGTTACCATGATTTTTGTAAGTAAATTATCATGTCTGTAATACCGCCTACCATCGGTGACATGCCTCGGCCGTGGGGTGAGGTCCATGTGCCGACATGGCATGACTCGCTTATAAACGGAATTTTGTGGGTCGTGTCGGTCCAGACCCGTTTAGACGTGTGACGTACCAGTGTCATGCCTAGGCCACAAGGTGAGGTCGACGTGTAGACACTGTAAGGCCTGCTTATGAACAAAATTTTGTGGCTCATGTTGGGCCAAGCCCGTTTAGGCGTGCGCCATGTCGGGTGGATACCAAGCCGCCCCGTTGGCCACCCATGATCAAGTCTGTGGTGCGTAAAGTTATAATGCCATATACGTAGAAGTTATCGGGGGTATATTTTTCAACAAATCCTTTCCCCCAGGTTCAAAGTTTCCATGGGTGTTTACACGCAAGTTATCAAGTAAGCCATGGAATATTACCAGGTCATTTACAAAAGTTACCGCAATGTTTTTCAACAACTTTTTTCCCGTGTCAAAAGTCACCGCGATGTTAGTACGTGAGTTATCGGGTATGCAGTGCGTATATTACCGTGTTGTTTACATAAAAGTTACCCGGATATGTTTCAAACAACTTTTTCCTCCGGGTCGAAAGTGCCAGTAGTATTTGTATTAAGTTATCAGGTATGCAGTGCGTATATTACCATGTTATTCCACAGAAGTTGTCGAGAGTATGTTTCTAACAACTTTTTCGCGGGGTCAAAAGTTACCGTGGTGTTTGTACGTAAGTTATCAGGTCAGCGGTGGGTATATTACCGTATTATTTATACAGAAATTATCGGGGGGTACGTTTCCGACAACTTCCTCCCCTCCCCCCACCCCGAGTTAAAGTTACCGCGGTGTCTGTACATGAGTTATCAAGTCTACAGTGTGTATATTACCGTGTTATTTACACGAAGTTATCGGAGTGGGTATGCATGTTTTCAAACAACTTCCTCACCCCCACCCAGGGTCAAAAGTTACCGCGGTGTTCGTGCGTGAGTTACCACGTCTACACTATGTATATTACCATGTTATTAGACAAAAGTTAACGGGGTACGTTTTCAATAACTTTTTTCTTTGGGTAAAAAATTACCATGATGTTTACGTGAGTTATCAGGCATGTGTTGTGTATATTATCATACTATTACACATAAGTTATCGGTGTATTTTTTCAACAACTTTTCTCTCGGGTCAAAGTTATCACGGTGTTCGTACGTAAGTTATCAGCTTATTTTTTTACGGGTACGTAAGTTATCAGCTCTGTGGTGCATAGATTATCATGCTATGTACATAAAAATTGTCATAGCATGTTTCGTCAATATTTCTCTGTAGTAACTGTTCAGATCTTTCCCGTGCCAACACCCTTGAAATTAGAGAACAGAGTTCATATACCATACACAACGAATGCGTAGGCTAGGTGGTTAGTCCGTCCATTTAAACAGCCTAGAAAATAAATTGCAAAGGTGAGAGTTCGATTCTTAATCTGCACATAGTTTTTTCCTAAAAAAGAAGAACATGCTTATAACATGCAGAATTAAGATGCCCATCAATCACGCTAGTTAAGGATTTGGAGAAGAATTCGCTAAAGTAGTTAAACCACGAGGGGAGTTATGAGAGGGAATCGAGGGACGCGCCAGTTGCGGGAGGGAATCAAGGGCATGCGAGCCGCACGATCCTCATCCGACGCCAGGTTGGTCGTTCGGATCTATTCCCAAGATCCGAACGTTCGGAAAATACAATTGTCGTTTTTTTTGGATAAGATGGAGATATACAAGGATGAACCGGAGAGCTCTTGGTTTCTTGGGTTTTCTCATGGTAGGGCTGCTTTATTTAGTATTGTATCCCAAATTGGGGGCCCCATGATTTTAAGGGCCCGGTTTGATCGCACCTCTCGCACATGCCCCTTGACCAGTTATATTGATTCTTTAATTACATGAATTTTAAAAATTTAGGGCCTTGTATTGCATTTCGCACCGGGGTCCCAAATTTCTGGAAACAGTCTAAATGCAATTTAAGCATGCTTATTATTATTTTGATGTTGTACTAAGGGGCCCTGGGTTCTAGTTTTGCCCCGTGCCCCTGAAACCTGAGGACTGGCCTTGCCAAGAAGAAGGGGAGAAGCAGCTCCTGCTGCTGGAGAGTGATGTCGCCGTCGCCGCCGGCGCTGCCGGCGCTTGCGCAGATCTGAGTCGCCGCCGGTGCCGGTGCGAAGAAGTGATGGAAGGCTTTTCCTAAAGCAAGAGGTGACCGAGTACATGGGGGCAAGGGTGAGGCTAGATTTCACGCCATCCCGCCTCCGGCGATTTCTTCTCCTGCCATCTCCGCCCCAACACCCCCCCCCCCTCCCCATACACCAGGCGTAACCGGTGCTCCACTTTTGCGCTTGACTCAGCCTGACTCGTTGGAAACGGCCAATTCGAGCATTGACAGCAAGCTAGGCTTTGGGCTGATTTAAGCTTCGTGTCGATGCGAGTCAAACCTCCCTGTATGCAACCAAATAGGATTTTTTTTCTTCCCGCGCGGGCCAGGTGTTAGACTGGATGCAGGTAATCAAACGTCTCCTTATACAATAGTAATTTAAGCCATAATAATATTAATTATTTATTTCATTTAGAAAATTCAGAATTTAAATTACAACCAACTTTCCCTTCAAAAAGAGTTACGAACACTTTTTTGGTTCAAGTGCACATTCGTTTTTGTGTTTTTTAAGTGTTGCAAAACTTCCATTGTCTTGATCAGGACATGGTTGGAAAAATCTTATAAATTTTGAATTATGCACCGAAAAAGTAGTCTCACAATAGAATTGCTTGATCCCACTGATTTTGTGGATATGCCGGATTTATTTTCTGTAGTACTTTCGCTCTTTTTTTCTTTGCGTACTTGTTTTTGAATGGTCAACCACTAGTAGAAAAAGGGCCTAATGTGAAGCACATTAGTCCCGGTTTGTAAGTGAACCGGCACTAATGTGACCATTAGTGCCGGTTCCAACTGCTAGGCGGGCAGCGATCATTAGTACCGGTTCGTGGCGAACCTTTAGTACCGGTTCTTGCCACGAATCGGTACTAAAGAGGTGGTGGCAGGCTAGTGTCAGGCTGCGGCCCCACCAACACCTTTAGTCCCAGTTCGTGGCACGAACCGGTACTAGAGGCTGACCTTTAGTCCCGGTTTGTGCCCTGAACCGGGACTAAAGGTATTCCTATATAAACCCTTCGTCCACCCGCGATCGAGCTTGCTCTATTCTTTCACTTGCCCCTCTCCTCTCTGTTCTTCCCCTCTTCCTCGAGCTCATCACACATTCTGCCCAAATTTTGTCAAGATTTGAAGGCCTCCATCCATTGAAGTGATCACAAAGGTTAGCAACTTTGTCCTTTCATCTCTCATTGCTGGATTAGCTCTTGCAATGCTTTATATAGTGATTAATTTATGGTTTTAGTAATTTGGAAGGAATTATATGTGGTAGTATTTGATTTATATGCAATTTGAGATCAAAATAACACTTAGTTTGCATATGTAGGTGTGGTTTACTTAGTGCCTTCCCGTCTCCGTCGTAACCACCGTCGATCGCCGGTACCGTCCCGTCACCGGCACCACCTTGTGGTGAGCCTCTTGTTCTTATCTTTTTTATATAAAAAATTCATGTTTGTGTGATTTAGATATATAGTTACTCGTATAATTATCTTACCCGATGTTGTTTGTTATACATAGTGCCATGGTTTTGATATCCGTCCCCGTCGGCCCTCGTCCGGGTTATGATTCGGATGTGGTATATTCTCTTTTATAACTATTTGTTGCATTTCGTGTTCATGAAAAATTAAGCCCATCAAGTTGACATAGATATTTTTATCTAGGAGGTATGTGAACCGGAAATTCCAACCGACCCTATTGTCGAGAGGTTAAATTTAGTTGAAAGGAAAGAAAATTGAAAAGAATTGAGGGGGACAAGATGGAATTGGAGTTGCATGTTGCCGATGTCGTCGATATCACAAGATAAAGATGGAGAAAATGCGCTTGAAGATTAGAAAGATTAGAAAGATTAGAAAATATGCCATTGATAGTGAGGCTTGGTATCGTTATGCTGTTGGATCAATTGTTATCTTAGTTGCGATCTTGATCGCATTTGTTGTTGCATTTAAATGCTTTAGCTGGAGAGTTATTTGTATGTTGCATTTAAGTGTTGTATCAACTTTATGTATGAACTTGTTTTAATTTGGTCTATTCGATGTTGTGTAATGAAGATGAGCCGGCAATGGATGTACGATGACCGATGCTCTCCCTAGTTCGTTGATAGCGTGCATAATTTTTTGCTTGCGGCTGAGGCAAACACGCGGGCAGATGGTTTTATGTCTTGTCCATGTGTTGGCTGTAAGAATGATCACAATTACTCTAACTCAAGAACCATTCACGTCCACCTGTTTGAGTCCGGTTTCATGCCTCACTATAATGTTTGGACCAAGCACGGAGAAAGTGGGATTAGGATAGAAGACAATGAAGAAGATGAGGACGACGATAGCTATCCTGGCCATGGGTTCCTTGAATACGATGATACAATAATGGGGGAAGAAGCTGAGCCGGCAATGCGGGAAGAAGCTCAAGAAGAGGCATCAGATGAGCCCGCTGATGATCTAGGTCGGGTCATTGCCGATGCAAAGAGAAACTGCGCAAGTGAAAAGGAGAAGAAGAAGTTGGAGCGCATGTTAGGGGATCACAAGAAATTTTTGTACCCGAATTGTGAAGCTGACAAGAAAAAGCTTGGCACTACACTGGAATTGCTGCAATGGAAGGCAGAGAATGGTGTATCTGATAAGGGATTTGGAAAGTTGTTGTTAATGTTAAAGAGATGCTTTCAAAGGACAACGAATTTCCTGAGAGTACGTACGAAGCAAAGAAGGATGTCTGCCCTCTAGGATTAGAGGTGTAGAAGATACATGCATGCCCTAATGACTGCATCCTCCACCATGGTGAGTACGAAGATTTGAACGCATGCCCGGTATGCGGTGCATTGCGCTATAAAATCAGCTGCGATGACCCTGGAGATGTCGAGGGAGAGCGCCCCAGGAAAAAGATTCCTGCCAAGGTGATGTGCATGGATACACTTAGAGAGGAGGACATAAAACGGAAATATGTCCACGGTCAACCTTTGGTCTAGCCTAAGGAGGTCAAGAAGCTCTCAACGAGAATGTATGAATGGCATCAATGGTACATGCAAATTACCAAGACTACCAATCGAGAGTCCCTCATGGTGAAAATCAAGGAAGAGAATTACTTCAATGCGACAGTTCTATCTGTTGAGTATACAGAACTATTTCAGTTATTCAATCAAGACGCACTCGACAAATCTATCATCAGTTGCTATTGTTTGTAAGTGATTTCTTTCTGTAATTTAAGTCTCAAGGTAGCTGTAGTGCTCGTTGATCATTACCTGTAATTCTCCTCACTCTATTCTTTTCTGTGGTATTATGCAGGATGAAGATGTATGAAATGAAAAAAGTTGGACGCTATGGCATTGGGTTCATTGACCCAAATACCATTAATGAAGAGACATGGACATATGAATGGTATGAAGCAGACGTAGAGAAAAACATGCTAGAGTTCTTGAAGCGCCTCAATATCAATCAAGATATATTACTTCCTTATAACTTCCAGTGAGTCACACTGTCTTGTACTATAAATTCTGTTTTTTCTTACTAGCTAGATGTTAATAACTGTATAGGGTTTACGGTAGTTGATGAGTGTTATGCACATGTCCGCTTAATTTATACATGCAAACATGTGCGCATGCAGGTTCCACTGGATCTTGTTAATCATTGAAGTTGAAGAAGGAACAGTTGAAGTATTGGACTCACTACTTAAAAAACCTACTGACTACTCAATCGTGAAGGGGATAGTCAACATGTAATTTCAATCATTATTGAACTATATGTCGTCCTCTTTAGTTCGTCATTTTCTGATATCAACTAATTAATAACTCCTTTATTCATTTTCTTTGCCGGCGGGCAGGGCTTGGCGAAATTTCATCAAAATGGTTCCAGGTGAATGGAAAGAAAACTTGTATTGGTTTCGACCCAAGGTAAGCAATTAAGTAGTACTAGCTAGCTACCATCTCTTTAATTCTAGTTTCAATATCATTAATTATCATGCTTGATTAATTATTATCTGATTGAATTCTATTCTCATAAAGGCCATGAAGCAGGCGCCGGGGACTGATTTATGTGCATACTATGTTTGCGAGAACATTTGCATGATGGCGTCCGAAAGGACCAAAGATGCTAGACAGCTATGGGTACATTTGCCAGAATACTATTCACAATTTTTACATCATTATCGATATCTAATCACACAACTAATACATGCATATTGATCTCCTTCTTAAAAGTTCAATTTGGTGTGGGATAAGCTCCTACCAACAGATCGCGTACGAGCAATTCAAGAGGAAATAACGGGATTTTTGCTCGATCAGGTCATAGATCCCAAAGGAGGTGTTACCAACCAATACTAAAAGGTCTCCCCGCCCCCGGCGCTGGCTAGTGCCACATGGTGACCCTTTAGTGGTGGTTCGTGTTGAACCGATACTAAAGGGGGAGTTGGGAGGGGGGGGGGGGGGGGTTGAGGCTAGATGTCGGTCCATCTCCGCCCCGATCCCCCCTACACCGTGGCATACGTCGTACCCCACTTTGCCGCCAGCTCAGCCTGACTCATTGGAAACGTCCAATTCAAGTGTTCCCAGCGCGTCAGACTCTGGACTGCTTTAAAGGTCATGCCAATGCGAGTCAGACCTTCCTTTCTTTCCATGTGGGTCTGGTTGGGCTGTATGCAGGTAACCAAACATGTCCTTATACAATAGTAATTTAATCCAAAATAATAATAATTATTTTATTTCATTTAGAAAATTCAATTTTAAATTACAACCAACTTTCCCTTCAAAAAGAGTTACGACCCCTTTTTTTGGTTCAAGTGCACATTCGTGTTGGTGTTTTTCAAGTGTTGCAAAACTTCCATTGTCTTGTTCAGAACATGGTTGGAAAAATCTTATATGATTTTGAATTTTGCACTGACAAAGTAGGCTTGCAATAAAATTGCTTTATCCCACTGATTTTGTGGATATGCGGGATTTATTTTCTGCAGCACTTGCGTTTTTTTTTCTTTGTGTACTAATTGGAGCATTCTGTAGATTCTTCATCAAAGGAAAAGGTCCCATAGCAAAGAAGCATAAGGTAAGTTCAAACCTACAGCGACACTGTTTGCTACAGGAAAATCAGGAAGCTACAGCCTATTATCGTACTGTTTGCCTGAGGAAGTCAAACATTGAGTTCTGCTAATTGCACTGATAGCTTCTGATATGGTCTGCCACTGGCTCCCATCCCAAAGGCAAGGAACAGCTGAGATAGTGCGTCTAGGTGCATAGGAGTTCAACTTAACCTTTCCCTGGTAATTATGTCACGGGTTTATTTGAAGAAGTGCAAACAGACTAAAGCACCAAGTGCACATTCATTCAGGTGCAGGTTTTAGAATGCGATCGTGTGCAGGCACACTAAATAAAGAAAGCACATAGAAAATAAAAAGTAGGAAATGCACGTCTGCCAGCAAAGACATTTAAAAATGTATTTTCATTCAACTCAAGAAAGTACACGGATGAAAGGAAGTGCACGGTAAACATAGCAGGAGGTGCAACACATTGCTAGAGAAAGTATGCATAAAGGTAGGGAGTTTCACCTTGTCTACATCATCGTTGGAAATGATAGCCTCCTTCTCATTGTAGCCGCCTTTGCCCTCCTCCTCTTTGCGATAGTTGCAACATTCACGGTCCTCCTCCTTATTCTCCACCACCACCATCTCCTCCTCCTCCTCCTCCTCCTCCTCCTCGTCCTCCGACGAAGACGACGACCACGACTCCTCCTCCTCCTCCCCCCCATCATCGTCATTGTTACCAGCTTCATCCTCCTGCTCTTGGAAGTGCACATATAGTAAGTCAGCTGTATATTATGAATCAATAAAAATATCCTTTGCGGAAAAAAGAGATCCAGCTGCCCGTGAGTTACGCATTGCATCCATGCCATGAGCTTTGGCTGCAACAATACCATTAGATGCCACATGCATGATCCACATTAATCTTCCCTGACCTTGGCACCCTTTAGAAAAAATCGCAGTCGCCCAAAACTTGGCAATAGGTGCAGAAGGTCATTATGACGAGCTATGGTTAGGTTTCTGTGGCAGCATCACAAGATATGGAAGATGGTCAGTAGCAGTAACATAGCGCAATAGTTCCGTGAGTGTATGGATGGGGGTGGTATAATCTCGATGGGTTTCCTTTGTAAGGCCTATCGAGGATGTGCGACACCCGGTGGCGCTACCACATCGAACTCTTATACTTATTCTTGCTCCCCTATTTTAATATATTGACACGTAGACCTCTGGTGGTGTCTTTGGAAGAAAAAATGTGTTCTGCGATTTTTTTTCTTCGAGAAGGTGCTCAATAAATTTGTGCTTGTATGATTATTAAATAATTGATGTGCATTGGAGGATTGTGGGGGCATAGGGAAGAGTGGATGGTTCTGGGTATTCCCTAACCTTGGTGACAGCATGGCCTGCTATACAAGACACTCTTTTTGACAACTACTCCCTACGGAGGGAGTATGTCTTATTCAGTGATATCATTGTGATATATGGACCATGCTTACACAACAGCCGGACTGCAATAGCGACATCTTTGGTGTCTAAAAATTACCATCCATGGTGGAAAAGGAAAACACGATGACTTCAGTGCTATAACTGGAATATATACCCGTCAGATCATCTTTGGCATGAATCCATCCGTTCTCGTCATCTCGTCAACATACTCTCCACCACAATTCAGTGCATATTAGATTTTTTAAAATAAAACATGTCCATGTTTGATCAAGTTTATAAAAGAATCTAGCAACACCTACAATACCTAATGAATAAAATATAAAAATACATTTAATGATCGATGTAATAATATTAAATTTTTATGGTTAATGCTGATAAGTTATGTCATAAACTTGGGCAAACGTAAACATGTTTGACTTTGAAAAACTAATATGCACTACATTTTGGGATGGAGTGAGTAAGATATGTCATTTTTCTCAATAACTAGCATGGTGGACCTCAAAAATACGAGGACATCATTCCTAGTGCGTTAAGTATTTAGGGTCCCAGGTACATAACTCCCGCATGGTGGCGGTTTCCGGCCGAAACCCTGACACTTCGGGGGAGAGTGTCCGTTTTGTACACGAGGTCCGTCAAGTTTTTTTCGTAACACTCAAATTTTACCAGACCCTGCATGGGTGAGATGTAGACACCAAGCAAACTACCATCACTTTCGAAGCTCGTTTGCACGTTATTTCATACAGAAGAGTGTCCCCATTTTTAGTGGCCGAAAAATCAGATAATGCCTCGAACATAGCAGACCTACTTGAAAAGTGGCCATTTTTCAGCACGTGGCCTTGTATGGTGTGTATTAACCGTAAAAAAAGTTTGAAGTCCCAAAGATATAAAAATGTGGAGTTTTGTGCGGCAAGGCGGCAATTTTCGTTCGAAGCCCTGACACTTTGGGAAAGAGTGTCCGTTTTTTACACGAGGTGCAGCAAGTTTTTTCCGTAACACACTCAAATTTCTACCATACCCTACATGGGTGAGATCTAAACACCATGCAAAGTTCCATAACTTTCGAAGCTCGTTTCCATGTTGTTTCATATTGAAGAGCGCTTTACCCATTTTAGTGGCCGAAAAAATAGATAACCCCTTGAAAATAGCAAACCTACCAGAAAAGTTGCTAAATTTGAGTTTGTGGCTTTGTATAGTGTGTATTAATCTTGGAAAAAGTTTGAAATTCAAATGGTCTAGAAAAGTAATGATTTTGGGTTTACATAGCTAAGGTTTGCGGTGTCAGCGTCCGCCACAGCAATAATTTGCAGTGGTGGGCGTTTCGCAAAGCCCGTCACATGGATATACCAAAAGCAGTTACCTGACATAGACAGTTTCCGATTTTCACCGCTCGCATCTCTCTCATCTCGCCAGCTTCGGATCCCCGTATTCGCCCGCCGCCTCCGCCGCGCGCCCTCGTACTCACTGGCCCTACTTGCTCGTGTCCGTTGTCGCCGCTGTCGCGGCCGTCGCGGCCCCCGCCACCGTCCCTTATACTCCTCCGCCATTGCCGCCACCGTGTGCCGCCGTAGTTGCCGTCGGCAACATCTCATGCATCTCCTGCAACACGGTCGCCGGCCTCTCTCCTCCATCGCCGTTGTCACAACAAGCCTGTCTACTCCTAAGATATATTGCCACCGATTTTTCTAATCCATATGCACCACTATATTGCAGAGGAATCCAACGTGTTCGATGAAATGCCTACAAAGTAGTTAGATGTTGTTAGATGTACATGTACACATAATATTGATTCCGTTCAATGTACAACCTATGTGGCTTGATTTGCAGGACTTACAATATGAGTGCCAATGTTACGACAAAACATGGATTCATTTCCATTTCGTCAAATTTCCAGCGCTCAATGTGCCCTACTTTTAGCAAAGGCCATGCGGAAATTTTCGATCGATATAAAGTTTTTTATGTTTGTTATTTACTCTTGGTTACAAACTATATTGGTGTCGGTCGATGTACGAGCACAAATTTGTGGGTCGATTTGCAGGACTTAATATGAATGCCAATATTCTGAAGAAACATCGGTTCGTTTCCGTGTCGTCAAATTTCTGGCACGCAATATGCCCTACTTTTAGTAAAAGTCATGCTGAAATTTCCGGTCGATATAAAGTTTTTTATGTTTTTTCATAAGTCTTGGTTACCAACTATATTGGTGTTGGTCGAGGTACAACAACAAATTTGTCGGCTGATTTGCAGGTTTTAATATGAGTGCCAATGTTCTAACAAAACGTTGATTCGTTTCCATTCAATATGCCCTACTTTTACCAAAGGTCATGCCCAAAAATTTCGTAGATATTTATTTTTTTATGTTTCAATCATAAATCTTTGTCACAGTACTGCATTTCAATGAATGGTCACCACGCCGGAACATCATCTCAAGAGGAACCCAACTACATCAACTCTGATGTCAAGATGCGCTGATGTAGATATGGCCAACCCCTACGTAGGGATGGGCGACGACCAACAGGAAGAACCGACCATAGGGTGAGGGGAAACGAGCCACACGGATGAGACTTCATCCAGCACCGCCGCCACAAACAAGAGCAAGTGAAAGCCAAATCCGAACAAGCTTCACGAAGGTATCATTAGAATCACCAAAGTTGGCTCAAAGAAGCCCGTCACCCCAGCTGACGCAGGAAGAACGCACATCAAAATGCTAGGTTGCATCTAGCGAAATAAGGTCCTGGTCGGTTGTAAGGATTTGGGCGGAGAAAGCGAGAGGCTACTCGATGCATTACACCGTAGTTATGAATTTTTGTCTGACTACCAAAAAAAAGCCGAAGAGTATGCCCTCTCAAGATGGCCAAAGATGTTTGGGGACTGGAAGAGCAGGTCCAATTGCAATCTGAAGGGTAAGGACTTCGAGACCGTTAAGCGGCTCAATCCCACTATGGATCTCGAAGAATGGACGAAGTTTTGTGAATCTTCCAAAAGCGAGTCAAGCATGGAGGTCAGCCATCATTTTCATAATTTACAAAAATAGCTGCCAGGTAATCACCGTTTGGGCCCTGGTGGTTACAAAGCTGCAGTACCCAAGTTGGAGAAGGAGGCCATGGACTTTGAAGCCACCGCTAAACCGTCTCCCTTCTCGGAGCATCGAGATCATGCTCGTGAATTTCATTTCCTCAGGGCTCGTGCAGTCCAAGACCCAGATAGTAAGGAGTTGGTCCTCTCGACGTCAGAACTTCGCTCGGAGGAGAACCTAACGTCAATCATGACTAAGTATTTAGTACATAATACATATATTACCATAGTAACCGTTTACCAAAACATATGTTTCCTCAGGGCTTTAGGTATGATGACCTTCTTACCTGGGCAGTGAACGAGGTCTTTGGGGTTAACAAGAAGCCCAAGACTAGGCGCGTGTTAAGTTGGGCGCGGGAAGGATGTTGTGGGACTAGTCCTATTCCCAACCAAAGAACTTCATAGTATATAAGGAAAAATAGGGTTGATGAGAAGATCGAAGCTAAAGTACAAGCATGAGTAGGACTGGTGGTAAATGCAACAGTTCAGAAGAAGTGACCTGAATTGTTTATGCAAGGCACACCGAGTCCCACCCACCAGCATATGGCCAGTAGTACCCAACACTCACGATCATCTCACTTTTTTTCTTGCTGGTTGCAAGCCAAAGTGAACGGCGTGAAGACAATGATTGCCAACGGGCAAATCATCCCATTTACCGATGGTACTAGAATGATGCACGAGGTCATCCCGCCATTAGCCATGACGAGGGTGCTGGTGCACGAAGTAATCACGGGCTTTGAGTCATGGTTGTTGCCTCACCCACCCCCCCCCCCCCCCCCCCAAGAGGACGTCAGTATGTTAGGAAAAGTGACCCAGAGGCCAGAGCCACCTGCTTAAGTGTCCAACGAGTGATATAGAGGAGATTCTCCGCAGATTCTCCACTAATGATGGTGATCCCGTCTTCACAAACCTTGCCCCCTTTTCAACTTTGTCGATACCGGTGACTAAGTACAAGATATTCCGCAATCAGCGAAGAAGGGCGAATAAAGGAATATCTATAAGCCCAGTCAACCATTGCAAACAGACTACATTGATGACCCTATCGATCGATCTTCATGTTCTACACGAGGACGTGGTAAGTAAATCAAAAGAAGGTCAACATGGTTACACGACCAAGGTTATAGAAGGTTATAATTTCGTCCATGAGTTTCCAGCCGATGAAATAGATCTGGCCTTTATGAGGTGATCCATGCAAATATTTTGGATGTTAGCCAGTCTTCCCGGAGTTAATGAGGATTTGGGTACTTCATTGAGCTTCAGACCCCTATTCCAGCATAGTAAAGTGGCCTTACCTGATCCTTTTTACATGCACTAACACGACCTGGAATCCACAATTAGCCAGGAGCTCATCTCAAACTACCTGTTCCAGTGAATGATTACAAATCATCCGCATAAGGACACCTTTCTCGTGCCATGTTGCGACAAGTATATAAGTCGTTAACGTTCACTCATTTATTACGAAACATATAGATGGCCTTGTGGTTTGATCTCTTGATGCTTTCTTCATTTTTTGGGCAACAACCAACATTGGATCATAATCACAATATTGTCGAGTCAGGGCTGGGCTTATTTCCTCAATTGAAAGAGAGACCCTCAAAAGCAATGGACCAGATTGAGGGAGGTTCTAAATGGTATTCTACGCGAGTCTAATAACTACAAAAAGATGGTAACACAACATTTGGAATTCAAGTTCATCACTAGCGCTTGTTGCTACCAAGAACCAAATGTCAAAACCTCCCAAAGGTCTGGCTACTATGCCATGGCCATCATGAACGACTTTTTTTTTTGAAGAAAAGCCAATATTTGCGAAATCATAGCCAGATCATCAAGTGGTCCGAGGAGATAGAGAGGGACATGGATGTAAGAGAATTATTAAGAGAGCATGAGCACCTCCAAAAGGCGTTGGCCAAAATCATCTACAAGGAGGTTGTAAATGAAGACGGGAAGTTCCACTATTAGCCAGAGCCAGATAAAGAATGACTAAACCAAGTCGAAGACATATTGCGGTCATCGATTGCCAGCGACTAGGCAAGTCGCTAGATACACTGCTTCAAAACAACTTGTGAATCTGCTCATTACGTGTTGAGACATGCATGTTGGTTAACATGCACTTCTTATACTATATGTTTGCTTCACTAATACTTTTAATTATTTTATGAACGTTGTAATAATATGTTGTATGCATGTGGATGATTGTTTAAATGTAGGGATAATATTCTATATATGTAATGCAATGTGATGATCACGTGCAAAATGCTGCAACTGTGTGATTAATATGTGGCCACGACAGTAAAAAATGTTGTTGTGGTAGCAATTCTTGCATAGGCCTAGATCACTACAAGTGGCGGGCGCCAAAAGTGTGTGCCATTGCTGCTACGTGCAACAGTGGCAGGCAGAGAGAAATGTAGCAATTGGTAGCTACAATAGTTCTGGCGGGCACTAAATTTTTCCCGCCACTTCTATATACCCGTCAGTGGCGGCGAGGGCGCGTCCTCCACTAATGCCATGTTAACAGTGGTGGGAGTTCAGTGGCGGGCGGCCCTTAGAGCCTGGCCTACCACTACTAGGCATTGTCCGTCCGTCACTGCCAGGCAATCCCGTAATAGTATCTCTTCAATGTATAATACACATTTTAGATGCTATCTCTAATGAGGTATCTTCGTTCTTTATTTTGCTTATAAAGTATATGTTAATATTGCTAATAAATAACAAATAATTATGAACTATGTTTTAAATGTAAAAATCTAATGTCATTGATTTATTTTTCCTAGTAATATGGTTATTCAGACAAACTCCAAGCTTCAAGGGCACAACCAAACTAGCCCGCAATATGTGTATTTGAGCATAGGTTTACAACCCTACACCCCAACCCACTTTTTGTTTTGTGCATGACAATGTGGAGTAATTCGATTTGTACCTACCAGCCTCCTCACATGGTGTTTTTATTGCATATGTAATCAGATCCATCTACATCAAAACTACTCCCTCCCTTCCATAATGTAAGACGTTTTTTGACACTAGGGGAAGGAGGTAGTAGATGACACCTCACGTGTTGCTGCCGGAATCAATTGCAACATATTTTAGTAAGATTGATTACATGAACATGAATATTTAAATTAATAATATAAAAACTAAATTAAAGTACACGTAATGCCTCGGTTGGCGGTGGCGGGCGCGGGCGACAGATCCCTCCTCCCGTTGTCTCTGACTCCTCCCCCCTCGGCTTCTGCCCCGATCTGGCTGGATGGGTGCCAGACCCGGCCTCTCTGGTGGCTGGCGGTGCCGCCAGTGGCCCACGGCGGGCTGGATCATGGGAAGTCCGGGGTCTCCAGCTCAAGATGGGGCCTTTCCGTCCTTCCGGCTTTGGGGGTGATGTTCCAGGGTTGGTGCTTGGTGACGGCTGGATGCGCGGGTGCATGCCCGGCGGCTCCGACGCTTGGAGCTCGCCGGGCGGCGCGGGTTGGGCAGTGGCCCGGGGCTGCTGCTGCTCTGGTTGTGGATGGCTCCACGGCGGCTTGGCAAGTCGGCTGCCATGTACTGGTGTTGGATCGCCCATGGGTGGCTTGTGTCGGCCCTTGATCTATCTCCTTGTCGTTCGGGTGCTATTTCCGTTGAAGGGATGGCCCTCTCCCTGCTGCGGCCCATCGCTAGTCTCGCGCTCGGGTAGCAGGACTGAGCTCGTCTCGTGACTGGCAGCAGGATCGAGCTCGTCTCGCGCCTGGCAGCAGGACCAAGCTCGCCTCGCGCCCCATGCTGCAGGACGAATCGATGGAGGCTTGTTTGCTCCGGGATCCGATCATCTCTTCGGTGGGGGTAGCGGCAGGTGTCAGGTGAGGTGGTATCTAGGTCTTGGATGCCGGGGCGGTGGCCCTGGTGGTGGTTGCGCGGTGCTCATGGGCAGACCCCATCGCTTGGTGCTGCCCGGTGGCCATGGCCGTGTGGGTGGCGTGGTAGTCGGGGTGTGGCCGATGGCGGTGAGTGTTGGCCGGGGTGAAAACCTGCTCTATCTTCGGATGGACCAATGGTGACGTAGCTCGTTCCCTTCTTGAAGGCGTCGTCGTGACTCTCATTGCCTGTCATGTGGCTCCTGGGGAAACTTTTATCCTCGGATTGGGCGGTGGCGGCGCTCCTGTGTCGTAACTTTCCTGAAGGCACCGTTCTGGAGCCCATGGTTCGTCGTATGCGACTTCATATCTTCGTGGTGGCGTGTTAACTGGTGGAGCCCTCAGTTGCTCTTGTATTGCTAGGGGTCGTGTTGCTGCGCTCAGCACCTATGTATCTCGCCTTGGGTGTGTGCGTGTGTTGTGATGGAGGCGTCTGTACCAGAATGTTGTTGATCTTTGCTTTATATATAATGGGGTGAAAGCCTTTTTCAATAAAACATTTGAGCCTTTTTGCATGCTTGCATGTTGAGGTGAGCCCTTTTTAATCCATGATTGCATGATAAGGTCGCATAGTTGCAAGTTAAGATAAATATGTTAGCGTGGATCAACTACTTAGTTATATGTAGGATTAAAAAAACAAATAGATGACCGCCATGCCCTTAAGCCTTCGGTTCTAGTCAACACTATTTACATGCTCCTACGTTGATGCTCATGTTGGTGTGTAATCACTCCTCAACCATTTTGTTATATGTAGGGCTCGTAATGAAATGTGTACGCTGCCGACGGTACAAATTGTTTACATAGAATAAGATGGCAAGAGTAATATTTTCCAATCATGCATCTATCCACCGCATTAGATTAGCACTGGTGCACGTGGTGAGGTCTAACGTATTTAAGTCTGACATAACATGTACTTTTTTTGCGCTAGTAAAAGAGTTTTATTCCATATTCGCAGGGTTACAATCAAAAAGCAAAAGTTCCTCCACACACGGCGGACCTCGTCTAAGCCATACAGCAGTAGTGCTCTCTGTACGACTATATAGGACCAAACGATCCGCTACCCTATTTTGCACACGACTAATTTTTAAGGCAATAAAAACTCTATCTATCATAAGATGACGAATCTCAGCAGCAAGGTGTCCATAGGCTGATCTGGTCAAGTTGGCACCGGACAAAGCTGAGAGGGCCACCGAAGAATCCGACCAGATGATGATAGGAAGCTCATAGTGCTGAATAGAAAGAGCCATACCCTGCATTAGCGCATGTAGCTCCGCCTCCACTGCATCATTGCAATTGAATACACAACAATATGCTGCAAAGATAACACTTCCATCATGCCTCCGCAGAATCATTCCAGCCGTTGCTGATCCATCGGCCTGTAAGAAGGACCCGTCGACAGACAATGCCACCCGATCCGGTGGTGGTCGCGGCCATGGAAGGGCCTGAGGCACCCTCGGAACAGCCGCACGCTCCTCCTGCCTCATGGGCATCTTGCCCTTAATAATCTCTTCTATCGAATACTTCCTGGAGAGATCTAGCGACTGCATATAACTCTACAGGTATAACACTATAGCAGCCACCGGTGGCACTTCCTTCCCGTGCACTAAGTCAGACCGAAGGGACCAAATCCGCCAAAGCAACATGATCACGCAGTCCCTCATTAATTCATCACAGTTCGCGAGAACATTCAGAAGCCAATCCTGCCCTGTGTCTTGCAACAGTTCCTGACGAGGTAATCTCCACACCGACCTCATATGCAGCCATCCCTCACATGCATGATCACACGCAACTAGTGCATGGAAGCTGGTATCCTTCTCCTTCGCGCATAAGGAGCATGAGTCCTTCGTAGATATATGACGATATTTCTTGCACGCATTAGTAGCCAGGGCCCCCGAGACTACCTTCCAGGCCAAGATCCTCATCTTAAGTGGCACTCTCGCACCCCAGATGCACCGCCATACCGGCCGCTCCCCTGTTGGGGAGATGCTAGAAGCACCCGCCACCTCAGGAGCCGCGCCCAACGTAGCAAGGCGATATGCACTACGCACAATGAACTGTCCGCTCTTCTCCGGGAACCAAGCTAAGAAGTCTTGCCCATTCCTTGGTGAGGTGCGGATCTTCAGAATCTCACGGACATCCAAGTCCCAAAAGTGTTTCTGCAATCTCTGCACATTCCAAGCACCATGCTCATCCAGAAAATCTGCCACCGAGTTGAGTCTGCAATTACGTTTAGGTGTTACTAGTCGAAAGTTGTGGCCCCTTGAGATCCAAGCATCTCTCCAAGTTTTAATCAAAGTACCATCACCTGCGTGCCAAATGATACCCTTCTTCACCAATTCAAGACCATGAACAATCCCCTTCCACACAGCAGATGAGCTAGCAGGGAACACTGTGTCCAATAGATTACCATGGGGAAAGTATTTAGCTCTGAGAAGTCTAGCACAAAGGCTCCGCGGACAATCCAACAAACCAAGGTTGTCAGAATCATGATTTTGAATCGGATCGGAGCTATGATGGTAGGATCGCAAATCGTAGAATCTTCACTATTAGGATCGTAAAAACGCAGATTCTACAGACCAAAATCATAGAATCACATGGGTTAGTTTGGATCATAAAGTCGTAGAATCGTACAAAAGAATCGCGATTCTGACAACCTTGCAACAAACGCCAAGCTTGCTTTGCGAACAAAGCCTGGTTGAAAGCTCTCATACCCCGAAATCCCATGCCACCCATTACCTTGGGTAACATCATTTTCTCCCAACTAAGCCACGCCATCTTCCTCTCACCATTCTCCACCCTCACTAATACTGCCGCATCATCCTTGTTAAGTCATCACAAATAGAGGTCGGCAATCTGAAGACGCTCATAACATAGGTGGGAATAGCTTGCGCCACAACTTTGATTAGAATTTCCTTGTTGCCCACAGACATATACTGCTCACTCCAATCTATCAATCTTTTTCTCAACCGCCCCTGAAGTGTTTTGGATTGCCCTTTATGTATTCTACCTTCCGGTACCGGTAAGCCCAAGTATTTTGGCTCAAACACTTGCTGTGAAATTTCCAATAGGCCCTTTACCTCATCCGCCACCGCCGCGTTACAATTGTCAGAAAACTGGATGGAACACTTCTATGGGTTAATAAGTTGACCCGTCGCTGACGTATATGTGTTCAACAAACCTTTGACAATGCTAGCTTGCTGGCCCGACGCCTCCAAGAGCAACATTGTATCATCCGCAAAAAGCAAGTGGGATATAACCGGTGCACCCCGACAGATACTCACACCCCTCAAGTGACCGTCAAAGACAGACTTGAAAATAAGAGCAGACAGAGCATCAGCGAGAAAAAGGAAAAGGAACGGAGATAACGGATCACCTTGTCGCAGGCCCCTCGATGGGGAGAACACCTCAAGTAACTTCCCATTGAACTTCACCGAATATGCTACCGATTTAACGCATGCCATGATCCAGTTGATCCATACTACAAAAAAACTCCACTTGACTAGAGCCTTCTCGAGAAATTCCCAATCCACTCGGTCACACGCCTTTGATAAATCAAGCTTGTACACACATGCAGTCGGACTATTTTGCTTCATGGACTGGATATGATTAATACACTCAAACGCTATGATAGAATTATTCGAAATCAGCCGCCCAGGAATAAAAGCACTCTGGTTCTCAGAAATAAGGTCCACCAACAAAGGACAGAGGCGATTCACCAAACACTTGGAGACAATTTTGTAGATCACATTGCACAAACTTATTGGACGAAACTCCTTGAGCTCCTTAGGAAAAGGCACTTTCAGAATTAGTACAATAGCAGTATCATTCACGCCCTCTGGCATGATTCCTGTTTTAAAGAATTCCAACACCACCGACGTGATCTCACCCTTCATTACCGCCCAATTGGGCTGATAGAACCTAGCTGGGAATCCATTTGTGCCCGGTGCTTTCAACAGTCCTGTTTGGAGGAGCGCATTGGATACCTCCTCAGAAGACGGTGCACATAACATATCATTCATCTCTTGAGAAACTTTGGGCACTATATACTCCAGGACCGACTCCAGTGTCAGGGTAGGGTCCTTTGTGAAAACCTCCTTGAAATATGTCGTAGCCATCAGCTCCATATCAGAGGGGGCCGAGCACCACGTCCCGTCGGTGCGCCTCAAGCACTGAATATAGTTACGGCGCACGCGTGCCACACAGCCTGCAACAAAAGCATCTCCTCACGGTATAGCAACTCGTCCAGCTGATACACCTTCTGTCGTATGGCCGCTCTATCCGAGTCATCAAGCTGCATGTCCGCCAATTCATACCGCAGTTTTTCAATTTCAGAGGTCACATGGCCGAAGTTCTCCTTGCTCCATGCCCGCAGCTTATGCATCATCTCCTTCATAGCATCTCGGACCACCCAAAGGTGCCCGTTCGGCTTACTCTTGCCCCACGTCTCAGCAATCACAGCCCCCAGCCCAGGGTGCCGCTCCCACATTATCTCATACCTGGGAGTTATTTTAGTGCGCCTTGGCTCCTCATGTGCGAGCCGAACCATGGCGGGGGCATGGTCAGAGCACGAGGTGGCCAGGTGCACCACTTGCACAAACGGAAATATTTCCCTCAATGCCTCGTCGGCACACGCTCTATCCAGTCGAACACGAACATTCCTCTCCCCTTGCTGCCCATTATCATATGTAAATGGGTTCCAAGAAAAACCCAAGTCCATGAGTTCACAAGCTTCCAAGCAGTCCCGAAAGAGGAGCATATGATTTTCAGAACGTTGCGAACGAGAAAAGTGTTCATGTTGCCATATTGCCTCATTGAAATCCCCACAAACCAGCCACAGATCCGATGACACCGCCCAAAGATTTGATAGAGTGGTCCACATGTGATGACAGTGCTCCACCCGTGGCTCTCCGTACACAAAGGTAGTTCTCCATGTTTTATCATTAGCAACATCGATTATTCTCACATCCATATACCGTGCGCAGGAATCTAACATGGTTACTTGCAAATTCTCATCCCAATATAAGGCTAGACCCCCACTGAGGCCAACACTTGATACACCAGCAAATCCTTTCATTTGGAGTCTCCACTTAAGATTCTCCATCTTACTTGAGGTTTGTCGTGTCTCTGACAGAAAAATCAGCCCCGGGGAATTGGCTTTTGAGAGGGCCAAAACCTCACGAACTGTCCGGGCGGTCCCCGGCAGTTCCACATTAAGATACTCATTGAGCCCGGCGGTCCTCCTCGATGGAGGCCGCCAATTTCTCTTCAGACACATCTTGGGACCCAATCCTTGCTCTCTTGCTGTTTGAACTGTTACTAGGCGAGGTGTTCTCCCCACCATCCTCCCCCAAACCTTGAGTCAGCGCCAGCATCGTAGCAGGCATATCACTCTTCTGTTTTTCCACAACTACCAGCTCCATAGCCAGCCGTTTCCATGCCACGAGATCCACCTGCATGTCCCTGGATACATGCTTCGAAGGGCTGGTTGCCGTTTCAGCTAGGTCCGGGTCCGTGGCCTTCCTCTCTTCCTTCTCCTTCGTTGGTGTACGCTGTTGTTGTTTCTACTTGTCAGTGCCACGTCCGAAGTCATCCGATCTTGCTTTGTTCGGCCCATCTGCTTACAGCCAAGGTCCGAACTTCTTCTCCTTCTCCTCATGAACACCGGAGCCACACTCCTTATAGTCATGCCCAATTAGGCCACACACGCTGCAGAAGCGAGCTAGTTTTTCATAACGAACTAGGAACACTTGCCTTTCCTTTCCTCTTACAATGCTTACAAACTTTGTGAGGGGTCTTCGGATGTCATGGCGAACCCTAACCCTCACATAATCACCACGGGTAATCCCATTCAGCCTCATCTCCAGGATATCCCCGGAGTTCCTCAACAATGATTCCACTATATTCTTCTTGCAAAAACCATCGGGCAGCTAGTGAATTTGAAGCCATATCGGCATAAACAACATGTGCACTTCCTCTGCCTTCGTGAAACCATCATACGGGGACATAAGCACCAACCAATTCCTGAAGATCCATGGCCCTTGTTCCACCATGCACTCCCAGTCACCAAGACATGACGCCTGCACTATGAAGACGTTCGGTCCGACGGGTCTGAACCTCACGGGCTTCGCCGTATTCCAAAGCACCACGCATATTTTTGTAGAATGTTGTTGGACTGAATGTTTTGTCCATGTGAACCCTGGCCAGGGCTAGCCAGCGTACTCCTTCGTTAACCGCCGGATCATCCTCCTCGATCACCAGATCATCAAAATCTTCATCCTCCAAGTTGAGTTGCTCCATGAAATCACCAAGGTCCGAGGGCTTGGCGGCGCCGCTGCCACCGCTGGTTCCGGACAGAGCATCGGCCACCGGATCCATCACCAATTGCAGAGAGGGCGCGCATGAGCCACCGGGGCGAGACGCGCAGGCCGAGTTCCCGCGAACCCTAGTCAGGGAAATCAACGATCGGTAGGGGGAACTCTCAGGCAATGGGGTCGCCAGAGAGGATAGGAAACCCTAGCCTTGGCGTATGGGAAAAGTTCGCACCGATGACAACTTAACATCTACTTTCTCTCTATGGTTCAACAAATATTCAAGATGGGCAGTTAAAATATTTTTCGTATGATATTTGTCATGATGAACTATCAACTATAATTTGAAGTACAATTATGAATATCTAAAGTACATGATATATTTATATATGAATTTATAGTAATGGATGTAATCTGTTAGATACGACGAGAACATCTCCAGCCTGACGCCCTACTCTACCCCATATGTCCAGGAGGACAACCCAAACAACAAAAATGCCACTCAAGACCCCCCAAACCTATCCCATATGTTCGGGCTATGCGACACTCTTCAAATCTAGCCCATATATGAGCCGTATTTGAGGCCGCCCAAATGCGCCCGAACATTTACGCCACATCGGACCCGACAAGCTGGACCCATACCAAATCCCTCGAAGTTGACCAAACTGACAGCCCTATTCCCCGTGTCCATCCTTCCTTTCCCGCATTCATGCCGTCGCCCGTGTTCGCGTTGCCAACCACCTCCTTCGTCCTAGCCGTTGACACTCACTCTGCCTTCTGCCTGCACGATGGACAATGGCTCGGCGGAGTCCATGGGGTTCCCTACCATGGGAGCAAAGTGGAGACCATCGCCCGAAGGGAGTGGCATGTTATGCAACGCATCCTCGAGAAGGAAGTTTCGAGGCAACGCAAACACAACACTCACACGGCACGCACGCCAGCCATGTAGGCATTGTTTTCCACCGGTTTTTTCGGGCACCGTCCAATGATTGTACTGACAGTTTTTCTAGGACGGTTTTTCTTCTGGTTTTCCACAACATGGGTATTGCCGTTTTCTCACTTTTTTATTTTCTTTCTTGGTTTTAGTTTTCTTTTTCTTCTTTTTTCATTTTTCATTTTTATCAGATTCGTGAACTTTTTTCAATTTTTTTCTTTTTCCAAATTTCTTCCAACTTTATTTAAATCCATGATTTTTTCAAAATTTTGTGAACTTTGTGAATAACATTTTTTTTAAATCTTTGTGAACTTTTTTTTAACAAATTCATGATTTGCTTTCATTTTTGCGAGCTTTTTTAAAGTTATGAACTTTTCCAAGTCGTGAATTTTTCCTATATTCGTGAATTTTCTCAAATTTGTGAATTTTAACTTCCGAATTTCATGATTTGTTTTCCAAATTTGTTGAAATGTTTTTCAATCTTTTCCTTTTTTGAAAAGTGAGCGGTCAATTGTACATGGTCAGCGATGAACGGCCGCAAGTCCACCAGTTTTTTTGCGAGGGTAAAGGGAGTTTTATTGCAAAATCATAGAGTTACAGTCGAGAGGCCACACATCCTCAATACAAGGAGGAACTGAGCGTAGCCAAACAGCGGTAGGTCGCTCCGTACGGCTATAGTTTGCCAGACGATCGGCGACTCTATTCTGAGAACGATTAAGTTTCTGATGAACAAACTCCCTATTACCAGATAAGTACTTGATCTCCAATGCTAAGTGGCCATAAGCTGAACGCTGGAGAGCATCCGTAGACAGGCATGACAACACTTTAGAAGTCCACCAGTTAACCGTATGAAAATAAAGGCGCCAATTAGGAAGCCTCGAAAAGAGAGGGGGGAGTGACTTGGTTCTAGGACCGTGGTGGAGTAGTGCTGCCATGGAGGTGGATGACAGATAGGACAGTCCGAAGTCTCCTATTTCTCACCCAGAACTGGGCTGGGTTTGGCTTGAACAGTCCAATAGTTTAGGTTGGATTTGAAGGAGCCTGTTGGATAGCTTTTTTTTGTTCAGGCAATCCATATTTTCGGGAGAAAAGGGCTATGCCGTTAAGCATGACATTAGCTCTGTGGCGTCCGAATCATCATCAGGCTATGCGTTGCTAGCGTTTTGACGACGTATGATCACGTAGGGGTGGCATGTGATCAGGGTTTTAGTTACTCGGCGGCACATTCGGTTACCTCTCGGTTACCACATATCTCGCTACCCACGTGAAACCCTCATACTGAGTAAAAACTACAGAAAATCTGAATTTAAACGGCCCATAAAATAGTTAAATAGAGTAGAAACTGTATTGTATCACAGGACCAACGATGGTGTAGTGGTAAACCAGCGCTTCCTGATGCTTATTCTCTATTTTGTTGTTTAGTTAAAAAAAGGCGGTGGACATTGAACATAAGATCTGAAGGGCCAAAGACAGATAAGTAGGACATTAGCAATGTGCCACCAAATAATTTCCAATTAAATTGAGTTGAATATGAATCTATATATAAGTGCTACAAGAATTCGAATTCAAATTGGAATTTTAAATTCATGTGCAATTTATCTGACGTATTTTCTAGTTACCACGGTAACTGAGGATCTCGGTCACCCACGAGAAAAAAAATACTCACTTGAAACCCAAAACCTTGCATGTGATACACTGTCTCGAGGTAGCACAGTTCATAATCAAAGGTTAAGAGGGGTTTGAGGAACCAACCTTTCCGCACATGTATATAAAATGCATGCGACCTAAGAAAAAAAAAACTGCCATGTAGCGCCTTTTTTACGAGGAAAGAGAGAGTTATCATATTGTATAGTTTTGTTACCATCAAATTTAAGACAACTCAAATTTTTTTCAGCCAATTTTTTTATCCGTTCACCGCCGATTTTTTTTTCTATCCGAGGTGGTACTAAATTTTGTGCGTTTGTCTGCCAAAAAGGAATTTTCATACGTGGGCCGCGTACCGCGGCCCAGTGAAGCCAGCCAACTTATTTTTCTGCCCACACAGCTGAAAAGTTCAATTTTCCGCACCAGGCGGCAAATAGTAGGAGTGTTTTACTTCCATTTTTATTCTCCTTTCCCTACCTCTTTTTTCCTTCCAAATTTATTTGTATTTTATAAATTAAAAATCCTCAAAAAAGCGTCCAGAACTAAAAAAACTAAAAAGCGTTTAATTTTTTAATTGTTTTTCAAAATTGTTCAAGATTTCTAAAAAGATAGTTGCATTTTAAAAAATGCTCCAAATTCGAAAAATATTCTTGCTTTATTGAAATTTTTACAATTAAAAATAATTTTCATGTATAAATGATACATATTTTCTAAAAAACTTATAAATTTTCAACACATGTTTCCGTTTTAAAAAAGTGTTCACAAATTTAAATAATGTTCATCTTTTTTATAAAAAGGGTGGTATTTTCAGAAAATTTTTGTGAATTTTAAAATATGTTCCCTTTCATATTTTGTTAGCATTTTTTCCAAAATTGTACATAATTTTTCAATTACTGTTAAGGAATTAAAAAAATTGTTCATGTTTCCTAGAATATTCAGAAATTTTGTACCTTAAAATCACCTCTATTGAAAGGATTGAAAGGAAAAGTGGATTGAATAACTCATGGGCTTTCTCTGGTGTACAATGACGTAACTAAACTCTTAAATGCATCGATCAATGAATGGAAAAATAGCGGATTGATTCCTTCACACGCGGTGAAACCGGATAGCTAAATATTCATTTTTGGTGTGCACACAGGGTTTTGCTTGCACATATAATTCTCACTGACTTAAAATGCATACTATTTTATCTCACGTTGCAACGCACAGGCATATGTGCTAGTAAGAGCTTTCTAGAGATAACACCAAGAAAGAAGCTATTGGAGGAGCTGTATACAAATACACATTTGATAGTCTAAAATACAATCCAATGTCACTAGTAGAAAAATGGCCTATTGTCCCGGTTGGTAAGGGCCTTTAGTCCCGGTTGGTGAATCGGGACTAAAGGGTCGGTACTAATGCCTCCCCCCTTTAGTCCCGGTTCAATCCAGAACCGGGACTAAAGGCCGCGGCCACGTGGAGCTCCACCTTTAGTCCAGGTTGGTGGAAATTTTATGATTTTTTTTTTGAAATTATTTATGAAATTTTTTTTTTGAAATTTTATTTGAATAATTTTTTATTTTCAAATTTTTGAATTATTTTAACCCCTAATCTCCAATCAGCACCCCTCATCACTGCTCAATTTATCCTCTTCTCTAATCACCATCATCATTCCAAATCACCTAACTTCCCGAACGGTCACCCATCCTCCCACTCACCCAGCCTGAGCACGCTTAACTTCGGGTTCTATTCTCCCTTGTTTCCAAGTCTTCACTTGTTGTTTTCCTGACAATAGTAAGATGTCAATCCTATTAACCCTCAGGAATTTTGCTTGAGCATGAATTGACATATTTCACTGTTTGAGTTTCAAACTATTGTTTTCAAAAACAATAATTATTTAGAAAACAATAGTTATTTTGAATAATTAGTTTGACCATGGTTTGACCATAGTTTGACCACAGTTTGACTACAGTTTGACCAGATTTGACCAAAATTCAAAATAACTGAACAAATTAGTTAGTAACACTAATATTCTAGAATAATTAGTTTGACCATGTTTGACCATAGTTTAACCATAGTTTGACCATAGTTTGACCAGATTTGACCAAAATTCAAAATAACTGAACAAATTATTTAGTAACACTAATATTCTAGAATAATTAGTTTGACCATGGCTTGACTATTGTTTGACCACAGTTTGAAATTTTTTCGATTTTTTCCACTCTAGATATTAAAAGCCCCGTAACTTTTTTCTGTTAGGTTTTTGAGGATTTTGAAAATGTTTAACGGGTTCCCCCGATGAAATTTGGATGTAACTTTTCGAGTAGATGATTTTTCATATAAAAAACTTTTTCATCCGAGTTAGTATGCAAAAGTTATGCCCATATTTACAAATTCCAGAGAGATTTTGCAAATAAAGTCGAAATTCACATTTGCAAATTTTCCCAACAACTAGACCACATATCACATGGGAAACTTATTTTCTTTTATTTTGTTGACATTTCCATCATTTTCTTTTATTTTTTTAAATTAAAAATGCGATCCGGGGGGGTAGAGTTTGAAAATGGGACCTTTAGTACCGGTTCGTGGCACGAACCGGGACTAAAGGTCTCAACCCCATTAGTCCCGGTTCGTGCCTCAATCCGGGACTAAAGGTCTTCTCTTTAGTCGGTTTGAGGCATGAACCGAATAATGAACATCGCATCTTTAGTCTCGGTTTGAGGCACAAACCGGGACTAAAGGGCACAGATGAACCGGGACTAATGCCTTAGCCGCACGAACCGGGATAAATGGTCACATTAGTCCCGGTTCTGGATTGAACCGGGACTAATGGGCTAAACTGGCCTGAACGAAAGCCCTGTTTTCTATTAGTGTGTGCCCGCAAATAAAATAAAAAATACAACACACTGTGAGCGCCCCTCATCTCGACAACTTGCGGCTTTTTTAAGGGTATCTCGACAACTTTGTAGGTGAACCCAACTTTTTCTGTCGTCCGCTAAGCCGCCAGTCTACAGATCTGGTCATCCGAGGCACAAATCAGCATGGAGGACGACCTTCCATGAGATCTAGAACATATAGGCGGTCCAAATGGGCGTCCTGTCCCACTCCTCTCATCAATTTAACCCTCTCATGTCGCCGTTTATGAAGTCTTAACCGTAACAGTGATCTATCTATATATGTATATGATTCGTGGTTTGGAAAACTCGTGGCTCCCTGGCCAGCCATATTTACGGCCGGCCTTAGTTTAGGCTCGGTGCATCAGTTTTGAAAAATCTCCAAAATAAAATTGTTCGAAAGAACATGGTGCGTGGCCGCACAATACATGCCAGAAAATCTGTATTTGCAATTTCTCTGAGAGTTCGGACAGTGCAAGACACAGGATTTGGTGTGTAGAATTATTTTTAGCACAACCGAGCGCATTGAAACGATTCCATCATCCGGAAATCGGGAGCCACGAGATAAAACAAATGGATTGCAAACATAAACATAGACATTAATTTGCTGCGAGCATCGCTCAAAAAAAGAGGTGCCAAGTTCGAGTGTTTACCTTGAAGTCTCCCTGTTCTTGAGATGTACTTGGGACGGGCTCTTGCTCAGACATGCTACGCGGGACTTCAGGCTCTTTCTCAGTTTCTTCGGTAGCAGCTGGGAAAATCTCCTGAGTCTCCATCTGTTGCCAAGCTTGAGCTAAACGAATGGGGAGATCAATCAGGATAATCAAGAGAGGGAATGACCACCGATAAAGAGACACAGGTCGTGTGCTTTCAACCTGAGAGAGCGAGGAAGAAGTGCGGATGTTTCCCCCGGCTTGGCTTCTCTTTCCCCAAGTTGAAGTATGCTTTGCTCTTTATGACCTACTAGTACCAGGCGATGAATATTTTATTCCTAACTTTGCTCCACCAACAGAATTATAAATTCGGCCTACTTGGCGCTGGTGCCCTGTAAATTTAATAAATTTTATAAGTAGTTCTTTAATACTGTACCAGTCTTTGCTGCCGACGATGGTGTTATACGCGATAGCAAGAAACAACGATGAACCAAGAAATCAACCAACAGGGACACGAGATTTTAACGTGGAAAACCCTTGCGGGAAAAACCACGGGCGCCAGCCAGCAAGACTTCACTATATCGGGGTGAGGTTACAAACGCCGGAGAATTTCCTCAATGCAACATATCCCTTACGGCGGCTTACAAGAGGTATTTATAATAGGTGAACCCTAGTCCAACTCGGTAACAACTCGCATCAAGACCCCCTCCGCGGCGGCCGCCACGGTATCACGGGATGGGCAACTTCGGCCTCGCTTCGCGAGGCCCAAGCCTCCCGGCGACGGGCCTCGCTTCGCTCGGGCCGAAGTTGCCTTTATCTTTATTTCTTCTAGGAATTTGGATCACCACAAAAATAACACTCCACCTTGAGCCAAATTCCCTCCGCTATCGCGAGGCCCAAGCCTCCCGGCGACGGGCCTCGCTTCGCTCGGGCCGAAGTTGCCTTTATCTTTATTTCTTCTAGGAATTTGGATCACCACAAAAATAACACTCCACCTTGAGCCAAATTCCCTCTTGTAGCATGAACGAGAACCTTCACCCTGAAACAACAAAGAAAACACTTTCGGCGCCAAATAGCCTCTTGGGCTAGACAGTGATACCAACTAAGTTCGAGCAAAGCTCAAACTTAGTAACAGGAACTGGCTTTGTCATCATATCAGCAGGATTATCATGAGTGCTGATTTTGCATACCTTCAGCTTACCTTGTGCAACAACATCACGCACATAATGGTATTTGACGTCAATGTGCTTTGTTCTCTCATGGAACATCCGATCCTTAGTAAGGTAAATGGCACTCGACTATCACAAAACAGGTTAATGCAAGTATCACCTCCACAAAGCTCAGCAAACAAACCTTTCAGCCAAACAAACTCTTTGCATGCTTCAGCAATGGCCATATATTCTGCTTCAGTGGTAGACAGGGCAACAACTGGCTGCAACGTCGCCCTCCAACTCACAGCACAACCACCTACCGTGAACACATAGCCTGTGAGGGACCTCCTCTTATCCAAATCGGCAGCAAAATCTGAATCCACATAGCCAACGAGTCCCTCATCAGTCTTGCCAAACTTCAAGCAAGCATTGGATGTGCCAATGAGGGTACCTGAAAATCCACCGAACAGCTTTCCAATGTTCTTTACCAGGGTTAGCCATGTATCTACTAACCAAGCTCATAGCATATGATAAATCAGGACGAGAGCAAACCATGGCATACATCAAAGAACCAACAGCACTAGAATATGGCACTCTAGACATGTACTCAAAATCCTCATCCGTACTAGCACATTGTAAAGCAGACAATTTAAAATGAGGAGCAATGGGAGTACTAACAGGCTTTGCATCATGCATGTTAAAACGACGAAGAACTTTCTTAATATAATTCTGCTGACTAAGAAATAACAAGCCAGAATTTCTATCTCTAGCAATCTCCATACCAAGTATTTTCTTAGCAGCACCAAGATCCTTCATCTCAAACTCACTACTCAACAATTTCTTCAATGTAGTGATTTCTTTCTTGCCTTTGGCAGCAATCAACATGTCATCAACATATAGCAGCAAGTATATAGGTGATCCATCGACAAACTTAATGTACACACATCTATCAAATTCAGACCTCTTAAAGCCATGTGACAACATAAATGAATCAAACCTTTTATACCATTGACGAGGAGATTGTTTCAAACCATATAAGGACCTTTTCAACTTACACACAAAGCCCTCTTTACCAGGCACTATGAACCCTTCTGGCTGGTCCATGTATATCTCCTCCTCCAACTCTCCATGTAAAAATGCAGTCTTCACATCTAACTGCTCAAGCTCAAGATCATGCATAGCAACAATACCAAAGAAAGTACGAATAGAGCTATGCTTCACAACCGGAGAGAAAACATCATTGTAATCAACACCTGGCATTTGACTGAAACCTTTTGCAACTAACCTTGCCTTATACCTTGGAGGCTCACTAGAGATAAACCCTCCTTTCTCTTGAAGATCCACTTACAACGAACGGTCTTCTTTTTCTTAGGCAAGTTTAACAACATCCCACGTACCATTTTTCTCAAGTGATTGCATCTCCTCTTGCATAGCGGAGACCCACTTCGCGATCACCGTAACCAACTGCTTCAGTGTACGTGGATGGCTCATTGTTGTTCTCCACCTGTTCAGCACAATTAAAAGCATAGTGAACAATATCACACTCCTCAATTAAACGTGGACGAGGTCCACAATTCCTCCGAGTACGCCGAGCAGCAATGGACTGATTTTGTGGCTGCAAGACAATGGGTGAGTGCTGAACAGTATCATCAACAATATTTTCAGTTTCAGTTTCAGTTTCATTTTCTTTATTATCAACGTGCTCCACCTGCACGCTAATTTCCTCCTGCTCATCATCAGAACTAACAAAGCGAAACATCAGTAGGCAAACTGTCACTAAACATAACAGGTTCATTGAAAACAACACTTCTGCTCATGAAAAACTTTCCAAAGGTCGTGGATTCCATAACTTATATCCCTTTACTCCAGAACCATATCCAACAAACATACACTTAATGGCTCTAGGTTCTAGCTTTCCATTATCAACATGAGCATAAGCAGTGCAACCAAAAACTCTCAACTCTGAATAATCAGCAGGTTTACCTGACCATACCTCAATGGGAGTTTTCTTATCAAGCGGAATAGAAGGTGACCTGTTAATCAAGTAGCAGGCGGTGGAGGCTGCTTCAGCCCAAAAACGCTTGTTCAGCTTAGCGTTTGATATCATGCAATGAGCTCTCGAGATGATGGTTCTATTCATGCGCTCAGCTACACCATTCTGCCATGGAGTGTATGGGATGGTGTGGTGCCTCACGATGCCTTCTTCCCTGCAGAAGTCATCAAACTCATGCGAACGAAATTCACCACCATTGTCAGTACAAAGTAATTTAACCTTCCTTTCAGTTTGCTTCTCTATCATATTTTTCCATCCTCTAAAAGCAGCAAAAGTTTCATCTTTACTTTTCAGAAAATATGGCCACACTTTTCTAGAGTAATCATCAATAATAGTGAGCATGTAGCGAGAACCAGCATGTGAGGGCTTACGTGACGGCCCCCATAAATCAGCATGCACATAATCAAGTATACCTTTTGTGGTATGTTTAGAAGTAGGGAATTGTACTCTCTTGTGCTTACCAAACACGCAATGCTCACAGAACGGTGTCTTACTCATGGTGCAGCCATGCAGCAGGTTCCTCTTCATCAATTCTGCCATACCAAGTTCACTCATATGTCCAAGACGCATATGCCACAGGTTAGTCTTACTTGGTTCATTATCAGAAATAGTAGCAGCGGCAACAGAACCATGTAAAGTACTACCTCTAAGGACATATAACTTAGCAGAATTCATATCACCAACCATGTAAATAAGGGAACCTTTTGATACCTTCATCACACGGTTTGAGCCGATGTGCTTATACCCCTCAACATCAAGTGTGCTAAGGGAAATCAGATTTCTGGCCATGGTTGGGATGTGCCTCACGTCCGTCAAAGTGCGGATCATACCATCATGCGTCTTGATTCGAACGGAGCCTCTGCCCACAATCTCACGTGGGTTATCATCTCCCATACGCACGACATCTCCACTGCACAGGCTCATATGAACTAAACCAATCTCTGTCAAAGGCAAATATGAAACGAGCATGCAGAATCAAGAATCCATTCATCACGACCAACAACATAACCAGCAAGAACAACAAGAGCATCGCCGAATCAGAACTTTCACCACCGGCTGCAACAGAGGCGTTACCATCACCTTCAGTTTTATTTTTCGGTTTATACGCATCGCTTTCTTTTCTCCTTGTTCTGCAACTTCCAGCAATCATCAATGGTATGATTAGTTTTCTTACAATACCTGCAGAACTTATCTTTGCCTCTAGACTTCGAACGGCCTCGACCGTCCTTGCTCTTGTCACGGTTGTAGTTGTTATAGTTCTTTTGCTCAGGTCTGCCACGAACCTGCAACGCTTCGCCCTTGGATGACGATGCGTTAGACTGTACCATACCTTTCATCTTTTCCCTGGTTTGGAGAGCCTCATATACTTCCGCAAGGGTTAGTGTATCACGGCTCAATAATATGGTATCTCGCAGATTTGTAAAAGAACTAGGTAATGAAACTAGCAGCAGAAGAGCTAGATCCTCATCCTCATATTTTACCTCCATCGACACTAGGTCGGCAACGATCTCCCTGAAGACCGATATGTGGTTCATCACGGAACCACCCTCCTGGAGTTTGTGCATGAACAACTTCATCTTCACGTGCATCTTACTGGTAAGATCTTTAGACATGCAGATCGACTCCAGCTTGAGCCACAGCGCGGCGGCGGATTTCTCTGCCAGCACCTCTTGCAAGATATCATTAGAAAGATGAAGTTGAATCAAAGAGAAAGCCTTACGATCTTTGCGCTTCTCCTCGGCAGTCCACGTGCTCGGTGCCTTTTCACCGAACGCATCTAGCGCCTCATCCAGATCCGAAGCTTGGGCCTCGCTTCGCTCGGGCCGAAGTTGCCTTTATCTTTATTTCTTCTAGGAATTTGGATCACCACAAAAATAACAGATGGTGCGATGCGCTGCTGGTAGACCCTGTCCATGCAACCTTGAAGCGCCACCGGACCACCGGCTCGCCACACTGACGACGCACGACTCAAAGAAGTGGCCTACCTAGGGCTTGTGTCAGGTGCGCGCACTTCCAACATATTTTTTTATCATGTGCTTCTTCCGTTTCTAAATACAAATCTTTTTAGAGATTTTAACCGGACTACGTTTGAAGCAAAATAAGTAAATTTACACTCTAAAATATGTCTATAAATATTTCTATATATTGTTTATTGAAATATCTAAAAGAACTTATACTTAAAAACGGAGGAAGTAGTAGTAATTAGCTCATTTTCAAAGGCACAGGAAATTCACGGTCGCATGGCTCACCCCTGGGTACTTGTTGGCCTTCACGCTTGCCGGCCGCCCAGGACTAAAGGGCCTAAAGATCATCCTATATAAACTCTTTGTCGAGCCCGAGCTCTCCGTACTTCCACTTTTCTCTTTTTTTTGTTTTCTTCCTCTCCTTTCGAGCTCATCCTTCATTTTTGCCAAAATTTGTCAAGATTTGAAGGCATCCCATCCATCCAAGTGATCACAGAGGTTAGCAACTCTGTCCATTCATCTTTCATTGTTAGATTAGCTCTTGCAATGCTCTATAAGTATAGTGATTTGTGGGTTTTAGTTTGGTAGGAATTATATGTGGTAGTTTATTTGATTTATATGCAATTTGAGGTCAAAATAACTCTTAGTTTGCATATGTAGGTGTGGTTTACTTAGTGCCTTCCCGTCTCCGTCCCAACCACCGTCGATCGCCCGCACCGTCCCGTCGCCGGCTATAACATCCTGGTTTTTGGCCCTTTCCTTTTTCTTTTTGATTTATTGGTTTTTGCTCTGTTTTTCATTTTGAAGTGGTTCTGTGGCCTTGTCACCTGGGAAATCGTCTTCATTTTCTCTCCCAAGTGACTCATGATTCTCAAAAGCTTGCCAAGATAATGTCACTTCACTCCTTGACCAAACCCTAAATTTCTTTTCTCAGGAATATTCCTTTTTCTATTAAAGGAATACCCCTGCTTGTCCTAGGTTGTGAAGCAACCTATATTTTTGTCCATCCAAAAAAATCCTAAATAATTCTAATAAATTTTTTGGGTCATATCTTCCTCAAATATGGCAAAATATTTCATTTGCCATGTTTCCCATCATGCTCAATTAATTATTTTCATATTCTATCATGAGTGGCAGATTGTGAAGCAAGTGCCATTTGTCTTTTCCCATTTGACCCCAGACTTCTTGGACACCTTTTCATGTCCAAATAATTGCCTCATGCCAAAATTCAACTTTATTTGCCTAGCAAATCTTCCTCAGTGATTTTTCAAACTTTCTGTCAGACAGAAGGCATTGTGAAGGAAGTACTAGCTAGGGTTATCCAAATAAGTTGAAATTTGGCACACTCCTTCATGTGCTCATATTATGACACCCATCCAAGTTGCAGCTCTATCCTTTGATCTATGTGAGCACAGGACCAAATCTTTGCTTCTGTCAATATTTTCAGATTGTGAAGCAAGTACATTTTATATTGCTTCATTTTGCCTGAAAACTTTCCATAGCATTCTCATACCCAAATAACTTCTCTCCACAAAATTTGGGATCAATTCATCAAGCAAAATTTCCTCTAGAATTTTTGCAAGATTCTGCGCAGAGAGAATGGCTGTGAAGGAAGTACCATTTTGGTGAATCCAATTGGTATGAAACTTCTATAGCATCTTTATATGACCAAATCATCAAGCCTTGCCAAATTTGAGCCCAAATGGAATCACCATTTGAGCGCATCATCTTAATCTAGTTTCTGACCAGGTTATGTGGTTGTTAAGCAACTACATTAAATCTTGATCCAAATCTTCTCATAGTTACCAGGATGAAAGTCCTTCTTACCCTAAACCTCACAGACAATTCCATTGCTCCCAATCTCCTTCCTGTTGGTCAGTAGTACACGTTCAAGTTTACTGCAGTAAACTTCATAGGTTACTTATCATTTAACCAGACCAGTTTTCATCGATCTACCACCGCAGTTGCAACCTCCCCAGGAAGGAATAACCCCCAGACATCGTTTGGCCAACTTTGTGGCACCGTGTGCACCAGTGCACGCGGTGATCACGAGCTTTGGCATGCAATGCGCGTGCTCTGCCGGCGTTGGCCGCGTCCAGGGCGTCTTCTTGCTCGGGCCCCTCCTCTGCTCGGCGTCTTAGTGAGCACGAGCCTGTCCACAGTGTTCCCCGCATCGTCGCCGTCCTTCTGGAGCCATCTCCCCCTCCGTCCGCTTCTCTGTTGGTGCTCGTCGCCGCGCGCGCATGGGCGAACTGGAGCCGACCGTCTCTGTTCGCGCCGCGGCGTCTTCCCCTGCGCCCTCGGCCCCTCCTGCCCTGTGCACCACTGTCGCTCGTCCGCACCTCCCTGGTCGTGATCCCGCGCCATCCCGTGATCGCTGCCGTCGCCAGAGCCTCGGCCGGACGTGCCCGGCGGCACCCAATCCCATGCCTCTCGTCCCGGCTATAAATAGCCATCCCCGGCCTCGTCCGAGCTCACCACCAGCCTCACAACCATCCTCTAACCCTGCCTAGCCACTTCCCCGAGCTCGAGGAGCTCCCGTTGCCCTCCCTAGCAGCCATGGCCGCGGCAAAGCTCGGCTTAAATCCGAGCTATCCAAGGCCTCCCCTCCCTTCTGACCTCACCATAGCTCCACCCAGACCCGGCGGTCCTCCCCGTGTCCTCGCCCCACCGCCGGAGCCACCTTGGCCGCGTGCCCCAAGATCAACCGCCGCCACCTAGCTCTTTGACCCCACACGATGCCACCCTACTCTCCTCCCCGGTGCTCGTTTCCTCTCTGGATGGATGCGGTGGGCCGCGTCGCGCTCGCCGGTGGCCCCCTTGGCCGGAGCTAGCCGGAACCGACGAGTCCATCGCCGACCAAGTCCAGCCGCGCCTCCGCCTCGCCCCCTCTCTCTGTTTTGTCGGGCGCGAGCGAGAAGAAGGAGCGGGAGGAGGGAGAAAGGGGTGGGGCCCGCCTGTATGCGACCCAGATGGCCGGCCCCGTCCATGCTGACGTGGATAAGTGGAGGCGTATTCCCACGAATGCGTTTCCCCTCCATGAAAGCGCATTCGTCCTCTCCCTCGGGCCAAAATACGTTTTCCGTTCTGGAAAACGTATTTCCTAAGAAGGCGCTTTCAGTTTTTCTGGCTAAGGGCCTGTTTGTGAGGATTTTCTGAAAAAGAAGTCCCTGGCAGAAAAACAATTGTATCTTTTTGCTCACAACTCCAAATGAGGTGAATCCAAAGCCCACGTCTTCGTTTCGTCAAGTCCGTTCTGTTGGTACCATTTTCACCATGTGTTAACATTCTGAAAATAACCATTTTGCCCTTGCGCTTAATCAGCCCCCTCCGAGAGACAAATATTTCCGGCGATTCGTTCCGCGAGCTTCTCGCACTTTCACTACTAGAAAAAGGGCTATAGATGGGATTGACACTAATGGCGCACCAGAAAGCTGGTGCGCCATTAGTATATACTAATGGCGCACCATAATCTGATGCGCCATTAGAGTTTAAACTACTAATGGCGCACCGCAAAGGGTGCGCCATTAGTATCAAATTTTTTTTTAACTAGCGCGCCTGTCCAAACATACTAATGGCGCATCCTGCCCAAGTGCGCCATTAGTAGTTGTAACTACTAATGGCGCACCAGGCTGTGGGTGCGCCATTAGTATAGAATTTTTTTTGAACTAGTGCGCCTATCCAAACATACTAATGGCGCATCCTGACAGGGTGCGCCATTAGTAGTTGTAACTACTAATGGCGCACCAAGAAGTTGGTGCGCCATTAGTATAGAATTTTTTTTTGAACTAGTGCGCCTATCCAAACTTACTAATGGCGCATCCTGCCCAAGTGCGCCATTAGTAGTTGTAACTACTCATGGCACACCAGGCTGTGGGTGCGCCATTAGTATAAAAATTCTTTTTTTTTGAACTAGTGCGCCTATCCAAACATACTAATGGCGCATCCTGCTTAGGTGCGCCATTAGTAGTTGTAACTACTAATGGCGCACCATGCAAGAGGTGCGTCATTAGTAAGTGGGCAGCAACAAGATATTTGGGGCAGCCTCTCCTACCCACACACTCACTTTCTCCCCATTTCATTCTCTCCACCTCCTCCTTGTCTCGGGTGCCTCCTCTTTTTCACCTCATTTCCACCATAGATTCATTCAAATTAAGTGGTTAAATTACCTTGTTTTAATAGGTAAGTAAGGGGGAAGCTATATTTAGGTTGTTCTCCCTACAACAATGTGCACATGCCCTTTTTTACGGCCTAGCTAGATCTATGTATGTTCGTGGTGTTGCATATGTTTGTGGTGTTGCATATGTGTTTGTGTTTGGAGGTGTACCGATATTTGAAATGCGATAGTTGCCAATATTTTGCGGAATGTTGATTCATTTCCGTTTCAAGTAGAATTTTGGCATTAAGCATTCTTTTGGTCCTATTTTTAGGGAAAGTCATGCCAAATTTTTGTTTGGTTCTAAAATATCGCTTTTGCTCTACCCATGCAGCGACCATGGTCCGCATACGATGACCAAGGCATCGTGAATAGGTTTTTGAGGTCCGCGAAGGCCGAGATGCTTCAAAAGAACGAGACGGAGATAAGATGTCCTTGTCGAAGATGCAAGCTGAAGAGCCTTATTGCGGACCCGGATTCCGGCAGGTGCGGGACCACCTGCTGTTGCGTGGTTTCATGGATGGCTATCGGTGGCAAGGTGATGAAGATGACTACGAAGTCGTCCATGCGGGCCGGCAAGAAATGAGGAAGGGCAGCAAGACAACCACCGCGGCTCGGGCGGGCGAGAAGATGAAGAATCCTCAGGAGATGATCACGATTGTGATCTTGCATACCGATCATCATGTAGAAGATGCAGGACATGATGATGAGGAAGATGCCGGAGCAGACGACGGGCATGATCATGAAGATGATGATGCCAGTGGAGCAGACGACGCGTCGATGGGCTGGGTGCAGGACCCTCATATTCAAGAGCTGCTTCTCAAGCAGACGGATAACGCAAGAGCTGCCGCCCGAGAGAAAGCCAAGATGGATCAACTTGAGTTAGACGCGGTTACTCCATTGTATGAAGGATGCAGGCCCGAGGATACCCGCTGAAAGTAACGCTCATGGCTCACGGAGATGAAGGTAAAACACAAAATGACCGGCGCATGCTTCGACGAGAACATGTCATTACGGCACGAACGTCTTCCCAAGGGAAAAAGTGCCCGACCAGTTTGGAGGAGGCGAAGAAAATCGTGTGTCCTCTCAATTTACCGCACGTGAAATACCATGTGTGCATGAACAATTGCATCATTTATCGGGACGAGCACGCGAGTCTACCATATGTCCGTGTGCGGCGCCACTCGATACAAGAAGAGGAAGAAAGCTCCTCGAAAAGTGGTGTGGTACTTTCCGATCACTCCTCGTCTGCAGGCGCTATTTCACGGACGCTAAGGTAGCAAAGCTCCTGCGTTGGCACGCCGGATAGGGAGGAGAAGAAGCGGGAAGATGACGCAAATGATCCGGAGATAGATAAAAAGACAAGATGCTTTGAGTCACCCTAAGGATGCGAGCCGGTGGCAAGCGTTGAACTTCAAGACTCGGAATTTGGGAACGATCCAAGGAACATCGTGCTGGGCGCGAGCACCGATGGAGTCAATCCGTTTGGCAGCCAGAGAAGCACACATAGCACCTGGCCTGTGTTTGTGTGGATGTACAACCTTCCCCCTGGTTGTGCATGAAGAGGAAGTACATTCACATGAGTATGCTAATTGAAGGGTCAAACAACCATGGAACGACATCAATCTATATCTGGGGTTGCTGAAAGTGGAGCTCGACACGCTGTGGAAAACGCTAGCCAATACGTGGGACGCCGCAGAGAAAGAATATTTCCCTATGAGAGCCGACCTGCTCACAACGGTGCACGACTATCTCGGTTACGGATATGTGGCGGGGCAGGTGGTCCACGGATTTTGTGCATGCGTCAGGTGCATGGATGACACAATGTATCGCCAGCTAGATAAAGATCCCCGGTCTTCGAAAACCGTGTTCATGGGACATCGAAGGTGGCTTCGCGACGATGACCCGTGGAGGAAACGCAAGGATCTGTTCGATGGTGAAACCGAACTCAAAACGCCTGTGTACGAGGAGCGGCGAGGAAATAGACAAGCTGTTGAAAAATTGGATAGACTGCCCACCGCCGGAAAGAAGCAAAAGGCGCCAGAGCCGAAAGAAGCGAAGGCGCCAGAGTCATTGCTGAAGGTATGGAAAACGAGGTCTGTTTTACGGGACTTGCCGTCTTGGAAGATCCACCGTGTGCCTCACAGCCTTGATGTCATGCATATCACGAAGAACGCTGCGGCGAGAGTCTGCTTGGTACCCTGCTCAACATGCCGTAGAGGACCAAAGATGGGCCGAAAGCAAGGGCAGACTTGAAATCAATGGGCATCAGCAGGAGCTTCACGCTATATATGATGATGATGATGATGATGATGATGATGATGATGATGAGGCTAAGCAGGACACGTAAAGTCGCCGCAAAGGCAAAAAGGCCAAGAAGACCGAAATGAGTACCTCCCCGCGTGCTTCACTCTAAGTCGAGGAGATCGAGCAGTTTTTCACCTGCCTCCTAGGAGTAAAACTTCCTTACGGTTACGCTGGGAAGATAAGCAGATACCTAGACCCATGGCGAAGTTCAGCGGATGAAGTCTCACGACCGCCACGCGTTGATGACGCAGATACTTCCGGTTGCAATCCAGGGGATCATGGACGCCGCACGTCCGCGGAAACGCTTATTTGGCCTATGCAACTTCTTCGACGCCATCTCTCGGAAGTCGATTGGCGTGAGGCAACTCGAAGGCTACAGGAAGAGATCGTGGTGATACTATGCGAGCTTGAGATGTACTTCCCGCCCGCATTCTTCGACGTTATGGTGCATCTGCTGGTCCATATAGTGGAGGATATCATCCAACTCGGGCCGACGTTCCTGCACAGCATGATGCCGGTCGAAAGGATGAATGGTGTCATCAAAGGATACGTCCGCAACATGTCACGCCCGGAAGGAAGCATAGCCAGGGGCTTTTCAATCAAGAGTGCATCTCCCATCGCACGAATTATCTAGGCATCAAGAACCCCGTTGGTCTGCCCGTCAACAGGCACCTCGGCAGGCTCGCTGGATGGGGTCACCGTGAGGGTCGCCACAAATGCATGTCGACTTCGAGGGTCGACTTCGCCGACTTTGAAAGAGCAAACCTAGTCGCGCTACAACACATAGACGTGGTCGATCCTTGGGTGGTAGAGCACAAAACCTTTATTAAAAAGACGTACAATGACCGAGGCCAACAGAGGACGGACGAAGATACACTCAAAGAGCACAACTCATGTTTCACGCGTTGGTTCAAGCGTAAGCTTCGGTTGCACTTTTACATGAGGATTCTTCCGCGGAAGAACAACTCATATTCGCCTTTGTCACAGGCGCCGAGCACAACCTGATGACCTATGAGGCGTCACGATATCAACGGCTACACATTCTACACCGAGGCCAAGGACATGAAGAGCGATGGTTATCGTAACTCCGGGGTAACGATGGAATCCTACACCGGTAACGACAAGGACAGATACTACGGAAGGATCGAGGAGATCTGGGAGCTGAGCTACGCTGGAGAGAAGGTCCCGATGTTCCAGGTCAGATGGGCCAAGAACGTCATAAAAGAAGACCGGTATTTCACCACCATGGTTATACCCGAAGCCAAATCCAAGATCATGGGCGCAAAAGCGTCACCGCGAAAAAATGAGCCATGGGTACTGGCTTCCCAAGTGGACCAATGCTTCTTCATTACCGACCCGCCAAAGCCCGGTCGTGTTGTCGTGAGGAGAGGCAAAAGGAAGATCATCGGAATGGATGGAGTAGCCAATGAGCAAGACTTCGACAAGTACGGGCGACCGAGGATCGAACATGACGATTTATGATGAAGTAGCAGCATACACCACAAGAAGAAGCAGGACCACCCTACCTAAAGGACGTCTGCTCCACGTAAGAACTCCATTTATGTAAAAAGAAGGGCAAGAAGATTGTGAACAGATAGCTTGCTAAGATCGATTGTATCAAACAGCTTTTTAAATGCTACTGTCTTATAAAAAATATTACTGTTATTATTTAAACAAGTTTGAACATATTTAAACACAAATAAGTATCAAACAGCTTTTAAATGCTAAAAAATTTGTGGAGCCCACCTCGATCCCCCTCCATCTCGATCGCTATCCCACCTCGCCAGATCCGGTCCCTCACGCCGAGCACCCCCGATCCACCGGCCACGCCACCCCCGCACCTCGATTCCCTACTCAACCGCTGTCACCCCGCACTCTGCCAAGACCGCCTTATAAAAAAAATAAGTATCAAACAACTTTTTAAATGCTACTGTCTTATAAAAAATATTACTGTTATTATTTAAACAAGTTTGAACATATTTAAACATAAATAAGTATCAAACAGCTTTTTAAATGCTAAAAAAATTTGTGGAGCCTGGGAGTCGAACCCAGGACCTCCTGGTGTGAGAACTGGCTGCTGACCAGTCAAGCTAGTAGAGTGGGCTTGACATGGATAGGTTCTGGTAGTACATAACCTTTTGGCTCGAGTTGAAATAAAAAAAAATACTAATGGCGCACCACGGTGAGGTGCGCCATTAGTATGGACATGCTAATGGCGCACCACGGTGAGGTGCGCCATTAGTATTGTGCCGATCCCCCTGCCCTCTCCCCTTCGCCCGATCCCCCCTTCCCTCTCCCCGCCAGCCTCCTCTCCTCTCGATCCACCGCCGCCGCTGCCCCTGACCCTCGCCCTCTCCTCCCTCGCCTCTCTCGCCTTCCCTCTCCCTCGCCCCGCCTCCCTCGACGCCACCGTCCCGCCACCTCGACGCCGCCCAGCGCCGCCTCGTAGCGACCCGCCGCCCAGCGCCGCCTCGGCGACCCGCCGCCGGGACGCCGCCCAGCGCCGCCTCGGCGCCCGCCTCGGCCGCGACCCGCCGCCCGGGCGCCACCCGACTCCGCCTCGACGCTGCCCGCCGCCCAGCGCCGCCTCGACCCTGACGCCGCTGCCCCACCTCGACCCGCCCCAACCACTGGCCGCCGAGCACCACCACCCCGTGAGCTCCTCCTCCTCCTCCTCCCTCCCCTCCTCTCATTTTCTTGTTAATGAGCAGAAGCTTTTTTTTCTTATATTGGACAGAACAGAAGGGGTTTTTCATCGGATAAGAATTAGTATTCCTAGTTACTACAACATCTTAAGTCTAGTCTTGTGCGAAAATGTGACTGATAAAGCAAGCATGATCTCCAAAAGTCAGTTTTAGACAGAATGTCCATACTACCAACCTAGTTGAAGGATATTATCCATGCCTGTGTTCCCAAAAATGGTACCAAAAGATCATGGTCTTAAGCAATGATGGCATCAATTTAAGTTCAGAACAGCAGAAGTGTGCATAACTTTATTGTGTCGGCATGCTTTCAGAAGATTTTCTTTTCTTTTTGATGAAATGAAGTTGAATCTTGATTTCATTGATGAAACCAACTCACTAAAATTGAAAGCAAAAACCATACAGATTGCCAGCTATTTAGAAAAACAGAGAAGATATCAAGTGGTTTTAGACTGGACTCTTTTGCATTATTTGGTTTTGGCTGATAAGTATTTTATCTTTTGTTTTTCAGATATCTTTGGTGCAGTTTTTGGAGATGCATGCTTGAAGGGGCTCAACGGTGTTCTGACATTGTAGAGTGCTCTTTTGTCCAATCAATCGTAATGAGCTGCCATTCTTTGCCTCCAAGGTGATTTCCTTTCAATAAATAAATCCTATTGTTCCAAAGTGTAGGCTGCTCTTTTGAGTTAAATCGTGTGGCCTGTCACAGGCCTGGCAAGACATTCTTGTTGATTCGTAAATTTTTTGGTTGGTTAGTTTGTAGACAGACTTATGGTTGATTAGTAAGTTTATGGAGTTATTACTGTCCTAGATGGTCAGATGTGTCCCATGTGTCGTTGATCGAATTGACTGGTATAAATGATGCATAGATTATGCTCTCTTTTTCCCACTTAATCTAAGCCCATTTTCAAAGCACAGGGAGATATGCTTTGGTGCGCTTACTACCAGTTTCATTGCTAGGAGGAAGATAGCATCGAAGTTCACCGAGTTACGTGGTAAGAGAAAGAAGTGTTTCAGATGTGGGGATTGTAGCTGAATTTTATTTGCGATTGTTGTGCAATTTGTATCCACTTTTGTCACACTTGTGATATGAGAACTGAGATAAACCTTGGAGACTATCTTTGAAGCTTGCGGAGGGGTAGTTCGACTAGATTCAGACTTACATGAACCAAGGACGGGCTATGGAAATTGATTCTGTGTATGATATGACAGAGTTCTTACCATGCCTAGGAAGCTAGTAATCACATTAGATCTTTCGCCTAAATAGATGAAGATTTTGTGCTGTAGAATGTATGCTAATTGCTGGTTTGGTCGTTGCTAATGCCTAAAGAAACCGACAATTTAATTCTTGAGCCACTGAAGTGTTAATGTTGTCATTAAGTAGACAAGAAAGCATCGGCTACAATCTTTGAAAATGAGCGTCCATGCATATCTTGACTGCCATTTTTAGGATAATGGCAGACTAATTCATGTTTTCAAATATCTTGTCCGATTTAGTTTTCACCATATTTTCTTATATTGATTTAGTTTTGATGATCAATGGCAGAGATACATGGCGACCCAAGTTATATCTATTTTCTCATATTTGTAGAGAAGATTTTCACACGTGTAAAAGTTTTTTTTTCAAATATATTTGTGATGCAAAATGAAGATATGCCAAACTCCTCAACAGTTGGTTAGTCTCATTAGGGTAAAATAATAGGATACTTTGTTAAATTAGAAGTCATCAACATGCTTTGGCGATCAATTGCTTTGTATCCGTATGATGTATGTGATGCTGCTGATGTATGGTTTTTTATCAAGAGGCCAAATATTCATCTAGTTTTGCTATGAACTGCTGCTAATGTATGATGTAGTTGCTTCACCTGCTATCTTGCTTACGATTCTGCCTTTGTGCCGTTTAAGAGTTTTTAGATGAATGTCTATAGTGCTTTTTCTTCTCTCGCTAACTCCGCTCGAGTTGTTGTTGGCGATAACAGCATGTTTGAAGTACAATTGTTACCAATGTGGGCTTGTGGAATCCCATGACAAAAGTCTTGAGTTGGGTTCAGTACAATTGTCAAGGGTAGTCTCATTGTGATCTTCTGAAATGACCCATTGGCGACTTCATTACGCTGGGATAATGATTTTGCAGGTACCCGAGAGGCCCTTGAGTTTGCCGGAATGTCGATTAACTTCCGCTCGGCAAATTGAATTACTCCATATGTCCTATTTTCAGCAAAGGTCATGCTGAAATTTTCCGTGAATTTTAGCATGACTTTGCTAAAAATAGGACATATGGGGTACTTGTGACTAATGCATGGGCGAGGTATCTTAGTAGTTAATTAAGTAGGATCAACTGCCCGGCGTACTTGTGACTAATGCATGGCTTTTAGGGTGCCTCGGTGTCGATAAAACCGAAATGATGAAAGCTTAGGCTTTTAGGGTGCCTCGGCGTCGAAAAACCCACAATGATAAAAGCTTAGATTTTAGGATGCCTCAGTGTCGACAAACCCTAAATGATGAGACCATGATCTTGTTCCTTGACAATAACCAACTTTTGACCAAACTTTGTTTCTATTTAGAGAGAAACATGGCCCACAACGATGAGGCCGGGCGTTGGTGGCAAGGCATTCAGGAGCTGTCCCGGAGATGGAGGAACAACCTCACTTGTATGAGGCCGCCGCCTTCCCACCGATCCCGAGACCACCGATGGTACCGCCGAGGATGACCCCACCGATGCCACCACCGATGGTGCCGCCGAGGATGCCACCAGCGATGATGGCGGCGACGCAGATGGCAGCCAACCGAAGAGGCAACGGAAGGACCGGCGCCCGATCGTGCTCCGCACCCTCAAGGAGGAAGTTCTTGAAGTGGACTCCAACGGGAATCCAACGGCGCCCGAACGAATAGTCAAGGGGTACTTCGCTTCAGCTCGGGTGCATTCTTCCGGAGCACCGTCTCGATCAACACCGAGAACACGAGGCATCCCGACCGAGGAATTTGCGCAACCTCCTCTTCACGAAGCTGCACGAACGATACAAGTTCCCGCTGAATTTGAAAACACAAGCCTCAAAGGGAATAAAGTGAACAATGCTGCCCTCACGAAGATGAGCAAGGCCCTGTCTACTTGGAAAAGCAATGTGAAGAGAATGATCGAGAAAGGTGAGAGTTATCGTAAGATCAAGGAGAAAAATCCTTCGATCACCGAAGATGACTACAACGACTTCAAGATCAATTGCTCGAGCACCGCAAGCTCCCAATCAAGTGAGTGGGGGAAACAAATGCGGGAGCTGAACATAGGGGAACACACACTCGGTCCCGGCGGTTACAGAGTGGCGGAGCCTATATGGGACAAGGAGGAGGCGGAGCGTCTTGAGCAAGGCCTACCGCCTCTTCGATACATACGGTGACAAGCAGACCAGGAACTTTGTCAGGGCCGGTACAAGAAGGACCCGAAAACAAAGGAGCTTACCACGGATCCGAAGACCAGGCAGCTTGACATTGTTCAGTAAGGAATACACCCCCGCGTAATTAGCTCCATATGGTTGCATTCTAATTAATGAAGCTAAATTTCTAATGGTTCACATTCCTTCCGCAGGCGACTGAAAGCAGTAGCGCGGGGTCGACTCAGAGCAACCCTTGGGACACCACTCTAAATAGGGGGTTGAATGTAATGAAGAACAAGGATAAGCTCGATGGCCGACGTCGGCTGGTCGTGGTGGCGGCAAAGGCTTGTCGACAAAATGGGGGTCATACTATACCGCTGGTGTGCGGAAGGAGAAAAAGACCAGCTCGGAAAGCCAGGCGCGAGAGGTTCAAGAACTCAAGGCACAGGTGGCGCGGATTCTGGAGATTGTCCAAGAGCAAGTGGAACAACGACTCGGAGCGACGATCACCGCCCTTGTGCCTACCTTGATCTCGGGGTTGAGTGCGTGGATTGCGGGCGGCCAACAGGGCCCGCCCCCGATTCCTAGCTTCACGGCCAGCAACTCGCATAATGCAATGGCGGGGCCATTGGTGCCTCCGGCGGAGGCGGCATTGGTGTCTCCGACGCCGGCACGAGAGCTTAATGCACCCGGGTGTACGCCGGCAGGCACCTCTGCAGCAAGCGGCCCCTCCGTCAACTGCACGCCCGCCGTTGGCGTTGCCTCTACATTAGCCGAGCTCGACGCCATCATCACGGTAACTAATTAAGCCTCTCTCGGCCGAGGACTTCCTCTCCTTGCCTTTGACTGGGCATCCTCGACGCCCTACATGTTTTCGAGGCGCCGCCGACGTTCCGTGCACTCTCCTCCACTACGTGAAGAACGAGTTGGTCGATGTCGCCAAGGGCAAAATCGTTCAACCGGGCAACCCCTTGTTCCATGGTACCCAGATGCCACCCAACTTGTTTAGGGTTCAACTGGTTCGGGTGCTGCCAGGATGCGACGACTTGTTACCTCCGAATCGACCCGTCGGCGCCGACGATGATGACGTGATGACCCTCAGCGCCTGCCTGAGCTGGCCCCTGCTTTGGCCGAAGAGCCAGATTCGTTTGGGGCGGGGACACCACCCAAAGACAACACCGCCCGGTCGTGCCGGCGCCAAGTCGGCCCCATGGCAAGACCGCCCGTAACGGTGCCGGACATCCCTATGCCACTGGATCCAAACATGCATATGGCACAGGATCGTAACGACGCATTTACGGCGACTATGATACATTTGGCAACGTCGATCGGTACTTTGCCGAGCATGGGTACGATGGCGACTTCATGGGGCCTCCTTCTCCGTAACCAAACCCAACAAAAGGCGTGTGCGATCTAGCTCGCATCTGCTGGAGAAGCCAAGTTGCAACAGCGCCGTCTGGCGTTCAGCTCTCAGAGACGCCTCCGGCTGCCGACTTCACCGAGCCTCGAGATAGGCGAGGTGCGAATATTATCAGCCCCAACACACTCAAGAAGGCGGTCTTTGAGCAAAACTCGGTCCCATTACAGCAGAAGAAGAAGGCACGCAAAAGAAAGACTCAGAAGGGTGCGAGCCCGCCGACACAGAATACGAACCGTGCTCAGGACGGGCCACCTTCACCGCAGGATATCTCGAGGAGGGTGCATGTGGCGGGTAGGGCGATGCTACCGACAAATATGCTCAATGCTGCAACCGGTGCTATGCGGAGTCTGCATGACAGTGTTCTTTCTTTGGAGAAGCTGCGTCTCGTGGAGAAGGATGGGGCATACCGGTTTTCGCGGCCAAGGTGCGGAGAGGGCAAGGGCTTTGTGGATAACTCCATCGGGCGTCGATCGTCCTGCGTTTTGATGACATCCACGCTATGTTGAACCTTCATCCGCTGCACTACACCTTCGTTCGGCTATTTTCGCTAAGTATGGAGATGCGGATCATTCGCGACAAGACCCCGGACATCGCGATAGTCGACCCCTTCTACATGCGTGCCAACTTCTTGGGCAGCGGCGGGGACCGCAAGTCGCGAAGTTCTTACCTCGAAGGCGTCATTACGGCAAACCAAGATAAGGATAACTTCCTCGTGCCTTACTTTCCCGAGTAAGTCCTCCCTCAACCGCCCGTAACATATGAATTCTTACATTTCGATCGTTTTCTTTTAACATTCCGTGTTTTCTGCGGTGACACACGTTGCACGCTCATCCTCCTAAGCCCCAAATATTCCATGGCCACGATTTCGACCCGGACCGTCGATCGAACGTAGACTACACAAATGTCAAGAAGGTTCTTGATGATGTTCTCCCAGCTCGCCAAATCTGGAGGCACCTTCACCAGGCCTATTCGTAAATGCACGGCAAGCACGCGTTCTCCCTGTCTGACGTTACGCTGCGTCAAGCAACCGCTGGCGGTCGAAGGGTGCCTACTACGCCATCCATCACATGCGGGCGATCGTGCGGGACCATCATCAACTTCGCTACCGAGTAAACTCCAAGATTGGGGCGCGGCGTGTCGGTAATCCAGACGCGGACCTCGACAAGAATTCTTTCGCATCGACCGGAGTTTGCGGAAATCATCCATCAAGATGTCCTTCGTACCTCGGGGCAGTTCTACCTCAGAAATCAACCATCCAACAGTGACATCGACACAATGCTACAAATGCAGGATGACAACGCTCATTCTTTCATGACTCCCACGATAGACGGCGGCTTCATCCACGCTCCGGTCCCTTGAGTCGAGTTGTCTAGTTCTGAAACATCGATTGGCTCATGTTGTAATTAAACTTTAATGAACTTGTAGTATGTCTCTTTGGTTTCGAGAGTCGTTCAACTTAGATGTAATCGATGCTATTAATGTCTTGCTTTTCTCTTCCGATCGTTACATTGCATACTTATATATTGCTTATGTATTGTCTGTGAATTGGTACTAACGTTTCGTTTGGCTAGTGCATAGCGATGCCGACGTATGTTGTGTACAAGGGTAAGGTTCGGAGTCTACGATGACTGGGAGGAGTGTCGGAGACAGGTTCACCGATTCAGCGGTAACAGTTATAAAGGGTACACCACTAGGGCCGAGGCCGAATCTAGAATCGCCCGCTATCTAGCGGGAGAGGGAAGGAGCGTTGGAGGAACCGGATGAAGACGAGTTTCATCGTGATGATGCTCATCGTGATGACCGCAGCTCTCTTCTATGTGATGGTAGTTTAGATGATCGATATCGACTTGTAATGTGAAGACAAACTCGCTACTCGCGGTCTCGAGACTTGTAATATAATGTTCTATCTTTGTTCGGTCTTTTCAATTCGGAGACTAATATGATGAATTGTATTAGGAGACTAATATGATGAATTGTATTCAAAGACTAATCTTCTATTGTATCGATGAATCTATTGTTGATGTGTGCTGTCTATATTTTGTCAAATTATACATTTTGTAACCTGTGCAAAAACAGAAAATAAAAGATAAAAAAACCCTAATATTCATACTAATGGCGCATCACATGATGATAGTGCGCCATTAGTATGACAAAGCATACTAATGGCGCATCACTTGTTAGTGCGCCATTAGTATGCCATGGTTACTAATGGCGCATCCTTGGGTAGTGCGCCATTAGTATGTCATGATTACTAATGGCGCATCCAGAGGTGGTGCGCCATTAGTATGCCAAAGCACTTTGGGTATACATGCCCCAGGAGGCATACTAATGGCGCACCCTCAAGCATATACTAATGGCGCACGGTGGTGCGCCATTAGTACCAGAATACTAATGGCGCACCACAGTGCGCGCCATTAGTAAAAATTACTAATGGCGTGCTATTAATGGCGCACCACAGATGCGCCATTAATAGCCAAATTAGGTGCGCCATTAGTAGTGGTTTTTCTAGTAGTGTTTCTCCCGATGATTTCGTCCACCCCAGGCAAGCCACACCCTCCATTTGCATGATTGCAATGCAGTGACATGGTTTCTTGATTTAAACCTTTTTAAAATATTTTTTTAGCTACTTGTGATTTGTTCATGGCATTTATCAGAGTATTATTTTGATCTTGCTATTGCCATGATATTTGCTTGGAGTTCTAGGATTAACATTTTGATGATTATGTGGATGACATGTTGCCTTTGGATTATTAGTGACTTTTATGATTAGTTTCATGGTGGTTTTGGATATGATATCTTGGAGTATTTGCTTTGGATATCATGCTGCCTTTGGATTATTAGTGGCTAGTATTATTTTCATCATGATGCTAGTTGATATTATATTTTGGAGTATGATGTTGGAGATGATGCTTGCATGTGGATCATAGTTGGATAGCTAGTTCTTGATATTTGAGTAGTAGTATTTTTTTTGACTATATACTGCAAGGCAACAGCCTCATAGTGCTTTATTGCATAAAACTTGAGAGTTACACAAATACAAAATACAAGAAAACAAAGAAAGATATACTTACAAGGGCCTATGAGAGAGAGGCTATCCAGGAGACTAAGTTATCTCTATATTTACATTTGATTCTATGAGCTAAAAGGGAAATATCATGTATGAAGTTCCTCCTCCAAGAAGTGAAGGAAGGTCTCTCATTTCTAAAGATTTTCCCATTCCTTTGTGTCCAGATATTTCATGTGGCAGTAAAAACCACCTCTGTGAAGAAAGGATGACCAAAATCCCTCCTAGCAGCAAGAGCCATCTCATATGTGTTCTGGTTAGGTTGGACAATCCAAGAAATCCCAAGGTAATTCCAAACCCTCTGGCTGAAGTTGCAAGCAAAGAAGAGATGTGCACGGTCTTCATGTGAAGCACAGTGGCAAAGCACACACGTGTCATCCTGGATAATCCAGTGCCTGCGTTGCATCATATCCCTAGTATTCAAACGGTCCATCAAAAGGAGCCATCCAAACACTTTAAACTTCAGCGTACAAGCACACTTCCAAATCCATTTGAAAATGGGATCAACCACCAGGTGAGAGAAGCTAGACTCATAGAATATCTTTGATTTAAACTCCCCAGATTTAGATGGCCACTTCCAAATGTCCTTAGTCTCCCCATTCAAACTGACCGAAGATAGCAAATCTTGAAGTTGAGTTAGTTCAATATAAGCCTCCTGGGACAGTGGCAGATGGAAGTGCTCCGAGATCTCCGATTGCTCCATAAACTCTCTGACCGTGACCGTGTCATCAATGACAAAAGAATGAAGCCTAGGGAAGTGCTCGCACAAAAGTACCACATTATTACCCAGCTGCCAGTGATCAAGCCAAAAGACCACTGTGTTGCCAGCATGCACTTCTGGGACGGCTAACTTGCAGAATTTGTTGTACAAGCACATGACATCTCGCCACCAAAAAGAGCCACAACTCTGAGTGACCTGCGGTGGCGAAGCAGCATAATAGGTGTCCCAAATCAATGTGACCCAAGGCACGTCCAACCTGTTAAAAAACTTAAAAAGATGCTTGAACAACAAGGCTTCATTTTGGAGTCCCAAATTAAGAACACCCAAACCGCCACACTTCTTGGGTCGGCAGACCAAATCCCATGCCACCAAAGATTGACGAGGATTATCTGTGTTGCCTCTCCACAGGCATTGACGCATGATTCTCTCAATCTGCTGCAAGATGCCCTTGGGAAGAGATAGCATACACAAAAAATAAATTGGCATGGAGCATAGCACAGACTGTAGCAATTGCAGACGACTCCCTTGATTCAGCAGACACGGGGAAGCAGATAAACGGCCTTCAATCCGATCAACGAGAGGCAGAAGATCGTAGATTGTGGGCCTCGAAGTACCCATGGGTAGCCCTAGATATGTGAAAGGCATAGAGCCCACATCACAACCTAGCAGATTGGCGACTCGAGCGCCCTCCTCATCACTCATATTGATTGGAATAAGAGATGATTTACTGAAGTTGACACGTAAACCAATTGAAGCTGCAAAGGTGTTAAGCATGTCCTTGAAGGCGATCAGCTGGTCATCAATCGCAGGCAAGACAATGAGGGTGTCATCCGCATATTGGACGATCGGGTAGTCACTGGAGTTAGTTGGAATTGGAAGAGACAGAATGTTTCTTGAGCACATCTCATTGACCACCGACTGAAGCAGATCCACAACAATCACAAATAACAACGGGGACATTGGGTCTCCTTGGCGCACTTCAGATCTGCAGACAAAAGGATTACCTGGCACTCCATTTAAGAGGACAGAAGATGAGCCCGCGGATAAAATGCTATCAATCCAGCCAGTCCAACGTGCGTCAAATCCCTTGCATTGTAAGATTTTGAGGATAGCTTCATGTTCAATTGTATCGAATGCCTTCGTGAAATCTAGCTTAAGGAGGATGGTGGGGCGTTTAGATGCTTTACATTGATGAATGTATTCAAAGCACCAGGCCAAACAATCCTGGATAGATCGACAACAAAGAAAACCGCATGGGTTGCGATGTATTCATCTCAGGATCACTTTTTGAAGCCGATTGGCCAGCAGCTTAATCAAAAACTTCAAACACGTGTTGGTCAAGGATATGGGCCGGAAGTCTCCAACCACTTCCGGGCTTAGCTTCTTGGGGACAAGAGTGATTAAGGAAGTATTAAGACATTCCAAATTGCACCTCCCCTCATAAAACTCCTTAACAAGTTGCATAAAATCCTCCTTGAGAATAGACCATCACTTTTTTAAGAAAAGACATGTAAAGCCATCGGGGCCCAGAGCACGATCATACGGCATATTCTTAATTACAGCCTCAACCTCAGAATCTGTGAACGGCAAAGATAGATCCTCCAGACCATCAACTCTCTGAATTAAATTGTGCAGGTCAAAACCCATTTGGATACCTTTTGCATGGCCCATAGGCTGGTTGAAATCAGACCAAAACATGCCCGCCAACAATTGGTGATCAGAAACCACCTCACCCGCCGAATTCTTGATCGAAGAAATTGTATTCCTTCGGTACCTTTCTGTGGCCATGGCGTGAAAAAACTTAGAATTTTCCTCCACACCTTAATGCTTCTGATTGTACAGCGTTGCTTCCAATAAACATACTACCAGTGTAGAATATCCTCCAAATGCAACTTAACTATTCGCCTAAAATTGAATTTAGGCCAACTTAACGGTCGGGTCTCTTCCATTTCATCAAAGAAGAGAATGACTTTGTTGCAATCAGAAATGAGCGCCTTAACTGTGGACAGCTTTAAATGCCATTTCTTGAGGGCATATCTGAGTGCTTTAAACTTGGAAGATATAGTTAAAGCAGCGGTGGGCTTACCCACCGACCTGCCCCAAACCTGAGTAACACACTCATTAAAGCCAGGTAAATCAGCCCAATAATTTTCAAAACGGAAAACTTTAGCTTTCGGAATGGCCGTGGCAATTGTGACCACACAAGGAACATGGTCAGAGGCCGATCGCGCAAGGGGCAGAACTAAAGTATTGGGATGATCCGTTGTCCAAACAACCGATGTGAAAAACCAGTCAATTTGTTCAAGGAGGGGTTCGGTTTGCATATTAGACCAAGTAAATTGCCTTCCCTTGATTGGCAGCTCAACAAGACCCAAGTGACCGACGATCTCATAAACAGAAAGATATCATTGACATTACCACTAGGCAGGTTACGGTTTTTAAGCGACCTCATAAAGTTAAAATCCCCCCAAAGCAGCCAATTGTCATCACAATTAATGTCCAGATTATATAACCACTGTACGAACTCATCACGGGCTGGACTCTGACATGGACCGTAAACAGTCACTAGTGTCCAAACTTCATATGTATGTTTGGAATGGAATACTACAATGATACCGAAAGGTTTAGCTTCAATTAAATTGCCCTCAAAAAAGGAAGAATTCCAAATAACGACCATACTAGCTGATGCACCCACCGAAGGCACGAAAGCAAAATTATCAAAACGTCTTGGACAAAACCTCCTAATGAGCCTATGATCAATATGCATACACTTAGTTTCTTGAAGGCAAATAACAGAACAACCACTTTCATCAATTTTCTGTTTAACAACAAGATGCCGCGCTTCAGAATTAAGGCCATGCACGTTCCAACACAGAACCTTCCAGTCTTTAAACCCAGTCTGATTCATTACATTGTTCTTGGATTTATCATGATAGAAGTGTTATGCTATCCTTGGAGTATTTTGTTATGTCGATAGTATGCTTTGCATTATTTGTTGGATATTGCTATGACTTGGATCACAGGTTGTTAGATGATAGCAGAGTATCAGTTATCACTGTTATATGTTGGGGATAAATTCCGTCATTTAGTTGGTCAGGTGCCACCTAACCGGGCTTTTCCAGTGCAACCACATTTGCCTTTATGGGAAGGCCCTAATGCGGTCTATTGTCGTGCCTCTCGCCGGTGCCTCCAACGAGGGAAGGTTATGCGCGGGCGCTACCCTGATCAGGTAGGACAGCATAAGCCTTGTGTGCCCGTAGTTGGTATTGAGATCTCTTGTCCACGTTTGGGACCGTTTTGGTTTTGCCACGACGGTGGCTGTTGGTTCCTTCGGTAGGCACGGGGCTACCCAGGACTGAACCCAAAAAGGGGTCTTGGTCGGAGTGGCCGGGAGAGTGTCATGGCAGTAGGTCGGTTTTGTCGGAACATCGTTGGTCCACCTGAATGGGAGTGCGAGGCCATGGGTTCTGTGGCGTGGGTAAAGTGCGCTACCTCTGCAGAGTGTGTTTATTGAAACTATCGATAGCCACGTCCTCGGTCATGGGCATAAGTTCGTACTAGGTCACACCATTCGATCAACACTCACATGACAGAATGACTTATAGGTGATTTATATGATGATATATTGTGAGCAGTAACAGTTTGGCAGGATGTTGATGATGATGTTGGGATGATCTTGAGGATGATCATTCAGTTTGTGATGAGGTCACGAGGAGATCATGTGGATGTTCCATTTGTGATCCGTGAATGATCACCGTTTGGTTACGAGGTAACCCCTCGAACCAAGTGTGGTTCCGTTTGTGATCCGTGAATGATCACCGTTTGGTTATGAGGTAACCAATTGAACCCAGTATGGTTCTGTTTGTGATCCGTGAACGATCACCGTTTGGTTTTGATCACGAGGTGATCAAGATGGTATGTTGCTTGGCCGGTTAGCCAAGAGTGAGATTGTTGTAGAGATTGGAGATGGTGGTTTATTCGTATTGTATTAATTCCATATCATGTTTAGTAGTTGCTTTCGTATCATGGTAGCTGTTAATTAATTAACCTATTAATGCTATGTTATCATCTTGCCTTGATGTTTATGGTTGTTGTGAGCTTGCAAGTACATTCAATGTACTGACCTGGCGTGTCATGCCAGATTGCAGGTGATGCCATGATTGTTTGATTGCTTGTCGAGGTTGCCGTGCGTGCGAGCTAGATAGTGTCCCAGCCAGAGTCCCTGCGGAGTGGAGTTCACCACCTTCGTCGTCGTTCCGCTGCTAGAAGTATTCCGCTGCTTCGAATTGTTCAGCTGTTTGTATAGAGCAAGTGTAGTATCGCAGGCATAGTGTCGCCGTGCTGATGTGCTTCTTTGTAACATCAGACCATTGTATTATTATTCTTGTAATAAGAGCTGATTTGTTCTATGTCAAGCCGTGCCGTATTCCAGAGACTTTCCTCGATCTCTGGGCTGGAATACGGGGCATTTTGGTTTCTCTGAGCCGGGGTGCCACAGACTTGGTATCAAAGCAGGTCTGGCTGTAGGATGCCCTAGTCAGCGCGAGTGGTAGAAATTGGTAGTAATCGGTAGTTTAGAATCTACCTTATTTGTTGCATTTGGTTGCTGCATTTGTTTGTTGCATAGCATGCATATAGCCTTATTATTTTGCTAATAACGATTTATCTGGTGAGTGTAGATGGCATCAGTTCAGATCCACTACAGCTCAGCCTTTGCATTTCTCCAGTTTTATTTTCTTGCTCGTTCTTCGGTGTTTGGTGTCATTTCTGTCCCAGCAGGGTGATGCCAAGTGATCCTGACACTGTTTGCAAGAATGGTGCTCAGGTATCTCGCCGATATACTCCTTTCAGCCCCACCTATCGTTCCAGTGATGGACATGCTTCTTTACCGAATCGCTCTTTCATTTTGTTGTGTTGGCAACCCTTAATGATCTTAGTTATCAAGAAAAGGGCAATGTCAGCAGCCTCAGTTTTTCCCCGCTATCGTATTCCTTGGACGAGTACGGATATTTTTCCGTCCGCTTGATAATAATGTGGTTGCGACCTTCGTGTCCCAATATAGGTTTACCGAGTGCATCCTCGCCTCCGAGCTAGTCCAGGTTGCTACCTGGCTAAGCTAGCACTTGGTGTAACACTGTTTGCACCAATTCTTCCTAACATTTATTCGTCCTCGTGCACACCGTCACAACATGCTAGATTGTAGAACCGGAGACCCCGCGAGATTTATGTGCTTAAGTAGGCGTGCATATTGTGTGACTAGCAGTAATATGTGACATTGATTGTATGTGAATTGATTGTTGTAGTGTGCTTTAGTTTAGTTGAGTTTGCTTTTGCTTCTTTCTTTTTGCGCCCCGGTGTTACATTATTTCCCCCCTATAAAGAGTTGCTCATCAACCGACACCTGTCGGTGGGAACGACACCTACGGGATCACGGGAATCCCTACTACGGTTGCGGGGCGCATGGTCGTGAGAAGAGCGGGATTGGCAATCAGCACAAGCACATGGGCCGTTTACCTAGGTTCGGGCCGCGAGGATGCGTAATACCCTAGTCCTGCTTTGGTGTGTATGTTTGAGTGTTCTTGGAGTTCTTGAGCTAGCTACGATGAGCGTAACTTGTCCCAGGGTCCGAATCCTTCTCCTGGATGCCTCAGGCCTCCTTTTATAGTCAAGGGGATCGCCATAGTGGCACACAGGAGGTGGCATTGGTGTACAGTGGCTAAGCTTATCGCTTAGCCATTACGGGACAAGACGCATTTAATGCGCCTCTTAGGTGTCCCCCTCACTTTACCGCCGCTTCGCCCTGCTTCGACATGCGCCCGGGCTAGCGAGGCGGTCAACGCCATGTAAGCTGGCAAGCTGCTGAGGTGGCGCGGTGGTAGGGCCTTCACGAAGATTTGCATGCCACCACGTAGGCGCTCGATGAAGTTGGTTTGGAAGCCTCACATCGACACGCAGGTGCCTGCCTAGCTGGTGGGCTGGCAGCTGCATGGGAGCGGTGGTGAAAACTTGGCGGGTGTGGGCCTGGCTGCGGCCCCGTGGATGTCCTCGGCAAGGGCCTTGCCAGGGCTCCGGCAAGGGTCTTGTCGTGGCATCGTGGTCGTCCCCGGCAAGGATCTTGCCGGAGGTCTTGCGGGTTTCCTCGGCAAGGGTCTCTCCGAGGTTCGTCATCTTCTAACCCTCATCTGACTTGGAGTGTTCGTGATCTTCACAAAGATCTGCATGCCATCACGGAGGTGCCTCCCGAGCCCTGGTCCCAATGTGGTGGTCGGGAACCTTGGGCTCGAGGGTGGCGTGCTCCGCTGGCGTTGGGCAAGCTGCCCGGCAAGGTCCTTGCCGGGGCCATGGAGGTCGCCCCGGCAAGGATCTTGCCGGGGGAGCCCACCTTGCCACTTTGCTCTTTGTGTCTCTGTCTTGGCGTCACTTTGACCATCTTGCGGCTTTGACTCCTCCCTCTGCCCTGCTAAGCGTGGCCGTGGGCGTGGCTCCGACTGCCCGTGCACAAGTAAGGAGTACAAAGGAGTGCCCCTACTTTAGTACACTGACATGCGCGGCTCTGACTGCCCATGCACAAGTAAGGGGTACAAAGGAGTGCCCCTACTTTAGTACACCGACAGGAGCCCCCGGGCCTGGGCCACACATAAGCGTAACGCGTTGTTGGGCCAGGCCCAAAACGGTGCACTGGCAGGCGGGGCGGTTTTTACCATAGTAACTTTTTTTTCGTCCGCTGCGCTTCCCCACGACCTGCGTTGAATGCGCGATGTGGGGGTCGTGTGTGACGTGGGGGGCATGCGCGGGGCAGTTGCTGCAGGCATGCGTCATGTTGCAATAAATGGTAAAGAGGCGGCCTGCATCTTCCCCATAAAAAGGAATAACCACGGGCGCGCGGCTCATCTACCCTCCATGCTTTCCCCAATCTTGGAACCGCCGTCCCCTTCTTCCTCCTTCTCAAACTCTTGCCTTTGCTCGCCGCCGCCGCGCCTTTCGTCATCCTTCCCCCTTCGCCTCTCGCAGCCGCCATGGCTCCCAAAGCCAGCAAAGGCAAGGGAGTGGCCAAGGACGCCGGGGCGGAGGAGCCGCCGGAGAGCGAGTTGGCGGTGCGACCGATGCAGTTCGCCTAATTCCCCACGGCGGTCGATGCGGTCCATCTCCGGGACTACTTCAAGCATCTGTGGGGGTGCAAGACGGGGGGGGGGGGGGGGGAGACGATGGGGAATCCTGCCACGCGCGTCATCCCTGCTGCTTTCGCCGAGGCTAGCCCGAATCGGTACCTGTTCTTTGTCGACTACTTTTCTTGCGGCCTCTGCCCCCCTTCTCTGATTTCTTCAACGACGTCATGCACACCTACGGCTTCCACCTTCTGGATTTCACCCCAAACGCCGTCGCCTGGCTCTTTTTGTGCACCTCTATCAGGGCTTCATCGGGGTGCATCCCAACACAGCGCTCTTCCGCCACTACTTCTTCCCTCGAATCCAAAAGGGGGGCGCCATTTCTAGCTGTGTCGCCTGGATCCCAAGGTCCAAGGGGCATACCCGGAGGGCGCTCAGAAGGAGAGGTGTGAGGAGTGGCGGGGCCGGTGGTGCTGGATTGAGGAGGAGGACCCGCAAGAGTTCTGCCAAGTCCACCAGGCGCCACCGGTCCGTGGAAGCGACTGGAGCAATGTCGACGTCGACGACGCGAAGCTCACGGTCGCCACCACCAGGATTCTTCGCCTCACCGAGGCCGGGCTCACCCTCGAGATGATCGCGGCGGATTTCATCCGCCGCCGAATCGCTCTATTGCACAACAAGGGGAGACCGGCCTGGCTCTACACAAATGCGGCTGACATCATGAGGCTTCGCCCCACCCTGGACCACAACCTCACGGTGATGGGGCACGCCCAATTCTGCCAGCGGCTCTTTCAGCTTGATGTGAACCGCGACGGCAAGGTCGTACGGTTCGGCAAGGCTACCAAAACCGACAAGGTTGCCAAGGGGCCCTTGTTTGGGTTGCTGGCGGGGGTGGTCCCGCTGAGCAACAACACGAGATGCCGGAGTTCAACACGCACGGCCTCGTCCCAAATTGGGCCGAGCCGCCGGAGGATCGAGTACAAGAGTTCTTTGATACCCTGGTGGAGGAGTACGTCGACGTCGAGCCACGGCTTGTTCAGGACACCACCCAGGCGGAGCTGGACTACATTGCCGCCAGGGCGGCGGAGGCAGAGCTCGCCAAGGAGGCAGGCAGCACCGGAGGCATGGTGGACAGGGCCGTGGCGGCCGAAGAGGAGAGGGAGCTCGCCTAGTGGGCGAAGTCTGCTGGGGAGGTGAGCAGCGCCGGCACCGGGGCCCCTCTCATTGAGGATGCGGTCGACGAGTCGTCGTCATCGTCGGAGGAGGCTGTCGTTCCTCCAGCTACGGGAGGAGGGCGAGTCCTGCGGTGGGTCAGCTCTGGTGAGACGGTCTGGCCCGGCAGGGCCGTGCAATCGCGGCAAGCCCAGGAGGCGTCTATGCGCCAAACGAGGGCCGCGGCGGCGAAGAAGTTAGTGAAGGCCACGGTGGCAAAGAAGAAAGCAACCGCCTCTTCCTCGTCCAAGCGCGTTCAGACTCCACCTTCTTCCCCTCCTCTGGCAGACGTCGACGCGGAGGTCGTCTTCGACTTTGGGTCCCTCAGCCCAAGGAGGAAGAGGAAGGCAACATAGGAGGAGATGGAGGATGAGTAAGTGTTTTGTTTCTTTTTTGTCACCTCCGTTTCCTCAGACTGTGCTGTTTATCTTGACTTGTCTTCATCTTTGCAGGGATACGGAGACGCTGGCCCAGAGGGTGAAGAGGGCCAGGTCCTCGGCAGGCGGCCAGCATCCGGCAGGCGCTTCCGGCACACCGCTGCTGGTGTTGAGCAGTCCGGACATCAGCCCCCGGGAAAGCCCCCAGTGTAAGATCATCACCCGACCCTCGTCAACCTTTGTTGGGGGTACGATCCCTTGGCGCTAACCTTGCCGTGATCGCAGGAGGGGGACAACAGCAGGAGGAGCCACTGGGGGCTACTCCCAACACGCCGCCCCCATCGACCACGCCGCCCCGAGGGGCGTCCCCGGCAAGGGCGCCAAGCACCGAGCCCATGCACACGGAGGAGGAGGAGGTAAAATTGGGCGCTGGTGGCTCTGCCTCGGCGCCAGATGTTGGCAGGGAGGGGGCCTCTTCTTCCCAGCCCGGCACGGGTAAGTTACTCGCCTTCCGTCCCTGTTCTTCTATTCTCTCTTTTTGAATCCTGGTCTTGGTTTCATCTTATCCCTTTCTCGGTACCCAGGTCCTTCCCCGGCGGACCAGGAGGACGTGGACACCGTCATCGGGGAGATTGTGAGAGACGCCACGACCAAGACCGAGAAGACCGCCACCGAGGAGGCCGCCAAGGAGCCGGCCCGGGGTGCCACCACGGAGTCGGCCGGGGAGACCGGCATGGCTACTGCCGAGGAAGCCGGCAAGGGGCCGGTCGGGGAGACCAGCACAACCACTGCCGAGGAAGCCGGCAAGGGGCCTACCGGGGAAGCTGGCAAGGCTGCCACTGAGGAGGGGGCGGTTGACGACCAACCTTCTTCCTCCACTGCCTCCGCCCCGGTAGGTACCTGAAGGTGAGCGACGACGTGTTCGTTCACCTCCCGGGGACGACGAGCACCAGGGCGCCCACCGAAGGGGAGGTGTTTGATGACGAGGTGCTTGCCGCCGCTGGGCTTGAGGTTGTCGACGAGCCGAGCGCTGGCGGCGGTGGTTCCCAGGAGGAGCGGCTCATCCAGGCCATGAGCGCCAACTTCCAGAAGCTCCAGGCGCTCCATCGTGCCCGTCTGGACAAGGCCAAGTCCAGGGTGGCAGCGGTGGACAAGGCAGAGGCGAACCTTGAAGGGCACGTCACCGAGATGCAGGCTTGGTTCCGCCAGGCCTGCGAGGAACTGCAGACCACCCAGGACCAGCTGGCCGAGCACCAGCTGGAGCTCGTCATGGAGCGGGCCGACGTCGAGAAGGCCCGGGAGGCGGAGAAGCAACAGGTCACCACGGACGAGGCTGCCCGGCACCAGCACCAGGCCGCGCTGAACTCCCAGGAGGAGGACCTCGCTGCTCGCCAGGAGAAACTGGCATCGACGCTCCGCGGCAAGGACGAGGAGGTGGAGAAGCTTGTTGCACAGCGAACTCAGGAGCTAGAGCAGAGGCACAAGGAGGCTCTCGATGCTCAGGCTCTGGTCCAGGCCAGCAAGGTGAAGGAGCTAGAAGTGGAGCGGGACGGGCTGAAGGGCCAGGTCCTGAAGCTGTCCAAGGAGAAGGACACGCTCAACAACGCTCTGGTCGAGGCGCAGGCTGCAGTCCTCGGCAAGGCCGAGGAGCTCTCCTAGGCCAATGACTCTGTCAAGGACCTGAAGCTGAAGCTGGAGGGCCTTGAAGGAACGCTGACGGAGATCAGGGCCCGGGAAAAGATCCCGGCCAAAGACCTGGAGGCTGAGAAGCAGTTGCGGAGGAGCAACGACGCCACCCTCAAGGACCAAGTAGAGGGCAAAAATCACTGGCTTAAATGCATCGCCGCTATCGCAGACAGGACCGCCACGCAGCTAGCCACCATGGGGATGTCGGACGTGAGGTACGCCCCGGAACTGAACTTGAGTCCCAACGCCAACCTGACTCTATTCTTTGAGAGGGTTGTCGGTGCCCTAGAGCAGCTTCACTCCAACCGGGCGGCCTGCCTGGCCGATGAGGCCGGGAGGCTTTGCCGGGGTGCCATGACCAAGGTCCTCATCAAGGTGGCGCATGATGTCTACTACACAACCTTCTTCTTGTAGACATTGTTGGGCCTCCAAGTGCAGAGGTTTGTAGGACAGTAGCAAATTTCCCTCAAGTGGATGACCTAAGGTTTATCAATCTGTGGGAGGCATATGATGAAGATGGTCTCTCTCAAGCAACCCTGCAACCAAATAACAAAGAGTCTCTTGTGTCCCCAACACACCCAATACAATAGTAAATTGTATAGGTGCACTAGTTCGGTGAAGAGATGGTGATACAAGTGCAATATGGATAGTTGAAAGTGCAACTATCCCTAGGTGGTTTTGGTAATTCATAATAACATATAGCTCATTGAGCTAATGCTATTCTAAGAGAAATATTCCAGGAAAGCTCAATGAATGGCATGGCATGGATGATGAAAGTGGATCCCTCAAAATATTAAGGACAAAGGATTGGCTCAAGCTCAAAAGCTCAAGACTCTACATTTTACATTTTAGTGATCCAAGATCACATTGAGTCTATAGGAAAAGCCAATACTATCAAGGAGGGATGAGGTGTTGCTTAATGAGCCTCTTGCTTCATGTGCTTAGTGATATGCTCCAAAACCCTCAACTACTTTCTCACATCCACATATGACCTAAACCTAAAATCAAACTCGGCCCCACCGATTCTTTCTATCTGGCGCCACCGAGTTCAAATGTCATAGCCACTGCCACAAACCCTAGGCAAATCGGTTTCACCGATAGGGATCTCGGTCTCACCGAGATGAGATTTTAATCTCTCTGTTTCCCTTCGTAACGTCTCGGACTAACCGAAGTGAGCGATTGGTCCCACCGAGATTGCAATGTAAACTCTCTGTTTCCCTTTCGTAACATTTTGGTCTCGCCGAAAAGAGCGAATCGGTCCCACCGAGTTTACCTACCAACTCTCTGGTTAGCTAATTACCAAAATCGGTCTCACCGAGTTTGTGTAATCGGTCTCACCGAGATTACGTTATGCCCTAACCCTAACCATATCGGTCCTACCGAGTTGCATGTCAGTCCCACCGAAAACCCTAACGGTTACTAGGTTTACTAAATCGGTCCCACCAAGTTTGTTGATTCGGTCCCACCGATTTTGGTAAATTGTGTGTAACGGTTAGATTTTGTGTGGAGGCTATATATACCCCTCCACCTCCTCTTCATTCGTGGAGAGAGCCATCAGAACAAACCTACACTTCCAACTTACCAGTTCTGAGAGAGAACCACCTACTCATGTGTTGAGGCCAAGATATTCCATTCCTACCACAAGAATCTTGATCTCTAGCCTTCCCCAAGTTGCTTTCCACTCAAATCTTCTTTCCACCAAATCCAAAACCTGTGAGAGAGAGTTGAGTGTTGGGGAGACTATCATTTGAAGCACAAGAGCAAGGAGTTCATCATCAACACACCATTTGTTACTTCTTGGAGAGTGGTGTCTCCTAGATTGGCTAGGTGTCACATGGGAGCCTCTGACAAGATTGTGGAGTTGAACCAAGGAGTGTGTAAGGGCAAGGAGATCGCCTAGTTCGTGAAGATCTACCGCTAGTGAGGCAAGTCCTTCGTGGGCGGCGACCATGGTGGGATAGACAAGGTTGCTTCTTCGTGGACCCTTCGTGGGTGGAGCCCTCCGTGGACTCGCGCAAGCGTTACCCTTCGTGGGTTGAAGTCTCCATCAACGTGGATGTACGATAGCACCACCTATCGGAACCACGACAAAAACATCCGTGTCTCCAATTGCGTTTGAATCCTCCAAACCCTTCCCTTTACATTCTTGCAAGTTGGATGCTTTAAATTCCGCTGCTCGTATACTCTTTGCATGCTTGCTTGAATTGTGTGAAGATTGCTTGACTTGTGCAAAGATAGCTAAAATCTGCCAAAGTCTAAAATTGAGAAAAGGTTAAGTTTTTAATTGGTCAAGTAGTCTAATAACCCCCCTCTAGACATACTTCAAGGTCCTACAAGTGGTATCAGAGCTTTGGTCTCCATTTGCTTTGATTTCCATAGCTTTTGGTGGTCATAGCCTTGGTTTCACAACCTAGGAGAGTATGGCGTCTAGCGAGGGAAATTATCACCGTAGAGGTCCTTACTTTGATGACACTAATTTTTCTAGTTGGAAGCATAAGATGAAAATGCATATTCTTGGACATAACCCCGCCGTTTGGGCTATTGTGTGTATTGGCTTGCAAGGTGAATTCTTTGATGGGAGAGAACCAAACCGTGAAGCTAGTGCGGAAGAGTTGAAGATGCTGCAATACAACACTCAAGCTTGTGATATCCTCTTCAATGGCTTGTGCCCCGAAGAATTCAACAAAATCAGCCGTCTTGAGAATGCAAAGGAAATTTGGGATACTTTGATTGATATGCATGAAGGTACCGACTCCGTAAAGGAATCCAAGTTGGATGTGCTCCAAAGTCAGTTTGACAAGTTCAAAATGAAGGATGGTGAAGGTGTCGCTGAAATGTAATCTAGGCTTGATCTTATCACAAATGAGATTGCCGGCTTAGGAAGTGAAGAGATGACCGACAGATTCATCATCAAGAACATCCTAAGAGCATTGGATGGAAAATATGATACCGTGTGCACATTGATCCAAATGATGCCAAATTACAAAGATCTCAAGCCAACGGAAGTCATTGGAAGAATTGTTGCTCATGAGATGTCACTCAAGGATAAGGAGGAACTTCACAACAGGTCAAGTGGTGCTTACAAGCCTCATGTGAAGCCCCCACATCATCAAGTGAGAAACAAACCTTCAATGAAGAATTGAGCTTAATGGTGAAGAACTTCAACAAATTCTACAAGAGTAGAAGCAAAGAAAGAAGCTCTAAGTCAAGGTCCTACAATGACAAAAGATCTTCTAGTCGAGAGCGCAATTGCTACAATTGTGGGAGACCCGAACACTATTACAATGAGTGTACGACACCCTACAAAATAAGAGAAGATTCTCCAAAAAGAAGAAGTAGAAGAGAAGAATCACCACCAAGAGAAAGAAGGAGTAGAGATGATCGTTATGAACGAAGACCCTCACAGAGAAGCAAGGATTAGGAAAGGAAGGACAAGTCATCAAAGAGCTACACAAAACGAAGACATCAAGCTCATGTTGGTGAATGGGTATCCGGCTCCGACTCCGACAATCACTCCGAGAGAAGCTATCACTCCGACTCGAATACACTCAAGATGAAGGTGTTGCCGGTCTAGCACTTGTGTCAACCAACTCCTACGACATATTTGATTCACCAAATGAAGGAATTGGAAGATGCTTCATGGCCAAAGGTCCTAAGGTAACACACCCCGAGTATGTTGATTTTATTAGTGATGAAGATGACTTGTTAGGTGATGATGATTTACTTGTTGACAACTCTAGTGATGAATACTATGATGAAACATCACTTAATCATGCTAATCAAAATGAAACGGATGACAATGATAAGGAGAAGATTGAGGTTCTAACTAAAGAATTAAACACTCTTAAGTTAGCTCATGAAACTATCTTCGAAGATCATCGAGAACTTTTAAGGGCTCATGAGAAGTTACGCTTTGAAAAGCTCAATCTTGAGCAAGAGCATGAGTTCCTAAAGGCAATCAATGATGATCTCCATAAGAAAAGTTCTTCTTACATTGCCAAGCGTTTACTCTTATCTACTTACATGCCTCAAGTCAAGTCTAGTAACAAGAACAAGAAAGATTCTTCCTCTAGTAGTAACAATAAAAATGCTAAATCTAATATTGTTGCTTCTAGTAGTTCTCTTGATTCCACTAATGATTCTCTTAGCCAAGTTACACTTGAGCAAGAAAACAACTTATTGAAGGGAATTATAGAGAAAGGTGTATACAAGAGCCTTGCGGGAGTAAGCAATTGAGGAAATTGTACGCAAGCAAGGAAGGTACGGAAGAATCAAGGTGTTGGTTTCGAACGAAAGTTCAATGCCAATGGAGTTGAGTGGGAAGAAGATCAATACCCCAAGACGAAGTTTGTTCCTCAACAAGAGAAGTATGATCCTACTTCCTTCAAGGGAACACAAGCACAAGATGATCTTCCACCACAAGACCACAAGAACAAAGGCAAGGACAAGCTTCAAGAGGAGATTGATGCATTTGAAGAAGCACCTAAGGCCTTGGTCAAGTGGGTTCCCAAGACTACGTCAAGTGCCACTTCATCAAGTACAACTACAACACCAAGGATTCCCATCAAGATGATGTGGATACCGAAGAAGAAGAACTAGAGAGTTCTTGAGGGTGACTCCGCCAACATACTTCACTCATATCATTATGGCAAGGACAAGTGCAATCATCTTCCATATCTTGCACTAGTTCAAGGAGTCACAAACCCTCATGTTGTTAAGGCAAGGGACAAGGTAACCTAATGTTTTCATGGACATCATTTTGTGTGAGCATCACTCTATGTCTATGGATATTCTTGCTTGTTCCTTGTGGGACTAACCCATGCAGGTATTGAAAGTGCAACTCACTCCAAAGGATTGCTCCAAAAGATCTACATCAACATTGAGCATCCACATCTTCAACACCTACATGAAGTCATCATCAACAAAACCCAAGGTTAGTTCATCCCTCTAAGGGGGGATCTCACATCTAAGGGGAGCTTAACTCTAAGAATTGAGTCAAAGCAACTCCAATGATGTGAACACATAAATGCTTTATGTAAAAGTGGTAACCCCACTTGAGCTTAAACGATGAGTATGACCTATGATCAAATGTTCTCATTTGACTCCTAAGTCAATATACTCATATAGAGATGACCTAGTCATCGCCAATTGTTTGATAGATGGTAGAATTGTTTGTGCATGCTTTGCCACATATTTTATTTGTCATTTTATTGTGTGAGCATGTTGGTTGCATATTTTACTCATTCGAGGACATCCACTTGTTGTTTTTGATTGATTGGTTTCTTTTTCTTTGGCCAAGTGGATGGACAAGAATGCCTAAGAACCTTCTCTAGCTATCAATGCTTTTCTCGTCTCAAACTCTATTCATGCTACATCACAAAAATTGATCAAGTCAGATTCGAACCACTCTGTGTGAGGAGCACTCGGAGTCCCCGATTCGTCATAGACTTAAACTTCCAAAACTTCTTTGTGCATTTCGGTCTGACCGATTCATCCATTTCGGTCATACCGAGATCACTAAGTCGATCTAGGTTTTCTATCTCGGTGCAACCGATTTGAACTTTTCGGTCACACCGAGTTGCTGTAACTGTTAACAGTTATGCATCTCGGTGCCACCGAGTTGTTCCACTCGGTCACACCGACAGTGTCGGGCTATATATTCTCACGGGAATTTTTTTGGAAAACTTTCTCCAAACCTTTCGCCCGCGCATAGCTCGCTCTGCCTACTAGGTCTTCGGATCGTCGACTTCGTGCCACCGCCTCACATCCTTTGGTCTCCGCCGCCGTCAACGGATTTCATCTCCGCTGTTGCCGCCGTAGCGAGTTCACCATCGGACTAGGGTATGAACTCGATCACAGTGCTATCCTCGTCTGATTCTCAGCACATTGTGTTCATTATGCTTCGTGCCACGATTGAAACACCTCTATCCAGTCAAAACAATCCTTAGAATAGATGTGATTCGAAAATTAAGGGTTAGGTTTCCGCCGAAACCATCTCGGAGCCACCAAGTTGAAAAACTCGGTCCCATCGATTCCGCTAACGCCATTGCACTAGTAACTCTTGGTCTGACCGAGAATTGCGAATCGGTGTGACCGATTTTAGAACTTTGTGAAACCCTAGCAGTCTCGGTGCCACCGAACTGTGACTCGGTCTGATCGAGTTCACTAGTTTAGGTTCTAAAACTGCTTCGGTATCACCGAGTTTGAAAATCGGTTGATCCGGAATGCTTTCTGTGGAAAACTAAAACTAAGTTTTTGAATCATTCTTTTGCAAAAATCTCTGCATTTTGTGATGCTCATCCACTCTATCTCATCTATAACTATTCACAGGGTCAGCAGTCAGTGTGTGCAGCATGTCAGACCAAAGTGACAGCCAGAACAAGTCAGAGGAGCAGATACAGATGAGTGAGGGCACTAGTCCCTCTAGCAGCTCAGATGATGGAAGCAGAAGCACTCCCAGCAATTTGCCCAAAGCTGCCACCAGGACAAGGAAGAAGAGAACCTCAGAATCTGAGGATGAGGATTATGTGGCAGTAGAGGATGAGGCTATTTCAAAGAAGAAAGTGCTCAAGAAGGAGTATAGCTCAACTGCAGTAAAGCCAGGAATGAAGATCAAAAGGCCAGCAGGAAGACAACCAATGTCTAAAGCCAGAGTCTCCACTCAAGCATCGTTGGAAGAGAAACCCAAAGAGCCTGTTGCAGAAGGAAAGAAAAGGAAGGAAAGGGTCAAGAAGACCATGGCCAGAGTGATTGGAAAGCCTTCCATGATGGAAGAAGAAGAAGAAGAAGAAGAGGTTGCTGCACCAGCACCCAAGGCACAAAAGCTGATGGGTGATGCTGTAAAGTCAGGGGCTGCAACTTCAAAGCTCAAAGAAGCACCCAAAGCTGCCTCCAAGTCCAAGAGTGCACCTAAGAGGAATACCAGGAGTATACCAGCTGCTGAAAAAAACAAGGCCCCAAAGTGCACGATGTTGTCTTGAGGAAGATGATGAAGGACAAGTCCTAAGGAAGCTCAAACCCAAGATTCCAGACCACAATGATGCTCATCCTGTGGCTGAGAACATGAAGATCAGGAGAGACTTAGGATTGAGGCTATGGAGAGAGTCAGATCCATATGCCACCAGGAGAAGAACTGCTGTTGATTACAGGTTCCACACAAAGGAGCAGCAGGACTTCTATGAGACAATCTTGTTGGACAAGAAGCCCATAGTGTGTGATATGAGGTGGGTCGACTGGACCTACATACAGGAAAATGAAAAACAATATCCTGGAGTGTATGACAGCTTCAGTGCATGTGGAGTAGCAGACTTTGTTGGTCAGAAGCTCACAAACTGGAATGATGAGCTCATTATGCAATTCTACTCGACAACACATTTCTATCCAGATGGCAGGATAGTTTGGATGTCTGAAGGTACGAGATACCAATCAACCATTGAGGAATGGGCAAGTCTGATCAATGCCCCAAAGGAGAGTGAAGATGACTTGGACGTTTATGCGAAGAAGAAGATGGATCATAACTCTATGTCACAGATGTACAAGGAGATCCCACACAAAGCTCTTGAGACTTTCAAGCTTGGGTCAGTTCATTTTCTTCTGTCAGGGCTGCCAACGATCAACTGGATCCTAAGGCACACTCTTTTGCCCAAATCAGGTGACCACAACATGATCAGAGGGCATGCAATTAATTTGCTACACATATTTGATGTGCCACAGAAATTCAAGGTCATGAGCCTCATGGTTGAGACTATCAAGAGGACTGCAGCAGACCAAAAGAGAAGCTGTGGATATGCCCCACAAATTCAGGAGTTGATTAACTCAAAGATGGGCACAGGAAAGTATCTGTTGGATAAGGAACACTTTGTTCTCCATCCTGACTTTGAGGACAATCAAATTTTCATGACAGAGAATGAACCATCATCAGTACAAGCTCAACAAAAGAAGGAGAAAGCAAAGAAAGAGAAGGCTGCCAAGATGCCAACACAAGAGGAGGCATCTGAGTACTTTTTGAAGAGCAAGCAGGACCAGCTTAGTTACTTGATAGCATCATCACTGAGGATTGAGAAAGGGTTGTCCAACCTAACTCAAAACCAAGAGAGCCTGGAAAGAATCATGGAACAAAAATTCTATGATCTTGATGTCAAAATGGCGAGATTCGATCGGTTGTGGAGCAGCTACAGGATGACATGCAGGAGAGGAAGGGCAGGACAACAATCGATGCATTTGCGGAGTGCCTCGAGCTCAGAGATCAGCTGCAGAGCCGATGCAGACACGAGTCACTTCATCTGCTCCAGCTACAGCTCCAGCCAAGAACCAGCTCCAAAGCACCAACTCCTTGACTCCTTCCACATCAACTGAAGTCTTCGTCGAAGGAGCCATCTCTACGCCTACTTAACCGAAGACCAAGCCTGAGAGACGATATAGTACTATGCATTTTCTAGGAACTTTTTGGTAACTTATTTCCAAAGGGGGAGAAAAATGTATATATCATAGGCTTCAAGAGAGAGAGTTTGATTTTGTTCTCTCTTGTCTTCTTGGTTGAACTTTGTTTGCTTTTGATTGCTTGAGATACTATGCTATTATTTGTGAGACATTGATGATCATGTGTTTGATCATAAGCTACACTTATGCTTGTTAGATGACATTATCTTACTTATCCTTATATGATCATTCACTTTGCTTGGTGATGAGTGCATGTATTCAATCTTTATTATTTTGAGTGCTCCACCAAGATGTATGTGACATGGAAGAGTAACCCATGAGCCTAATTCCTTGTGCATTTGCAGTCCAAAGCAAATCTTAAAATATGCACAAATTTAGGGGAGCTCTTGCTTATCACATACTTCTCAAAGCGACGATGTTTTTCAATCTTATTATCATTTGTCAAAGCTTTGATCTATATGTTGTCATCAATTACCAAAAAGGGGGAGATTGAAAGTGCAAATACCCCTAGGTGGTTTTGGTAATTCATAACAACATATAGCTCATTGAGCTAATACTATTCCAAGACAAATATTTCAGGAAAGCTCAATGAATGGCATGGCATGGATGATGAAAGTGGATCCCTCAAAATATTAAGGACAAAGGATTGGTTCAAGCTCAAAAGCTCAAGACTCTACATTTTACATTTTAGTGATCCAAGATCACATTGAGTCTATAGGAAAAGCCAACACTATCAAGGAGGGATGAGGTGTTGCTTAATGAGCCTCTTGCTTCATGTGCTTAGTGATATGCTCCAAAACCCTCAACTACTTTCTCACATCCACATATGACCTAAACCTAAAATCAAACTCGGCCCCACCGATTCTTTCTATCCGGCGCCACCAAGTTCAAATGTCATAGCCACTGCCACAAACCCTAGGCAAATTGGTTTCACCGATAGGGACCTCGGTCTCACCGAGATGGGATTGTAATCTCTCTATTTTCCTTCGTAACGTTTCGGTCTAACCGAAGTGAGCGATCGGTCCCACCGAGATTGCAATGTAAACTCTCTGTTTCCCTTTCGTAACATTTCGGTCTCACTGAAAAGAGCGAATCGGTCCCACCGAGTTTACCTGACCAACTCTCTGGTTAGCTAATTACCAAAATCGGTCTCACCGAGTTTGTGTAATCGGTCTCACCGAGATTACTTTATGGCCTAACCCTAACCATATCGGTCCTACCGAGTAGCATGTCAGTCCCACCGAAAACCCTAATGGTCACTAGGTTTACTAAATTGGTCCGACCAAGTTTGTTGATTCGGTCCCACCGAGTTTGTTAAATTGTGTGTAACGGTTAGATTTTGTGTGGAGGCTATATATACCCCTCCACCTCCTCTTCATTCGTGGAGAGAGCCATCAGAACAAACCTACACTTCCAACTTACCAGTTCTGAGAGAGAACCACCTACTCATGTGTTGAGGCCAAGATATTCCATTCATACCACAAGAATCTTGATCTCTAGCCTTCCCCAAGTTGCTTTCCACTCAAATCTTCTTTCCACCAAATCCAAATCCTGTGAGAGAGAGTTGAGTGTTGGGGAGACTATCATTTGAAGCACAAGAGCAAGGAGTTCATCATCAACACACCATTTGTTACTTCTTGGAGAGTGGTGTCTCCTAGATTGGCTAGGTGTCACTTGGGAGCCTCCGACAAGATTGTGGAGTTGAACCAAGGAGTTTGTAAGGGCAAGGAGATCGCCTACATCGTGAAGATCTACCGCTAGTGAGGGAAGTCCTTCGTGGGCGACGACCATGGTGGGATAGACAAGGTTGCTTCTTCGTGGACCCTTCGTGGGTGGAGCCCTCCGTGGACTCACAAGAACCGTTACCCTTCGTGGGTTGAAGTCTCCATCAACGTGGTTGTACGGTAGTACCACCTATCGGAACCACGACAAAAACATCCGTGTCTCCAATTGCGTTTGAATCCTCCAAACCCTTCCCTTTACATTCTTGCAAGTTGCATGCTTTAAATTCCGCTGCTCATATACTCTTTGCATGCTTGCTTGAATTGTGTGAAGATTGCTTGACTTGTGCAAAGATAGCTAAAATCTGCCAAAGTCTAAAATTGGGAAAAGGTTAAGTTTTTAATTGGTCAAGTAGTCTAATCACCCCCCCTCTAGACATACTTCAAGGTCCTACAATAGTAGATATGAGTATTTTTAATCTGAAAATATAAAAACAGCAAGGTAACTAATGATAAAAGTGAGCGTAAACAATATTGCAATGATAGGAAACAAGGCCTAGGGTTCATACTTTCACTAGTGCAAGTTCTCTCAACAATAATAACATAATTGGATCACATAACTATCCCTCAACATGCAAAAAAGAGTCACTCCAAAGTCACTAATAGCGGAGAACAAACGAAGAGATTATGGTAGGGTATGAAACCACCTCAAAGTTATTCTTTCCAATCAATCCGTTGGGCTATTCCTATAAGTGTCACAAACAGCCCTAGAGTTCGTACTAGAATAACGCCTTAAGACACAAATCAACCAAAACCCTAATGTCACCTAGATACTCCAATGTCACCTCAAGTATCCGTGGGTATGATTATACGATATGCATCACAAAATCTCAGATTCACCTATTCAACCAACACATAGAACCTCAAAGAGTGCCCGAAAGTTTCTACTGAAGAATCAAGACGAAAACGTGTGCCAACCCCTATGCATAGGTTCATGGGCGGAACCCACAAGTTGATCACCAAAACATACATCAAGTGAATCAAGTCATATCCCATTGTCACCACAGATACGCACGGCAAGACATACATCAAGTGTTCTCAAATCATTAAAGACTCAATCCGATAAGATTACTTCAAAGGGAAAACTCAATCCATTACAAGAGAGTAGAGGGAGAGAAGAAACATAAGATCCAACTATAACAAAGAAAGCTCGCGATACATCAAGATCGTGCCAAATCAAGAACACGAGAGAGAGAGAGATCAAACACATAGCTACTGGTACATACCCTCAGCCCCGAGGGTGAACTATTCCCTCCTCGTCATGGAGGGCGCCAGGATGATGAAGATGGCCACCAGTGAGGGTTCCCCCCTCCAGCAGGGTGCCAGAACAGGGTCTCGATTGACTTTTGGTGGCTACAGAGGCTTGCGGCGGCGGAACTCCAGATCTAATCTCCGTTTTGATCGTTTGGGGGTACGTAGGTATATATAGGAGGAACGAGTACGTCGGTGGAGCAAAGGGGGGCCCACGAGGCAGGGGGCGCGCCTGAGGCGCCCTCCACCCTCGTGGCCACCTCCTTTGTTTCTTGACGGAGGATCCAAGTCTCCTGGATCATATTCGGTGAGAAAATCACGTTCCCGAAGGTTTCATTCTGTTTGGACTCCGTTTGATATGCCGTTTCTTCGAAACACTGAAATAGGCAAAAAACAACAATTCTGGGCTGGGCCCCCACTTAATAGGTTAGTCCCAAAAATAATATAAAATTGGAAAATAAAGCCCAATATGGTCCAAAATAGTAGATAATATAGCATGGAGCAATCAAAAATTATAGATACGTTGGAGACATATCAGGCATACCAGTAGCGCGAGTAAAATCACTACTAGTAGCGCGGGTACTCGCGCTACTAGTATCGCGCTATAGCTAAAAGTTGGTAGCAGTGCGGGTGCACCCGCGCTACTACTAACCTAACTACTAGTAGCGCTCACTTATATCCCATGCTACTACTAACCTAACTACTAGTAGCACTCATTTCTTATTTCCCACGCTACTACTAACCTAACTACTAGTAGTGCTCATTTGTTTCCCACGCTACTACTAATAATTTAGTAATTAAAAAAATAAAGTTAGATGTAGTATTCATGGATATGTCGTCCAAAGTGCAAACCAAACCAACATCACATAACATTCTCAAGATTCCATTTAACATCAGACACACACAATGATCATCGAAAGGTGGGTACCTTCCCTAGTGTTCCATCGCCAACCTAAACAGACCACTTCCCTAGATGTATCTACCAAGGCTCAGAGCTTAGACGCCAATGGACCCGAATCCTCCCTCCCCCCGGACGGTGGTGTCGAGGTCCTCCACCTCGGCGACCTCCGGCGTCGAAATTACCTGGACAATCATCTACGCGACATGGCCACCGGCTTCACGGAGAAGTCCGCCTCTGAGTGGTTGAAGAGCACAACGCCCACCGGCCGCGCTAGTCAGCGTCGATCACCCATGCGCCCATGTCGAGAAAGTGAAAACTTGTTAGTACGCAAATTGCATCAGTTCAACTAAATGGTATATCCAATTCACAAGACCCATTAAGTTAAGATTATTTCTCATCTAGCAATTTAAAGGGGCTCATGCCGAAAATATATGCTTAATTCCTCACTGGCTATTCAAACCAAATGGGACAATCAACAACCTTTCCACTTGATCTCCGCTAGCTACTTTGGATTCAACAAGTAAAGGAACATTTATCTGAACTAAAAAGAACAAGCAGGCAAGCATGCTATCAATCTTCTGGCTAGAATTTCACAAAATGCACCTGTCAAGTGTACTCTAACAATCGACGTGTCCCATCTCCTCATGATTAAGGACTCTAGCTGAGCTGACAACATGAATGGGCAAACTAAAGTGCATGGCTTCAGGGATACAAGACTAATCAGGTGCATAGAGAGATGTTATAAACTTGTTCATATTGACCAGGATAATTAAGGAATAACAACCAGTGGATCTCGCTTGAATGGATGCAAATGAGGGTTAGATGTAGCATTAAAGCGATGCATCCATAAATCCAATCTAAGAATGTTACTACTTGCATCATCATCATCATGGCCAAATGATAGAGAAGTGAGACGGATCCATACTCATTGTCTGGGGAGTCCCACTGACCACCCATGTGTTTGCGGCGATGGACGCTTGCACTGCATCGACAGAAAACAGGACACAAACAAGTTAGTAATCCCCATCTGCACCTCCACATGGTAAGCAGAAGCAAGCAGCGAATATGCAGAGACACCATGAAGGAAATAAATAACTCGGATAAAAAAATGGTATGCAATCATCATCAAAAAGCAGCTAAAAAGGAATCCACTGGCAACTCAGCATTCATAACCCGGATAAAAACTCGGGAGAAACTAAAAGTTTCCAACTGCAGCAAATCTGAGAAGGCCTAGGAGAGGGAGCAAAACAGGGCCGTCATAGAAAACCATGAGCACGTAGCATTTCGGGCCAAGTAATGCTTCACTATTGGCGGGGCGGAGTCTATGAGATCAGGCTTTTGTCTCCTGGGCTACCTCCTCAAAGGTCTCTCTGGGAACAAGCTCTGGAACATCATCGTCATTCTCCTCCTTGGGCTGGATGGCGCCCACAAAGAGCCACCGCTGTACGCATCTCCTCAGCAATCCTCTTGGTGCTCCATGTTGTCGTGGCCCGGAACAAACAGGCAGAATTTAGAACCATGCTGGTGCTTTCATAAACTAGTGTATAGTCTTATGAAACATAACAGGAACTGAACAAGCATCCATGTGCCAAAGCTAGAGCAAGAACATCAGTAGAGAGGCAATTAACAGAATGACTATTAATCGCACAATGACAAGCATAAAAACACTAGCAGCCCACTTGTGTTAACTGACATGAGTAAAGGAAGGAAAAGTATGGTGCAAGAATGCAGCTCAATATATGAGCCTGCTAGATCAGCAACATGATTGTTTTAATAACGGAAAGATGACAAGTAATGTGAGCCGCTCAACAATTAAAAAAATGGAGGACATAAATTTTAAGCCAAACTGCCAGTACATAATTATAAATGAACTCTCAGATTATGAAGCTAAGCTATTTATTGGATGGTCTCACTATGTCACACAGAGTAGCATACCCACTCTTTGACAAATGGAAGTCAAATACTTGAAGCCAAAGTGCCAAGACGGACTTACTATAAATCAACTTAAAAGATGATTAAACAAAGTCAGAAGGAGTAGCATACCCAATTGGTTGTTGATCGAAGGAAGAACATCTTGTAGCTCTGTCAAGTCAAACCATGAACATTAGAATGAATACAAAAAGAAAGTGACAGAGAAACATGAATTCAAAGGCAACAACATATTAGGGTGGACACATGTTTTAACAGCAGGCATGTCATGAATGGGCAAACTAAAGTGCATGGCTTCACGGTTACAAGACTAATTGGGTGCACAAAGAGATGTTATGAACTTGTTCAGATTGACTAGGACAATTAAGGAATAACAATCAGTGGATATCAAATGGATGCAAATGAGGGTTATTAAAGCGATGCATCCATAAATCCAATCTAAGAATGCTATAACTTGAATCATCATAACCAAAATGATAGGGAAGTGAGAGGATCCATACTCTTGGTCTGGGGAGTCCCACTGACCACCCACGTGTTTGCGGCGATGGAGGCTTGCACTGCATCAACAGAACACAAACAATTCAGTAATCCCCATCAACATGGCAAGCAAGGAAGAAAGCAGCTATCATACAACCAGAAGAGCACCATAGATGAACGAAGGAAAGAGCTCACCTTTGGGGTTGAGGAACTAGATGACGAGGTCGTCCTTGAAGACGATGGCGGGGATGGTGTTGACGCCCACCCTCTTGAGCATGCTCTGCAGCCACTTGTCACACGTGGTCGCCGTCTTGTGCACCGCCTTCTTCTTCGTGCACCAGACCCCAGCCAACGTGCCAGATTAGCAATTGCAATCCCAACCTCTTCCACAGATCGGTCACGCCAGTCAAGGAGGAGGACCTACCAGTGCACGGTGCCCTTGCCGCCGGTGCGGACGGCGCCGACCATCTTCATGAGCCTCTCCTTGTTCATCTACGGAACCAGCCACCAAACAAACAACCCCGGAGATATCCGTCCCTGCGGCGGGGTGCCTGATCTGAGCGCGCGATCTGATCTGCGGAGGGGTGTGGGAGGAGGAGGGGGACTGACCTTGTCGGAGCGGGTGGGTCGCGGCGTCGGTGTCGGCGGGCGGTGGGGGAGGGGGTGCTCGCTCAGGCTCACCGGAGAGGAGGAAGGGGGCCGACTGCTCTCCTTCCTCGGGCCTGCCTGGATTGAGCATCGCCATGGGGCAGATCTCGCGCGTGAACGTGTGATGCAGCGGGTGGATCGCAGCGGCCTAGGGCTTCGGACACCGAGAGAGGTAGTGGCTGCTGGTGAGGTGGGGTGCGCCGGCGGTGGGGTTGGGGGGATCGTGGGGAGTGGAGGAGAAACACAGAGACAAAGGCGAAGGAGGGGTGAGAGGCGGAGGTGGCGGTGACAAGGAGATCACTTAGCAGTAGCGTTGGGTTTATACCCCAAGTTAACCCAACGCTATTACAACGACAATGTCCCGGGTGAGACCACTTAGTAGCAGCGTGGGGTATATAACCCGCGCTACTACTATCAACTTAGTAGTAGCGTGGGTTTATAACCCGCACTACTACTACTGCTTGTCTCGGAGGGCACAGTGAAGAACACTTAGTAGCAGCGCGGGTTTATAACCCTCGCTACTACTATCAACTTAGTAGTATCGCGGGTTTTATACCCTCGCTACTACTAATTAGCAGTAGCGCCTCTTTTTGGACCGCGCTACTGATAAACTTCTGTGTATAAGCTTTTCCCTAGTAGTGAATTATGTCTTCTGAAAATAACATGGCCAAAGAAAGTTCATCCCTACAAAATCATATAGTTTAGTCATGCTCCATTTTCGTCACACAAGAATGCTCTCATCATGCACAACCCCGATGACAAGCCAAGCAATTGTTTCATACTTTAATAATCTCAAACTTTATAAACCTTCACGCAATACATGAGCGTGAGCCATGGATATAGCACTATGGGTGGAATAGAATATGATGATGGGGGTTATGAGGAGAAGACAAAAAAGGAGAAGATCTCACATCAATGAGGATATGATGATGGGGGCTATGGAGATGCCCACCGATTGATGTTAATGCAAGGAGTAGGGATTGCCATGCAACGGATGCACTAGAGCTATAAATGTATGAAAGCTCAAGAAAAGAAACTAAGTGGGTGTGCATCCAACTTGCTTGCTCACGAAGACCTAGGGCACTCGAGGAGGCCCATCGTTGGAATATACAAGCCAAGTTTTATAATGAAAAATTCCCACTAGTATATGAAAATGAAAAAACAAGAGACTCTCTCTACATGAAGAACATGGTGCTACTTTGAAGCACAAGATATGAGACTCGCTATATCAAGAACATGGTGCTACTTTGAAGCACAAGTATGGAAAAAGGATAGTAACATTGCCCCTTTATATATATATATATATATATATATATATATATATATATATATTTATATATATATTTGGGCCTTCTTTTTATTTTCTTTGGCCTTTCTCTTTTTTTGGGACAATGCTCTATTAAAGGATGATCATCACACTTCTATTTATTTACAACTCAATGATTACAACTCGATACTAGAACATAGTATGACTCTATATGACTGCCTCCGGCGGTGTACCGGGATATGCAATGAATCAATGAGTGACATGTATGAAATAATTATTAACGGTGGCTTTGCCACAAATACTATGTCAACTACACGATCATGCTAAGCAATATGACAATGATGAATGTGTCATGATAAACGGAATGGTGGAAAGTTGCATGGCAATATATCTCGAAATGGCTATGGAAATGCCATAATAGGTAGGTAATACTACTAGGGAAAACCCTAGCAGTAGCGCTGGTATTGTGCTCACTAGTAGCGCGGGTAGGCACGCTACTAATAAGGCGCTACAACTATTGCTTAGCAGTAACGCATGCCTGCACGCGCTACTGCTAGGACGAATAGCTGCAGCGTTTGTTCACTCCCACGCTACTGCTAATGTAACTACTGGCAGCGTGTTTTCTCTCCATCGCTACTAGTATTCTTTTTTTTCATTTTTAGTGTATTTATGCGCCATCGTACAAATATTGGTACAATACCAGTTATGAGGTTTACATCATTATGTCCATAACAGTGTGTCAAATGAAGGTGGATTAGGTTCAAGTGGAGGCAATATGTGGTGCATGTCAAAAGTATACTACTAATCCAAACTTGATCTAGTTTGGACTAGTAGTACTTTCGATGTGCACCACATGTTGCCTCCACTTGAATCTAATCCGCCAAAGACAAGATATTTAATCATCATCATGGTCATTACCACCAACAGTATTTATTTAATCACCACTAACACTAGCTAATAATAATCATCAGTCATTACCACCAACACTAGCTATTTTATCATCATAGTAATAGTGTAGCACATCATCATCCTGAAACTCATTTCTAGCTAGCTAATCACTCCTGCTGCTCTATCTTAGGTAAAATAATGTAAAACATGTGTAGCTCTCCTCCTTGATCAAGTTGGAGCATGCAGATGAACGTGTCTCCTAATTGTGGGTAGCGCCTCTGTTTGCTGCCCCCTAGTACTTCTCTGCGCTCCCCCATCACATATTTGGTCCAGTCTTGCACTATTAAGCATCCGTCGCTAATCTTGAATGCACTAAAGTAATCTGTAGGATATCTTGGCCGTAAGCTAATAATACTCATGGTACCTTTAGTCTCGATCCCATAAGGCACAACATTCATCGGGAGTCCCTGTTGAAGAACATCGTATGGTAACATACTTAGTGATGAAGTTTAGCTTCAAAAATAATGTATGGAAAAGATGCACTGAGGACAAATAGTAAAAATCTTACCATCCTTCCTAAATAGATGTGACCGTAGTTCATTACGAACACTATTGGTCGCACGTTTCCAGTACTAACATTTCTAAATCCAGGAAGAAAATTTGTCTTGACAGTATCAAGATCCTCAAGCCATGAAACATAATGACTTAGCTCCTCGAAGTTTAGTTCAGCCCCGGGACAGTAGTAGGTCCTGTCTACCAAGCGTTGGACATGTTTGCTTGCACCGAAATAAGCTGACAATACAAATTAGTTGTCAACTATTTTTGAATAAACAATATCAAATACATAAATATGGTTGAGAAACTTACATAATGGTATAACTGGAGGCGTCTGCACATCGGCCCAGATGTCGGTATTACCTTCAATATCATCTTCCGGACGAATATCAAAGGTGATAACTATATCAGGCTCAAATGCATAAGTCTTGCATAGTGCTCGCCATGTTTCGCATCCAAAATAGGTGTAGTCGTCTGAATTGTATAATTTTGCGTGGAAAATATAACCATGCTCGGTATTCAAGTAAACTTTCTTTACCTCCATAGTATGACCGAAACCTATCTTATCCAATATAAAAACTCTTGCATGGCAGGGGATACGCTAGTAGAACAGTAAAAAAATATAAGTTGAAGAAAATGAAGCAGATGTCATGCTTAATTACGAAAAAAGACTTGTCGTTGTGACTTACTGTATCCACTTCGAAGTTCTCATCCAGCTTGATGCTGAAGCACCTATCATCATCTAGGAAGATTCCGTCGCACAGGCTGCGCTCGTCTTCGCAGTATTTGCAAATACCGAAATCCTTTTCGTTGTCAGACATTTTCTATGTTCATAGTTAAAACATTAATTGAAAATCGATCGAAGACAATTACCAGGATACTCAACACACAAATCCGGGGCACTCGATATTTCCTACATATTCTGGCAAAAGTCATGCCAAAATTCACGGAAAAATCCGGCATGACCTTTGCTAAAATAGGACATATCGAGCGCCTGAAATTTGCCGGAACGGAAATGAATCAACACTCCGGAAAAACATAGGCCACTCGGAGGTGTAACCTGCAAACATGACCGACCACTTGGATATTGAGCAACACAAGATATACATTTCAAAATATCTTATAGGACTTAAATTAGCATGCATTCGATAAGGAAAAGTAAATCATCTCATGCGTTCGTACATCGTCGAATATTATCACTAATACATCACGAATAGTGTCATACATATAACATCACTAATACAACTAAAACCCTAGCACACGACGGGTATCGGCGCGGGCGGTGGACACCCACAGAGAAGGAACCATCACGGGATCATAGCTCCGGTGAGATACAGGAGAACCTGCCAGGTATTGGAGAACCTGTGCTCCAACGCAAAACAAGTAGCAGCCAGACGTGCGCGTCCTCCTCACTGACACGGCGACGCACCACCTCTGCGGAGTCCTCGAGCCTCTGGACCATCACAGGCCCACGCGACCGCCACCAAAGAAGGTTCGGGTCAACGACAGGCTGGCTCCTTACCAACCTGCGCCCCCGGTAGGTAGCGCCTCCTAGTACCACCCCGGCGGAGCCCAGTCCCGGACATGGCCCATCTGGTCAAGCAGGTGTCGTCCTCCGCCGACTCGACGACGAGGATGCGGGATAGGCATCGTCCACATCGATGCCGGAAAAATTGCTTTAACTAAAAAATAGCAACAAGTTATTACTAACTAGTTCTATTAATTCAACTAGTTCTTACAAAAATAAACTTACTATAAATAAAATCATTCTAGTACCTAATTAGTACCTAGTTCTTACTAACTAATTAGTACCTAGGAACTACTGCCCTAATTACCATCTAATTTGATGAACCTATAGGGGTGGAAAGTGGTAGTGGATATTCCAATTATCCAACTATAAAGTGAAATAAGTGGTCAAATTTTACTCGTTTTATGATTCATCTTAGAAATTTGATTCGTTTCCACCCTTACATGAACCCTAACTCATTTGAGCCGCATCCGCATCCGATTTGTTTCCACTCTTACATGAACCCTAACTAATTTGATGCAACTAAAATATAAAGAAACCCTAGGCAGAGGTAGGGGAGAGGGAGGAGGCGTGCTCACCTCGGGTGCCTGCTGACGAGGAGGGGCAGCGGCGTCGAGGTCAGGGGTTGGCGCTCTGGCGTCGGCCGGATGGCGGCGTCAAGGTCGGGTCGGGGTCGAGGCGGCGTTGAGGTCGAGGCGGGGCGGCGTTGAATCTGGGGTTAGGCGGCATAGAGGGTGTCGAGGCCTTGGCCCGGGCGACAGGCTGACAATGGCGAGAGTGGAGTGTTGGATTTGGGGGAAGTGGCCATGGGGAAGGACGAACCCCGTGGTTAAGTCAGAAGTAGCAGTAGCGCGTTCTAGGAAGCGCACTACTACTACGTTAGCTACAGCGCATTCCGGGATACATGCTACTGCTACTCCTTTCTCTTTTCCCCCCTTTTTCATTTAGTTTTCTTCACATTTTATTTTTTTCCTTTCACCTTATTCTATTTCTTTCATTTTCAATTACCTTTCTATTTGCTTTCCATTTAATTTTATATCCTTTAGTAGTAGCGAGTTTAGATTAAAATCTTGCTGCTACAAAGAAAGTAGCGGTAGCCTTGATTCGTTATAGGTCGCTACTACTATGTGTAGCCTATCGGCTAAGCCGTGGGAATTTTAGTAGTAACGTGTTTAGAGCAAGGCAGCTCTTGCTAGAACTTTATCTGCAGCCTTGGTTTGTTCGGTAGCCTTCTACTACTTAGCACCAGCGTGCTTTTTTGACCCTCGCTACTGCTAAATTTCTGTATATAAGGTTTTCCCTAGTAGTGTATGGTGGCTGTTTTGAGGAAGATATAAGGAGGTTTATGTGTGAAAGAGCGTTTCATATCACGGGGTTTGGATGCACCGGCGAAGTTTGCACCAACTCTTAATGTGAGAAAGGGCAATGCACGGTACCGAAGAGGCACTACAAAAAAAGACACATCCGTGACATTTTGGGCCGAACGAAATTTTTTTCTGTCATACATATGACACTTCTATGACGATAGTTGTGACAAAAACCGGTATCATCATAGATGTGGTGGGCTCCTACTTCTATGACAAAAAATCATGATAGAAAATGGGCTTTTCATCCTGGGCGGGCCGGAGACGCAGCTGCGTGACATTCTTTGGGCCGTCCATGACAGAAAAAACTGTGGTAGAAGCGAGGGGGGGGGGGGATTTCGGGGACTTGCCGGTTACGGTGGGAGGTCGAGGGCCGAGCGATGCGCGTTTCTTTCGTACACGTGCGAGGCGTTGGCTGTAACTGAACCCGAGCGAGGCGTTGGGCTCTAACTGAACCCGGCGATTACGCTGCGAGCTCTGGCGTTATTGAACCCGAAGCGGCGATCGATGGTTGTTAATCGAACTCGATGGAAGCGATTCGCCGCTCTGCTGCTAAGCGAAGCCGATCGATTGGATGAACAGTGAGCATTGCGGGGGGTGGATGAGCGGTGAGTTGTGGCGTTGCCTCTGGATGAAACGGGACCCGTGGTGTGGAGGCTGGATGAGCGATGAGACGGTGGAGGGTGGCCGTGGAGGGTGGTTGAACAGGACCCGTGGTGTGGGCGGCTGGATGAGCGATGAAGCGGTGGAGGGGTGCCCGTGGAGGGGTGGTTGAACAGTAGTAGGTGGAGTAGCGTGCGGTGGAGGCTGGATGAACAGGAGCCCGTGGAGGCTGGAGGAGGTCGACGGTAGCCCGTGGAGGCTGGAGGAGGTCGACGGGGGAGATGAACAATATCCCGTGGAGTCCCGTTTTGCGGTACGCCACACCCTTCCCGATGAACAGGACCCCCGTTTCGACCGTAGTTCTCCAACACAAGTCCGTTTCGTCCGTTTTGCGGTACGCCACACCCCTCCCGATGAACAGGACCCCGTTTACGACGCGGGAGGTCCGTTTAAATCCGTTTTGCGGTACGCCACACCCCTCCCGATCAACAGGACCCCCGTTTCGACCGTAGGAGGTCCGTTTCGTCCGTTTTGCGGTACGCCACACCCCTCCCGATCAACAGGACCCCCGTTTCGACCATAGGAGGTCCGTTTCCTCGTTGTGCGGTACGCCAGGCCCCTCCCGATCAACAGGATCCCGTTTCGAACGTGGCCGGTCGAACACAAGGCCGTTCCCTCCGTTGTGCGGTACGCCATGCCTTGTTTCCTTCGCTTGTTCTGTCCAAGCCCTCCCGATGAACACGACCACGCATTCCGTTCCGACCCAGCCGGTTGGCTCCCCATGAACATGATGACGACGCTGTTTCTCCGTTCCGACCCAGCCATGTATGTATGCACGACTAGGCGTTCGAGACCCTGCCCGTATGTACGTACGTGGCCGTATTTTCTTTCTTGCACCCTCGCTGTTGTACATACGTGTACATGCTTTGTGCGCGCCTCTACTACGACACGTGCGCGCCTCTACAACGACCAGTATGTACGTACACGTTCGCGACCAGAATGACAACCCTACGTACGTACATACGAAGATGTAGCTGGTGGGTCCCATCAGTCAGGGGGGCGAATCGTTTTTTTTGCCCGGACGCACTTCCTTGCGTGGGAAGATGTAGCTGGTGGGTCCCAGCAGTCTGGGGGAAACGTTTTTTTCGCGAAATACGGTGGCCTGTCCGGTGGGTCCCCGCTATCAGGTGGAGGAATAATTATTTTGCGCGTAATAAGGAGGCACTTCCTTGCTGCGGCCGTGGACCCGGTGTCGGCCTCTCCACGATCCCACGTCCGATGGAAGCCATTCCTTGACCACGTTGACCACGCCGCGCCGAGCACCAGGCGGTGGATGACGACGAGGCCTAGGAAGGGACGGCGGAGCCGGGAAGACGCATAGCAGTGGATGCCCACGCATAGAGGAGTACGAGGGTTCACCGGTTCCTGCGGTGTGAGGCTGCCGTCGCCGCATGAGAATAACGAGGGTGTGGGTGAGTAGAGGGATGGCCTGGCCAGCGGTGGGAGTAGTAGGGGGCGGGGAGGCTTCCGCCGCATCGCAGCCGCCTACGGGAGGCAGGAGCACGAGGCACGACCGGCGCTGGTTTGGGCGGCTAGAGCAAGAAGACCAGAGGTTGATGAAGCACTACGACAGTTGGATGGACATCGTACGGTCACTGGAGCTAGAATCGTGCATATTGACTAAGTTGACAAAGCCCTCCGTCCCCGTCAACTTAGTAGGCCCACAAGTCAGCCTGCCACTATACTGGGTCCCAGCTAACAGATGGAGTATTCATTTTTTTGCGCATAATAAGGAGGCACTTCCTTGCGTGCGAAGGTATAGCTGGTGGGTCCGAGCTGTCAGCGGCAGTAACATTTTTTTCATGAAATACAGAGGCCCTTTCGGTGGGTCCCTGATGTCAGGTGGAGGAATCATTATTTTGCGCGTAATAAGGAGGCATTTCCTTGAGTGCGGCCGTGGACCCAGCTGTCGGCCTCTCCACATACAGTCCATGTCAGTGTCAAAACCGGCAGATCTCGGGTAGGGGGTCCTGAACTGTGCGTCTAGGCGGATGGTAATAGGAGACAAGGGACACGATGTTTTTACCCAGGTTCGGGCCCTCTCGATGGAGGTAATACCCTACTCCTGCTTGATTAATATTGACGATATGGGTAGTACAAGAGTAGATCTACCACGAGATCAAGGAGGCTAAACCCTAGAAGCTAGCCTATGTATGATTGTTGTTAGATCTCTGGACTAAAACCCTCCGGTTTATATAGACACCGGATAGGTTAGGGTTACACGAGTCGGTTACAATGGTAGGAGATCTACATATCCGTATCGCCAAGCTTGCCTTCCATGCCAAGGAAAGTCCCATCCGGACACGGGACGAAGTCTTCAATCTTGTATCTTCATAGTCTTGGAGTCCGGCCGTGATGATAGTTCGGCTATCCGGACACCCCCTAGTCCAGGACTCCCTCAGTAGCCCCTAAACCAGGCTTCAATGACGACGAGTCCGGCGCGTTGATTGTCTTCGGCATTGCAAGGCGGGTTCCTCCTCTGAATACTTCATAGAAGGTTTCGAACACCAGGATGGTGTCCGCTCGCAAAACAAGTTCCACATACCAACGTAGAGAATAACTTTTTGCACAGATCTGCTGACGTATTCCACGGTGTGACATCACACCACGGCCAGGCCTTTATATGAATCGTTTTTTACCGTTCCACCTTAGCGCGTTTAGCGAGGCTGTTTCCTTGGCACGTCTTATCAAAGCATAGATCATGCCCCCTTATTCTGGGATTCCCATCAATACGAACGTGGGTAACCCATCCGCGCCATTGATTACGACGCTTGGGAGATAAGCGAGTTTTACCAGGCTGGTGGGGGACGCATAGCTTCGTCCGTCCATATAAGGGGATAAGGATCCACCTTTTCACCTACGCCTTCTTCCTCCTTTGCTCATCCATTTCCGCGCACTCGAGCTCCAGCGCCCAAGTTCGCACACCCCACCTCAACCTTCTCCAACTATGTCCGGAGCGGGAGGCAGGTGGATGGCCTCCTCCGTCACGGAGGGGCACATCACAAGACTGCGGGAGGCCGGATATTTGTCCGGCAACATCGTGCACAGGCTGCCCGACGCGGGGCAGCTCATTCCAACCCCCAGGCCCCATGAGAGGGTGGTGTTTCTCCCCCACTTCCTCCGCGGACTAGGTTTTCCACTTCACCCATTTTTCCGGGGCTCATGTTCTACTATGGCCTGGACTTCCACGATCTGGCCCCGAATTTCATCCTCAACATCTTGGCGTTCATCGTCGTGTATGAGGCCTTCCTCTGCATCCTCACTTCGGCTTATGGTTGAAGATCTTCAACGTCCGGCCGAAGGTAGTGGGCGGCCGTCAAGCGGAGTGCGGAGGCGCCATGGTTGGCAAGATGGCCAAAGTCCTATGGCTCGAGGGCTCCTTCGTGGAGACAATAAAGGTGGCAATCGGGTGGTTCTACATCACCGAGCCACGCGACCCCAAATGGGTGGCGGCCCCCGAATTCAGATCTGGCTTCCCCACACGGCTCTCGTCATGGAAAGAGACGGGCCTGATGTGGGGGAATTCGGACGAGATATCCGGACTCCAAACATGCGTCCGAAACCTGGTGGACAAGAATCTCAGGCTTGTCAACGTAATCCAGGTGATGCTCATCCGCCGGATTCTCCCATGCCAACAACGGGCCTTCAAATTGTGGGAGTTCGATCCGGCACAGCACTCGACTCTAAAAAGGCTCTTCGACACTACGCACGAAGATGCCTCGAAGGTGCTGTTCTAGGGCGCCGAGGCTCCCTCATCCGCTACTGAAGATCGCGGATACAGCTTTCATAGCGTCAAGCCGGCGAGGTAAGTTATTTTGCCCTTTACGGGACTCTTTTTTCATAGATTGACTCTATGTGGGATCTAAAACTCCCTAATCTTTGACAGGACTGGCTGAAGACGTCCGGACAGATTAACTGTCCGGCTCCTTTGCCGGAAGACCCAGCGGATGCCCAATTGACGGGGCTGCTGTCTCCGGTACCCCATGTGGTGCCGGAGAAGAAGGCCAAGAAGGAGGCCACGGGAACTCGAAGGAGTTCCCGGTGCCAGGTGCTGTCAGATTCTGAAGCAGAATCTTCTTCTGAGGACGAGGAGGAAGAAAAAGAAGCCTCGCCCCCAGCGGGGGAGGAGAGAAAAAGGAAGGCCGCCCCAACTGGGGAGGCCGGAGGGTCTAAGAAGGGAAGGACCCTTCCTCTGGACTTCTCCACCAACGTCGACGACAACGAGGAGGAGTGGCCAACAAGGGCCAAGCCCCTGGCGAGATCGTAAGTATTCGGATACCCATGGCTTTATTATCATCGCATAGTGTTCTCTAATGCCGAACAATTATGCAGCCCGCCCAAGGGCGAGTTTGCCGCTTCGTCGAGCGGGTCCTTGGGTTCGTCGGAAATGGAGAATACTTCACTTCCGGCCGCCTCCTCACCTCACGCTATGGATGCCGCCACGGTGGGGCCCCAAGGGGGGCTTGGTCAAGAGGAGGTGGCGCAGGAGGTGCCGCAAGGCAACCTCCCGGACTCCAGGCGCGTGGGGGGCGAGACCCCCGGGGGCTCTAAGCCGGACCCTCGTCCGGACTCCATGCCGGAACCTTCAGCGGTTCCGGAGTCCGGCAAGCGGTCCCTTCGCAAGAAGGGCAAGACGCCGGTGTCCTCCGTCCAACCGGAGGCACCGGATAGATTACTGGAGGCGCTTAACAGCGCTTCCATCAAGGAGGAGCACCGCCTTTATTATGAGTCACGGTGATCCGGATTCGATCCGCCAAGAGCGGGCTGACTGAAAGCTGTATGCCAGCCTTCTAACGAGGCTTTGAGGTAAGTTTAGAATATGTAAAAATATTACCGCATAGGCAGTAGCCCACGATGCTTAGTTGATTGTTGGAAAGAAAAGCCGGACTAAGGATCTAAAAAGATATCGTGAGTCTAACATAAGTATGTCAATATGGGAATGCAGGCTATCTTTGCTGACCTCTGCCGCACTAACTGCGGAGGTCGATGCATTGAAGCAGAGCCTCGAGCGGTCCGAGAACGAGCTCGGCCGTGCCAAGAAGCAGCTCGAGGACAAGGAAGGTAAGTAATACCTTATTAAAGAAATACCTTATAGAAAAGGTTTTGGTTGCAAAAAAATAACAGGAATAACTTGGGTACTACAGGGGCCACGAACGAGGTGGCGGCCCTGAAGGAAGCGGTGCCCGTGGCCGAAAACAAAGTGGCCGCGGGCTGAAGCGAGAAGAAGGGGCGCAGCTGGCCAAGGTACGACAAGAGCTCCAAGATCTCGTGGAAAAACACGAGAGTTTGGAGCGTGACTTGAAGACTCGAGAGTCCGAGCTCGCCTCGACTCTTGAGAGTGCCAAAGCTGCTAAGGCCGAGGCCCAAAAAGCCCTCCAAGAAATTGAATCATTAAATAAGATAGCGGCGGGTAAGGCATTCTTTATGCAAAGCAAGCATGTGAAAGTGAATAACCTAATACTTACCCGGATTCGGAGCTCTCCAGGAGCATTCGTAGATCTGCCCGTGGTGCGTCACGATCTGCCGCATTCTACCGTGCCAAGGAGGGAGCTCAGCGGAGAAGGTGTTCTGGTCTCAGTATGCTGAGGCCGAACATCCAGTGCCCCTGAGCGACCAGCTGAAGCAGCTGGTCGAGCTCCACAAGGTCGCCGAACAGGCCATGAAGGGCCTTATAGTTTGGCTGTGGCCATTGGAAGCCATGCACAGGAGCTACTTGGCTTAGTGCAATGACCGGTGGGCCTTTGTCCACGAATTGAAATCATCAAGCGCTCCGTCTGCATTGAAGGTGTCCGTCGGGCCCTTGCCCGTGCTAAAGTGCACTTTGGGGCAAGCGGGATGCGGAGAAGCTTGTGACAGACGGGCCACCGAAGGGCAAGGAGCGTCATACGCCCGAAATGTACTATGAGGGCCTCTGAAGGGTGCCTTGAATAGCGGATGAGTGCTCCAAAGATGTAATTTTGAATAGACTACGCATTTGTTATCCTGTACGCTGAAAACTTGTTCATATGAGCTAAGCAACGCTTGTTAATTTCAAATATTACCTTACATGCGGCCGTTTATCAAATTTGAGAGATGGCAAGTCGTTGGCTTCAGCCCCCATACCCACAGTCTTTGGGGTGTTCGGGATAAACTTGAGCACTCTTGTTCCCATTCTTGGGTCCATCTAGGGAGGCACTCAACGCAACAAACAAGGCAACCGGACTTATAATGCCTGAACACTCTCACTTAGCCATAGAATTCTATAATTTTAAATTTCGGCGAAGCCCCTAGTATTCGGAAGACCGAGTTAGGCGCTATCCACGCCTTATGGCTGGACAATTCCGGTTCCTCGCTCTAAGCGGCGTAAGTCTTTAGGGACCCGAAAAAACCTCTCGAACAGCGACCGGCTCTCGCCCTATCATGACGGTCAGTTTTAGCTTTCTCGAGGTGCTCGACCCAGTCAAGCTGGGGCACAATCGCGATGGTTCTCCGGTGCTACCTTAGCCGAAATAATGGAACGTAAGGTACCAAAACACGGGAGCCGGGCAAACCCAACTATTGACCCAAGACATGATTCAGAGCCGATTCATATAATGCTATAAGTTCGGGGTGCCGCACTTGTAAAAGTGTTCGAACTTATCACACCATGATTTTGGGGTACTTAAGCCCCTGGTGTATTGGCCGTACCAAAGTGTACGGGTGCAACATGTCGTAAAATGAACATATGTATAGAATAAGAAAGGAGTGCAATAATAAGCAAAAGCTATGTATTGTTTATTCAAAAAGGTACTGCAATGAAAGCAGAATGATACAAATAGTGCGATAAGCAAGGGATGGGACTATCTAACATGTCCCCCTCCAGGGGTAAGCTGCGGGATGGTATGTAAAACAGGTATAATGCTCGTAATAAAGACCCCCTGAACACTCGACGTAGCTTTCTGCTTCCCTGGCTGTTGCATCGTGAGTTCGGCGATTCTAGTGCCGGACAGGACTTCTGGAAAATGGAGTCCTGAAAGTGAGAAAAAAGAAAAAAGAAAAAGAATGACACAATCGGGAGCCCGTGGTGCGGTCGAGCCGCATTCTTGGAATGTCGTGGTCGTGCCCCTCCCCATATGCCCATGGTATCTCCAGAGCGTAATTATGTACGCGTAATACTAGCTTCGCAATTTCGCGAGGGCTGGGGTTGGGGCCGGATTACTCTGGCGTGCTTGAATCGTGCGAGGCGGTCTTGTTGTAGGTTACTCGGTAGCGGCAGCAGCGGTGTCCGGACGGCTTAGTGGCGGACTCGAGAATTGCCATGAGAGGCTGCTTTGCACCTCCGCCGCAAGAACGCCATGTGCTCCTCCGTTCGGAGAAGGCGTTCGGTGTTTCCATTGACCGTGATTACTCCTCGAGGGCTGACATCTTGAGCTTGAGGTATGCGTGGTGTGGCACCGCATTGAACTTTGCAAATGCGGTTCGTCCAAGCAGTCGCGTGATAGCGGCTGCTTGATGCGGGACTATGTCGAAGATTAACTCTTCGCCGGAAGTTATCCGGGATCGAAGACCACTTGAGTGTAAGCGAGCCTGTACAATTGGCCTCTACACCGGTATAGCGCCTTTAAAGGTCGTCTTTGTAGGTTTAATCCCTGATGGGTCTATGCCCATTTTGCACACTGTATCCTGGTAAAGCAGGTTCAGGCTACTGCCGCCGTCCATCAGGACTCTAGTGAGGTGAAATCCGTCAATAATTGGGTCAAGAACCAATGCGGCGAATCCGCCGTGACGGATGCTAGTGGGGTGGTCCCTTCGATCGAAGGTGATCGGGCAGGAAGACCATGGGTTGAACTTCGGGGCGACTGGCTCCATCGCTGTAGCGACCCGACCCGAATGGATCAAGTCTCTGTGCTTAAGTGTCATCCCTGGATCGGTATGCTAACACACACAGTACTCGAGGATTTATTACAGAGGTAAATCACATGTATAAATGACGTAAATACTATTACCTCAATCCATATAGTGGAAGCTACAAGGTTGTGGATTCCCATCAACACCAACGACAAAGTTGAGTGTAGAAATCGTAACCCTAACATATCACTTACTCGTCATCTGAAAAGTCTGCAACATGAAACGTTGCAGCCCGAAAACGGGTCAGCACATGGAATATGCTGGCAATGTAACACATAGAGAGTAATGAAAGAATAAGCTATACTACATGCATATATGGCTGGTGGAAAGCTATATGGTTACAGTTTTGCGAAAAGATAATCTTTCCCTACATCAAAGGAATAAGTTTTAATTTAACTATCATGGTGGTTGAAACATCATTGAGAAGGTATAACCCCAACTCAATCCCAATTAAAGTAATTAACAACCCAGCAATATTAATTTAGAGTGATGAGATACATGTGAATACTCAAGTACTAGATACTCAGAATTGTCCATAGCAGGGACACGGCTAACCATGATTAGATTGTACACTCTGCAGAGGTTTGCACTTTTCCCCACAAGACTTCGATCGCCTCGGTTGATTTCTCACACTGCATGGTTGTTTGAGAAAGCGGATGACCGAGACACGATATTCGAAACATTAACTCTCTACTCCGGGTAGACCATACCAAACCTACAAAACCCACTACCTGCTGATCTACCTCTTCAAGAGCTTCACGTAACTTACTCAACTATGCTAGAGCCCATAATAGCTTGTGGCTGCACACGAAAGTTAATAGCATGAATAATCTCAGTTCCCTTTGAGCCTGGGTGGCGGTCCATAGGAAGATCACACGGGTACCAGGATTTCAAAACAAAGCAGACAACCTTTGGGTTCCCAGGTGCCTCAATCCACCCAGATGTGTATTAAAGTTGCCACCTTAAAGTAAACCATTAATTAACAATCTCACATACATCATGAATAACTCTCAAACCCAACCACGTCTCTGAGCATAGCATAGCAATATAAGCAACACGTAGAAGTAACTCCCAAGGGTTTGATAGTAACAGGCAATAGGTTCCTACCTCATCATCTACTTCCCAACCCACAAATTAATGACATCCTAACCATGCAATGTTTGAGGGTTGAACTAATGCATAAAAAGCTGGGTATGAAAAGAAATATGATCAAAGTGTTACTTGCCTGCAATGTTGATGAAGATGATTCGCACTGAAAACTCTTGATAGTTCTACTCGTCACACTCCGATCAATCTATCGTAAGCAAGCAATAGTAACCACACATAAGCAATCAATCAAATCATCGGACCGAACGAAGGAAACGATTCGGAAAACATCAAAACCAGGCAAATAACTCTTGCAACATAAAACAATTTCTAACAGTACCAAAATTATGTGTATTTGGCCTTATCAGAAAGTTTAGGTCAAGAGCTTTGATTTGCAAAAAGAATCAACTAAATCGAGATGTGAAACTCAAGTTATGATCAAGCGAAGTTCAAATTCAAATTTGATCTAATTCAAATTTTAAACTTTCAAAAACATGTTTGAGTTGGATTACTGGAAAGAGGGATAAATAACAAAGAAGTGGGCGTTGGTTTCGTTGGATTTGGACTAACGAGTAAAAAGTTATAGTCGTTTGAAAACCAGGGGCTAATCTGTAAAGAAAATATTCACGGATGGGTCCCTGGCCGAAAACTAAAATAAATAGAAAAATCTAAATAGCGAACGTTTGTTACAGAACGCTAACGAACGAAATCGTTCGCTAGATCTACCTAAATAGAAAACATTCTCTGTATAACTAAAAAAAAAAGAAACCGGTTTTATAAAACAAAAACGGGGAACCGGGATGGTTTTATACCGTAGGAGGTTTTCGTCAAAAAAAACCGGGGCGGTTCGGTTTAACTAAACCCTAAGAAAAACTAAACCGATCTGTTCTAATAAACCTAACACTCCGATGACAGAGATAAAAATAAACGAACGGAGGGAGGCGCTTCTGAAGGCATGGTCGCCCGGCTCGGCGACTCGGCAAAGCGAGGTGAAGGCGAGGAGGCGGGTCGCGAGGCGAGGCGGCGGTTACAGGCGTGGGATCGGCAGCTGGATGTGAGGTCGGGCAGAGGCGGCTGGTGGAGTTCGAGCGGCCGTGGCTCAATGAGGTAGCCGGTCATGGGCAGACGGTGGCCAGGCGGTGGCTCGGTGGTCCTCCGTCTCGTCTGACGAGAGCAGGGGAGGTGCGGCGCGGCAACGCGGACGTGATGGTGGTGGCGGAGGTTATCGGAAGGGAGGGTGGCGGCGCCTTGGCGGAGCTCGGTGAAGTTTTGCGAATTCCGGCGAGATCGGGAGGACTCCCTAGGGCACGGTAGATCGAGGTTTTCGCGAAAATCGGACAAGGAGGAGGTGGGAAGTATTTATAGGGGGTTAGGCTTGTGCGAGGGGCAAAATAACGGATCGAATCGGGAGAGATTTGGGATCGGGGCTCTCTATCCATTGTGAACACGAAAGAAGGAGACAGAGGAGGGGGATGACAAGCGGGGTCCACTCGTCGATTGGCGTGAGGGAAAGGCGGAATTCGGGTGGCCGTCTCGGCAGGGCCTCGGTAGCGTGTAATGAAATTGGCTGTGCTTTGGCCTGGCAGGAGCTGGGCCGGCCCAGTCGACGGGAGAAGTTTTTTTTTAAACATACACAGAAAAAATAAAAGGAAACAAAAATAAAAAGAAAAAGATATATAGGCATATTATATATCAATATTTTCAGAAAAATATTTCCTACAACATGAACATTATTCTCGCTTCAAATAAAATACACAAAAATTCAAATAATTCAAACAGTGCTACTGCCCCAATAAAATCCACTGAAAATCATTTTAAAAATACCAAAATGACTTCAAATTAATTTCTCTCCAATTTTCTGATGTAGGGAATCATGTTACCCTATTTTCCATTTATTTTATTTTTGGAGAAAAATAATTTGAATAAAACTCAAATAACTCCAAATTGGAAATAAATTCAAAAGAACTTTGAATTTAATTCTTTTAAAACTCCCAACTCATATTTTATTTAATTTGAAGAAGTCATTTTATCTTCTCTCGTGAAAATCATTGAGTTGCATAAAGTTTCAGAATTGGAAATATTCTCAAATGAAATTCAAATATTTTCAACACCCCTTGTCATTTAAATAAATGGAAGAAGTCATGTCATCTTCTTTCCACGGTTTTGTGATGAAAAGAATTTGAATTCCCAAAAATCATAAAAGCAAAATGAAAGTTTGGGAAAGTCCTTTTATTCCGTCTCATTTAACTTCCAAAAAGTTTCAAACTCACTCACTTTCAGTCAATCAATCAAACAATCAATCAAAACTATCTATTTGTTTATAACATTCCAAAATTTAGAATTTTGGGATGTTACAAACTTCACCATAAAATGAATCTCTTCCTCGAGATTCGGAGAGGATTGAAAGAAATAGGTTAGGGTTTGGGGGTCTTCTCAAAATCCATCGATCATCTCCGGGGTCTGGGTGCTACCACCCTTAGAAGCATGGTTACGGTTCCATCAAAACTCATATACTCCATCCTTATTACTGACAATGTCGGTCTTTTCAGATCATAAGGATAATTCCTTCTCTGGGCTCTTCTGGTAGTGGCATAACCTTTTCATCAATTCTTTTGTCCTTTCCTCTTGGTAAGGTTATTCTGAGATTGGGTCTTCATAGCTGACGGGTCTGGCGCCAATTCTAAACAACTATCGATATCTCATGGTAGTCAACAATTTATGGTTTGTCGTGCAGGAAATGGGTCTGGGTTGAACCTCACCATATAACCTACGGTTGGCAACAACTGTCGTGTACAAGGGGAAAAATACCTATACCATTCTAAGGTTTAAACAAGGTTTTGATTGTCGTCTCTTTACTATAGGTAAGTCACTCAGATTTACCATCCCATATACCAACGCGAATAATAAGAGTAAGTCGGTATGGTGATCAATCCATCCCGCACCCAAATCATTACCTTGTACATGGTTTAGCGAATCTCGCATTCTAACACTCGGTCATTCTCTCAAGCATTGCAGAATTTCCTCTTGTCGACGAACCAAGTTCGGATGAATCCATTGATTCTGCAAGCCAAACAAAACAACTATTGTTCCTTAACAACTCTCAGGTTTTTGCGTAAACTCCTATAGGATCGTCGGTTGACAAAGGCATATCCTCTTCTTCTAGGATTTCTCTTTCAACAAGAGTGTGCTTGCTTCTCGGCAGGTCCTGGGGCCTGTGGGTTATGGCCCATCTCATCACCTGTAATCCTTGAACACCTCATCAGGGCAACTGATCCTTATTCCAACTTCCAACTTCCTAGTATTCTTAAATCCATCCAATTGTACTGTCTTCCTTCCTTCTATTGGCACCAAACTAGGACATGATTACTCAGACTCATCATGGAATTTCCATTGATCCATGTTTCCAACATCATACCTTCTTTATATCCAATAATACTTCATCTCTTCATCCTCGTGGGATATCCCACATAACGAGATAAAAACTTATACTTATGAAATCCATACTCCACTTCGTGGAACATCATTATCCTTTCAATGGAAAAACGTCCTTACAGGGGAATATTGGCCATCTCTGCATGGCACTTCTTCAAGCGGGAAGCGTGAAACACATCATGAACTCTGACAGTCCTTGGGTGACTCCAACTTCTTGGCCACTACTCCCATACGCTCCAAAACTTCGGTATGGTCCTACAAATCTCGGGCTAAGTTTCCCTTAACTCCAAATCGTTTAACTCCTCGCGGAGGGACACACGAACATGCCACATCTCCAATTTCATAGACTACCTCCTTGCGTTTTGAGTGCATAATTCTTACGCTTGGGTGAGCTACCTTCAGTCTATCTCGAATCCACTTAACATTTTCTTCTGACTCCTTGATCACATTTGGTCCAAGCAACTGACGGTCTCCAACTTCATCCCACATCAATGGTGTCTGGCTCCTTCTCCCAATAGCTGTTTTTGAATGAGAACTCCGCGTAAGGTAGATTATCATCCCTACTAGATCCATAATCTAGCGCACACGCTCTCATCATGTCCTCCAGAATCTGATTGACTCTCTCGGTCTATCCATCTGTCTGCGGATGAAAGGCTGTACTGAACTCTAGCCTAGTACCCAAAGTCTGGTGCAGCTGATTCCAAAACTTTGAGGTAAAATGTGTTCCTCTACGATGGTCCTCGGAACTCCATGCAGACATACGATCCTTGTCAAATATATCTTGGCCAACTTCTCACTTTTATAGGTTGTTTCACTGGGATAAAGTGAGCCACTTTGGTCAAGCTAATCAACTACTACCCAGATAGAATCATATCCCAATCAGGTTCTGGGAAATCCGGTAATGAAATTCATGCCAAGATTATCCCACTTCCATTCGGGTATCAGCATAAGCTGTAGTAATCCGACTGGCTTCTGATCCTCTGCTTTACTCTCTATTGCATACATCACCTATGACTACATACTCCATAATATCCTTCTTCATACCAGTCCACCAGAAACATTCCTTCAAATCCAAATACATCTTGGTGTTTCCAGGGTGAATCGAGTATGGTGAGTCATGAGCCTCCTGAAGTATTAACTTCCTGATCTTTGCATTATTGGGTACATGTACACTATTCTGAAACCATAAGGTGTCGTGCTCATCCTTACGAAAACCTTCGGCCTTTCCTTTGCTCATCCTCTATTTTACCTCAGCAATCTCTTTGTCAGCCTATACGAGCTTCTTGATCTCTTCCAACAATGTAGATGAACTTCCATTCTTGCAACAAAACCTTTGGGAACAATCTCCAATCGAAGTTCCCTGAAAATCCTCGGCTAACTCCTTTGGTAATCCTCTGCTTATGAGGGTATTCGTCCTTATTTTCTTTATGGTTGTGTCCTATTTCTCCACAAAGCTTGTATGCACAAGTTTTCTTCATATCCTTTTCCATAAGGCCTCAATTTCTGGGACACAAGACGAGACTTTGGCAAAGTCAACTTAAATTCCTTCCAAGTGGTTATTCCTTTCCATCCATTGATGGTTTGGTACATCCTCCACCAAGTAGCAGCACCTCTTTCAAAACACTCAAGAGCATGCTGGGTCATATCCTTTCCGGCTATAGGGTTATTCTCCTTGTGATCCTCCATGTTCTGAATCCATCGGTCTGTCTCCAATTGACTCAACGGTCCAGAAAATACAAGCTCATCTCCATTCATCTTCTATTGGGTCCATGGGTTTGGGGTGGGATAAGATAGATCGAGAGGGATGCACACAATACAAACAAAAGTTTTGAAAAGACAGATTTTATTGTGGTTGTCGGAAAAAAAAACATCAAACAAAATGACAGCTCACAATCGTCGCATCTAACGTAGGTATGTAACAGGGGTTTGGTCTTCTAATGGTCAATAGATCTCAAAGTCATCAAACTCTTCAAGTCTTGTTCAGGTCTCCGATGGCTTATTCTAATCATGCTTGTCCTTCTCAAGTTGCTATGCCAGATCTCTGTTGACGTGAAATCTCTCGTGACATCCTTTAATATTTTTTTTTGGAGTTGCGTTCCAAACTTCTGGGTTTCAACATCCTTGGTATGAACCATGGTCCTACTATCCTTCAGTTCTTGACAAACCTCCGGTATCTCGATGTTTGCTCCTCCAGCTTGGCTACTTTCAGCTTCTGGGTCCGGAGTTCTTCACGAACTGCTTCCTTATCAAATACTGCTTCTTGTAGGTCCATCTTAACTTCTTGATGTAACACTCCAGATCCTGGTGATACACCGGCTAAGGTTAAAACTTCATCTTGCTGATAGGAGCTCCATCAGCCTTCTACCATCCAATCCTTCCATGCATATGCATGCTTAACTCAGCACAGTGGCAATAGCCTAAGCGGGTGATAACATCATGGATAGCCGTGTTTCTGCTCTTGTCATTTCCATGAGCTATCTCTCCATAGTTGATATCTCCTGCATTGGGGTTTCCTTGACAAAACTTTGAGTTCTGATGCTCCATGTTCCGGTCTTACTCCAATACACCTTGATCTCGGGTATTGACAACTTCCATAGTCTCTCAATTTCCATAAGGGGTGCCTTCCTAGGTCATACAAATCTAGGAATTCTTTAGAGCCTTCAAAATCTCCTAGTCTTCGGAGTCTTCAATAGTTGTAGTTTCCGTTTACACGGTAAAATCCTCTTCATTCCAATTGGTCTTAGTTGTCCGATATCTTTTCTCCTTGGAGTGGTCTCATCAGTCGAAACTTCGAGTGGTCAAAAGGGAAAAGGGTATGGTCTCACTAAAGGGAATATTTGAATAAACTTCGAAGAGAAGAGAGATAAAAGATCTTTTAAAAAAGAAGTTGTAGAGAAAAATCTTTCCTATGGGCTTGGGTTTCTAGGGTCACGTCCTCTGATCAACCTGTGCTCTGATACCATCTTGTAGCGACCGGCCCGAATGGATCAAGTCTACGTGGCTTAAGTGTCATCCCTGGATCGGTATGCTGACACACACAGTACTCGAGGATTTATAACAGAGGTAAATCACATGTATAAATAGCGTAAATACTATTACCTCAATCCATATAGCGGAAGCAACAAGGTTGTGGATTCCCATCAACACCAACGGCAAAGTTGAGTATAGGAATCGTAACCCTAACATATCACTTGCAAATAAATGCGAAAAGTACGCAACATGAAGCGTTGCAGCCAAAACGGGTCAGCACATGGAATATGCTGGCAATGTAACACATAGAGAGTAATGAAAGAATAAGCTATACTACATGCATATATGGCTGGTGGAAAGCTCTATGGTTACAGTTTTACGAAAAGCCAATTTTTCCCTACATCAAAGGAATAAATTTTAATTTAACTATCATGATGGTTGAAACATCATTGAGAAGGTATAACCCCAACTCAATCCCAATTATAAAGTAATTAACAACCCAACAATATTAATTTAGAGTAATGAGATACATGTGAATACTCAAGTACTAGATACTCAGAATTGTCCATAACCGGGGACACGGCTAACCATGATTAGATTGTACACTCTCTGAGAGGTTTGCGCACTTTTCCCCACAAGACTCGATCGCCTCCGTTGATTTCTCGCACTTTGCATGGTTGTTTGAGAAGCGGATGACCGAGACATAGTCTTCGAAACATTAACTCTCTACTCCGGGTAGACCATACCAAACCTACAAAACCCACTACCTGCTGATCTACCTCTTCAAGAGCTTCACGTAACTTACTCAACTATGCTAGAGCCCATAATAGCTTGTGGCTGCACACAAAAGTTTCTAGCATGAATAATCTCAGTTCCCTTAGAGCCTGGATGGCGGTCCATAGGAAGATCACACGGGTACCCCGGGATTTCCAAAACAAAACAGACAACACTGGGTTCCCCAGGTGCCTCAATCCACCCAGATGTGTATTAAAGTTGCCACCTTAAAGTAAACCATTAATTAACAATCTCACATCTATCATGAATAACTCTCAAACCCAACCACGTCTACGAGCATAGCATAGCAATATAAGCAACACGTAGAAGTAACTCCCAAGGGTTTGATAGTAACAGGGCAATAGGTTCCTACCTCATCATCTACTTCCCAACCCACAAATTAATGACATCCTAACCATGCAATGTTTGAGGGTTGAACTAATGCATAAAAACTGGGTATGAAAAGAAATATGATCAAAGTGTTACTTGCCTGCAATGTTGATGAAGATGATTCGCACTGAAAACTCTTGATAGTTCTACTCGTCACACTCCGATCAATCTATCGTAAGCAAGCAATAGTAACCACACATAAGCAATCAATCAAAACATCGGACGAGCGAAGGAAGCGATTAGGAAAACATCAAAACCAAGCAAATAACTCTTGCAACATAAAACAATTTCTAACAGTACCAAAATTATGTGTATTTGGCCTTATCAGAAAGTTTAGGTCAAGAGCTTTGATTTGCAAAAAGAATCAACTAAATCGGAGTTACGAAACTCAAGTTATGATCAAACGAAGTTCAAATTAAAATCTGATCTAGATCAAATTTTAAACTTTCAAAAACATGTTTGAGTTGGATTACTGGAAAGAGGGTATCGTAACGAAGAAGTGGGCGTTGGTTTCGTTGGATTTGGACTAACGAGTACAAAGTTATAGTCGTTTGAAAACCAGGGGCTAATCTATAAAGAAAATATTCACGGATGGGTCCCTGGCCGAAAACGAAAATAAAAAGAAAAATCTAAATAGCGAACGTTCGTTACAGAACGCTAACGAACGAAATCGTTCGCTAGATCTACCTAAACAGAAAACGTTCTCTGTATAACTAAACATAAAAAAAAGAAACCGGTTTTATAAAACAAAAAGCGGAGGCAGGACGGTTTTATACAAGTGGCGGTTTTAAATCCAAAAAAAACCGAGGCGGTTTGGTTTAACTAAACCCTAAGAAAAACTAAACCGGTCTGTTCTAATAAACCTAACACTACGATGTGAGAGATAAAAATAAGCGAGCGGAGGGAGGCGCTACAGAGGGCATGGTCGCCGGCTCAGCGACGACTCGGCAAGGCAAAGCGGCGGGAGGGCGGGTCGCGAGGCGAGGGGCGGCGGTTCTGGCGTGGGATCGGCAGCGCTGGATGACGGGGTCGGGCAGGAGGCGACGCTGGTGGAGTTCAGGCGACCGTGGCTCCAGCGAGGTAGCTTCGGTCATGGACGACGGTGACGAGGCGGTGGCTCCGGTGGTCCTCCGTCTCGTACGAGAGCACGGGGAGGTGCGGCGCGGCAACGCGGACGTGATGGTGGTGGCGGAGGTGATCGGAAGGGGAGGGTGGCGGCGCGGCAACGCGGCGGAGCTCGGTGAAGTTTTGCGAATTCCGGCGAGATCGGGAGGACTCCCTAGGGCACGGTAGATCGAGGTTTTCGCGAAAATCGGACGAGGAGGAGGTGGGAAGTATTTATAGGGGGTTAGGCTTGCGCGAGGGGCAAAAAAACGGATCGAATCGGGAGAGATTTGGGATCGGGGCTCTCTGTCCATGGTGAACACTAAAGAAGGAGACAGAGGAAGGGGATGACAAGCGGGGTCCACTCATCGGTGGAAGCGGGGAAGAAGCGGGTCGGGTGGCCGTCTCGGCGGGGCCTCGGTAGCGTGTGAAGCAACAGGCTGGGCTTTGGCTGGCGGAGGCTGGGCAGCCCAGTCGACGGGAGAAGTTTTTTTTTAAAACATACACAGGAAAAATAAAAGGAAACACAAATAAAAAGAAAAGGATATATAGGCATATTATATATCAAAATTTTCAGAAAAAGATTTCCTACAACATGAACATTATTCTAGCTTCAAATAAAATACACAAAAATTCGAATAATTCAAACAGTGCTACTGCCCTAATAAAATCCACTGAAAATCATTTTAAAAATACCAAAATGACTTCAAATTAATTTCTCTCCAATTTTCTGATGTAGGGAGTCAGGTTACCCAATTTTCCATTTATTTTATTTTTGGAGAAAAATAATTTGAATAAAACTCAAATAACTCCAAATTGGAAATAAATTCAAAAGAACTTTGAATTTAATTCTTTTAAAACTCCCAACTCATATTTCATTTAATTTGAAGAAGTCATTTTATCTTCTCTCGTGAAAATCATTGAGTTGCATAAAGTTTTAGAATTGGAAATATTCTCGAATGAAATTCAAATATTTTCAACACCACTTGTCATTTAAATAAATGGAAGAAGTCATGTCATCTTCTCTCCAGGGTTTTGTGATGAAAAGAATTTGAATTCCCGAAAATCATAAAATCAAAATGAAAGTTTGGGAAAGTCCTTTTATTCCCTCTCATTTAACTTTCAAAAAGTTTCAAACTCACTCATTTTCAGTCAATCAATCAAACAATCAATCAAAACTATCTATTTGTTTATAACATTCCAGAATTTAGAATTTTGGGATGTTACAATCGCATATATGTCCCTTAGTGCACGCTTCGGCTCCCTTTTGGGTATATGGGTTGCGTATATCATGTTCACCGTCCGCACTTGTGTGGGAAAACCCTTCTGTCCTCTATTGTTCGGCGGCTGTGGCTCTTCCTCGTCATCGCTATGCAGCCCCTTGTCATTGAGTTCGGCACTTAATTCGCCTGCTTCCTTGAAGACCCAACAATCCCTGTTGGTGTGATTGGCTGGTTTTTCGGGGGTGCCATGTATCTGGCACAAGCGATCGAGTATTCGGTCCAAGTTGGACGGGCCCTGGGTATTTCTTTTGAATGGCTTCTTCCGTGACGGATTTAGAGCCTCTGAATCCGGCATTGACGGCCGTATCTTCAGTATTATCGCTGTTAATGCGGCGCTTGTTCTTGTTGCGACGCGACCTGCCATTGTTGTCCTTGGTATCCGAACTATCAGGGTGTTTGGCCAAGTTGTTGCTTCGAGCTAGCCAGCTGTCCTCTCCCGCACAAAAGCGGGTCATGAGTGTTGTGAGGGCTGCCATGGATTTCGGCTTTTCCTGTCCTAGGTGCCGGGCAAGCCATTCGTCGCGGATGTTATGTTTGAAGGCTGCAAGGGCCTGTGCATCCGGACAGTCAATGATTTGATTTTTCTTTGTTAGGAACCGTGTCCAGAATTGTCTGGCCGATTCTTCTGGCTGCTGAATTATGTGGCTAAGGTCATCGGCGTCTGGTGGTCGCGCATATGTGCCCTGGAAGTTATCAAGGAATGCGGCTTCCAGGTCCTCCCAACAACCAATTGATTCTCCTGGCAAGCTGTTTAGCCAATGCCGAGCTGGTCCTTTAAGCTTGAGTGGGAGGTATTTGATGGCATGTAAATCATCACCGCGGGCCATGTGGATATGGAGGAGATAATCCTCGATCCAGACCGCAGGGTCTGTGGTACCATCGTATGATTCGATCTTTACGGGTTTGAAGCCCTCGGGGATTTGATGATCCATTACTTCATCTGTGAAGCATAGTAGGCATGCGGCGCCTCTGTATTGGGCTATATCACGACGTAGCTCATATGAGCTTTGTCTACTGTGTTCGGCCCGGCCGGGTTTGCTGTATCCGGCGCGATGGTAATCATCCCGCGTCGTTGGGCGCCCACGCGATCCGTAGATCGATCTTGTATGTTTTGCCTTATCCTCCAATATATCTCGCAAGTCCGGCGCGTTTTCCTGTGCATTGGTACTTTTTGAGCGGCGTCGGGGTGTGGCTTGAGCGGAGGGCCAAGAGGCTTCTCTGTCGCGGCCACGGGGTGGCTGGTCTGCCATGTCGTGCGCTGGTGACTTGGGGGCTTCCTCCTCTAATCAAGGCAACGGCCTGCGTTTGGGGTAGCTTTTGGAGGGGCGTTCGAGTTCATACGCTTCGGCTGCAAGGACTTCAGTCCATCTGTCAGCTAGCAGGTCTTGGCAGCTCTAAGCTGTTGCTGCTTTTTCTTGAGGCTGCTTGACGTGGCTACAAGCCTGCGTTTGAAAAGCTCCTATTCGGCGGGATCCTCAGGCACGACAAATTCTTCGTCGTCGAGGCTTGCCTCGTCTTCGGAGGGAGGCGCATAATTATCGTCCTCGACCTCTCTTTCTGCCGCACTGTCGTGCGGACTTGCTTCTCCCTCCTACTGTCTTTGAGTCCTGCTTTGGAGGGTTGTCTTCGACACTGTCCGGGTGTTATTATCTCCGTGCGGAATCACCATTTTCTTTGTGGCGGGATTTAGAGCGGCGCCCGGCGTCGGCGCTCGGTTGCTTCTTGGAGGGTCATCCTCCGTTGTTCCGTCGCCGTTCAATCTTTTGGGATGTCCACCATGTATATGTCTTATGGCGAGGTGGCCTTCCGGTGCCTGGTGGCGCTGGGTCTTGGTCATCTCCGGCATCGTCGTCCATACCGTCGATGTCTTGAGTCGAAGTCGAGCATGTTGGTTAAATCATCGGCGATGGCTACAAAGTGGGTGGTGGGTGGGCGTTGAATTTGTTCGTCGTCCTTATCCCAACCGTCTGTCCGTAGTCCGCCAGGGCTCTCCGGATAAAGAGAGAGACTTTCTGAATTCAGGATGTCGCCAAAGGGCGAGTCTTGAAAGATGTCATGGCGATGAACTCCATGACCGGGCGCCCGATCGGATTTGATTGGTAAGGGCGCGGAGGGTTCGGAGTCCGGAGAGGAGTCTGGCACCCTGGAGTCAAGGTCTTCGCAAAGACAGGGATAGAGTTCGGCTCAATCGCCATAGAGATCGTAGCCCCCGAGGCGGTGTCCAACCACTCGTCCTCGATCGGGGAATCCGGCTCCGGATTAAGGGTCGGGCGGATCTTTGGTGCGGCCTCCAGGCCTTTGTTCGCTGCAGAGCTAGATCATGCCCATTGAGACAAAGTCGCGGCACGCTTCGGCTGCGGCTCGAATCTGTCGAAGATCAAGTCTCCGAGGACATCGGCCGTATAGTTCAAACTTCCAAATCTGACACGATGGCGGGGCGTAGCTTCGATCCGCTTCCGGATGGCCAGCTTAATTGCCCGCAGTGCAAAGCCGCCGAATACAAAGATCTGTCCGGGGAGAAAAGTCTCACTCTGGACCGCGTCGCTGTTGATGATCGAAGGAGCCATCGGGCCTATCGGTGACGACACAGAGGAACTCTCAATGAAAGCACCAATGTCGGTGTCAAAACCGACGGATCTCGGGTAGGGGGTCCCGAACTGTGCGTCTAGGCGGAGGGTAACAGGAGACTTGGGACTCGATGTTTTTTCCCAGGTTCGGGCCTTCTCGTTGGAGGTATTACCCTTCTCCTGATTGATTTATATTGATGATATTGGTAGTACACGAGTAGATCTACCACGAGATCAAGGAGGCTAAACCCTAGAAGCTAGCCTATGGTATGATTGTTGTTAGATCCCCACGGACTAAAAGCCCCCGGTTTATATAGACACCGGATAGGTTAGGGTTACACAAGAGTCGGTTACAATGGTAGGAGATCTACATATCCATATCGCCAAGCTTGCCTTCCACGCCAAGGAAAGTCCCATCCGGACACGGGACGAAGTGTTCAATCTTGTATCTTCATAGTCTTGGAGTCCGGCCGTGATGATAGTTCGGCTATCCGAACACCCCCTAGTCCAGGACTCCCTCACACTACTAGGGAAAAGGCTAGCAGCAGCGCGGGTTTTAGATGTATCAGTAGCGCGGGTATAGGCGCTACTAACAAGGCACTGCAGCTATTGCTTAGCAGCGGTAGCGTGCCGACGCCATCGCTAGGACAAATAGCTGCAGCGTTTGTTTGTTACCACGCTGCTGCTAAGGTAACTACTTGCAGCGTGTTTTCTGCCCATCGCTACTAGTACTTTATTTTTATTTTTTTATTTTTATTGTATTTATGCGCCATCATACAAATATTGGTACAATACTAGTTATGAGGTTTACATCATTATGTCCATAACAGTGTGTCAAATGAAGGTGGATTAGGTTCAAGTGGAGGCAATATGTGGTGCATGTCTAAAGTATACTACTAATCCAAACTTGATCTAGTTTGGACTAGTAGTACTTTCGATGTGCACCACATGTTGCCTCCACTTGAATCTAATCCGCAAACACAAGATATTTAATCATCATCATGGTCATTACCACCAACAGTATTTATTTAATCACCACTAACACTAGCTAATAATAATCATCATAGTCATTACCACCAACACTAGCTATTTTATCATCATAGTAATAGTGTAGCACATCATCATCCTGAAACTCATTTCTAGCTAGCTAATCACTCCTGCTGCTCTCTCTTAGGTAAAACAACATAAAACATGTGTAGCTCTCCTCCTTGATCAAGTTGGAGCATGCAGATGAACCTGTCTCCTAATCGTGGAAAGCGCCTCTGTTTGCTGCCCCCTAGTACTTCTCTGCGCTCCCCCAACACATATTTGGTCCAGTCTTGCACTATTAAGCATCCGTCGCTAATCTTGAATGCACTAGAGTAATTTGTCGGATATCTTGGCCGTAAGATGATAATACTCATGGTACCTTTAGTCTCGATCCCATAAGGCACAACATTCATCGGGAGTCCCTACTGAAGAACATCGTATGGTAACATACTTAGAAATGAAGTTTAGCTTCAAAAATAATGGATGGAAAAGATGCAATGAGGACAAATAGTAAAAATCTTACCATCCTTCCTAAATGGATGTGACCGTAGTTCATTACGAACACTATTGATGCATACGTTTTCAGTACTAACATTTCTAAATCCAGGAAGAAAATTTGCCTTGACGGTATCAAGATCCTCAAGCCATGAAACATAATGACTTAGCTCCTCGCAGTTTAGTTCAGCCTCGGGACAGTAGTAGGTCCTGTCTACCCAGCGCTGGACATGTTTGCTTGCACCGAAATAAGCTGACAATACAAATTAGTTGTCAACTATTTTTGAATAAACAATATCAAATACATACATGTGGTTGAGAAACTTACATAATGGTATAACTGGAGGCGTCTGCACATCGACCCGGATGTCGGTATTACCTTCAATATCATCTTCCGGACGAATATCAAAGGTGATAACCATATCAGGCTCAAATGCATAAGTCTTGCATAGTGCTCGCCATGTTTTGCATCCAAAATAGGTGTAGTCGTCTGAATTGTATAATTTTGCATGGAAAATATAACCATGCTCGGTCTTCAAATAAACTTTCTTTACCTCCATGATGACTGAAACCTATCTTATCCAATACAAAAACTCTTGCATGGCAGGGGATACGCTAGTAGAATAGTAAAAAAAATATAAGTTCAAGCAAATGAAGCAGATGTCATCCTTAGCCACGAAAAAAGACTTGTCGTTATGACTTAATGTATCCACTTCGAAGTTCTCGTCCAGCTTGATGCTGAAGCGCCTATCATCATCTAGGAAGATTACGCATACGCAGCGCTTCGTCTTCGCAGTATTTGCAAATACCAAAATCCTTTTCGTCGTAAGACATTTCCTATGTTCATAGTTAAAACATTAATTGAAAATCGACCGAAGACAACTACCAGGATACTCAACACACAAATCCGGGGCACTCGATATTTCCTACATATTCTGGCACAAGTCATGCCAAAATTCACGGAAAAATACGGCATGACCTTTGCTAAAATAGGACATATCGAGCGCCTGAAATTTGCCGGAACGGAAATGAATCAACACTCCGCCAAAACATAGGCCACTCGGAGGTGTAACATGCAAACATGACCGGCCACTTGGATATTGAGAAACACAAGATATACATTTCAAAATATCTTATAGGACTCAAATTAGCATGCATTCAATAAGTAAAAGTAAATCATATCATGCGTCCCTACATCGTCGAATATTATCACTAATACATCACGAATAGTGTCATACATATAACATCACTAATACAACTAAAACCCTAGCACACAACGGGTATCGGCGCGGGCGGTGGACACCCACAGAGAAGGAACCATCACGGGGTCATAGCTCCAGTGAGATCCCTGGAGAACCTGCCAGGTATTGGAGAACGACCTGTGCTCCAACGCAAACAAGTAGCGACGGACGTGCGTGTCCTCCTCACTGACATGGTGACGCACCACCTCCGCGGAGTCCTCAAGCCTCTGGATCGTCACTGGCCCACGCGACCGCCACCAAAGAAGGTTCGTGTCGATGATAGGCTGGCTCCTCACCAACCTGCGCCCCCCGGTAGGTAGCGCCTCCCAGTACCACCCCGGCGGAGCCCAGTCCCGGACATGGCCGATCTGGTCAAGCAGGTGTCGTCCTCCGCCGACTCGGCAGCGAGGATGCAGGATAGGCATAAATCACGTCGAGGCGGGAAAAATTGCTTTAACTAAAAAATAGCAACAAGTTCTTACTAACTAGTTCTATTAATTCAACTAGTTCTTACTAAAAATAAACTTACTATAAATAAAAATATTCTAATACCTAATTAGTACCTAGTTCTTAATATGCAACTAAAATAAACTTACTATAAATAAAAATAAACTTAATATGCAACTAAAATATACAGAAACCCTAGGCGAGATGAGGTAGGGGAGAGGAGGAGGCGGGCGTGCTCACCTCGGGTGCCTGCTGACGAGGAGGGGCAGGCGGCGGCCGAGGTCGGGTCGGGACGGGTCGAGGCGTCGGGCGGCGTTGAGGTCGGAGGCGGGCGGCGTTGAATCTCTGATCGGGCGGCGTCCGGGCGGCGTTGAGGTCGGGGTCGAGGCGTGAGGGGTGCAGAGATGGGCGGCCGACGGCCACGGCGGCGTAGAGTGGAGAGAGTTGGATTTGGGGAAAGTGGCGTGGGGAAGGACGAACCCGCCCGTGGTTAAGTCGAAGTAGCGATGGCAGCGTTCGAGAAAAGCGCTTTGCTACCTTAGCTTCTAGCGTTGACGATACACGCCATCGCTACTCCTTTCTCTTTTTTCCCTTTTTCATTAGTTTGCTTCACATTTTATTTGTTTCCTTTCACCTTATTCTATTTCTTTCATTTTCAATTACCTTTCCATTTTATTTCCATTTAATTTTATAACCTTTAGCAGCAACGAGTTTACATTAAAGCAGCTTGCTACAAACAACGAGCGGTAGCGCGGTTAAATCATAGATCGCTACTACTATGTGTAGCTTGTGGGCTAAGCCGTGGGAATTTTAGTAATGGCGATATTATGCAGCAAGGCAGCGCTCTTGCTAGATCCTTATCTACAGCGCGGTTAACTAAGGCGCGCTACTGCTAATTAGCACCAGCGTGCTTTTTTGACCCACGCTACTACTAAAGTTCTGTGTATAGGGTTTTCCCTAGTAGTGTCAGTCCACTTCATATGCATGTCGGTCGTTGACCATGTTGACCAGGCCGCGCCGAGAGCACCAGGGCGGTGGACGAAGGCGAGGCCTATGAAGGGAACAACACGGAGGTAGGGAAGACTCGGCAGTTGTTTCCCACGCGGAGGAGTCTGTTGTACTAGGGTTTCTTGGTTCGTCTGCCGTCGTGAGAGAATAACAGCAGGTGTGGGTGAGTAGAGGGATGGCTAGGCGGTGATGGGGTACGGTGGGGCGGTGGGGCTGCTTGGCAGCCTGACCCGACCTTGTGAGGAGGAGGGAGTAGGCAGTCCTGTCGGCGCTTGTTTGAGCAGCTGGAGCAGGAAGAGTAGATATTGAAGAAGCATGAAGGCCGTTGGATGGACATCCAACAGTCACTGCTTGTGCATCAACCTTCTTTCTAGGAAAGCCTCAGATCTGTGGAAAACAGCATACAACCCATCTGCCATTATTTCTAATAATTTACAACCCATTTGCTAATTCTTAAGGTTTTTTTTGGAGCCCATATTCTTTTTGTTAGCATTATAGCCCATATTGTGGCCACGGTTAAAAAATTATATGAAATTTTGCATATTTCGGTGCGGTCCGAACTGTTTTTAATCCCGAAATTTCGACTCACATTCAAACTGATTTTAAAAATAAATGTATATCAATATAAAATCCAAAAAATTCTCCACGCATAAAAATTAATGTAATTTAAAATCTCAAAATGAAAAAGATATTTGAAACTAATTGCGGTTTGATGTGTTTTAAAATGTACAGCCCATTTCTCATTCTTGATAGGCCATTTTCTCGGCCAGCCGAATGAAGCTCTCCTTGTCTTGAAAGATTAGCAGCCCAACAGGCGACAAAGCGACTTACTTGGCAAATCACAAAAAACTGGGCTGTGGCCTTGGACCCGGTATCGGCCTCTCCACGTCTGAGTACTCATCCGATGGTAGTCGTTCGTTGACCACATTGACGACGCCGCGCCGAGAGCACCAAGGCGGTGGACGACGGCGAGGCCTAGGAAGGGGACGACGCGAAGCCGGGTAAGACGCGGCAGTGGATGCCCACGCGGAGAGGAGTATGAGGGTTCACTGGTTCGGCTGCGGCGTGAGGCTGCCGTCGCCCTTGAGAATAACAGGGGTGTGGGTGAGTAGAGGGATACCTGGGCCAGCGGTGGGAGTAGTTGGGGCGGTGAGGCCTCCAGCGGCATCACTGACCCGGCCACGAGAGGCAGGAGCACAGCACGACCGGGCGCTGCTTTGGGCGGCTGGAGCAAGAAGACCAGAGGTTGAAGAAGCACTATGGCCGTTGGATGGACATCATACGGTCCTTTGGAGCTAGAATCGTTCATATTGACTAAGTTGACAAAGCCCTCCGTCCTCGTCAACTTAGTAGGCCCACAAGTCAGCCACCCACTATCGTGGGTCCCAGCTAGCAGGGGGTATTCATTTTTTTGGTGCATAATAAGGAGGCACTTCCTTGCGTGCGAAGATATAGCTGGTGGGTCCAACCTGTCAGCGGGGGAGGGGGGGACGTTTTTTTTCACGAAATACAGAAGCCCTTCCCACGTATAGTGTGTAATAAGGAGGAACTTCCCTTGCGTGCGACCATGGACCTCGTGGGTCCCAGCCGTCAGGCTCTCCACGTACAGTCCTCTTCCAATGACTCTCGTATGTTGACCACGCCGCGCCGAGCGCACTAAGGCGGTGGACGACGGCAAGTCCCCAGACTGGAACGACCCGAAGATGGGGAAGACGTGGCAGTGGAGTCGCAGACGGAGAGGAGTCGGAAACTTGACTGGTTCGGGTGCGGGGTGGGCCTACACTCGATAGAGAATAACAGGAGGTGCGGAGTGGAGGGATGGCCTGGCCGTCGGCGGGGTAGCGTTTATTGAGAGCGCAAAACAACGCCTTGTTGAACGCCCGAAGGCTGGAGCAAGCGGTTCCGCAGCGCTGGGGAAGAAGACGAGAGATTGAAGAAGAATTCTGGCCGTTGGATGTAAATCCAACGCCTTCTTAAACCGACCCATCGGCCCACATGTCGGCCCGATCCATTTGTTTTTAGTCCATTTGGTGGGCTGGGTGAAACAATGATGTAGCATCTATGCAGCCCATTTAAATCACATTTGCATTTTTCTCGAAATCCACGGACTTGCTGGGCTGGGTGAAAATATCATGTTGGGCCAGGCGGAGAAATGTTATAAAAACATAAACACATGATTGCACGTCAGTAAAATCTTTGCAAGCTTATGTATGCAATCACTAGGAGTTAACTTGGCAAGTTATATATAAACAATTATTATTATTATTTTGTAAGAATGTTCAACTTACGAAATAAAATATCATTTTAATTTGATGAGTTAATAGTGCGTGGGTTATTATTATTTTTTAGGCTAGACGTGGGACAGTTGAGTTGGTTCTAGGGGAAAGAACTGGGAGAAAACTCAGTTTACATCAAAAAAGATAGTGGGAGAAAATTCAGAGACCTCTTTGGGTCCACGAGGAGAGGAATATGTTGGGAGGAAGGAGATTCAAAGCACGGGATCCGTGTGAACTAGTTTTTTTATGGACAAGTGAACTAGTTTACATACATAAGCAAATAGCCACTAAAAAAGCAATAAGGTTAATGGGTTCTTAAAAGAAATATTTCGGACAAAACAGATAATTACGACACATAGGCTAATGCATGAAACACTCAGATGATAAAGGTGCTTATAAACAGATAAAGTACAACATCTAGAACTTCCTGACACGCTTGATCATGACATTGCGGCGGTCCGTGTACTCGTCGATTCACGGGAAGCGAACCGCCCTCATGTCCAAGATCTGCTGTACATGTCGTAGCATGCGTATGCGTCCTTGGCCGCGTAGGTTATGTAGGCTAGATTCAGGAGGTACCTCCCACGTGTTCAGATCGTCTTCTTTCATGTTGGCGTATCGTGGGTCGATGATGGTCTCAATGAGGTTAACCACGGAGTCCTTCTCACGCCCGTTCTTTGATGATCTTGTATTGCTTACGGATGTCGACAAGCTTGTTGCACCGGATGGCGAATCGTCGCGTTCTTCCTTCTCTCCACCGTAGCGAAGGTGCGATCGACCTTTGCCGATGAAACGGGCGAATGCTCCAGAACCTGGTGCAGCCATAGGACTGAGGCGAGGCAGAGCTTCACCGAGTCCGTATCATTGGTGTATATCATATTCAACTTGGTGCAGCCATAGGACTGAACGGTGAACTAACTCCTTGCTGAAGTCCATATCCAGTGAGCTCACCCTCGGATCGCCATTGGAGTCTCTTGAGTGAACGAGAGTGTGTAGGCGGCGAAGATTCGTTTTCAGCTCTTGGAGAACTGGATTCAACGATAAGCTAAGTGTGTGTACAGCCGACAACGATTACTACCCTCCCTCGTCCGCTGCACGCCCGGCGGAAGATGCACCCTCGGCGCATTCAAACGCCTCCATTAAGAAACCTACTTCGCCACACGTCGGTTCACGGCGGAGTCAGTATTGGTCTTGTAATAACAGGAGTTAGTGGTCACTTTACTTAAATTTAATTAGCTTTAATAGAAATTTATACTTAAAACAAGCAATGCATTGGCTCGTTCTATCAGTGCCACGGGATCAACATGCACAACAATTAGAATTATTATTCTCAGGACGCACACGATCAACACATTTGTCGCACTTTCACAAAGATAATATTACCAAGCTTGAACTGTTTGTTATGGTTGCTGTCCTCTGCATCATCATGCCGTGTTTCCCAGCTTGCAAGATTCAGAACCAACAAATAAGATCCAAATAATAAGTACAACAAAGATGCCTACACATCTCATTGATTCCCAGCTTGCAAGATTCAGAACCAACAAATAAGATCCAAATAATAAGTACAACAGAGATGCCTACACATATGATTGATTCCCAGCTTGCAAGATTCAGAACCAACAAATAAGATTCAAATAATAAGTACAACAAAGATGCCGACAAATCTCATTGATTCCCATCTTGCAAGATTCAGAACCAACCCATTAGAGCCTTTTGATAAAGTGAATGTCGGGATTAAATCCATCTTGGCTAGCCATGTCATACAATCGAAGAACTTGGTGAATGCTCTTGACCGTCACAACATCTATAGTTGAGTATTCCCGTTTGCACAGCATGTTTGCACAGCACAAACAAGGAGACAGGAGAGCATGATTTCACTTTAATAGCGGCCTCCTTGAACTCAACCTCCAGCTCCACTAGGATGAGGTCCGCCTAGAGTTCCATGATTCAATTCATGCGCCTTTTCTGCGGTTCACCTGAAATGAAGCAAAGATTGCATCATTCAGCTAGCAAGAAGTACTTGCTCTTGTGAGCTGGCAGGTTCTTCTTTAGTAGTTGCACTAAAATTGAGGAACATTAAGGTTGGCTGTCCGGCTCATGTAAGGTGCAACTATAATTTTCTTATCCTTTTGTGCAGTTCCACTAAAATAAAGTGCCATTGTGGTGTGATGATGGCTCCATCTTGCAAAGGCTAATAAAATGTTGCACGAGATTACCAGCAGAACTTGACGGAGATTTTGGAAACTCCAATCACCATTTTGTGCAGTTCCACCAAAATTGAGAGATGTTGCCCATGTGACATTTTAGTTGAACTGCACAAGACACTCATTCCAAAAAAAAGTGTTTTGTGCAGTTCACCAAAAGGTCACAATAGCAACAAGGTGAAATGGATATCCCTATCTGCACAAAATGATAGAAAGTAAACAGTTGCTGGTCAATAAGAATATACAAAACATATACAAAATGAAAAGAAGCATCTTAATTATGTTCATGGCAATCACGCAAGGACAGTAGAAATTTTAAAGCGTCAGCAATGCTTCATGTTACCAGAAGCATTACGATCAACAATGAGATTCCTCAGATATGAAATTACTTTAATGGTGGCATTGCTTGTTTACCAGACACAGTAAATCAACAGCAGCTATAGAGTTGGTTTAAGGGCATGGGACCGTGGGGACACCAGGACACTCAGAAGCGTAAAGGAGCAACTTACTTATCATACTGGGGAAAATAGCAGGAGTGCCATTTGTAACACAGTTTAATTGCATCTTATCACTGGAGGCATTAGATTAAATATAACACTGGTTAGACATGTCCCTAAGGTAACAATGTGATCGCTTAATTTTACATGCGCCGTTACATTAACAAGGGCAAAAGGTTGGTATAAGGACATGCGACAGTGGATGCATCAGCACAATGTACCTACAAGGAGGAATAAAGTGGTGATGCCGAGCTTGTTCACGCTATGTGAGGGCAGCAAACCTAATCCTGGAGACCTTTTACTATGTGAGGGCAGCAAATCTAATCCTGGAGACCTTTTACTATGTGAGGGCAGCAAATCTAATCCTGAGACCTTTTACTATGTGAGGGCAGCAAATCTAATCCACGAGACCTTTTACTATGTGAGGGCAGCAAATCTAATCCTGAGACCTTTTACTATGTGAGGGCAGCAAATGTAATCACAGGAGACCTTTTACTATGTGATGGCAGCAAATCTAATCCTGGACATACTACATTGACTTGTCCACCACCCGCCACTTTCTATCCTTTTTTCAACCAATAATAGATCTGTTCCTTATCCAGTTTGTACTGTGTTTTCCCATTATTTCCCTTTTCAACCAAGATACCGGTTGGGTATCCTGTCTCTACTACTTTCACCATATTATTTCTTCTTTGAATCAAGTCCTAGATTCATGCTACAACTTTCCCCCCTTTCTTCGTTGTTTAACAAAGCCCTAGATTCGAATGCATGAAGTAGCTTTACCTCTAATAATACTAAAAATTTAGGTGGCTTTGGAAGAGCTGATGGGAGTAGAAAAAGATGCACATGCAGACACGTGGGGAGCTGGGGCAGTAGAGCAAGGCCGCTTTCGAAGAACTTATACCTGAGGATCACCGAGATGTTGGCGAGGGCAGGTCGGATCTGCGGACAATACGGCAGGTCGCTCGGTGAGTAGAGAGAATGAATAGAGCAACCCTAGTAAAGCAAGCGCTCAGGCCCTGCGTCCATATATAGTGGAGTGATTATCTTTTTTCTCTCCACAACAAGCGTTTCAATTTGTGTACGTGGCATTAAAGAAAAGAAACTCTCTATTTAAGGTGACTACTCTACGACTCCTACTTACTACTACAGTACTACCTCCGTCCTGGTTTATAGGTCCCTTTTATAGTTTGTGCCAAATTTTGACTAAAGATTTAACTAACAAAATGTTAATGCATGTCAAGAAACATTATCTCATTGGATTCGTATTTGAACATAGTTTTCAAAAATATAATGTTTGGTGACATGCGTGAACATTTTTTTAGTTTAATCTATGGTCAAAATTTGGCACGAAATACAATGGGGACCAATAAACCCGGACAAAGGTAGTATTGTTCACTTGTGCTCCCCGCCCCTCCATTCATTGAACAACCCCACGAGTGAATAAACATACAGTAAGTACTGTATTTATATAGAAAGAACAAGCTCAAACTATTTTCACGTAGTTAAAAGTTGAGGGCGGGGCTTTTCCCGGGCAATACGCGCAGCAGTTTTCGGGTAGGCGGTTTGACAGGGAGGCGAGGAGGGTGAGCGAGTGGGGCAATGTGATTTGACGGTGCATTACTGCTGGAAAGACTTGTCATATGACGACTCACTATAGTCATGAATTACTGGCGCTCCGACCGGGGTGATGCCCCCCTTCCGTGCCGCGCTCTAATCTGGTGCATGACACGTCGACCCGGATGCTGGCTCTCCCACATGTCGGAGTAGTAAGAAGGAGCAAAGAATGATGCGGTATATACTAGTACTACTCCCTCCATTTACTTATACAAGGCCACTATGGAATATACATTTTGCATCTATACAAGGCCACCAACAGTAATCGAGGCAAAATTAATGATATTTTCTCGTACTAGCAACTTTTTTAATAGTTACATGCATGAAGTCATAATGACAGTCAGCTACTTCCTCCACTCAGTTTTCTTGCATGCATGTGGGGTAATAATGATCCCAGTAAATGAAAAGAAAATCTGACTTGCAAAGGAGACATTAAATTTTACATTGGTACCTGTAATTTGAGTTTGTGGCCTTGTATATAAAAATGGAGGGAGTATACTACTCCCTCCATTCCTAAATATAAGTCTTTGGAGAGATTTCACTATGGACCATATGCGGAGAAAAATGAGTGAATCTACACATAAAATGCATCTATATACATCTGTATATGGTCCACAGTGAAATATCTACGAAGACTTATATTTAGGAACGGAGGGAGTACTACTCAGGTCGGAGGAGTGCGAACCACGGCAGCCCAGTGAACTAGCGGTGCGAACCACGGTAGCCCAGTGAACCAGTAGTAGAAAACAATGTGGTGATATGGCCAAAAAAACAATGTGCTACAGTCCACCTTTGTAGCATGTACGATAACACTCCTCTTTGTTTGGATCCCTGAGTTAGAGCTAGTTTGTGTTGAAATAGCCTCAAATTATCGAAACAAGAGGGGTTAGTTTGAGCTAGTTTTCTCTAACCCAGCTAAAAAAACTAGCCCGGTGGAGATTTTCTAATTGGGTTAGTTATCCTCGGGCCCACTAAAGGAGAACTAAAAAAATCTCACCTGCCCGCACCAGATCGCTCCCCTAAAAAAATCTCACCTGCCCGCACCAGATTGCTCCCCCCTCTCGCACGACTCCTCTCTGTTCCCCATAGGGCCGCCCACCCAAGCGCCGCTCGCCCTCTCTCTCCTCCGGCCGCCCTCTCCTTCCGGCCTCCGCCGCCCTACTCCGGCCGCCCTCTCCCTCCGACCTTCGAAGGTCGCCCCGCTCCCCCTTCACCAGTCGTTTTTCTCCCTCTGTCGTGCGCGGCGGCGGCGCATCTACCAGGGAGGTCGCGAGAGGGGTGAGTTTGTTCGTTCCTTCTCTGTCTCACGGCCATATCATTGATCTTGCTTGCTCTAGCGCTAATTCTGATTTGGAAAAGTAGATCATGATCAAACTTGCTATAGATTTGTGGTGCACGCATGGAATTGTTTGATGCTCCTTGAGGAGGTAATAAATCTTTCTAGAGGCCCAAAGATTCAGGTCACCTTTCTAGGTATTTCAATTTCAGGCTTGCATTATTTGTAGAGGCCCAAAGATTCAGTTCACCTTTCTAGGTATTTCAATTTCAGGCTTGCATTGTTTCTAGAGGCCCAAATATTCAATTCACCTTTCTAGGTATTTCAGTTTCAGGCTTGCATTATTTCTAGAGGCCCAAAGATTCAGTTCACCTTTCTAGGTATTTCAGTTTCAGGCTTGCATTATTTCTAGAGGCCCAAAGATCCAGTTCACCTTTCTAGGTATTTCAGTTTCAGGCTTGCATTATTTCTAGAGGCCCAAAGATTCAGTTCATCTTTGTAGGTATTTAAGTTTCAGGCTTGCATTATTTCTAGTGGCCCAAAGATTCAGTTCACCTTTCTAGGTATTTCAGTTTCAGGCTTGCATTATTTCTAGAGGCCCAAAGATTCAGTTCACCTTTCTAGGTATTTAAGTTTGAGGCTTGCATTATTTCTAGAGGCCCAAAGATTCAGTTCACCTTTCTAGGTATTTCAGTTTCAGGCTTGCATTATTTCTAGAGGCCCAAAGATTAAGTTCACCTTTCTAGGTATTTTAGTTACAAGCTTGCATTATTTCTAGAGGCCCAAAGATTAAGTTCCCGATCGGTGCAAGCGGCCCTGCTACCCATGCCGGTGTTGACCTCAACTTCAAGGGTCAAGGCGGGAGGGTTCGGGGCTTGGGCTCTACATAGCCTTCCTCCAGGCGGCGATGGCGAGCTCCTCCCTCGGTGCGTGAGGGGCTCCGGGCTCCCTCCCTATCGTGAGCGACTTGGTGATGAGTTAGCTCATTCTTTGTTTCATGAAGTGTTTTTTATTTTGTGAAGCTTGATTGACGACTTGTATGTTTAAGTGGGATATCTCATTTGTATGGACAAAGTAAAAATTATCATGTTTTGCATGCTTGATTTGTATAGATGGTTCGTTTATGTCAATTGTGAGCGGGAGGAGGCCATAGAAGAGCCGGCCACACCAAGAGGGTGCTTGGATCCAAGGGACTTATTTTAGTCTGACTAAAAATAGGGTCCAAAGTAGTCAAACGATTGAGATAGAGCATTTATTGTCAATCTAACCCTGCCATCCATACACCTCTTTGGTTTAGAGTTAGTTCAGGGTTAGAATCTAACTCTAACCTCTAACTGAGTTAGATTTCTCCTCATCTCGGTTCATCGCCATCATACTTTCCCCATTCCAGTGTTTTCAGTATCCTATGAATCAAAGAGGCCTTTTTTTTGGGAAAAATCAAAGAGGCCCTTAGACTGGTTTAGGTCCGGTCATTTTTTATAAACGTGTTATGTCCAAAATTTAATGAACGTGCTCTAGTTTCCACGAAAATAATCCGGTTTCATGTAGTAATTCATTGATTTATTTATTCTTCTGTGGGGGGTTTGCATGTAATTCGTGAGGTCTGAAATGTAAAGTACCCCGACATATGCTCCGAGTCGTGCATGCACTACGACCCAGATGCTCTATGTCCCACAGGTCGGCGAATGGGAGCAAGTGGAAATAGCCTAGGAGTACTTATAGGAGGATAAATGCGTGAAAAAATATGTACTGTGAAGCGTAGCCGCGGTTCGAAAAGGAGACCTAAAGTGATGATAGCTATACGTCGCACGCACCCAACTAGTGGTACTAGACATACGACTAATTTTTCCCTCAAAAAAAAAGAGGCACAAGTGCTTAGTACTCCTATTCTATAAACACGAGTCCCATCTGACAATAGCGTCCGTGCTACAGCTAGCTCTCCTCCCTCGTTTCTCTCTTCTAATTCTAAACTCGGCCGACGCCCGGCGGGTGGGGTGGGTTTGCTCAACTGCGGCCCACCTTATAGTGAAAACGTTACGACTAGAATAAAAAATGCCATATACTCCCTCCGTTCATAAATATAAGCCTTTTTAGATACTAGTTCAAATGGAATACAACATACAGATGTATGAAGACATAGTTTAGAGTGTAGATTCACTCATTTTACTCTGTATGTAGTAGTCACTTGCTGGAATCTTTAGAAAGACTTATATTTGGGAACGGAGGGAGTACTATACTAATAAAACATTAGGGCCACGAGGCACAAAGGTGCTGGTTACAGGAGGCAAGAAGAAGAGATGCATCCATCAACGACATCCACCTCCTCGACTCGAGGCGCCCGGCCTTTGAGCAGCGCCTAAGTAGCAGCGGCTTTCATGGCCAGGTCGGCGTGCTCGAACAATGGCGTCCAAAGATTCCAGCCGCTGGAAGAAGGCCAACGTATTTCTGTCCTCGCTTCCCTTGTAGTGGCCTATGTAGACGATTTCCTCGTAGACGTGGATGTGCAGGTCGACAGTTTCTTGCATGGCGAGGCGCTGCGCGGCGAGCGCAGCCTCGAGGTGCACATTCTTCGTCGCGACCTCCGGCACCTGCAGGGCCACCAGGGCTTGAAAGAGTTCGTCACCATGTCGGCCGATGAGGGTGGCAGGCAATGAGGAGCCTAGACGCGCGGGCTGGAGCAGTACGACAAGGTCGTGCGTGTGCTTCTTGACGGCGGTGAACTTGCGGATGGAGTTGACCATCATGTCGTCCATGCGAGAGGCGAAGCCGGCGTCGGCGAGGGCTATGATGCCTGCGGTCGCCAGCACCGTCTGGAAACGCCGCGCGGTGCAGGGCCGCATGCCGGTGCCATGGATGATTTGGCACAGCCGACTGCCGCTCGCGTCCATCGCCTCCATAGGTGCTTGTGGCTTCTGGTCACTTGGTCTTGGATTGGAGTGAGTAGTGTTGCGCAGAGACTTGGGAGTAGATGGATTGGAGTGGTGCGCCTTTATTATATGAGAGTCCAAACTCTGTTGCATTCACATCGTCGGCTCTAGTCTGCTTCTCCAATTAATTCCCTCTGCATGTAATTGAGGATGCATCATTGACCGTTCAACGTCTCGGGAACCACTACCCTGTTCCTCCTTGGCATTCAAGCACCTATGGACCCGTCATCGACGAGGTGCCTATGGCGACTTCGTAAATTTCAAGATGATAGTGCCGTGCATGTGTGCGTTCATAGGGGTGAGTGTATTCGCGTGTATATGAGCGCTTGCGTCTGTACTGTGTCAACAAAAAAACAATGTAAATGCGTGCCAAAAAGAGACTAGTCAGTATACTCAATATTGTGCACCTCGGAGAGGAAAACGATAGAACTAGTACGTATTTATTTACAGTGCAGATTCACTCATTTTGCTCCATATGTACTCCGTCTCGGTATAGTCTAGTCACTTGTTGAAATCCTTAGAAGGGCAAATACTCCTTTACGGTTTCTGAGGGCTATACTAGCAAGTAGTTGTATGTACTAGTACAATAGTGGGCTCACATAGCAATTTTGTCTAATGCAAGAGCCTGGCTATATGCATGCTCCAATGTTCGCAACTCCAACGTTCGGTTTGTGCTTGGCTCTTCGCCTCTTCGAGAAGACGAACAATGATGTTACTACTCCTGCTTCTACAGTGTCGAATCCACTGCTGCATGTCCGTCCACCGCGAGCAGGACGGATAGCTTGTTGTAGAAGTACTACTAAGCAAAAGCCTATCCTCGTTTGCGAGCAACAGTGCGCATGGGCGAGGGAGAAGGCGTGTAGTAAAATCAAGCTTCTCCTCGTTCTACGAGTTGACGCGACACATCATAGCACTGGCCCCACATGCTTGCCTCTAAACTTGGCTGAAAGACCCGCAGTGTACAATATATTTGATGCAACCTCTAACATTTACCCACAACAAATTAAAATATATGTGGCGTATGCATCGTTCTGATGCAGAGGCCGGGGCCTCTAACATTTACCCACCACAAATTAAAATATATGTGGCGTATGCATCATTCTAATGCAGAGGCCGGGGAGTCCCCCCTTTTCCAAAGAAACAAATTAAAATATATATTCCTATCTTGACCAGATGAGCGTGAAAACTACAATCACCGGGTGTGGTGGTAGGGCGGAAGACTATTTTAATTTAAAAAAAACTTCGAGACGGCCACATAGCATGGAGCCGACCACAACGATTTTAAGCTTACAGGTACGGTACACGCTATCTAGACTACTCTACACATGAAACTGCCACACGAGCGTCCGGGCTGCGCTTGGCTCTTCGCCTCTTTGGGAAGTTGAACAATGAAGGTGTACTACTGCACTGGAGGAGTACTACAGTACGCTTCTGGCCATCTGACACCGATTGAACTGCTGCATGTCCACCTCGTGCGGGAGGGAGAGCGTGTAGCGAAAGCTTCTCCTATTCTTGCCAGCCACCACGCTCATGGGCGAGGGAGGGACGCTCCTGTCTTTGCATGTATGACAGGTGGGCCCGAGAGGTGTGTGGCCAACCTGTCATGCAGCCAAAGGCAGGTGCAGTTAAGTCCGCAAGGGAGAGGATAATCAAACTTATCGTTGATGTACGAGTTGACGCGACACATCAAAGCACTGCACTCGACATGTTTCAATAATTTGCGTTTACCGATGCATTAATTACAATGCATGCATGCATGTCGTGACTCTTCTTTTGATAGTACTTGCATGTGTTAATTTAATGCGCCTTGAAGTAGTACTCCCTCCGTTCCTAAATTATAAGTCTTTGTAGGGATTCCATTATGAATTACATACGGATGTATATAGATGCATTTTAAGTGTGGATTCATTCATCTCGCTACGTATGTAGTCCACCTAGTGAAATCTCTATAAAGACTTACTCCCTCCGTTCGGAATTAGGCTGGTCATAGTGGGGAGTAACTTAGACTAGTAACATGCATACGTTACTAGTCTATGTTACTACCTCTATAGTGCATAGTATCATAGATTAGTAGTATCATAGATGGTCCCATTTATTGCCATGCATGACACATAGTAGCACCATATTTATTATGTTACGATATCTACCTATGTTACTATAACCATCTCTCTCTTCTTTAATTTCCTGCCACATAAGCATGTTTGCGAGTCCCAAGTGCATGATACTACTTATGTTACTCCCACTATGGCCAGCCTTACTTGTCGCGAAAATGGATGTATCTAGACGTATTTTAGTTCTAGATACATCCATTTCTGAGACAAGTAATTCCGAACGGATGGAGTACATTTAGGAACGGAGGGAGTATAAAATATGTGACGGTAAGCTTTGTAATATCCCGGCCCAAGTCGAGAGATGGTTGTGCACGAGGAGGGCGAGATCATGCAGACTGAACAGGAAAAGGACTAGACGATGGAGCTCTCTAAGGTCTTGATGGACCTCACCGTGCTCCACTGCCCCTTGTGCCTCCGCCCCTTGGCGCCTCTAGTGTATGAGGTTCGAATACACCTCGTCCGTTCGGTTGATTGAGCAAGGTGCAGGTTTCTTGATTGATGTGCCGTTGGATTGATTTCTGCAGTGCAAGCGAGGGCACCTGGCCTGCGCAGACTGCCGCGTCGAGCGCCCCGAGAACCAGCGGCAGTGCCAGAAGTCTTGGCCTTGGCGGTGGCTTTGGCGTGCGGAACACGGCGGTGGACTCCGTCCTTTCGTCGGTGAGGGTGGAGTGCCCGCACGAAGGCTATGGGCTCTCGTCACTTACCACAAGCTTCGCCGATCACCGGGCGTGTGTCGCTCGCGCCACCGCAAATGCCCCGTGCCCGTCTGCGGCTACGAAGGCCCGCCGCCGACGCTCTACCACCACGTCAGCACCGCGCATCCCATGCCCGTGCACAGGATCCAGTACGACAAGGTGCTCCAGCTGCAAGTGCCACTGTCAGAGCCACGGCTCTTGCTGTTCACGGAGGAGGACCGTCGTGCGTTTTTCTTGGTCGGCGGCGTGCTCGACATCAGCGTGCCTATCGCCGTGTCGGTCGTCTGCATCAGAGCGGGGGCGTCCCCACTGTCACACTACTTGGCCAAGCTGTGGGCAGACGGCCCGCCAGGGGAGCCCAAAGGCACGACCGACACCGTCAAGGTGGAAATGGTGGTGACAAGCAGCAAGGATCCCGGCGACGTCGACGTGCAGGAGCTGACCTTCTTGATGGTTCCACCCAAGCTGCTGGCCGGGGCTAAGCTTGTGTCCCTCCACATTCAGATTGACAAGCTCACGTACTTAATGTTTCGACAGTGCCTTCTGTTTATCTTAGTAATATGATAATATAGGGATTACCTTGGTCTACTTTAGCTTAAGAAATGGTGGGTTTTGGTGGCGATGCAGCAATTAATTCGACATCAGATCAGTAATTTCCAACAGTCGAACGGATATTTTGTGTATGCATTGGATATAAAGTTCCTTTGGGTAAGAAGTACTACTTGTCATCAAAATGGATAAAAGGAGATGTATGTAGGCGTATTTTAGTTCTAGATACGTGCCTTTTATCCATTTTGATGACAAGCACTCCTCCATTCCACAATACATGCCTTCCATTTGTCAAAATATAGATGTATCTAGACATGTTTTAGTATATAGGTACATCCATGATAGAGCCAATCGGATGGTTGAGAACACTACAATTAAGTAGCTACAGATGCGTGTGTGACTCCCGGATGCACGAGCCGGGGTCATCATCCTCCTTTTCGAGAAAAAACAGGCAGCGTGTGTGAGAGGGCGAGTGCGTGTGTGCACCTCTTCTCTTCTGTATAACGTACTACTAAACTCAGAGTACAAGTTTTTGTGGGTGGCACGATGGTGCGTGCGAGAAGTCCCGACAGATAGGTTTAATGCGTCTGAAAAAAAGACTAGCCTAGAGCTCGCCACGCGGCTATTCCTGTCGAACTCCCCATTAACCGTAAGATATGTATACGACGGTGCCAGTTATTGCACGTACACAGAAGTACTCCCTCCTTTCCGGTTTATGGTGAGTGGTGGAATATTTTTTGTAGTTTGCAAAAGCACCTAATTAATGCTCTTGTTTTTCTAAAAAAATTATGTTTATCAATGCATTAATTGCAATGCATGCATGCATAAAGTACATGCATTGGTCAAATTTCTCTTAATACTTGCATGCAATGATTTAATGCACCTTGGAATTTGAACATGTGTTGGGGAACAACCAAATTGAGCCTTATAAAATGGAAAAACTAAAATTTTGAGATAAGCCCTATAAAACCGGAAAGGAGGGAGTAGAAAAAGAAGTACTCCATCCGGGAATAGTGCCGCACTTCGAAACTAGAACCGTCAATAAATTTTGAGCCTGCGTCTCGTCACGTTCCAAATTGCTCCACGCTATATTGAATTGCAAACCTGTTCACAGCGATCACAACTTAAACGGTTTCCCACTTAGGAGCGTATTAGTACCACGCTATATTGAATTCCAAACCTGTTCACACCGATCACAACCTAAACGGTTTCCCACTCAGGAGCGTATTAGTACTCGGTTATAAATACTAGTATGCCAAGATGACTGCACATTCCTCCTCAACTCCTCATCCACAAAAACAAACAAGTCATTCAGCATCCTTCCCTTCCGTCTGCCATGGCCAGCGTGAGTTCTGGGTCAAGAGATTGCCACCAGGGAGAGGCGAGCATGGAAGCGGAAGCACGAGAGATGTCCCGCCTGCGAGAGCAGCCGACATGTCCGCCGCTGAAGTAGCAACACATAGGTCCCGGCGATGCTGAACCAGCACGGAGGTCCCGCCAGCGCCGTCAATGCAGACTGGTCCGCCACGCAGCGGAAGCAGCAGAGATGTCCCGCGCCGCCTGGGAAAATTTCTCGCGGGCAGGCGACGACTGTTATAGGCGCATGCATGCGATCGTCCATAGCTAGATGGATCAGATCTCCGGCTTGGTGAGATTGCAGGACGACGTGAAAGTCTCGTTTGAACAGGCTACCGGCGTCATCCGACAACTAAGGGAGGGAAATGAGAGGCTCCGGGCCGAGCGCGACCTGCTGAAGGAAGATCGTCCGAAGTGTAGACCAGCAGGAGGAGACCAGTGCCTTGTTGAAGAGGACCGGTGTCATCGTCAAGAAACTTATGGACGAGAATGACATGCTCCGCAACGAGCGCCAAAGGCTGGCGGAGGAATCCGTGGATGTTCTCAAGCAGCGTCTTTAGACGCGAAAAGAGCTCATCGTCGCTTCGCCCAGAGACTAGTTCCGCTGCTGCTGACAACGCATCAAGAAAGTAGAGATCAGTGAGCGGATCCTTGTCTTCCTTCTTCTTTTGCCCTTGTGTATTTCGGGCGTAGCCGCATGTGGCTTTTTAATTATCTTTCTAATTATGTAAGACAATTAATCGTCCTTATCTTTCTGTGGAAGATCAATGTTGCGAGGCTGGAATGAAGAAAACTCTTGTTGTGGCGACCCTGGCGTTGCTGTTCTTCTAGTTGCTGTTGGGCTTCCTTCAGTTTTCTGGTTTCTTTTGATGTTAATCGGTTTAGGATGTGGATTGTGTCGTCGGTTGTGAAATGTTGGGTTCTAGCGCGGATGTTTGGCCTTTGTTGGCCTCTTGGGATGTTGCGATTTCAATCTGGTACTCCCTCCGTCTCATAATGTAAGACGTTTTTTGACACTATACTAGTGTCAAAAAGCGTCTTATATTATGAGACTGGGGGAGTAGCTTTTAGTCGTTCGTGTTAGGCTGGAGTTGTGCTGAACTTCTTGTGAATTGTGGTGCTTTTCAGTAATGAAAATCGGAAGGGGCAAGCCCTTCTTTGATCAGAAAAAATCGTCCTTATATATTCATCGGTCTTGCTATAAGTCATGATAGATGCTATATAGGTCCGTCGGATCTTACATCAAGATCCGTGCTTTCAGATTTTCTTTTCTCTCTTAAATCTCAGTCGAGTGAGACATAGCCACGCCATTAAACATAGGCTCGGGCGCCATTAATGGAGACCTTGGGAGAGAGGTGGACGGCAGATGGAGGTCAAAGGGCTCTCCTCCCGATAAGCACACGCAGGGGTCTGATCGCATGCCTCTCGTACTCAAATAGCTACCCTGCATGGCGCCTCCTAGCTAATAAAAAATGGGGACACGTGGCGGCACGTTAATGGTACTAGTAAGTAGAACGCCCACGGTTTCAATAATACTTGTGTTTCCGATTGTAACGTGACAGCACTTGTTCCAAAATGATTATGTTGATTATTAATGTCTGCGCCTTCGCAAATCGGACTGCAAATTTACCACAGCATGTTGGTGCCATGTCATGGCACCAAGTCAAGTTTCATTATTTTCATGCGTGTTTTGGATTTACAGGAATTAAAAAACTAAGTTTCTCAATTTTTCCAACCCAGCCACGACGCCGAGAATTTTGAATTTCATTCCCATTTCTTGCATGGAACCTAGAAATTTACCCGAGGACACACATGTGATTTTCAACCAACTTTGGTGCACTTTGGAACATGTGCTTGTATCTCAAATTTGAATTATGCGCATAAAGGTGACACGTTCCTCCCAAAACCACGAGCCTTCTTGAGAGAAGCTCCGATTTGCAAGCTTATACCAAAATTTGTTCCTATTCGGCCAATTTTTTACCACGGCACGGTCCTACCATGACATGAAACCATGCCAAGTTTCATGATTTTAAAACCAAGTTTCTCAATGTTCTCGACCTAGCCACGATGCCCAGATGTTTGAATCTTATTCTCATTTTTTGCATTGGAGTAGAAATTCACCCGAGGACACAAATGTGATTTTTCAACCAACTTTGGTGCACAGGAGCACGTGCTTGTAGTTCAAATTTGAATTATGCACATTAAATGACCAAAAACTCAATTAATGTGTAAATAAGGCCAAACGAAGCTGGAATAATTCCAAAATTTAACAGGGCACTCATGTAGTTCTATGTTGCCTTTGTAAATAAACTCAAGGGGGACAACGTATATCGTTTCACAATCAAAGGTGACATGTTCCCTCTCAGAACCACGAGCCTTCTTGAGAGAAGCTTCGGTTTGCAAGAAGCTTATACCAAAATCTGTTCCTATTCGGCCATTTTTTTTACCACAACATAGTAGTACCATGACATGACATCCATGCCAAGTTTCATGATTTTTGGACGTGTTTTGGATTTACAAGAATTTTAAAACCAAGTTTCTCAATGTTCTCGGCCAAGCCACGATGCCCAGATCTTTTAATTTTATTCTCATTTCTTGCATGGGACCTAGAAATTCACCCGAGGACACAAATGTGATTTTTCAACCAACTTTGGTGCACGAGAGCATGTGCTTGTAGTTCAAATTTGATTTATGCACATTTAACTCAATTAATGTATAAAAAACGACAAACGAACCCGGAATAATTCCAAAATTTAACATGGCACTAATGTATTTCTATGTTTCCTTTGTTAAGAAACTCAAGGGCGGGGCAGCGTATATCGTTTCACACTCAAAGGTGGCATGTTCCCTCTTAGAACCACGAGCTTCCAAATCGGCCCAATTTTTTACCACAGCATGTTAGTGCCATGACATGACACCATGCCAAGTTTCATGATTTCCAGCTGAGTTTTGGATTTACATGAATTTCAAATCTAAGTTTCTCGATGTTCTCGGCAGAGTCAGGACGCCCAGATGTTTGAATTTCATTCTCATTTCTTCCATGGGACCTAGAAATTCAACCAAGGACACACATGTGATTTTTCAACCCACTTTGGTGCACCGGAGCATGTGCATGCAATTCATATTTAGATTATGCACATTAAAAGTCTAGAAACTCAATTAATGTATAAAAAGGCCAAATGAACCTGAAATAATTCCAAAATTTAACAGGGCACTCATATAGTTCTATGTTGCCTCTTAAATAAAATCAGGGGGGAGGAGCGTATATCATTTCACACACAAAGGTGACACGTTCCCTCTCAGAACCACGAGGCTTGTTGAGAGAATCTCCGGCTTTGCAAGAGGCTTATACCGAAACTTGTCCCAATTCAGCCAAAAATTATACGTATGAAAGCAGGGTTTAGATTATCCCGAACATCTCTCTACCTAGACCAATAATGTACTATGATTTGAATTCAACATAAAATGGATACAAATATTTGAATTGGAGAGCGTATGGTACATGTAGTTCATAGTGAAATATGATTACTGCTATATGCAAATCTTTTTGTTATCAAGATAATATTTAAATTATTGTATAACTTGACAACAATCGTATTCAAATAAGGAAAATTGATTCAAATTTAGTCCATATGGTAAGCGACAATATATATGTTCACATGGTGGAGTAAAATGTTCATATATGATGGAAGATCAAAATGTACGACTACATCAATTATAAACCGCAAGGTCACCTAATGATATGTTCGAATTCAACATAACGTGGATTCAAAAATTGAAATTCGAGATCATGGCATCTGTAATCATATAAAAAGGGACATTACTCTTTCTTTGGTGGGAATTGATTTGTTTTTTATTGTTGTTGAGGGAGGTGTGAATCGATTTGGTACTGTGCAGGGTAATCTTGTTCTCCCGATTTTTTACATTTTTCTTGTAGTTTTTCAATGGCATCTATAGCAATATAGTAAAAGAGGACATGACTCTCTTGTGTCTTGTATGATTTTTTTACACGTTAAGTTTGTTCTGCCGAACAAGGAATCCGCACCTTGTTATCCCGAAATTTTCAAGCTCGAGTAGCTTTAGTCTCACCTGCTTTGAAACTCCCGCTTATTCAACCCGACCCGCGCCTTGTTATCCGAAATTTGGACGCGCGCGAGAACTCCCTCCTCATCCGAAATCGCTCCCGCAGCCCAGACACACGAAATCCCCCTTCTACCCCTCAGCAGGAAATGAAGCTCCACGTCACGGTGTCAATACTGGTGGGGGTATGCTGATAACTTACCCTACATTTCGGACAAACGCGTCCCTAAGCTTGGCTCCCCCTCCCCCTTCGCCCCCCATTTGTACACCGAGGCCGCCAAAACCCTTGAAACCCCACGCTCCTCCTTGGCCTCCCGGCCCGCCAGCGGAGACTCTTCCCCGACTACGTCGTCCACCGCAACAGCTCGCCGTCCCTCATCCACCGCACCGGATGAGGATCCGTTGTCGATCTCGTCGTCTCGCCAGATCAGCCGCCCCGTCCTCCACCTCCAAGGAGCTGCCCTGATGTTTGCCTCGTCTATCGCGCCACCTCAATCCCCATAGCATCGTCTTGACCTGCCGCACCGGAACCGCAGCACCATCACCAATTCCTCCGATGAAGCCGAGGCCGACTCGGCGCCACCAAGGAGGTTCTGCACTCACCGCTGCATTTTATCTTTTATTCGATCTCACGGGGCTGCCGGTGCTCGATACCGAGCAGACATGGCGTCTCCATCGACGGCGCCGTCGTCGGCCACATCATCCACGGCGTCTCTCCCCCATGTCGTTGCTTCCTCGGCGGCGACTTCCACAACGGCACTAGCTGCAGCTGCTCCGGCTCTCGCTCGCGCTGCGGCTCTGTTCTTGCTGTCGGTCGCGCTGCTGCACTGCTCCTGCTTTCGTTCGTGCTGCTGCTCTGCTCTTGCTCTCGCTTGCGCTGCTGCTGCTGCACGACCTCCGGCAGCTACAGGAGTTGCTGCTTTAGCACTCGCTCGCGATGCTACTGCACGACTTGCTCTCTCTAGTGCGTTCCCTGCTCGAGCGTCTGCTGATTTAGATCACTGCTTCTCTGCTCCTAGTGCTTGAACGCCCTAAACATCTATTGCAATGCTCTGTTACCAGTTCAATCAGTTTCGACAGTAAAATTTAGTTTCGACTGTGAAGTTCATTTTCTTCAGTTAAGTTCAGAGTGAACAGTACTTACAGCATCTGTCGGAGCGGCCGTGGCGCGACTGATGCGTTTTACATCTAGCACTTTTTGGTGATGTATTTTACATCATCTATTGCAGATGATATTAGGGTCCCACTTCAGATTAAAGTTATCTGTCTTGTCATGCTTCAGCCTCGTCGCTGTACACCTTAGCGGAGGTGATCCAATGACGGAACCGTCCATCACAGCGGAGCAGTACCCTCGGCGCCGTTTCCAGAGGCCTCGGATCTTCTTCCCCGCCTCCGACAGTCACACCAGCATCATCACCATCCTCCACGTCCAACCCAATGATGCTGAGGTCCACAAGGCTATGCCAAAGAGGTTGTACACTCGTCGCATCACTTTGTTTCTACATTCCTCTGTTCTTCCAATTCATGTGAGCCAAATACCCAGGTTGACTGATATCCTATATTTCCAAATGCTCTGTTTTGCACGTGCATTCCTATCCTATTCCTGTGTTTTTCCTGTCCCTGCGTTTATAGAATCCTCCAATTCTAAGGAGCCCTTACAGATTTACTTCATTTTCATATTGGCGTCAAAGAAAATTATGTGTGTTATGTCCTGCTCCTGCTGTGCCGTCATCCACCCCACCTGAGGTGCACCATCGACAGAAGCGTTCACTGCAGTAGAGATCCCCCCTCAGACTTTCTTTCGCCACCTCAGATCATCTTCCCCGTTGCCGGCAGCCACGCCAACTGCATTACCATCATCGATCGGCAGATGAACACGAGGACTAGACAGTTAGGAAGAGAGGTCGCGGTCTTCGTGGTTTGCTTACGTTATACATCGGTTATTATTACCTGCTACTTTATCGTTCAATCTTGAGTTTTGAATTGCCCATGGGTCTCATATCGAGCCCGACCTTGAATAGTATCTTTCTACTATCTGGTTCATGTGGGTCTTCTATGTGGTTCATGTTGGGTGGGCAACAAACAATAGATGATCCATTGTCTATCTTTTTAAACTGAAACTATAATCTACCTGCTATCATTAGTTTTGGATCCATCCACTCGTTTGCTACCATCAGTCTTGATTTTTGCATGCACCCCTTAGGCCTTACAAAATCTAACTATTTTTTTATTATGCATGTCAGATATTGTACACTATCGTACTGAACATGTAGAGAAAAAGAGAAGAACATTAACGTCGAATATAATGTCATGCAGACGCTGCTCCATGGTGGGCTAAGTCCCCCTGCATTTCCAAATTGTATTCCAGAGGAAGATAACTGTTCAGATGGAGATTCAGAAGGAGCCGACCATGCCTGTTTACCACCTGAGGTGTTTGCTCTAACCTGGCATGCTGATGTTAGTCATATCATGCATATGGCGCCTTGCATTGCTTACATTATACATCTTATATGTCATCAGCTTAATTTAGATTTGCTTTGTGTGAACGCCACCTGTTTGGTTTCTATATCATACTCCCACCATTCCTAAATATTTGTCTTTTTAGAGATTTCAACAAGTGACTACATACGGAATAAAATGAGTGAATCTACACTCTAAAATATGTCTATATACATCCGTATGTGGTAGTTCATTTGAAATCTCTAAAAAGATAAATATTTAGGAACGGAGGGAGTATATGGGAATTATGCAATGCCATCTTATTTAGCAAGGAATCCTATACATGAATCATGCAATGTCATACTTTTTAGCCTGTCATCGTATATTTGATTTGTATCGTTCCATATTTTTTCCATAATGTATTCCAATTGCCAACACTGTTTATACATTCATCTACTCTTCTGTGCATCAGCCATTTGAGTCGGTCATGGGAAAATCTGGGGTGAAAACAAGGTCTTGAGCGGTCAGTGCTACTGTCGATGCAGATTTCTTCTTTGATTCTGAGATAGCTCCTCGAGAGGAGGATTCAGAGAGAGATGACGGTCGTATCCCCGAGGTGCATGCTCTAACTTGGCTGGGTTATATTGCTCATATCATGCATATGGTGTCTTGCATTGCCATGCCATCTGCTTAGGTTAGACATGCTTTGTGTGAATGCCTCCTGTTTACTTTCTATATCAGATATGTGAATTATGCAATGCCATGTTTTTCAGCCAGTTATCAAATATGTGAATTATGCACCGCCATGGAGCCAGGCATCATATATGTGAATTATCTCATGCCATCTTTTTTTTTCATTATGTATTCCATTTGTCGACAATCTGTGTATATTGAACTACTCTTCATGTGTATCAGCCATTTGAGCCGGTTATGGAAAAATCTGGAGTGAAAACAAGGTCTTCAGAGCAGGCAATGGTACCTGTTGAAGCATATATCTCGATGGTTAAAGGGAGCTCCTCAGAGGAGGATTGAATCTGATGACCAGTCCTATATCCCACCTGAGGTGTATGCTCTAAGTTGCAATGTTTATATTTCTCATATGATGCATATGGTGTCTTGCATTGCTTGGTTTAGACATCATATGCTCAATATTGAATTCTATCTGCTTAGTTTAGAGATCATACATGCGAGTGCCAGCTGCTTAGTATATGAATCAATTATGTCAATTATATCATGCCATCCTGTATACTTAGACAACATGTATGTGAATTATTTCATCCCAACCTATTTTAGAAAGACATCATATAGTTTTGTCATGTCATCCTGTTTAGGTACTCATCATATGTTGAATTATGCCATTATATCCTGTTAAGTTATCCATCATATATCTGAAACTGTGTCATGCTATCCTGTTTAGTTAGGCATCATATATGTGAAATTGTGTCATGCTGTCCTGTATGGTTAGACAAAATATATGTGAATTACCACATCTGTCTATCATAGAATGTATGTACGTTCAATTTCTTTTCTTGTTTATCAGCCATTTGAATTGGAGGGGGTGATGGCAGTATCTAAGGGACCAAAAACCCGTTCTTCACAAAAGATAGTACTACCCGTCGATGCAGATAGAACCATGGCTGTACTGGCCCACAAACTAGCCCCACCACACATAATCGAGACTCTTCCAAATTGCACACTTACACCGTTGGGCAGAGAACCAGCTACAACCCATCTAACCGCAACCCCAGCGGATAGTAACCCACTTATAGTTGACAAAGCACCATGTCCACCACAGAGTACCCCCACACGAGCAGTTTGTAATGCTACCGCAGTGCCCAAAGCACAAAGACCACCACAGCTAACTCATACTCCACGTTTAAAGAAGAAGAGCAACTATTCTCAGGTCAGATTCCGTAGCTATGGTCCATACTCCTTTGCTGTTGCATCATTGTATTTACTCATACCAACTACTTTCGAATTTGAAGGATCCAATTGAAACTCCAATGGCGCAACAGGTATGTTTTAAACCTATTTCTTTAACTGGATTGTTGTTCTAACTTCTTGCTCTATGTTGATTTCAGTTTAAGTTGTATAAACAGTTATGTTCTCATGTGATGCACATTACAAGTGCTGCCAATGTTGTGTAGTTTCTCACACTTATATTCTGTCTATCTTCTTGTGTCTTAAAATATATGAGTTGAACTGTGTCTTTATCTTGATTAGGAACATAAACTAGAATGATATGGACAATACAGTGACCATAGTACATAGATATATGTTTGTTTCATGCTGTTATCCTGTCCACCTTACTCTTGAACGGTTTACCAAAATGAGTTTGGTATACTACAAGCTAAACCTGTGATGTGTCCGCTTGTTTCTCTTGTAGTATGCAAACAGAATATTGGAGAAGAGCACCCCACTATGCAATGGTAGAGAAAGTAATGCAGATAAGGTTCAAGATAGTGAGACAACCTGTTGGTCTCCAAGAAAGGTGATAAAAAGCGATCTTGTAGGCGGTGAGAAAACCCCACGATCCTGCATTGATGTAGTGTTCGATTCTTGGCGATGCACTGGCACAAGCTCTTCGAACTTCGCTGCTGAATCACTTGGCTTCTTCAGGTCTCAGCTACAAGCTGAAAGGCATCGATCATTTGTCTTTGAGGCAAGAAGTCAAGGGCCGAGGAAGTCCTACAGGAATTCAGATGCGTACTCTCTTGTGCAACAGCAAGCGCTGGAGGATTTAAGCGCCAAACAAGAGAAAGTTAATAAGCTTGCTAAGCATCTTGCTAGCATTATGGGTACCCAGGATATTGTTTATTGAACTCTTCTGAAGTGGTTTCAGTACTAGACTTGTTTTGCTGCGGCGTTTATATGCTGTTGTGTTCCCTATATTTGCACTGGCGGTGAACTTTGATGCCTAGTGGATGTAATATGTGTAATAGCCGTGATAGCCTAGCATAAGTTGCTTGCTTATTTATTTCCTTGTTGTCTTGTTTATTTGTTTGCTTGTAGTCACTGTAGTTCTTTTTCCGCGGTTTGCTAGTGGCTGCAATAACCTATTTTTTAAAACTAGGCCACAATAACCATGGGCTAATATTTACTATAGTGACACTGGGCCTCCTACGGGCCATAGAAACAGTGGGCCTTCTACGGGCTGTAGAAACAGTAGGCCATCTACGGGCCGTAGAAACATTGGGCCTTCTACGGGCCGTACAAACAATGGGCCTTCTACGGGCCCTATCATCAATGGGCCTTATACGGGCCGTATGATCGATTGGGCCAATAACAGGCCGCATTATGGCCGTAAACAGGCTAGAGTTGGAATCGTCCGTTCATGGGCCGACCATAACGGGCCATCGTTAATAGGCTGTATTTGATGAAGCTATGAAAACGGCCCAATGTATTAACGTACCACAAACGGGCCGATTGTAACCACGGGTTGAATTTGGCCCACAAGCAGAAAATGACAGTAACGGGCCGTAAGTAAACGAATGCTCGAAATGAGCCCAAGAATAAATGGGCTCTGAGAAGGCAGAAAGATAACATGGGCTGGAACCGGCCCAACTGAATAACGGCCCCTTAATGGGTATAAAGTGATACACTGTTCATTACGGGCCAGTTTCACCATGGGCCGTTAATGGGTCTAAAGTGATACACTGTTCATTGCGGGCCAGTTTCACCACGGGCCGTTAATAGGCCAAGAGTTACATAGGGCCTCATATGGGCTGAAAGACGTCATGGGCCATACATGGGCCAGAAGTGAAAATGGGCTAGAATCATATTGGATGGCCCAGATGACGCTACTGGGCCTAATTCGGATAGGGCGTAACGGGCCTTGGGTTAGCGGGCTATAAATGGGCTATATGCGAACAGGTTGTTAACAGGCTTTCCATGGGACGGCCCGTCACCTTTTGACCAAGTCAAGTGGGCCAGCCTTTTCACAGGAATGGGCCTCTGTTGGGCCGTGCCACGTGTCGACGTATCATTGGCGCCTTCTGTCTAATGAGTGGATGACATCTGTCCCAACAATGAGCCGACACGTGTTTCTTCCAGCCAATGATGATTTTACAGGAGGAGGCGGCTCAGTGTGGTGCTTTCGTCGCCGTGTGGCTTCCGGGTGCTAGAAACGCCTTCCCGGCCATCAAGATGATACAATCGGTGAAGCTGTGGCAGAAGTCGTACTTCTACGTGAAGAATGTCAACCCGGCGATCGACTTCATCAACCTGCCGGAGTATGTGGCCGGTCCGCATGCCGAGCCCCGCACCAACTGGGGCTTCAAACTGAAGCCACTGTCGCCCGACGCTTCCGCCACCATCGCCTGCTGAGGGATTCCTGGACTAAGGGGTCCTCGAGCGTTCAGCCTGTTAGTCGTGGGCCGAACTGATGGGCCGTGAAGATACAAAGACCGAAGACTTTACCCGTGTCCGGAGGGGACTCTCCTTGGCGTGGAAGGTAAGCTTGGCGATGAAATGTGTAGATTCCTTTCTTTGTAACCGACCTTGTGTAACCCTAGATCCTCCCGGTGTCTATATAAATCGGAGGACTTAGTCCAGAAGGGAGAGATATTCATTACCATAGTCATAGAGGCAAGGCTTTTAGGGTTTAGCCATTACGATCTCGTGGTAGATCAACTCTTGTAATACTCATATTCATCAAGATCAATCAAGCAGGAAGTAGGGTATTACCTCCATAGAGAGGGCCCGAACCTGGGTAAACATCATGTCCCCTGTCTCCTGTTACCATCCTAGACGCACAGTTCAGGACCCCCTACCCAAGATCCGCCAGTTTTGACACTGACATTGGTGCTTTCGTTGAGAGTTCCACTGTGCCGTCCTCAAAAGGTTCGATGGCCCCTTCAATCATCAACAATGATGCTGTCCAAGGAGTAATCTTCCTCCCAGACAAATCTTCGTGTTCGGCGGCTTCGCGCTGCGGGCCAACTCGCTTGGCCATCTGGAGCAGATTGATAGCTACGCCCCTGGCCATCAGGTTAGATTTGGGAGTTTGAAATACATCATGGACATCCGCGGAGATTTGATCTTCACCGGATTCGAGACCGCGGCGATCGCTCCTGGTCACCTCGATGAACATGACCTAAATTTGTCATCAGACAGCATCCAGGAGATAGCTCCTGTAACTGCGCTGGCCTTAGATCCGGAGCATACTGCGCCATCCAAGGACGGGAGGCTTAACCCTACCACGGAGGCCGCAGATTCCCTGGTGTTGGAGCTACACACAGACTTAACCTCACACGACATCTGTGTCACCAGAACTCCGGACTCGTCTCTGGTCATAAGTTCTGAATCATGTGAGTCCGTGGACGCTGAACTTGATCGCTTATCGATCTTCGAATTCAGCGCCCCAGACATCTTCCAGCACTCGCCCTTGGGCGACATGCTAAACTCATTAATGAACCTGTCCCTAGCAGGGGACTCGCAGCCGAACTATGTCCGGTTTGAACTGGAGGCTGACGAGGAGGGGGAACGTCGCTTCCCACCCGCCACCCACTTCATAACCACTGTCGAGGATTTAACCGACATGCTTGATTACGACTCCAAAGACATCGAAGGTATGGACGTTGGACGTCCACTTCTTCGTATGATGTGTACATGGTGGACACACCCAAAACAACCAACGATGATGACAAAGAAAATCCAGTTGAGAATAAACCTCCTGAGACATAGCAAAAACGCCGGCGTCGCTGCTGCCGCTCTAAGACACGTTGTTCCAAAGACAGCAATACAGGCAGCGGAGATAATAATACTCCGGACGATGGCGAAAACAATGAAGACCCTGCCGAGGTCACATCCGAGCAGGAGGAGCAAGAAAACGGGCAAACTAGCCCTGACAAACAGACCAGGCCCAACGACTCAGAGGACGGTAGTTGTCGTCTGCTCTCTAAGGATGAGGAAAGCCTCGGCAACAAAGATTTCATCGTGCCTGAGGAACCTCTCGAGTAGGAGCACTTCAAGCGCGAGCTAATAGCCACCGCAAGGAGCCTGAAAAAGAAGCAGCAGGAGCTTCAAGCTGACCAAGATCTGCTCGTCGACGGTGATGTTACGGCGGCAGAAGAATCTGACCTCGGGCATACGCCAAGAGTTAACCAAAGCAAAGGTTGCTACCGCAGTTTGATGAAGAGGCGCTGGAGCCCATACCTCCCTCGCATAACACGGCCGACCGACCATAACAGTGCGGCGGACCGACCACCTCGTGGTCGGGATAGAGCGGCAACTCAAGCCGAACAACAGCCCGCCCCACCGCCACGCAAAAATAGAGACAAAACAGTTCGGGGTAATACATATGACCTCCGGCAGAGCCTGGACAGCAGAGCAGGATACATCCGATCGATTTATGGATCACGAGGACGTCCCTCGGCACGCAATGATGGCCACCTATTCGGACGTGACAAACCTAGTCACGCCTAGGACGACAACCGCGGGCGGACTGCATCGGAGCTACGTCACGATGCAGCCATGTATAGAGGGGCCGCACACCCTCTCTGCTTCATCGATGAAGTAATGGATCACGAATTCCCCAAAGGGTTCAAACCCGTGAATATTGAATCATACGATGGGACAACTGATCCCGCGGTATGGATCGAGGACTTTATCCTCCACATCCACATGGCCCGCGGAGACGACCTCGATGCTATCAAATACCTCCAACTAAAGCTTAAAGGACCAGCTCGGCACTGGTTAAACAGCCTGCCTGAAAATTCCATCGGTAGCTGGGAGGACTTGGAAGAAGCCTTCCTCGACAACTTCCAGGGTACATATGTCCGGCCACCAGACGCTGATGACTTAAGCCACATAGTTCAACAAACTGGAGAGTCGGCCAGGAAATTCTGGACTAGGTTCCTAACCAAAAAGAACCAGATCGTCGACTGTCCGGATGCTGAAGCCCTAGCGGCCTTTAAACATAGCATCCGTGACAAATGGCTAGTAGTAAAACCACAGTCAGCGAGGCAGACCCCTCCAAGGTGAAGAATAGCAACGGAAAACTCTGACGTAACAGACACAAACGTCGAAGCAATGGTGATAATGCCGACGACACTACAGTCAACGTCGGACTCAGCGGCTCCAAGTCCAGCCAGCGGAAGAAACCGTACAAAAGAAATAATCAGGGACCATCCAGCTTGGACCGCATACTTGATCACCCGTGTCAGATACATGGCACCCCGGACAAACCAGCCAATCATACCAACAGAGATTGTTGGGTTTTCAAACAGGCCGGCAAATTAACGCCGAGAACAGGGAAAAGGGATCACAAAGCAAGGATGACAACAAGGAGCCCCGGCAACCGAACACAGGGGGACAAAAGAAGTTCCCCCCAAGTCGAAATAATGAACATGATATATGCTACACACATCCCCAAAATAGAGCACAAGCGCACGCTAAGGGACGTCTACGCGATAGAGCCAGTCGCCCCAAAATTCAACCCATGGTTGTCATTTCCGATCACCTTTGATCGTAGGGATCATCCGACTAGTATCCGTCATGGCGGTTCAGCAACGCTAGTTCTCGACCCTATCATCGACGGATTTCACCTGACGCGCGTCCTTATGGACGGGGGTAGCAGCCTCAATCTGCTCTATCAGGACACAATGCGCAAAATGGGCATTAATCCATCACGGATCAAGCCCACAAAGACTACATTTAAAGGAGTCATACCAGGTGTTGAGGCCCGTTGTACGGGCTCAATCACGCTCGAGGTTGTCTTCGGATCTCCGGACAATTTCTGAAGCGAGGAGTTAATCTTCGACATAGTCCCCTTTTGCACCGGCTATCACGCACTACTCGGCCAGACCGCATTCGCTCGATTCAACGCAGTGCCACGCTATGCTTATCTCAAGCTCAAGATGCCCGGTCCACGTGGTGTCATAACAGTCAACGGAAACATGGGACGCTCCCTCCGTACAGAAGAGCACACAGCTTCCCTAGCGGCAGAAGTATAGAGCGGCCTTCTCAAGCAGAATCTCAATTCGGCGGCCGAACCCACAGACACCGTCAAGAGAGTCCGAACTACCCCGCAGCAAGACAACTCGGCTCGTCAGGAGCTTGATTAGCAATTCGGCCTCCTTCTTAGTCCTGATCAAGCGGTGGCATTTGCACCACACGTACATAACTACGCACTCAAAATTCCATGGGCATTGACGGAGGCATGGCTAGTTTGTGATCCACATTACGGCTCAACCGGCACCGGATACATGCATACTTTCACCTTTATTGGTTTCTTTAAGGTTTCAATCCCGCAGGCCCCACCTGATGGCTTGATCACCAGTCCTCTTGAAGGATAAACACACCAAGATGGCGAGAAGCACAAACATATGGGGAATTTTCAAGGTGGTTTCTTTAAGAATCACTTTACCTGCTTTTCAGGACCCACAGGCAGCTCTCCCTTGGTTTTTGGCATGTTAAATAGCCTGTTGCTTATCGCATTACTTATATCAATGCGCGTCGACGTATTAATCAAATTACAATGATAACAGTTCACCGCTCGAGATTTAGAGCCCCAACTTATCACCTTTGCACCCTTTCTGTTTTTTTTCTTTCTTGTTCTTATTCTTCCCTTGTGGGTAACCCCATCAGGTGGCACACGTACACTTTGGTACGTTTGATGTTTGCCAGGGGCTTCATAGCACCCCGCTCTACGACAATAAAAGTTCGAACACTTTTTATAGTATAGTTCGGCACCCCGAATTTAGCACTATATGCATTGGCTCCGAGTCATGTCTTTGGTCAATAGTTGGGTTGCCCGGCTCTTGTGCTTGCTGCCTTACGTTCCGATATATCAGCTAAGGTAGTAAAGGGAGAACTACTGCGATTGTGCCTTGGTTTATCCAAAGGAGCACCTTGGTAGAGAAAGCCGAAAACTGACTGTCATTATGCGGCGAGAGCCAGCCAGCTCTTCGGAGGTCGCAAATCGTTGGATATTTCTTCCGCTTTACGCGAAGGATCGGTACTTCCCGATCAGGTAGCAATCTAGTTCGGATACTAGGGGCTGCGCTCATGTTTTTATTGTCAAACTCCTATGGCTAAGTGAGGGCGTTAACGCCGCATAGTCTGATTGCCTCGTTCATTGCGCTAAAAAACTCCTTCAAGGACCATATAATTGGATCAAGATTGTGTAGGTTCCATCCCGAACACCCCCGTACTACCTACATGGGGGCAGAAGCCGGCGTCTGGCCAACCCTCAGATTTCATACAACACGGCCACACAGGAGGCAAAATTTAAAACATAACAAACATTATATTACAATCCCACTTTGTTTTATCGTACAAGGTACAAGGAACTGGAATGTGTTCATTCAAAGATAATGTCCTGCGAACACTGCGTCGCTACAATACGAGACCCCTCTAGGACGTCACCAAAATATCGCTCGGGTGTACGGTGCTCCTTGCCCTCGGGCGGCCCCTCGGTCACAAGCTTGATGGCGTCCATCTTCGCCCACCAGACCTTGACGCGGGCAAAATCCATACGTGCGCCCTCAATGCAGACGGACCGTTTCACGGCATCCAGCCTAGGATAGGCATCCACCAGCCGCTTCACAAGGCTGAAGTAACTGCTAGGCATAGCTTCGGCTGGCCATAACCGAATTTTTGAATCCTTCATGGCTAGTTCGGCCACCCTGTCCAGCTCGACCAGCTGTTTAAGCTGGTCGCTGATACGTCTCCGACGTATCTATAATTTTTCATTGCTCCATGCTACTTTATCTAGTGTTTTGGACTATATTGGGCTTTATTTTCCACTTTTATATTACTTTTGGGACTAACCTATTAACCGGAGGCCCAACCTGCAATTGCTGTTTTTTGCCTATTTCGGTGTTTGAAGAAAGCGAAATATCAAATGGAGTCCAAGCGGAATGAAACCTTGAACGTGATTTTCCAACGAGCGTGATCCAGGAGACTTGGACCCTACTTCAAGAAGTGCGAGGCGGTCACGAGGTGGAGGGCGCCTGGCGCGCCCCTACCTCGTGGGCCCCTGACGCTCCACCGACGTACTCCTTCCTCCTATATATACCTACGTATCCCCAAGCGATCGAGCAGGAGCCAAAAACCTAATTCCACCGCCGCAACCTTCTGTATCCACGAGATCCCATCTTGGGGCCTGTTCCGGAGCTCCGCCGGAGGGAGCATCCACCACGGAGGGCTTCTACATCAACACCATAGCCCTTCCGATGAAGTGTGAGTAGTTTACCACAGACCTTCGGGTCCATAGCTAGTAGCTACATGGCTTCTTCTCTCTTTTTGGATCTCAATACAATGTTCTCCCCCAATCTCGTGGAGATCTATTCGACGTAATCTTCTTTTTGCGGTGTGTTTGTTGAGACCGATGAATTGTGGGTTTATGATCCAGTATTATCTATGGAAAATATTTGATTCTTCTCTGAATTCTTTTATGTATGATTGAGTTATCTTTGCAAGTCTCTTCAAATTATCCGTTTGGTTTGGCCAACTAGATTGGTAGTTCTTGCAATGGGAGAAGTACTTAGCTTTGGGTTCAATCCTGTGGTGTCCTTACCAAGTGACAGAAAGGGTTGCAAGGCACGTATTGTATTGTTGCCATCAAGGATAACAAGATGGGGTTTTTATCATATTGCATGAATTTATCCCTAAACATCATGTCATCTAGCTTAAGGCGTTACTCTGTTTTTAACGTAATACTCTAGATGCATGCTGGATAGCGGTCGATGAGTGGAGTAATAGTAGTAGATGCAGAATCGTTTCGATCTACTTGTTTTGGACGTTATGCCTATATACATGATCATTGCCTAGATATACTCATAACTATGCTCAATTACATCCAATTGCTCAACAGTAATTTGTTCACCCACCGTAGAATAATTATGCTCTTGAGAGAAGCCACTAGTGAAACCTATGGCCCCGGGTCTATTCTCATCATATCAATCTCCATCACTTTTATACTTGCTTTGTTTTTTACTTTGCCTTTTATTTTCACTTTGCATCTATATAACAAAAATAACAAAAATATTATCTATATCAGATCTCACTATCGTAAGTGACAGAGAAGGGATTGACAACCCCTAATCGCGTTGGTTGTGAGTAGCTATCGTTTTGTACAGGTCACGAGGGACTTGTGCGTGGCCTCCTCTTGGATTGATACCTTGGTTCTCAAAAACTGAGGGAAATACTTACGCTCTTGAGCTGCATCATCCTCTCCTCTTCGAGGAAAACCAGCATAAGCTCAAGACTTAGCAAGAAGGATTTCTGGCGCCATTGCTTGGGAGTCTACGCAAAAGTCAACATACCAAGTACCCATCACAATCCCTATCTCTCGCATTACATTATTTGCCATTTGCCTCTCGTTTTCCTCTCCCCCACTTCACCCTTGCCGTTTTATTCGCCCTCTCTTTTCTTTGTTCGCCTTCTTCTCGTATGTATCTTTGTTTGTGTTTCCTTGTGCCTTCTATATGCTTGCATCTTTGCTTGCTGAAAATCTATTGATATGGATCCACTTAAAGTGTTCTACTTGGATCATCTTTGATCCTTATGCTTCGTCTTTGAAACCCCAACTAGCCTAGTTAATGGAAATCTTTAGATGAGCATGCTCATTTTGTCGTCATCGTTTATGCGAAAAGGAAGCTCTTATGGTATCATATAAATAGTTTGCTATGCTATGCTTTGAATCTTTTTGAAATGTGTGATTTTACTTGTTGCTCTAAGAACCCAAAAAAACACCTTCCCTACCTATGTGAGTTCAATGATAATGAAATCTTATCTTCTTATGCAAAGGGTGTTTATAGTTACTATGATATAAAACAAATTGAAGAATTTGTCGTTTTTAAGGGTGCTCATGAAGTTGCTTCTTTGATTGAAAAGTATGATTTTACTCTCAACAAATCTGAAAATTCCGTCATACTTAAATATTGCAATGAAAACCTTGCTCATAATGTCTATGTCCAAGAATTTATTGAAAGAATGACCGTTGCTTTGGAATAAAATAATGATATGCATGAATCTATAGATAATGATGATTCTGATGATTTGGTTGAAATATCCCTTGATGAACATGATTCTTGCTATTCTTGTGGCCATGATGCTAATATTTATGAAGACGAATTTGCTATAGTTCCGTATGTTAAGCATGAGATCGTTGCTATTGCACCTATGCTTGACAGTTCCCTGATGAAAAGCATGATTTCAATGATTTTACTATAAATTCTCTTGATGTCAATTGTGCTAATAATATGCAAAACCCTAAGCATGGGGATGCTAGTTTTGCTATGTCTATTACTTGTTGCAATGATCATGATTGGGGTGATTCTTCTTATGATCTTGAAATTTTATTTAATCCCCATGATGAATATGAGATTGATAATATTGTTTGCAATAATATAGAAAGTGGGTTTGGAAGATTGTTAACTTTAGATCCCACATAATGTCATGAGTTAGTCTAACCTCTAGCTAAGTTTGAGTATCCAAGTCCACCTCTTTTAAACCAGCGGATGAAATAGTCAAATTCCAAGTCCACCCAACGGACCCTGCAAAGACGGCCTCCATTGGGGCACAATTAAACCTGATGTAGATGCCGCACTGCGTGAATTTCTATGAGAAAACTGGGACATTTTTTCCTGGCACCCTTCAGACATGCCAGGAATCCCACGTCGGCTGGCCGAGCACAGCCTAAATATCCTAAAAGGATTTAAGCCCGATCAAACAGGCTCTTGGCGCTTGTCCGAACCCAAGAGACAGGCCATGGGAGAGGAGCTAGCCAAACTGGAAGCCGGATTCATCGGAGATATAAAACATCCGGACTGGCTAGCAAATCTGGTGATGGTACCAAAAAAGGATAAATCCTGGTGCCTATGTGTCGATTTCAAAGACCTTAATAAGGCTTGCCCAAAGGATTCCCTCCCCTTCCCTCGCATTGATCCAATTATCGATGCTACAGCAGGACACGACTCATTGTGCTTCCTCGACGCGTACTCCAGCTACCACCAAATCAAGATGGCGGAGCCAGACCAAGCCGCAACAGCATTCATCACTCCATACGGCTCATTCTGCTTCAACACAATGCACTTCGGGCTCAAAAATGCCGGCGCAACATATCAACGCATGATTCAGACATGTCTGGCAAACCAGATCGGCAAAACGATGGAAGCATATGTAGATGACGTGGTCGTCAAATCCAAGCATGTCGAAACTCCAGTAGACGACTTGAGGCTCACATTCGACAATCTCCGAAAATATGACATTAAGCTCAATCCGGAAAAATGCGTCTTCGGCCTTCCAGCCGGAAAGCTCTTGGGATTCATTGTGTCCGGTAGAGGAATTGAAGCAAACCCAGCCAAGATCCGAGCTTTGTCACAATTGGATACTCCAAAAGACCTCAAACAAATACAAAAATTGATTTGGATGCGTGGCGGCTCAAAGCCGCTTTATTTCCCGCAGGAGAAAAGGCATTACCCTTTACCGCCTCCTCCGGCGCCGAACACTTCAGTGGGCGGATGCCGCCACAGCCGGACTCGAAGAAATAAAAGCCATATTGGCAACAAATCCGGTCCTGGCCGCGCCCAACATGGGCGAACCAATGCTATTATATATCGCCGCAACACATCAAGTTGTCAGCGCGGTGCTCGTCGTCGAAGGAGAAACGGACGGACACAGGTTCCCTCTTCAAAGACCGGTTTACTATGTGTCCACTGTCCTAACTCCATGCAAGTCCCGTTACCCACATTATCAAAAGATAGCATACGCGGTGTTCATGGCATCCCGGAAGCTGCGACACTACTTTCAAGAGTGTTCGATAACGGTAGCCTCTGAAGTACCTCTTAACGACATTATAAACAACCGCGACGCAATGGGCCAGATTGCTAAATGGGCCATAGAGCTCCTTCCATTCGACATAACCTATAAGCCACGACGAGCTATTAAGTCGCGGGTTTTGGCCGACTTTGTGGCCGAATGGACCGAAGCCAAACTCCCTAAAGAGTACGGCGCATACTCCAACTGGATCATGCACTTTGACGGCTCCAAAATGTTGGCCGGCCTGGGGGCTGGCGTCGTCCTGACGTCCCCAACCGGGGACACAGTCCAATATGTCCTTCAGATAATGTATACGGACTCCAACAACGCAGCCGAATCTGAGGCCCTTACGCACGACCTCCGGATGGCAATCTCCATGGGCATTAAACGCCTAGAGGTGCGCGGGATTGAACCTCGCGATATCTCAAATAAGCGGAGACTTTGATGCCAAAGATCCGAAAATGGCAGCGCATCGCAATGCGGTCCTAAAAATGTCAAGACGCAGTTGAAGGGCTCGAATTTCATCATATAGCCCGGGATAACAACCAGGCGGCGGACGTGCTGGCACGCATCGGCGCAAAACGCGATGTCGTCCCGCCCAACATCTTCCTGGAACGGCTATTCAAACCATCCGTACTATGGGAAGGGGAGTCCGGAAATAACAATCCGGACCCAACCGCACTGCCTGACACCGAACACTCTGACACAATCGGAGGCTCTGTCAACGAGATAACACCCTCCGCCCACGAAATAATGGCGGTTATCGCCCCGTGGACGGAACCATTCCTAGCCTACCTAACTAGGTAGGAACTCCCCGAGGACCAAAATGAGGCTCGCTGCATATTGCGGCGATCCAAAGTCTATAAAGTCCATGAGGGAGAGCTCTATAAGAAAAGCACAACAGGAGTCCTTCAAAGGTGTATCTCCGAAGAGGAAGGGCGAAACCTCCTGGCTGAAATTCATGCCGGACTGGGTGGGCACCACGCCGCAGCCTGGGCCCTTGTAGGCAAGGCCTTCCGTACAGGATTTTATTGGCCGACGGCCCGGGCAGATGCGCAGGATTTAGTCCAACGATGCGTCGGTTGCCAGCTTTTTGCTAACCAAAGCCACATGCCACCCATCGCCCTCAAAACTATACCCATCACCTGGCCGTTCGTGGTCTGGGGCTTGACATGGTTGGACCCCTTAAGGGAGGAACCCACAAGCAAAAATACCTATTGGTCATGGTGGATAAATTCACCAAATGGACAGAGGCCAAGCCTATTAAAACGGCCGAATCTGGGCCGGTGATAGACTTCATATCACGGGTAGTGCACCGTTACGGCGTCCCCCACAGTATCATCACTGATAACGGCACCAACTTCACGGCCGATGAGGTCAAACTATGGTGCAAAAACATGGGCATCAAGCTCGATTACGCCTCAGTCTATCACCCTCAAACCAACGGTCAAGTCGATCAAGCAAACTGTCTAATAATGAGCGGCATTAAACCCAAACTAGTGCGGTCCCTCAAGGAATCTAACACGCACTGGGTTGAGGAGCTTCGACTCCGTACTCTGGGGCTGCGGACCACGCCGAATCGTACTACGGATTCACACCATTTTTATGGTGTATGGCGGCGAGCAGTCTTTCCCTGCGACATAATACATGACTCACCTCGCGTGCGCATGTATGAAGAAAGAGAAGCCGAGCTGGATCGGCAGGACAGTTTGGACGCATTGGAGGAGGAGCGCGACGTGGCAAAAGCTCGTTCCGCAGTTTATCAACAGCAGGCTCGAAGATATCAAAGCAGGGAAGTACGGGCCAAAGCTTACAACGTTGGCGAACTAGTTCTACGCCTGCCGGACAAGAAAAAGGACAAACTCAAGCCCAAATGGGAAGGTCCCTTCATCATCGACCAGGTCATGACCGGCGGAGCATACCGTCTGTGAAACGCATCAGATAACTGACTCGAGCCGAACCCATGGAATGCTGCCCGTCTACAAAGATTCTACGCCTAAGTGCGGGACTCCAAGTTCGTCTCCTTCCTCCGTCCACATTTTTTATTTTTACTGTCTTTTATTTCTCTCCTTCCTCCTCTTTCTTCTCGAAGCCTTTAGAGGCTCGTTTAGCGCTTTGTTCGCATTATTACTTGACGCGCTGTCCGTGCTCATTATACCTGAGGGCTTCTTTAACAGAAGCTTATTTATACGGGCTTCATGCCCAACACATGCGTCAAACTTCCGCATGTACCTTCTACTCACCATTATATGCATCGATATGACTTAAGTTTTGGCCAAGCTGGGTTGCCTGGCTCCTGTGCTTACCCCTACGTTCCCGATTGTTCGGCTAGGTGGTAAAGGGAGCACCTCTGCGATTATTACTGCCGGGTCAGCCAGATGTGTACCTCGACCGGGTGAAGCTGAAAGCTAAGCGTTCTTAAGGGAATATTCGGTCGGTGAACTGAAAGATGATTTTTAACTATTTATCCATCTGCCCCGGATGATTTTCTGCTTTCTTAGCAGTTTGGACATGCACTTTAGGGCATGCCTCCCGAGAAAGGAACCCTTAACGGAACTATTCTCCTGGAAGATGTTTCTTACTATCCATATAATATAACATAACTAGTTGGGCACTTATGCGATACAGCAAAAATGACCCCTACGCCTTGTCTACATGCATGCCCCGGTTCTTACATAACAGCGAGGGTATTATGACACACTCAGGACTATTGGGTCACGAGGTCGAAGCGAAAAGGTCCGCTATGACAAAGGATCTACAATCTGGCTAGAAGGCAATTTTCATGTCATATTCAATTACATAGTCAACTCGACTCATTGTATTCACACCTCAATGCCATCTAATAGGCTATCTAATTTACAATCTTGCTGGGAATACTTGGCGGCCAATTCTACTTGGCCGTACACTAAGCTTAGAGGGATCTCCTTCCCATCAGGCCCCACAGGTCCGACCTCGGCCATGTGGTTTGGGTCAGCCTTCGTGTACCGCGTCTTTACCATGGCCCAGGCCTCCCTGGCGCCTTGACGACAGGCCGATATCTTCCATAGTCGGAAGCGCCGCCGTGCTCCTTGAAGCCGCTCTGCCAGCTCCCCAATGCCTTCGGGCAGGGAGATAGATGGCCACAAGGCCTGGGCGACGCCTTTCATCACCTGCCGAACTCGTTCGTGCAGCTGACGCAGTTCGGGAAGAAGATCACCCGAAGAACTGGGCATCTCCTCCTCAGGACGACCTGTGAGCAAACCTACATACATGTTTATGTTAGTCGCCTTCCTCGCGAACTCTTTCAAAGTTCGTTTAAGCACTTACTGAAAATGCCGCGACGAAGCCGTCGATTCTCCTTCTGGTCGGACAAGCTGAGCACGAACATCCTTTAGTTCCTCACCCAATTGGGTGTTGGCATCTTGGAGGTTATTTTTCTCCTGCCGCACCCTCGTAAGCACGCTCTTGCCGGCCTTTAGCTGGCGCAGGAGCTGTTGCTTGTCCGGATCCATCCTGGCGCTATCTGCAATGTTAATGTCAGATTTATGCACACGCCGCACTTTGCGGAACTACTTCTACTTTGAAGGGCATATATTAACGGTGGGAGTCTTCATGGCTTCCCGGTCATGCCGATCTTGGCATCAAGTTGGGCCTTGCACTCTTCAAGCTCCCGGGAAAAATGGGTATTCTTTTCGGTAAGAACATGCATTCCAAATGATCCTTAAATCAGTTATCCTAACTATTTTAAGTCTCGGAGGCTACTGGCATATATAACTGTCAAAATTCCTTACCCGTATGTCTTTCACATACTGCTCCGTGGCTCTGGCTAGGCCATCTTGGGCGGCACGGAGGTGCGCTTCTCCCGAATTAAAGGCGTCCAACGCCTCTTGGGAGAAACATGCGTCACGTAGAATAGTCCGGCGGCACCTATGATTCATGGCGCTCTCCACCTCCGACTTGGTGGCGGACAGTCTGTCGGCATCCTCTATTGGAGGAGCATCCGACGCACGCCTCGTGTTTGCACCCCCTTCCGGACTCGGCTTTTGAGCCTGGTTGGCGGAGGTTCGATTGGCAACTTCTCCGGATTCAGTCCGCGGCGCTTTTTCCTGAAAAACCACGGCGTCGGTGCCTCCTAGGAACCTCTCCTTAAAACACGATGGCACATCATACCGTTGCAGCGACGTCTCGAGTCGTACCGCACTTCTTTTCCGCTTCTTTGGGCGAGCTGCCTTGTTGGACGGCCGCGCAGGCTCGGCTTCCGATTACGAAGGCACCTGTGAAACACCATCAAATTCGTGGTGATTAGAAGTAAAGAACGGGTGGGTCATGGTATCCGGACTTCGGTCACGGTTACATGGGAGGCCGGAAATAATCCGGGGTAGTCGGCCGTAATGGCAACCAAAGCATTGTCGATGCTAAGTTGGTGGAACACCCCGTCGATCAGCTCCACCTTTATATCCGGGTCCTCTTCGGAGGCTGGATCGAGGGAGCTTTCCGGATCCTCGGGTTGTGGGGGCGGGCTGTGTATCTTCTCCATGGCCCGGCGCAGTTCCTGCGTAGAAACCATGAAATGAGATATTTAACCACGGGAACATGGATCGGACAGGCCACAAAGATATTTGCTTATCCAACCCGAGGGTTATTGAAGAAAAACCGTTCGATGGATCGACGGAGAAAATCCTCCTCTTCCCCTTTGTACATGGCGGACAAGGTCTTCACCAGTTCGGTAACCGATCCCGCCCTTTGCGGCCATGGCGGGTGGCATCGTCCTCCCGTTGAAGTCCCACATGGGTGGCCCCTATATTGGAGCGGTTGCACTCCCCTCATAATGCAGATTGCCATGACTCCAATCATGGTCAATCCGGCATGAGCGATAATCTTATTCGGCTCATCAAGTAAAGGACGTCCGGTCATTTTCCTTACGGGGCTCCGGGCGCCAGCTTAGGCGCTTCTTCAGAGGAGCGTTGCTAAACTCCGGAAGGCCGATCCGAACAGGATCCGGTAGCGGGACGTGCTCCATGTAAAACCATTCCGAAGGCCAGTCTTCGGACGCCTTCTTAGGGGTTCCGGATAGATATCCGGTCCCGGCGATGCGCCATAGTTCGGCTCCGCCCACTTGATATATTGACCGCTCATGAGAACAGGGTACGAGGCAGAATAATCTCTTCCACAGCGCAAAATGAGCCTCGACGCCCAGGAACAGTTCGCAAAGGGCCACGAAGCCCGCGATGTGCAAGATGGAGGCAGGCGTAAGGTGGTGCAACTGGAGGCCGTAGAACTCCAAGAGCCCTCGGAGAAACGGATGAATTGGAAATCCGAGTCCTCTTACTAGATAAGAGATAAATCATACCCGCTCTCCTTTAGAGGGATCGGGGACACTCTCCGCTTGCTTTCCGCCCTTATAGGTGGCGAGTCCGGCTCGAACAGGAACCATGAAGGCCGGGGGAAGAAATCCCATTGTTTGGAGTATCACTAGCTCGCTATCTTGGGACTGTGCATCTCTCCCAATTTCCAGGCTGAGGCCGGGAGCGCGAGAGGAGGAGCCGCGTCGACTGTCCATGATGGAATGGATTTTTGTCGGGCGCTCGATTAAAGCTTCGTGGAGGGGGGATGGCGTGACTCAGATCTAGATCCTCGTCCCTTCTATAGACAAGCTCATTTGCGCAGCTAGGGGGATAAATGTAAAAATACCCTGGCTTTTCGCATTCATTCAAACATGTGGAAGATGGCTATTATTGGGCGTGGAAGCCAAGGAGCGCAGTTTATCAGAAGTCGGACACTATTCGACAAGTATATGGAATTTGGAGAAGAACCCGCCTCGCAATGCGAAGACAAACTACGCGCCGGACTCATCGCCATTGAAGCCTGGTTCGGGGCTCTGGGGAGTCTGGATTAGGGTGTGTCCGGATAGCGAACTATCATCGTTGGCCGGACTCCTAGACTATGAAGATACAAGATTGAAGACTTCGTCCCGTGTCCGGATGGGACTTTCCTTGGCGTGGAAGGCAAGCTTGGTGATACGGATATGTAGATCTCCTACCATTGTAACCGACTCTGTGTAACCCTAACCCTATCCGGTGTCTATATAAACCGGAGGGTTTTAGTCCGTAGGACGAACAACAATCATACCATAGGCTAGCTTCTAGTGTTTAGCCTCTCTGATCTTGTGGTAGATCTACTCTTGTACTACCCATATCATCAATACTAATCAAGCAGGAGTAGGTTATTACCTCCATCGAGAGGGCCCGAACCTGGGTAAAAACATCGTGTCCCTTCTCTCCTGTTACCATCCGCCTAGACGCACAGATTCGGGACCCCCTACCCGAGATCCTCCGGTTTTGACACCGACAATGTGTTTTTCACGTGTTTCATGATGCTCTCTCTGTGCTTCAATTCTTGTCTTTCTTGCGAGCATTATTAAAATTCTCAATGCCTAGCTAAAAAGGCTTTAAAGAAAAGCGCTTGTTGGGAGACAACCCAATATTTTTCCTTGCTGCTTAGTAATAAATAATCAATCGAGCCTCTGTGTAGATGTGGTTTTATGTTTTAGTTAGTGTTTGTGCCAAGCTAGACCAATTGGATCTTCTTGGATGATAGTTATTTGATCTTGCTGTAATTTCCAGAAACTTTGCGCTGAGTGCCCGAATTGTTAGAAATCACCAGAACGTGATAAAATATTGATTCCAATTGCTGCTGATCAATAAACAAATTTTCTAGGTCTTCTAATTTTGGTAGAATGTTTTGAGTTCCAGAAGTTTGCGTTAGTTACAGATTACTACAGACTGTTCTGATTTAGACAGATACCGTTTTGCGTGTGTTGTTTGCTTGTTTTGATGAATCTATGGCTAGTAAAATAGTTTATGATCCATATAGAAGTTGGAATCTGGTAGGTTTAACACAACTATAAATAAATAATGAGTTCATTACAGTAACTTGAAGTAGTCTTTTGTTTTCTTTCTCTAACGGAGCTCACGAGATTTCGATGAGTTTTATGTTGCGAAGTTTTTCAAGTTTTGGGTGAATTATTTTGATGGATTATGGAACAAGGAGTGGCAAGAGGCTAAGCTTGGGGATGCCCATGGCACCCCAAGATAATGCAAGGACACCAAAATTCAAAGCTTGGGGATGCCCGGAAGGCATCCCTCTTTAAATCCACTTCCATCAGTAATTTACTTGGAGCTATATTTTTATTCACCACATGATATGTGTTTTGCTTGGAGCGTCTTGTATTATTTGCGTCTTTGCTTGTTATTTTACCACAATCATCCTTGCTGTACACACCTTTTGAGAGAGCCATACATGATTTGGAATTTGTTAGAATACTCTATGTACTTCACTTATATCTTTTGAGCTTGATAGTTTTGCTCATAGTGCTTCACTTATATCTTTTGAGAGTGATAATTTTTTGCTCTAGTGCTTCACTTATATCTTTTAGAGCACGGTGGTGGATTTGTTTTAAATAAACTATTGATCTCTCATGCTTCACTTAGATTATCTTGAGAGTCGTTAATAGCATGGTAATTTGCTTAATGTTAATATACTTAGTGTTCAAGATATGTGAAACTTTCTTTTTGATTGAACTGAATACTAAGATAATTTTGATGCTTGATAATTGTTTTGAGATATGGAGGTGATAATATCAAAGTTGTGCTAGTTGATAATTGTGAATTTGAGAAATACTTGTGTTGAAGTTTGCAAGTCCCGTAGCATGCACGTATGGTTAAAGTTGTGTAACAAATTTGAAACATGAAGTGTACACGGCTTGTGCATCTTTATGAGTGGCGGTCGGGGACGGCGATGGTCTTTTCCTACCAATCTATCCCCTAGGAGCATGCGCGTAGTACTTGATTTTTGATGGCTTCTAAATTTTTGCAATAAGTATATGAGTTCTTTTGACTAATGTTGAGTCCATGGATTATCGCACTCTCACCTTTCCGCCTTTGCTAGCCTCTTGGTACCGTGCATTGCCCTTTCTCACCTTGAGAGTTGGTGCAAACTTAGCGATGCATCCAAACCCGTGATATGATACACTCTATCACACATAAACCTCCTTATATCTTCCTCAAAACAGCCACCATACCTACCTATCATGGCATTTCCATAGCCATTCGAGATATATTGACATGCAACTTCCATCATCATTATTATGACATACATTACTTTTGTCATATTGCCATTGCATGATCATGTAGTTGACATCGTATTTGTGGCAAAGCCACCATGCATTATTTTCCATACATGTCACTCTTGATTCATTGCACCATCGGTACATCACGGAGGCATACATATAGAGTCATATTTTGTTCTAAGTTTGAGTTGTAATTGTTGAGTTGTAAGAAAAATAAAAGTGTGATGATCATCATTATTAGAGCATTGTCCCAAGTGAGGAAAGGATGATGGAGACTATGATTCCCCCATAAGTCGGGATGAGACTCCGGACGAAAAAAAAGCAAGGCCAAAAAAAAAGAAAGGCCCAAAAAAATGAGAGAAAAAGAGAGAAGGGACTTACCACACTTGTGCTTCAAAGTAGCACCAAGATCTTCATGATAGAGAGTCTCTCATTTTATCACTTGCATATACTAGTGGGTATTTTTCATTATAGAACTTGGCTTGTATATTCAGTGATGGGCTTCCTCGAATGCCCTAGGTCTTCATGAGCAAGCAAGTTGGATGCACACCCACTTAGTTTCTTTTGTAGAGCTTTCATATACTTATAGCTCTTGTGCATCTGTTGCATGGCAATCCCTACTCCTCATGTTGACATCAATTGATGGGCATCTCCATAGCCCGTTGATTAGCCTCGTCAATGTGAGACTTTCTCCTTTTTTTGTCTTCTCCACACAATCCCATCATCATATTCTATTCCACCCATAGTGCTATATCCATGGCTCGCGTTCATGTATTGCATGAAGGTTGAAAAAGTTTGATATTATTTGAGTATGAAACAATTGCTTGGCTTGTCATCGGGGGTATAGAAGTTGGGAACATCTTTGTGTGTGAAAAAAGAAGCATAGCCTAACTATATGATTTTGTAGGGATGAACTTTCTTTTGCCATGTTATTTTGAGAAGACATGATTGCTTTGATTAGTATGCTTGAAGTATTATTATTTCTGTGTCAATATGAACTTTTGTCTTAAATCTTTCGGATCTGAATATTCATATCACAAGTAAGAAGATTTATATTGAAATTATGCCAAAGTATCACTCCGCATCAAAAATCCTTTTTTTTTATCATTTACCTACTCGAGGACGAGCAGGAATTAAGCTTGGGGATGCCTGAAACGTCTCCAACGTATCTATAATTTTTTATTGCTCCATGCTACTTTATCTACTGTTTTGGACTATATTGGGCTTTATTTTCCACTTTTATATTACTTTTGGGACTAACCTATTAGCAGGAGGCCCAGCCCGAAATTGATGTTTTTTGCCTATTTAGGTGTTTGAAAAGCGGAATATCAAGCGAGTCCAAGCGGAATGAAACCTTCGGGAACGTGATTTTCCAACGAGCGTGATCCAGGAGACTTGGACCCTACTCCAAGAAGTGCAGGCGGTCACGAGGTGGAGGGCCCCCCCTAGGCGTGCCCCCCTACCTCGTGGGCCCCCTGACGCTCCACCGACGTACTCCTTCCTCCTATATATACCTACATATCCCCAAACGATCAGATCAGGAGCTAAAAACCTAATTCCACCGCCGCAACCTTCTGTATCCACGAGATCCAATCTTGGGGCCTGTTTTGGAGCTCCGCCGGAGGGGGCATCCACCACGGAGGGCTTCTACATCAACACCATAGCCGTTCCGATGAAGTGTGAGTAGTTTACTTCAGAACTTCGGGTCCATAGCTAGTAGCTAGATGGCTTCTTCTCTCTTTTTGGATCTCAATGCAATGTTCTCCCCCTCTCTCATGGAGATCTATTCGATGTAATCTTCTTTTTGTGGTGTGTTTGTTGAGACCGATGAATTGTGGGTTTATGATCAACTATTATCTATGGAAAATATTTGATTCTTCTCTGAATTCTTTTATGTATGATTGAGTTATCTTTGCAAGTCTCTTCGAATTATCCATTTGGTTTGGCCAACTAGATTGGTAGTTCTTGCAATGGGAGAAGTGCTTAGCTTTGGGTTCAATCTTGAGGTGTCCTTACCCGATGTGAGAAAGGGTTGCAAGGCACGTATTGTATTGTTGCCATCGAGGATAACAAGATGGGGTTTTTATCATATTGTATGAATTTATCCCTCTACATCATGTCATCTTGCTTAAGGCGTTACTCTGTTTTTAACTTAATACTCTAGATGCATCTTTGGATAGCGGTCGATGAGTGGAGTAATAGTAGTAGATGCAGAATCATTTCGATCCACTTGTTTTGGACATGATGCCTATATACATGATCATTTCCTAGATATACTCATAACTATGCTCAATTCTGTCAATTGCTCAACAGTAATTTGTTGACCCACTGTAGAATAATTATGCTCTTGAGAGAAGCCACTAGTGAAACCTATGGCCCCCGGGTCTATTCTCATCATATCAATCTCCATCACTTCTATACTTGCTTTGTTTTACTTTGCCTTTTACTTTTCACTTTGCATCTATATACCAAAAATATTATCTCTATCAGATCTCACTCTCGTAAGTGACCGTGAAGGGATTGACAACCCCTAATCGCGTTGGCTGCGAGTAGCTATCATTTTGTGCAGTGCGAGGGACTTTTGCGTGGCCTCCTCCGGATTGAGACCTTGGTTCTCAAAACTGAGGGAAATACTTACGCTATTGTGCTTCATCATCCTCTCCTCTTGGGGAAAACCAACGCAAGCTCAAAGGCGTAGCGATCATTTGAAGGAGCCTTTGGATGTTCTGGCGCAATATATTGCAACCAGAACAGTTTCTCCATGGAAGCTCCCTTCTTCGACTCGGAAGAACTCCGCGGCGTCGTAAACACTACGTGGAAGATCAGCAAAAGCCCCTGGAGAACTCGGAATCCATGTTAGTAAATGATACTTCCTTTTCACATACTTGCTTTGCATACTAAATGCCTTACCCGCTGCGATCGTCCTAGCCTCCTGGATCTCTCGGAGGGCGCCCCGGGCCTCACTCCGGGTCGACTCCGCACTCTGGCGAGCCTTGGTAAGTTCGGCCTCTTGAGCCGACGCCTCACGCTCCAAGGTCTCGCACTTCCTCACCGCGTCCCGAAGCTCTTGTTGGACCTCTTTGACCCGGGCCTTGAGCTTCTTGCGGGCGACTTTCCCCTCGGCTTCGGCCAGGGCCTTTTCGAGGCCTCGACCTCGGTCGTCGCTTCTATACATATCTCGACACTTGGTCAATGCATATCATTTTACCTTTTCAATATAAAATGGGTTTATCACATACCTTGTTTTTCTTGGATCTGCCTCCTCACAGGCGAGCACCTCCTCGGCCTGCTCGATCTCTACTTGATCCGAGAGACTTTGGCGATATGTGAAATTTGTAACAGCAATGACCTTTGCATATGCATTTCAGACAAGTTTAGTTAGTTTCCTGCAATAAGGGATTGATCCACTGTCGGGCTTTTTCTTTCAAAACACCGGACAGTGTCTAATGGGCTACTGTCTATATTGGGATTTTTCTCTTTTTGCGTCGCTTACCTCAAAACCTACCAGCAGGCTGCTGCAGGCTTCGGTTAGCCCGCTCTTAGCAGACTAAACCCTTTCAATCACCGTGCCCATAAGAACACGGTGCTCATCCACAATGGAAGCGCCTCGCAGTGCTTCTAGCAGATTATCTGGTGCCCCTGGTTGGACAGGGGTCACCGGCGGAATAGGCATACTGCTACCTCTTGAGCTTGCGTTGGATTTCCCCGAAGAGGAGAGGATAATGCAGCAGAGTAGCGTAAGTATTTCCCTCAGTTTTTGAGAACCAACACAAGTCCCTCGCACCTACACAAAAAAAATAGCTCAACGCAACCAACGGGATGAGGGGTTGTCAATCCCTTCACGGTCACTTACGGGAGTGAGATCTGATAGATAATATTTTTGGTATTTTTGATATAAAGATGCAAAGTAAAAAATAAAAAGTAAAGTAAAAAAGCAAAGCAATAATAAAGTGATGGAAGATTGATATGATGAGAATAGACCCGGGGGCCATAGATTTCACTAGTGGCTTCTCTTAATAGCATAAGTATTCTACGGTGGGTGAACAACTTCTTTGTTGAGCAATTGTGAATTGAGCATAGTTATGAGAATATCTAGGTATGATCATGTATATAGGCATCATGTCCGAGTCAAGTAGACCGACTCCTGCCTGCATCTACTACTGTTACTCCACTCATCGACCGCTATCCAGCATGCATCTAGAGTATTAAGTTCAAGAAAACAGAGTAACGCCTTAAGCAAGATGACATGATGTAGACGGATAGATTCATGCAATATGATACAAACCCCATCTTGTTATCCTCGATGGCAACAATAAAATACGTGCCTTGCTGCCCATACATCCTTTGGGAAAGGACACCGCATAGATTGAACCCAAAGCTAAGCACTTCTCCCATTGCAAGAAAAACCAATCTAGCTGGCCAAACTAAACCGACAATTCGAAGAGACTTGCAAAGATAACCAATCATACATAAAAGAATTCAGAGAAGATTCAAATATTGTTCATAGATAATCTTGATCATAAACCCACAATTCATCGGTCTCAACAAACACACCGCCAAAATAAGATTACATCAAATAGATCTCATGAGAGAGGGGAGAACATTGTATTGAGATCCAAAAAGAGAGAAGAAGCCATCTACCTACTAACTATGTACCCGAAGGTCTAAGGTAAAATACTCACACTTCATCGGAGAGGCTATGATGTTGATGTAGAATCCCTCCATGGTGGATTCCCCTTCGGGCGGAGCTCCGAAACAGGCCCCAAGATGGGATCTCGTGGATACAAAAAGTTGCGGCGGTGGAATTAGGTTTTTGGCTCCGTCCCTGATCGTTTGGGTGTACGTAGGAATATATAGGAGGAAGGAGTACGTCGGTGGAGCAAAGGGGGGCCCACGAGGCAGGGGGCGTGCCCTAGTGGGGTGCCCTCCACCCTCGTGGCCACCTCCCTCCTTTCTTGACGGTGAGTCCAAGTCTCCAGGATCATATCTGTTGAGAAAATCACGTTCCTGAAGGTTTCATTCCGTTTGTACTCCGTTTGGTATTCCGTTTCTTCGAAACACTGAAATAGGCAAAAAAAACAGCAATTCTGGGCTGGGCCTCCGGTTAATAGGTTAGTCCCAAAAATAATATAAAATTTGAAGATAAAGCCCATTATAGTCCAAAACAATAGATAATATAGCATGGAGCTCTCAAAAATTATAGATACGTTGGAGACTTATCAGGCATCCCCAAGCTTAATTCCTGCTCGTCCTCGTGTAGGTAAATGGTAAAAAGAGAATTTTTGATGCGGAGTCCTACTTGGCATAATTTCAATGTAATTCTTCTTAATTGTGGTATGAATATTCAGATCCGAAGGATTCAAGACAAAAGTTCATATTGACATAAAAATAATAATACTTCAAGCATACTAACAAAGCAATCATGTCTTCTCAAAATAACATGGCCAAAGAAAGTTTTCCCTGCAAAATCATATAGTCTGGCTATGCTCCATTTTCCCCACACAAAATATTGAAATCATGCACAACCCGACGACAAGCCAAGCAATTGTTTCATACTTTTGACATTCTCAAAACTTTTTCAATCTTCACATAATACATGAGAGTGAGCCATGGATATAGCACTATATGTGGAATAGAATGGTGGTTGTGGAGAAGACAAAAGAGGGAAGATAGTCTCACATCAACTAGGCGTATCAGCGGGCTATGGAGATGCCCATCAATAGATATCAATGTGAGTGAGTAGGGATTGCCATGCAAGGGATGCACTAGAGCTATAAGTATATGAAAGCTATACAAAAGAAACTAAGTGGGTGTGCATCCAACTCGCTTGCTCACGAAGACCTAGGGCATTTTGAGGAAGCCCATCATTGGAATAAACAAGCCAAGTTCTATAATGAAAAATTCCCACTAGTATATGAAAGTGACAAAATGAGAGACTCTCTATCATGAAAATCTTGGTGCTACTTTGAAGCACAAGTGTGGTAAAGGATAGTAACATTGTCGGGTGTGTCTTTTTCTCTCATTTTTTTATTTGGGGCTTTTCTCTTTTTTTATGGCCCTTTTTTCGTCTCGAGTCTCATCCCGACTTGTGGGGAATCATAGTCTCCATCATCATTTCCTCACTTGGGACAATGCTTTAAAAATGATGATCATCACACTTCTATTTACTTACAACTCAACAATTACAACTCGATACTTAGAACATAGTATGACTCTATATGAATGCCTCCGTGATGTGCAGGGATATGCAATGAATCAAGAGTGACATGTATGAAACAATTATGAGCGGTGGCTTTGCCACAAATATGATGTCAACTACATGATCATGCTAGCAATATGACAATGATGGAGCATGTCATAATAAACGGAACGGTGAAAAGTTGCATGGCAATATATCTCCGAATGGCTATGGAAATGCCATGATAGGTAGGTATGGTGGCTGTTTTGAGGAAGGTATATGGTGGGTGTATGATACGGCCCGAAAAGTGCGTGGTATTAGAGAGGCTAGCAATGGTGGAAGGATGGGAAAAGTGTGTATAATCCATGGACTCAACATTAGTCATAAAGAACTCATATACTTATTGCAAAAATCTAGAAGTCATCAAAGCAAAGTATTACGCGCATGCTCCTAGGGGGATAGATTGGTAGGAAAAGACCATCGCTCGTCCCCGACCGCCACTCATAAGGAAGACAATCAATAAATAAATCATGCTCCGACTTCATCACATAACGGTTCACCATACGTGCATGCTACAGGAATCACAAACTTTAACACAAGTATTTCTCAAATTCACAACTGCTCAACTAGCATGACTCTAATATCACCATCTTCATATCTCAAAACAATTATCAAGCATCAAACTTTTCTTAGTATTCCAACGCACTCAAAAGAAAGTTTTACAAATCTTGAATACCAAGCATATTATTTATTAAGCAAATTACCATGCTATTTAAGACTCTCAAAATAATCTAAGTGAAGCATGAGAGATCAATAGTTTCTATAAAACAAATCCACCACCGTGCTCTAAAAGATATAAGTGAAGTACTAGAGCAAAACTATAAAGCTCAAAAGATATAAGTGAAGCACTATGAGAAAAACTATAAAGCTCAAAAGATATAAGTGAAGCACTATGAGCAAAACTATAAAGCTCAAAAGATATTAGTGAAGCACTATGAGCAAAACTATAAAGCTCAAAAGATATAAGTGAAGCACAATGAGTATTCTATCAAATTCCAATTCATGTATGGCTCTATCAAAAGGTGTGTACAGCAAGGATGATCGTGGTAAACTAAAAAGCAAAGACTCAAATCATACAAGATGCTCCAAGCAAAACACATATCATGTGGTGAATAAAAATATAGCTCCAAGTAAAGTTACCGACGGAAGTAGAAGAAAGAGGGGATGCCTTCTGGGGCATCCCCAATCTTTGACTTTTTGGTGTCCTTGGATTATCTTGGGGGTGCCATGGACATCCCCAAGCTTAGGCTCTTGCCACTCCTTGGTCCATAATCCATCAAAAAAAAATCACCCAAAACTTGAAAACTTCACAACACAAAACTCAACAGAAATCTCGTGAGCTCCGTTAGCGAAAGAAAACAAAAGACCACTTTAAGGTACTGTAGTGAACTCATTCTTTAATTATATTTGTGTTAAACCTACTGTATTCCAACTTCTCTATGGTTTATAAACTATTTTACTAGCCATAGATTCATCAAAATAAGCAAACAACACACGATAAACAGAATCTGTCAAAAACAGAACAGTCTTTAGCAATCTATAACTAACGCAAACTTCTGCAACTCCAAAATTCAAAAAAAATAGGACGACCTAGGCAATTTTTTATTGATCAGCAGAAATTGGAATCAGTATTTTATCACGTTCTGATGATTTTTAACAATTGTTTTCGGGAACAGAAAGTTTCTGGAAATTACAGCAAAATCAAATAACTATCATCCAAGAAGATTCTATAGGTTTAACTTGGCACAAACACTAATTAAAACATAAAATAACATCTAAACATAAGGTAGATGGATTATTTATTCCTAAACAGAAACAAAAACAAAAACTAAAAATAAAATAAAATTGGGTCGCCTCCCAACAAGCCCTATCGTTTAACGCCCCTAGCTAGGCATAAAGGCAAGGATAGATCTAGGTATTGCCATCTTTGGTGGGCAATTCTTCAATGAGGCATCTACCTCCTTTAGAAATTTCTTTCTTTCTAGTAAATAACAAATTTTTAGGCAAAAGATTGAAAAATTCATTACGTAGTAAATGGTTCATTAATGATAGCAAAAGATTGGGATGAACACTTATAGATTTAAGATCCGCAGTTTCTTTACTAGAGGAATCACCCTTATTTTTATGAACATACATAAGCTTAGCAATTTTTGTAGGAGGACTTGGAGTATTCCTTACGGAAGAAAAAGCGGTTCCCAAGTTGGTATTGATACCCTCAAGTTTGTCGATTCTAGTGGAATCTTGATTAATTTTCTCATTAACTAAGGGTTCCTTTTCTTTAATATTTTTCAAAGTTAATCTTACCTTAGATCCATATTGGGTAATTTGGTTGTGATCTTTTTATCAAGATTTTCATTTAACTCAACGGTAGCAACTTTGTTTCCAATAATTTCGATGTTGCATTACATGCTCTAAAGTTAACATAGTTCCATTAACCAAAAGAGGTGGTGAGCCAAATAAATCTATCAAAGCATTATAAGAGTCAAAAGTATGGCTACCCAAGAAATTCCCTCCGGTAATGGTATCAAGGATATATCTATACCAAGGATTAGCACCTACATAAAAATTGCGGAGAAGGACTGAAGTAGATTGCTTCCTGGTAGATCTATTTTGAGCATTGCAAATTCTATACTAAGCGTCTTTTAGATTTTCTCCCTCCCTTTGCTTGAAATTTAGAACTTCATTCTCGGGAGATAACGGAGAAGATATAAGACTAGCCATGACGACAAGCAAGCAAGAAAAAGGCAAACGGAAAGGAGAGGGCAAATAAAACGGCAAGGGTGAAGTGGGGGAGAGGAAAACGACAGGAAAATGGCAAATAATGTAATGCGGGAGATAAGGGATTGTGATAGGTACTTGGTATGTTGACTTTTGCGTAGACTGCCCGGCAACGACGCCAGAAGTGACTCTTTGTGGGAGTCCAAATCTTGACTTGACTTTTGCATACTAAATGCCTTACCCGCCGTGATCGTCCTGGCCTCCTGGATCTCTCGGAGGGCGCCCTGGGCATCACTCCGGGACGACTCCGCACTCTGGCGAGCCTTGTTAAGTTCGGCCTCTTGAGCCGACGCCTTGCGCTCCAAGGTCTCGCACTTCCTCACCGCGTCCTGAAGCTCTTGTTGGACCTCGTTGACCCAGGCCTTGAGCTTCTTGCGGGCGGCTTTCCCCTCGGCTTCGGCCAGAGCCTTTTCAGGGCCTCGACCTCGGTCATCGCTTCTATACATATCTCGACACTTGATCAATGCATATCATTTTACCTTTTCAATATAAAGCGGGTTATCACATACCTTGTTTTTCTTGGAGCTGCCTCCTCACTGGCGAGCTCCTCCTCGGCTGCTCGATCTACCTTGGTCAGGAGACTTTGGCGATGTGAGGTTGTGGCCAACAGCGACGCCTGCATATGCATTTCAGACAAGCTTAGTAGGTTCCTGCAATAAGGGATTGATACTCTGTCTGGTTTATTCTTTCCGAACACCAGACAATGTCCCAGGGGCTACTATCTATATCGGGATTTTCTCTTTTTGCGTCGCTTACCTCAAAACCTACCAGCAGGCTACTGCAGGCTTCGGTTAGTCCGCTCTTAGCAGACTGAACCCTTTCAATCACCGTCCCCATAAGAACACAATGCTCATCCACAATGGGAGCGCCTCGCAGCGCTTCTAGCAGATTATCTGGTGCCCCTGGTTGGATACGGGTCACCGGCGGAATAGGCATAATGCTACCTCTTGAGCTTGCGTTGGATTTCCCCGAAGAGGAGAGGATAATCCAGCAGAGTAGCGTAAGTATTTCCCTCAATTTTTGAGAACCAAGGTATCAATCCAGTACGAGGCCACGCGCAAGTCCCTCGCACCTACACAAAAACAATAGCTCAACGCAACCAACGTGATTAGGGGTTGCCAATCCCTTCACGGTCACTTACGGGAGTGAGATCTGATAGATAATATTTTTGGTATTTTTTATATAAAGATGCAAAGTAAAAATAAAAAGTAAAGTAAAAAAGCAAAGCAATAATAAAGTGATGGAAGATTGATATGATGAGAATAGACCCGGGGGCCATAGATTTCACTAGTGGCTTCTCTTAATAGCATAAGTATTCTACGGTGGGTGAACAACTTACTGTTGAGCAATTGACAGAATTGAGCATAGTTATGAGAATATCTAGGTATGATCATGTATATAGGCATCATGTCCGAGTCAAGTAGACCGACTCACCTTTTGCATCTACTACTATTACTCCACTCATCGACCGCTATCCGGCATGCATCTAGAGTATTAAGTTCAAGAAAGCGAGTAGCATGTAAGCAAGATGACATGATGTAGAGGGATAGATTCATGCAATATGATAAAAATCCATCTTGTTATCCTCGATGGCAACAATACAATCGTGCCTTGCTGCCCATACATCCTTTGGGTAAGGACACCGCAAGATTGAACCCATAGCTAAGCACTTCTCCCATTGTAAGAAAAACCAATCTAGCTGGCCAAACTAAACTGACAATTCGAAGAGACTTGCAAAGATAACCAATCATACATAAAAGAATTCAGAGAAGATTCAAATATTGTTCATAGATAATCTTGATCATAAACCCACAATTCATCAGTCTCAACAAACACACCGCAAAAAGAAGATTACATCGAATAGATCTCCATGAGAGAGGGAGAACATTGTATTGAGATCCAAAAGAGAGAAGAAGCCATCTAGCTACTAGCTATGGAGCGAAGGTGCGAGGTAAACTACTCACACTTCATCGGAGAGGCTATGATGTTGATGTAGAAGCCCTCCGTGGCGGATTCCCCTTTGGTGAGACTCTAACAGGCCCCAAGATGTGATCTCGTGGATATAGAAAGTTGCGGCGATGAAATTAGGTTTTGGCTCCGTCCACGATCATTTTAGAATGCGTATGTATATATAGAAGGAAGAATGCGTCGGTGGAGCAAAGGGGGGCCCACGAGTGGGCGCGCAGGGGCGCCCTCCACCCTTGTGGCCACCTCCCTCCTTTCTTGACGGAGGGTCCAAGTCTCCTGTATCATATCTGTTGAGAAAATCACGTTCCCGAAGGTTTCATTCTGTTTGGACTACGTTTGATATTTTGTTTCTTTGAAACACTGAAATAGCCAAAAAAACAGCAATTCTAGGCTGGGCCTCCGGTTAATAGGTTTGTAACATCCCAAATTTTCAATTTGGAATGTTATACATAGATCATCATTGCATACCATATTTTGTTGCATTTTTGGCTCGATCCTAGAAATTCTACGCAACTCAAGGACCCACGGAGAGAGTTGTGGATTTACGTTATTTTCATATTTGAGTTTTCTCAAATTTTGAAAATAGGATCATTTGATTTTAATTATTTTATCTTCAATTATTTCTATTACAAAAATATGAGAGAGGGAATAAGCGACTTTCCCAAAATAAAAGAAATAATGAGGATTTTATAATAAAATCAAATAAGACTTTATTTTGGAGTTTTTCGCCATTTTATTTGAATTTAGGAAAAATGTGCGTTTTTCAAAATTTCATTTAGGCCCCAAATAAATGTTCATCATGTCCGGCTTTATTTTAGAAGCCGAGAATATTTATTTCGGGATTTTTGGAGTCCGTTTACTATTTCTTTCGTTTGTTTTTCTGCGCAAAATTATTTTAAAAAAACGAACCGACTTACCGGGCCGTACCCGAGCGGGACTCCGCCCGGGGCAACCTTTATATAGCGCCGACCGATCCGCTGACCCACCGACCACCGCCGCTCGGCCCGACGACCCGCCTTGACCCGGCCGCCGCCACCCGCGCCCAAACCCTAACCCTAACCCCACCGCTGCCCGATCCGCCGCCGCCGCCGCCGCCGCCGGAAGCCGCCGACTTCGCCGGAGCCGAGGTTCGCCGCCGCCTCGTTTTCCGTGGCGGTTTTTTTTATAAAAACCGATCGGTTTTTTTAGTTTTCATCGGTTTTTTTAAGTTTCCGTTTTTTTATTAGATCGGTTTTATTTATTTTTTTGGTTCGGTTAAATAGCGAGCATTCGCTCGTTCGTTCGTTTTAACGAACGTGTTCGTCAGATTAGTTCTAGTTAACGAACGTCCGTTCGTTAACCTGTTCGTCGTTTTTCTTTTTCTCGGATTTAATCCGCGATTTTTCTGATCACGATTTCTGATCCGATTTTCGTTTTAGTATAACTTTTCGCTCGTTTATCGAAATCAGGCGATTCAAGCGCCTGGAGTTTCGTCTCGAAACCCTCTTTCCGAATAACCAACTTAAACAAGTTTTTTGCTTATGTACAATTTGACTTACATCCAGATTAGTAAAACAGAGTTGTTTTCTTTCGCCGTTTGACTTTCGTTGCTTCGTTTGATTTGATTCTTTTTGCAAACCGGAGTTCTTAAGTTGAAATTTATGGTTAGATCTTTTGTTTGAGTTTTACCTGTGCATTAGATGAGTACTTATTGTATGCTTGTTTGTTTGTCTGCGATAGAATACCCGGAGTGCGCTTTGTTACTTCGAGTCTCTAGGTTTCGCGGATCATCAGCAAGGCAAGTAACACTTTGATCATATCTTTTCTACTACCCAGTTTTATTGCATTAGATCAATCCTAAAACATTGCATGATTAGGATCTAATTAAATTGTGGGATGGGAAGTAGATGAGGTAGTACCTATTACCTGATTTATATTCAAACCTTTGGGAGTTACTTCTACGTTTCCTTATTATGCCATGCTATGCTAGTAGACGTGGATTGGGTGAGTGTATCCATGACAGATGTGAGATTGTTAATTAATGGTTTATTTAAGGTGGCAACTTAAACACACATCTGGGTGGATTGAGGCACCTGGTTTCCATCAGGACTTGCCTGTTTTTCTTCGGACCGCCACCCAGGCTCAAAGGGATCATGAGATTATTCATGCTAGAAACTTCCGTGTGCAGCCACATGCTACTATGGGCTCTAGCGTAGTTGACTAAGTTGTGCAAACTCTTACGGGTGGACTAGCTGATGTAGGGGTTGTAGGTTGGTACGTTCTACCCAAACGTAAGGTGCTAGCGCTTCTGAAAGACTATGTCTCGGTCATCCGTTTCTCAAACACCATGTAGTGCGAGAAATCAAACGAAGGAGATCGAGTCTTGTGGGGAAAAGTGCACAAACCTGTGCAGAGTGTATAGACTAATCATGGTTAGCCGTGTCCCCGGTTATGGACATCTTGAGTATCTAGTACTTGGATATCATGTGAATCTCATCATGTTACTCTAATTTTTATTGTTGGGTTGTTAATGAGTACTTTTAATTGGGATTGAGGATGCTGTCAACCATTCTCAATGTTCAACAACCACCATGATAGTTAAATAAATTTATTCCTTTGCAGTAGGGAAAGATTGGCTTTACATAAAAGAAACCATAGAGCTTTCCACCAGCCATATTGTATGTAGTATAGGCTTACTCTTTCATTATTCTCTATGTGTTACATTGCCAGCATATTCCATGTGCTGACCCGTCTTCGGGCTGCAACGTTTCATATTGCAGACTTTTCAGACGACGAGTAAGGTGCTTAGGTCGTGGTTCTATACTCAGTGATGCCGTTGGAGTTGATGGACTCGCTTATTCTTCCAAGCCTTCCGCTGTTATCGTTATTAGATGGCCTTAAGTCATATTTATTTTGTTAAGTTCTCTCTTGAGACATTCGATGTAATAAGTGTGTGATTGCTACTCTGTTATAAATCCTTGAGTCTTGTGTGGTGTCGACATTCTTGATCCGAGGATGACACTTGAGCACGAGAGATCGGTGTTTGAGGTGCAGTCGCTACAAAGATAGTATCGAGCACCTGTTGTATGAGACCACGACCATTAAGCTAAAGCCCTAGATCACTACTCTCTTCTCATTTCTAACTCCTCATCTTTTCTACTCTTTTAGGATGGCCAGCGAGGATCAAGTTCACCCAGCGGATGAAGATACACCCTTTGGGCGACACTGAAGGAAGTCACTAAGTACTGAACATCGGAATACCAAGCTTCACGGGACCTACAATTCTACTTTACCCGAAGAGGAGCTGGAAGATTCAAGCTCAAGTTCGGAAGGGCGTTTGCGCTTGATCCACGGAGCCCATAGAGTGTATTTTAATGCACCAACTTGGAGTGCAGGAAAGAGCATGGCAGCTCACATAACCATGGGACGCATTGGAGAAGTCTACCAAGAAGACCTCAAGGATACTATCTACCAGATTTGCGGACGCCGAGATGAACAATGGGAGATAGTTAGCACTAAGAAGGATCGATCCATTGAAGCTTTCATCCAAGAGTTAAATAAGCACATTCGGCCTTGAGAGAGCCAGGATGTCTTGTGAGACATGATGGAGTTGAAGAAAGGAAAAGCCAAGATTATCGAACTAGAAGGAGGCGAAGGCCACTCGCAAGGACTACATGGAGGAGATTGTAGCTCTAGTGAGACAAACCGGCGATCTTAAGGAGAAGATTGAAGAACTCATGGGGAATTCAGCACCCGGAGGAGAAGATGAAGATTACACCTATCCAGAGAACTACATCATCATCGACGACACCGATTCCGATCCTAGTGATGATGATCTCGAAGATGAAGCTGGAGCGGATATCATGGAGTCTTCATCGGAGCAGTTTTTCTAGTTGACCACCATAAAAGTAGTAGAATTTCCCCCATTAGCAATTAGTTTTAGTTCCAGCACTTTGTAACGATAGATAGACCATTGTATGCCCTTGTTTGATTTGATTGGAGTGATATTGTGTGTTTTTGTGTCATGTGCATATTGGTAGTGTTTTCTCCCTAGACCTCATTCTATTCTTAACTCTCGTCTTTTCTATAAACCCTCATATGCCTCCGAGACGCGACCCCGGATTTGTTTTTCCGCCGGAGATCACTCAGTTGTTTCAGCAGCAGAATGCCTTGATTCAAACATTGGTACATAACCAAGGCAACAACAACAACAACCCACCGCCACCACCACCTGCTGACCATTTGACACGTTTCTTAAGGCTGAATCCGCCGGTGTTTTCCAGCAGCACCGAGCCGATTGTTGCAGATGATTGGCTCCGCAAAGTAGGGAGGGAGTTGACCACTGCAGGATGTACAGATGGGGAAAGGGTGAAATTTTCCGCACATCAGCTTGAAGGACCCGCAGCAGCATGGTGGGAGAATTTTACAGCCACTTACCCGTAGAACAACTTTGTCACATGGGATCGGTTTCAGCAAGCTTTCCGTCTTGCCCATGTTTCAGCAGGAGCTATGGCCATGAAGAAGCGTGAGTTTCACAACTTACGCCAAGGAGGGCCAGACGGTTGGCGGTATGTGGATGACTTTAGTAAGTTAGCACGTTATGCCCCGGATAGCGTTACTACGGACGTAGCTAAGCGGAGAAGTTTCTAGAAGGGTGAATGATGAGCTGAGCATGCGGTTGATGGTAGCCACCTTCAATAACTACCAGGAGTTAGTAGACCATGCTCTTATGATTGAAGGGAAGAAGCGGCAGATTGACAATCGCAAGAAAGTATGGGCGGGGAAGTATAACTACGGAGCTCGGCAGAAACTACGCTTTACCCGAAGCCGGAGGACAATTTCAGCATACTCACGGAGGAGGTAGCTCGCACAATCATAATGGCACAAAGAATGGAAACGGGAATGGAGGAAGCAATGGACAAAACCGCGCCAACCCGTCAACACCATCCAAGGTAGACCTGAGCCATATCACTTGTTATAAGTGCCGTAAGACTGGGCATTATGCAAATGATTGTCCAGAAGCCGAAAATGGTAACAGCAATGGAAGCTCAGGCAAGAAGCCAAACCCTTTCAACAGGGGACAAGTGAACCACATTACCGTGGAGGAGCATGAAGCTCAGCAGCCTTGATAATAGGTAAGTTTTTGGTTAAGACATTTGCTGCAGTTGTTCTTTTTATCTTGGTGCATCGCATTCATACATATCAAGGGATTTGTGGATAAGTATAAATTACCAACATAAGCCCTTAGGTCACCCATGCTAGTAACCTCACCGGAGGCAGAATATATGGCAAGTATATGGTGCGATCGTGACGATAAGGATTGGAAACTATGTATTTCCCTCGAGACCTAATAGTTTTGGAATCCCAAGGATTGGATGTGATATTAGGTATGGATTGGTTATCAAAATGCGGAAATATTGATTGCGCCCGATGAAGTCGATTTTGCTTACCACCCCAGAAGGAAGGAGACTCAAGTATGTATCACGGCATGAGCCGAGGAGAGCACATGTAAATTCCTTATCAGGAGTTGTGCAGGAGGAAGTACTAGTGGTAAGGGATTATCCGGATGTGTTTCCGGAAGAGTTGCCAGGCATGCCGCTGGACAGAGACATTGAATTTCTGATTGAACTACTGCCGGGCATTGGGCCGATATCTAAGAGACCGTATAGGATGCCAGCCCAAGATTTGGAGGAAATTAAGAAGCAGATTAAGGAGTTACTGGATAAAGGTTTTATTCGCCCAAGTTCTTCGCCTTGGGGATCACCAGTACTTCTAGTAGAGAAGAAGGATGGATCATTAAGAATGGTTGTTGATTATCAAGGATTTAATGAAGTGACCATTAAGAACAAATACCCGTTGCCGATGATCAACGACTTGTTTGACCAATTACAAGGAGCTAAGGTAATTTTCCAAGATCGATTTGCGGTCAGGATACCATCAGTTGAAGATTCGGGAGCAGGATATACCCAAGACGGCTTTTACCACCAGGTACGGGCTGTATGAGTATACCGTTATGTCATTTAGTGCGACTAACGCCCCAGCCTATTTTATGAACATGATGAACAAAGGTGTTTATGGAGTTTTTGGATAAGTTCGTCGTGGTATTCATTGGCGATATTTTGGTCTACTCAAAGAATGAAGAAGAACATAAGGAGCATTTGTGTTTGGTACTCGAGAAGCTCAGAGAACATCAGTTGTATGCCAAGTTCAGCAAGTGTGAGTTTTGGTTGAAGGAAGTTGGATTTCTCGGACATGTTATATCTGGAGAAGGTATAGCAGTAGACCCCACAAAAGTTGCCACGGTGACAAACTGGGAAGCGCCAACAACAGTTGGAGAGATCCGGAGTTTCCTTGGACTCGCAGGATACTACCGGAGATTCATTGAGAATTTCTCGAGGATTGTTAAGCCTATGACAGAATTATTGAAGAAGGATACCAAGTTCATATGGACTGAGGAGTGTGAGGCTAGTTTCCAAGAGTTGAAGAAGCATTTGGTTACCTCACCAGTATTAATCCTGCCAGACCAAAGCAAGGCTTACGAAGTTTATTGCGACGCTTCACGTCGAGGACTTGGAGCAGTGCTTATGCAGGAGGGAAGAGTTGTTTCGTATGCTTCACGACAGCTGATACCTCACGAATTAAACTATGCCACGCATGATTCGGAGTTAGCAGCCGTAGTGCATGCATTGAAAACGTGGAGACATTTCCTCATTGGAAATCATTGTGAGGTGTATACGGATCACAAGAGTTGGAAGTACATCTTCACGCGGAAGGAGTTGAATCTCAGGCAAAGGAGATGGTTGGAGCTCATCAAGGATTATGATATGAGATTGCATTACCACCCCGGAAAGGCTAACGTGGTAGCAGACGCGTTGAGCCATAAGGGTCATGTAAACATCCTAATGACCGGAGTTTTACCAAAAGAATTAGCCGAGGAATTCCGGGAGCTATGTTTGGAAATAGTTCCGTGAGGCTATGTAGCAGCGTTGGAGATTCAATCTACTTTGATGGATAAAATCAGAGAAGCTCAAAGGACAGATAAGGAAGTTGCTTCTATTAAGGAGAAGATGGGCAAGGGAAAAGCAAAGGGATTTCGTGAGGATGAGCACGATACCTTATGGTTTGAGGACCGCGTTTACGTACCAAGTGATCCGGAGATTCGGAAGTTGATTTTGCAAGAGGCACATGATTCGCCGTATTCGATCCACCCCGGAAATACCAAGATGTATTTGGACTTGAAGGATACTTTCTGGTGGACCGTAATGAAGAAAGATATCGCGGAGTATGTAGCAGTTTGTGATGTGTGTCAGAAAGTGAAAGCAGAACATCGAGGAAGCGGCCGGGATTATTTACAGCCATTGCCTATACCGAATGGAAGTGGGATAAACTAGGCATGGATTTCATCACGGGATTTCCGGGACCCGTTCAGGCTATGACTTCGATTTGGGTTGTAGTCGATCGTTTGACGAAGGTAGCTCATTTTCATTCTAGTAAAGACTACCTACAGCAGTGCCAAATTGGCTAAGATATACATGACAAGGATTGTATGTTTGCATGGAGTTCCGAGGAGTATCGTATCAGATAGAGGAACCCAATTAACCTCAAAGTTCTGGAAGCAATTGCATGAAACTTTGGGAACGGTGGAGTTTAGTACAGCTTTTCATCCGCAGACAGATGGACAAACCGAGAGAGTCAACCAGATTTTGGAGGATATCTTTGAGAGCATGTGCTTTGGATTATGGATCAAGTTAGGATGACAACTTGCCATATGCGGAGTTTTCTTATAACAACAGCTACCAAACCAGTTTGAAGATGGCACCTTTCAAAGCCTTATGCGGCGGGAGGTGCAGAACCCGCTATTGTGGGATGAAGTTGGAGACCGCCCGATTGTTTGGACGGATTTGATTAAAGTGCGAGCGGAAAGTAAAGTTGATTCGCGATAGGCTCAAGGTAGCCCAGTCAAGACAGAAGAGCTATGCAGATTCAAAATGCAAGGACAGAATATGAAGCCGGAGACAGAGTTTATCTCCGAGTATCTCCGCTTCGAGGAGTTAAGCGTTTTGGTGTTAAAGGAAAATTAGTGCCATGTTTTGTGGGACCATACAAAGTTTTGGAGTGCATGAGAGAAGTTGCGTACAAGTTGGAACTACCCGAAGGTTTGTCAGGTGTTCACGATGTGTTTCATGTTTCTCACTTGAAGAAGTGTCACGCAGAGATGGCGAGATATACCTTGAGAGATATTGTGCCACTAGAGGCGATTAGGTTGAATAACAATCTGACCTATAAGGAGAAACCAGTTAAGATTACGGAGTATGCCAGCCGAGTCACCTTGACAAGGTCATTAAGTTTTGCAAAGTTGATTGGAGCCACCACCTTTGAAGATGAAGCCACACAGGGCGAGAGGAAGATCTGCTTAAGGACCACCCTCACCTATTTTCTAGCCAACCTGAATCTCGAGGGCGAGATTCATCTTAAGGGGGTAGGTTTGTAACATCCCAAATTTTCAATTTGGAATGTTATACATAGATCATCATTGCATACCATATTTTGTTGAATTTTTGGCTCGATCCTAGAAATTCTACGCAACTCAAGGACCCACGAAGAGAGTTGGGGATTTCCTTATTTTCATATTTGAGTTTTCTCAAATTTTGAAAATAGGATCATTTGATTTTAATTATTTTATCTTCAATTATTACTATTACAAAAATATGAGAGAGGGAATAAAATAACTTTCCCAAAATAAAGAAATAATGAGGATTTAATAATAAAATCAAATAAGACTTTATTTTGGAGTTTTTCGCCATTTTATTTGAATTTAGGAAAAATGTGTGTTTTTCAAAATTTCATTTAGGCCCCAAATAGATGTTCATCTAGTCCGGCTTGATTTTAGAAGCCGGGAAAATTTTATTTCGGGATTTTTGGAGTCCGTTACTATTTCTTTCGTTTGTTTTTCTACGCGAAATTATTTAAAAAAAATGAACCGACTTACCGGGCCGTACCCGAGTGGGACTCCGCCCGGGGCAGCCTTTATATAGTGCCGCCCGAGCCGCCACCAGCCCACCAGCCACCCCCGCCCCGGCCCGCCGACCCCGCCGCCAGCCCAGCCGCCGCCACCCGCGCCCAAACCCTAACCCCTAACTTGGCCCGATCCGCCGCCGCCGCTGCCGCCATCTTTGCCGCCACCGCCAGACGCCGCCCGACTTTGCCGGAGCCGCCGCTGGAGCCGCCGACCCCGCCGCCGAGGTTCGCCGCCGCCTCGTTTTCCGTGCCGGTTTTTTTATAAAAACCGACCTGTTTTTTTGTTTTCGTCGGTTTTTTTTTAGTTTCCGTTTTTTTATTAGATCGGTTTTATTATTATTTTCGGTTCGGTTAAATAGCGAGCGTTCGCTCGTTCGTTCGTTTTAACGAACGTGTTCGTCAGATTAGTTCTAGTTAACGAACGTCTGTTCGTTAACCTATTCGTCGTTTTTCTTTTTCTGGGATTTAATCCGTGATTTTCTGATCGCGATTTCCGATCCGATTTTCGTTTTAGTATAATTTTTCGCTCGTTTATCGGAATCAGGCGATTCAAGCGCCTGGAGTTTAAATCTCGAAACCCTATTTCCAAATAACCAACTGAAACAAGTTTTTGCTTCTGTAAAATTTGACTTATATCCAGATTAGTAAAACGGAGTTGTTTTCTTTCGCCGTTTGACTTTCGTTGCTTTGTTTGATTTGATTCTTTTTGCAAACCGGAGTTCTTAAGTTGAACTTTCTGGTTAGATCTTTTGTTTGAGTTTTACCTGTTTACTAGATGAGTACTTATTGTATGCTTGTTTGTTTGTCTGCGATAGAATACGGAGTCGCCGCTTTGTTACTTGAGTCTCTAGGTTTCGCGGATCATCGACAAGGCAAGTAACACTTTGATCATACCTTTTCTACTACCCAGTTTTATTGCATTAGATCAATCCTCAAACATTGCATGATTAGGATCTAATTAAATTGTGGGATGGGAAGTAGATGAGGTAGTACCTATTACGATTTATATTCAAACCTTTGGGAGTTACTTCTCGTTTGCTTATTATGCCATGCTATGCTAGTAGGCGTGGATTGGGTGAGTGTATCCATGACAGATGTGAGATTGATAATTAATGGTTTTATTTAAGGTGTAGCGTAAACACACATCTGGGTGGATTGAGGCACCTGGTTTCCATCGGGACTTGCTGTTTTTTCGGACCGCCACCCAGGGCTCAAAGGGATCATGAGATTATTCATGCTAGAAACTTCCGTGTGCAGCCACATGCTACTATGGGCTCTAAGCGTAGTTGACTAAATTGTGCGAACTCTTACGGGTGGACTAGCTGATGTAGGGGTTGTAGGTTGGTGCGGTCTACCCAAGCGTAAGGTGCTAGCGCTTCTGAAAGACTATGTCTCGGTCATCCGTTTCTCAAACACCATGTAGTGCGAGAAATCAAACGGAGGAGATCGAGTCTTGTGGGGAAAAGTGCACAAACCTCTGCAGAGTGTATAAACTAACCATGGTTAGACGTGTCCCCGGTTATGGACATCTTGAGTATCTAGTACTTGGATATCATGTGAATCTCATCATGTTACTCTAATTTTTATTGTTGGGTTGTTAATGAGTACTTTTAATTGGGATTGAGGATCTTTGTCAACCATTCTCAATGTTCAACAACCACCATGATAGTTAAATAAATTTATTCCTTTGTAGTAGGGAAAAAATTGGCTTCACATAAAGCAGAAACCATAGAGCTTTCCACCAGCCATATTGCATGTGGTATGGCTTACTCTTTCATTATTCTCTATGTGTTACATTGCCGGCATATTCCATGTCTGACCCGTTTCGGGCTGCAACGTTTCATGTTGCAGACTTTTCGAACGACAGTAAGGTGCTTAGGTCGTGGTTCTATACTCGATGATGCCGTTGGAGTTGATGGACTCGCTTATTCTTCCAAGCCTTCCGCTGTTATCGTTATTAGATGGCCTTAAGTCATATTTATTTTGTTAAGTTCTCTCTTGAGACATTCGATGTAATAAGTGTGTGATTGCTACTCTGTTATAAATCCTTGATCTTGTGTGGTGTCGGCATTCTTGATCCGGGGATGATACTTGAGCACGAGAGATCAGATTTGTTTGAGGTGCAGTCGCTACAAGGTTAGTCTCAAAAATAATATAAAAGTGGAAAATAAAGCCCAATATAGTCCAAAACAGTAGATAATACAGCATGGAGCAATCACAAATTATAGATACGTTGGTGACGTATCACATATCCCCTTCTTTTGAAGGAGGTTGCGTGCCGGATTCCAGAGCCGTATCGGTCTTTGGAATCGAGTCCGGCTGAGGGCCGAACTGAATACGGCCCTCACCACCAGTCTCCATGGGGATTGGCTCCCCTTGGTGGTCGGCGACGGAGGATTCGCCCACTGGCTCCTCCTGAGCCTCCCCCCGGCTTGGGGAAATCCTTCAGGACAGCACCTCGGCATCGCCCTTGGCCTTGGGGGAGTGGGCGGTCGGCGGTGACTCACTGGCCATCGCCTTTGAATCCAGTGAATCTCTTGACGAGGATCGCTGCGAGCTGTCGTGGGCCGGACTGTAATTGATCATGTCAATGTAATGAAGAAAGCAGGCTGAATTTATGTGTGTGTGTAAGTCTTAACACTTACGAGGCAGCCCGAGGCTTAGAGCGGGGGCGTCGCTCCGGACTGCTATCGATGTCCCATGCGGAGTTATCTTCGAGAGAGCCCTTCCCCTTCTTGGACGTCTCCGCCTCCAGGTTCGTGGATGCCGCCCTCTTCTTCTTTCCCTCGTCAGGGGGAGGGTTGTTCTCTTCCTCCTCCTCCTCCTCCTCCTCGTCCTCAGTGGCGGAGGAAAAGGTCACTTCGTCTTCGGATGTCACGTCCGAAGCACCCTTGCGACGGGGGCCACCTTTGGCCCCCTTAGCCTTCTTTTCTAGCGGACTATAGGGCGCCGGAACCAGCATATTTGCCAAGAGTGGGCCGACTGGCTCTTCGGGAAGCAGAGCCGAACTATGAATCCGCCCCGCTCTCTCCGTCCACACCTGAAAGAATACAACAAAAATTAGGCATCCTCCTCGAACAGACAAGTAGAAGGTTCTCCTTGAGAAAAGGAGAGCTTGGCTCATTGGCTGGATGCGTGTGGTCGTGCCCATGGTCCGAATCCATGACAGGGTGGCTTCTCATTGCCCTTGAAGAGCAACTTCCAGGCACCTTCGTGAGTAGTTCCGAAGAGCCGTTTCAGAGTCTGGTGCTTTGCCGGATTGAATTCCCATAAAGGAACATTTTGGCGTTGGCAGGGGAAAATCCGGCGAACTAGCATTACCGGGATCACATCGACGAGCTTGACGTCTTTATCCACCATACTCTAAATCCGCGTTTGCAGCGCTATCAGCTCGTCTGACGCTGACCAGTTAGGGCCTTTCTCCTTCTAGGAGGTGAGCCGCATTGGGTCTCCGGCCCGAAACTCGGGAGCTGCCACCCAAGTGGCAACGCGCGGCTCTGTGATGTAGAACCACTGTCTCTGCCACTCCTTGACAGTCTCTACAAAAGTGCCTATGGGCCAAGTAACGTTGGGCATCTTGCTCACCATGGCACCTCCACATTCCGCGTGCTGACCGTCCACCACCTTCGGCTTTACGTTGAAGACCTTGAGCCATAGGCCGAAGTGGGGTTGGATGCGGAGGAAGGCCTCGCACCACGATGATGAGCGCCGAGATGTTAAGGAAGGAGTTCGGGGATAGATCATTGAAATCTAGCCCGTAATAGTACATCAGTCCGCGGATAAAGGTGTGAAGTGGAAACCCCAGTCCGCGGACGAAGTGAGGGAGGAAAACTACCCTCTCAGTAAGCTTCAGGGTGGGGATGACTTGTCCCTTGGAGGGTAGACGATAGGCGTTTCCCTCCGGCAGATACCCGACCGCCCAAAGCTAGGTGATGTCCTTCTCCATGACGGAGTAGACCATCCACTTGCCTTGGCCTCCGGATCCGGACATGATTAAGTGCTTCCTTGAGGAGGAGAAGATGGGAACTTGGTATTTGGAGCTCGAGAATGGAAGAACGGAGAGGAAGAGAAGGCATGAGTGAAGAGGGGGAATCCTTATCTCCTTATAGAGGCAATGAATATCAAACGCCTCCCCACTCGCCTTAAAACTCGCCTATTACCAAGGGCTATGTAAACGGCATGGTTGGGTTACCCACGCCCGTATTGATGAGGATCCCGCAATAAGGGGACATGATCTCTGCTTTGACAAGACGTGCCAATGGCAACCGCGTCCCGAAACGTGGAGCGGCAGACGAAAAACGGTTCAAAATTGTGACCGGGCACATGATGTCATGTTGCAAAAAGTTGTCAGTAGATTGGACTTGTGGAATATTATATTCTCTCTGTGGTTGTGTGTGGTGTGTGTGTTACAGGTCCGGACACGGTCAATATGTCTGAAGACTATAATGGAGTTCGGAAGGAGGAAACCGCCTTGCAATGCGAAGATAGATCTCTGGCGCGGATACCTTGTCATTGAAGCCAGGTTAGGGGAGACTCTTGAGGAGTCTGGACTAAGGGGTCCTCGGGTGTCCGACTTGTTAGCCGTGGGGCGGCCCGATAGGCTGTGAAGATACCAAGGCGGAAGACTTTACCCGTGTCCAGAGGGGACTCTCCTTGGCGTGGAAGGCAAGCTTGGCGATGAAATGTGTAGATTCCTTTCTTTGTAACCGAGCTTGTGTAACCCTAGATCCTCCCGGTGTCTATATAAACCGGAGGACTTAGTCTGGAAGAGGGAGATATTCATTACCATAGTCATACAGGCTAGGCTTTTAGGGTTTAGCCATTACGATCTCGTGGTAGATCAACTCTTGTAATACTCATATTCATCAAGATCAATCAAGCAGGAAGTAGGGTATTACCTCCATAGAGAGGGCCCGAACACAGGTAAACATCGTGTCCCTGTCTCCTATTACCATCGCCCCTAGACGCATAGTTCGGGACCCCCTACCCGAGATCCACTGGTTTTGACACCGACACCCACCTCAAGGTGATGAAGGAGTCGGAGGGCCTCAAGGCGTCCGACTTGCTACTTGCCTTCGTGGTGCGCCGAGTCCTCCCGCCCCAAGGCCGGCCCCGCACCATAAGCCAAATGAGTGGGCACCGCGACCCATGCCGGATATGCACCAAGGAGATGTTGACTGCCGAGGTGGCCTATCTGGTGAATGAGATCGCCAACCTTAAGCTCGAGCCGGAAAGGTGGCGGTTCGGCAAGCGGTCGTACTCCCGCGCAGACCCCCGCTCTCTCTTGAGCAGTCGACCTCGGCCTCAATCGTCAGGACGGCGGAGGGCTCCACCAACAACCGTCGTATAGACCCGGTCGCCGATCTCCAGGAGGCGCAGGAGAGGAACGCACGGGAGGTGCGGGAGGAGAAGGAAGCCGACGCCAAGAAGGCAAAGGCCGATAAGGCGGCCATAGTCAAGGCGGCGTAAGCGGACGCGGACGCCATGCCAAGGCCCAAGCCAAAGCAGCAGACAAAGGGAGGCGGAGGTCGCGACGCCCGGCCAGATCCGTAGCTCATCACCCCCGCCCTCCGTGCCATCAGCACGAGTTCTTAGTGCGGTTGGGGAGCCGGTGATGAGCAGCCGGTCGTGGAGAGGGAATGCGGCTACATCGCCTTGCAGAGGTGGAAGTGCCTCCGCAACCCGTCGACCAGCGGATCTTGAGGCAGCCAACCCGGCCGCCCCATTGGTGGCCTTGACCCGGAGGCAAGCTGGTGGTGGGCTCGGCTCCTACGGCCCGCACTCTAGTGCATCATCGGATGGAGAAGGTGCATCGGCGCCTAGGACGATGGAGGTCGGGAGTGCCAGTTTGTCGGCCCCTGAAGCCGATGCAACCAGCACCACACCGGCGGACACTACAAAAAATACACTTCCGTGATGATACGTGTTTGTCACGATGGGTCACGTTTTACATCATGCATGTACATCCATGAAAAATTTATAGCGGAATCAAGATAGTCATACTTGTGCTGTCGTAGAAGTGTTCCATGACATTGCCAAAATTATCATCACGGAAGTGTCCACTTCCATGACGGTAAATCGTGCGTCCCAGAAGTGCTTTCGTCAAGGGTGACCGACACATGGCATCCACCGTAACAGAACACCGTTAAGCTATCGGGTCCGGTTTTGGATCCGATAACCCGTTAACAGCCCGGACCAATGGGGATTTTCCACGTGTAAAATCATCATTGGTTGTAGAAAACTGCGATGTCGACTCCGTGTTGGTACAGGTGTCACTCATCCAATGGGCGAGATCGCCTATGATATGTTCACACGTGGACCGGCCCAAAAGTGGCCCATAAAGTTTAAATGGGCCGGCCCAACTAAAGGCCCACAAGATTTTGCGGACCATAATGGGCCGGCCCAGCTAAAGGCCCACAAGATTTTGTGGCCCATAATGAGCCGGCCCAGGTAAAGGCCCACAAGATTTTTGCGGGCCATAATGGGCCGGCCCAGGTGAAGGCCCACAAGATTTTTGTGGACCATAACTGGCGGCCCAGCTAAAGGCCCACAATTTCACCGACATTAATGGGCCGGCCCAGCTGTAGGCCCATAAGATTTTGAGGACCGTAGTAGGCCGGCCCATTAACTGGCTGCCATGTTTTGGGCCAAATGCCGACCCATATTTGATCCGGTCCATTAATGTCCTGCAACGTTCCGGGCCTAATAATGGCCCATATGAGATCCGGCCCATTAAAAGCCTACCACGTTCTGTGCCAAATTACGGCCCAGATCAGGTCCGGCCCATTAACAGGCTTTGGGATAAATTATGGCCCATATCGATTGACGATCAAGCTGGGCGCTATGCTTTTGGGCCCACTTGCTAAAGGCCCATTTAGTAATTCGGCCTGATATTAGTTTCGGCCTGTAAAGGGCCCGTTTAACATTTAGGCCCTATATTAATTTCGGCATGTTAAAAGCCCGTCATATAGTTGGGCCTAACTATGGCCCGGTTTGCATCCGGCCTGCTCGCAGCCGATAATCTGATTGGGCCAAACAAGGACCGAGACAATTTTGGCCTGTTATAAGCCCATGATTTGATTGGCACATTCATGGGCCGGGTCTATTCGACTGCTGCCGGCCCGTGAGCTGTTAACGCGTTTGGGGCCCAACCTACTTTTCAGCCTCCTAAAGGCCGATTGAGTTTTCTTGGAAAAATAAGGCGGCGGTTTACTCGGCCTATTAAAGGCCGAATCTACTAGTGGGTCGGTTTACATTTGGGCCTGTTAACGGACCAAGATGGCGGGGCCCATGATGCGGATCATACATGGTGATTTGCATGACGACCCGATTATGTACCGTAAGTTCTGATTTGGCGCTTTCTGCGAAGGCAGGATATATTCTGATAAAATAACTACAGCATCATGAATAAGAAAAAAACCTAGACTATACAATAAAGAAATTACGGCATATTACATCCACAGGGCATCAAAGTTCGCCACTATGATAATAAAGCACAAGCAGACCGCAGATTACATACACTGGGCATCAAAGATCGCCACCAGTGACACTAAACGCGCCGACAAAATAATATACAGAACCGACAGCACTTCAATAGAGTTCAAGAAAGGTTAGCCCTACTCGGGAGCTGCAGCGCAAGCAACTGAGCAAGCTGGTGAGACTACACTTGTTTGACACTTATATGATCCTCACTCTGAAAGATAAGCAAGCAGACAGATGACAGGTTTTGCACATATAAGTATCAGTGCTGACAATTCATCACATTTCTTACTGACGAATAAAGTGACACAGCTTAAAATAGCATTAACACAATATGGTATTGTTCAGGTCAAGACATGGCAGGAAATGACATTGTGAAGGAGTTGGCAGCTTCACGACACCACTGGATTATAGATCAAGAACTCATAAGTATCAAAGGTTAGTGTGCTATCAATTTATCCCATTTCAGATTGGCAAAATAAGATCACTTGCTCTATATAGTTTAATTTACATGGTATGAAGAAGGAACTTGGTTGTACAACTGAAAACTTAAATTGAGAAGGACAAACTTTTGTTTATGAACTGGAGTACATAATAAACTTTAAACATGCAATTTGATGCAAACACCCAAAATAAACAGCTCTTGCAGTCATGCCTAACCAAATATACACAACAAAGTTTGAAGGCTTGAGAAGGACAAAATTACATTATTGGTGAAGGCAGGCTCTATAAAGCCCTTGTCCATGCTGATGGGGGGCAATTCAAGAAGTTTACCACAGAATCTTGTTCATAAGCATTTCCTTTATTCTACATTTTGTTAAGAGTAAATATAGATGTGACAATATAAGAAAAAATGGAGAATATTTAAGATAAGATGAAGAGTGATCCTACATAACGAAGTAGCTATAAATGTAAGTAGAGCGATACAGGCAAAAGGTACATCCAAGAGCAATGCAGAGCTAAACTTCTTCAGTACCATCGGTGTTATCCAACCTTATGGTAAGAGTAAATATAGATCTTATGTGTAGAAAATGGAGGGCAAATGAAAATAAGTTGTAGAGTGATGGTACATGAACAACTACCTGTCAATATAAGTACACAGATAAAGGACAGCAGGTACTTACAAGAACAATGCAGAGCTAAAAAAATTCATTGGCATTGGATATATTCTACACTAATGTAACCATTCATACAGATCAATGAGCAAGGGATATGGTATTAGCTCTCTATGTGCTATTAGCTTAAGCTTATCACTCCAGCTTATTACCCTAGGCAGAGATAACCTCCCCAGTTGGGGAACGCATTAGATATTTACCTAAACCTGTGGGTCCTTGAGCGGATCCCACATTAGCTCCAAGACGCTGGTCTCTAAGATAGTGAATCTTGTTTGAACCATTAATAAAAAATAGAGGTTGGTCATTTTTTTTGGTGGAAAGCTTATTGGAATAGATAACTTGGGCGAACAATTGATAAGCAAGCTATCATGCATCTGCTTTGTCACATAATGAACCAGGTATGTATGCAAGTACGGTGATCTGAGGACAACAGGTACTAACAAGAGCAAAGCAGCGGGCAGCATATTTGTGATATCCTGTCGTTCTTTTCAAACCGGAATTCTTTTTCGAGCAGATTTCCTGTAAAAAAGATCCATAAGGCACATGCGGAAAAGTAGAAGTTCAAATTTTCATGCGATATCATAGACATTGCCTCATCCTCGGAACGAGACTAGTGCATAACAAGGTTTTTCCATTCAATGTCTTCTAAATTTAGCACAGGAGACTTCATGAGAAATTCATTTATAGACTTGCCATCAAAGTGTGATTTCCTCGGGTAACACCAATACTGCTGCAATGCTTCCTTGAAAAGCGCAAGAAAGCTTTGCTCGTCATGACTATCCAGATTGACCCTCGCCTACTTACAACCATGTAATGTAAATCATTGATGTGTTCAATCAGCAGAAAACAGGAAAATAATCACCATGAATAATAGCACTTACACGGAAGTGGGACAGGAAGATGTGAAAATGGTCTTTGTCTTCACTATAATCTTCCAATGATGGGAATATATGCACGTAGTACCTAACAACATTGAAAGCTTTGTCTTTTAAACTGGGAATAACTGGAATGGGGTTCCAATCTGTAGGAATTGGCCATCTCTGCAGTTGGGATAGGTCTTCGGCCGGTTGACTTGCTATACTTTTTGCTGGAGTGGGATTTTTCTGTGGTACGGCTGGTGCTATGGCAACTGAAATCGGCATACCTTTTGCTGGAGTGCAGGTCATGTGTGGTGGGGCTAGTGGTGTGGCCTGTGAAGTATGGGTACAGTCTGCTGGAGTCGGTCCTACGTTTTGTGTCACTGGTTGTACAGCCAATATAAGTGGGGTGTTGTCTGATTTCTCTGGCACAACCACGTTTTTCAAGGACTTTGCTGGTGCTCCTTCAGGTTCGGCAATCACCCTCTTCCTTTTTGATGTCTGATGCACAAGAACAACACTTGAGTGAAAAAACATGGTATGATGACAGATGGAATATGTATTGATAATGGATGGGCATGACATCTCGACATATATGATGAGTAAACTAAGCAGATGGCGGTGCAACAAAGTAGAAGAAATGCAAGACAACATATGCAAGATCTGGCATAATCAATAAAACCTTGCCAAATTAGAGCAGGCACCTTGATGGGTGAACATGACAGGCCATATGTCTTTGACTCCTTGAGGTTAGAATAGTCATTAGGATCATATTCTAAACAAGAATCTACAGGTGGGGAGCGTATGAGTTTCATTGCATCCAAAATGGCACTCAATGCCTTGGTGCCAATTTTGTAAGTCATTGAAGTGTTCCACAATATTCTTCTGATGCGCGGATTCTGATATTCACTGTAATTATGTATAATATCTGAGAACCATGAAAACATAAATGTTTGTTAGATTATCTTTGTAATGCAGATGATATTCTAGTATAGGGGCGCCCCTGTAAACACTTGTGTGCTATCACTAGATTCTGATGAGAGAGCTCATGTGTGCATTTATATAATCTGGCACAAATACACAAAAAATAGGCTCCAGAAGTGAAGATAGTTGGCAGATGATAGGTTCAAAATATACTGTATAGAGAGTTTATTGCCAAACCATGATAACAAGAGCACATAGCAACTAGGCAGATCATATTGTACATAAAAGGGGTACACCATAACCACGATATATAAATCGGGAAAGTGGAACTGGCTTGAAAATATGGTGTTGTATTGCCGCTAGTAATTGAAATCCTGGCGATCAAGTACATGCCAGCTCTATCAGCTGTTGACTGCAGATGTCCCTGCTCCCATTCCTGACAAGGAACATACTGTATGTACTAAATACAGAATAACAAAATAGGAACATGTTAAAGAACAGAAGAGGAAGCATATTCTTGAGGTTCCGCTTAATTGGATATAATTTTGGTTGCCCACTTATGATGAATCACGGAGCCAAAAGAAATGCAATTCCATGATGTCTCTCTATATGTGGGAGTTTTGAACAGGTGGGGAGCGTATGAGTTTCATTGCATCCAGAATGGCACTCAATGCCTTGGTGCCAATTTTGTAAGTCATTGCAGTGTTTAGCTTAAAGAGTGGACTGCTGCTAGTGCGAACAAAGCAGCTACACAGATCATAGTGTAGATATAACGGGAAAACCGTAAGCATCGAGTAAAATCAGCAAAGTGGAACTTGCTGGAATATATGTGCTAGTATTGCGATGCGGCTAGAAAGGCTTTGGATACCAGCTCTCTTCAACTGAAGGTGCGGTACTGTTAATATCAGTGTAACTCTCAAAGGCGACACAGCTCCCCGCATTTCCTTGCTATTCTTATAGGATTCAAGTGGGAAGTCCACTACAAATCCTATTCCCATGTTTACAAAATCCTACAAATCAAAGAGGCCCGAAGAGTTCAAAGTTTCCAAACCAACCGACCGTATAGACCTCTACACTACAAATGTCCCTGCTCATCTTCACTACTAGGAACATATTGTACTACTATCATACTCCCTCCGTTCGAAAATATAAGTCTTGGTAGAAATTCCCACTATGGATCACATACAGATGTATCCAGATACATTTTAGAGTGTAGATTCACTCATTTTGCTCCATATGTAGTCCATGGTGGAATCTATACAAAGACTTGTATTTAGGAACAGAGAGAGTACTTATTAAAGAAGAACGGAAGAGGAACATGCTAAAGAAGAGCAAGCAGATTTTGGATAATAAAATGTTTGTTGCGCAGTGCCCACGCATGATGAACCAGAGCGCATTAAGAAAGCAACTCCCTGTTGTCTCTCTGTATGTGGTGCACGTGCTTTTTCGAAAGTAAAGTAGGAACATTAGCTGACCAATTAAATGTTATCTGTTTTAGTAATATCCGCATCATATCAGATTCGTACTTGAGCAACAAGTTTGGAATTATGAGTGGCACGTTGTTTAGCTTGATGGATTCAGGAGCAATGCTACGCAGGTACGATGATGGTACTGAATATAAAGGCATGTCTGAATGCAAGTCGCATGACTTTTGTCATTTGGGTCAGTCGACCATTTCAGGCGGTTGGATGAAGATCCTACGTCTCCTAACCCTTCTTCCTCCTCGTCTATGATTCTTCCCATACAGAAAAACGCACGGGCCGCCGGCCGGACCATCGGCCCCCACCGCCTGTGTTCCTCCGCCACCCCCGCCCCCACCCGCGTCGAGTTTTCTTCGTTCGGCGAGGCCCCACCACCGCCCCCCAACAACCAAAGTCCCCACCCGAGCCCCTTCGTTCGCACCGGCGAACTCCGGCGAGCTCTGAAAAATCGACTGACCCAATTTTGAAATTTAGTCTACTGTGATTTAACTAGTGTGGAATATAAAAGGGGAAACCATAAGCACTGGGAGTATAAAAGGGGAACTCCGGTGGCGTGCCATGGCGGATCTGAAGGTGCAAACCGGACAAAAGCAACCGCAACCAATGTTTGCTTTCAACTAGCAAGTAAGTGATGGACAAGAAATCGAGTAAAGTAGTGGTGATCTATTTTCGTGCTGCGATAAGTAAGTTGAGTAGAATCTGAAAGAGTACCGCTTCTCTGATGGCGCCGTGTATGTATCTGCTAAGAATTTGATGATGCTGTGGTAGCGATGGCTGTCGGCGTGGAAGCAGATCTAGGAGGGTGAGCGATGGCTGCGGGCGTGGTGGATGAGACGGTAGTAGGAGCGGTGCCGGCAAGGTGGACGGCGGCGGGGATGAAGCGAGAGGCGGGATGCAAGGATCCTGGTCCGAAGCCGTGGATGAGAGAGGTCGATCTCTTGTAATGGACGGCGGCGTCGGGATATCAACTCCGGCATGGTGGAGGAGGACGGCGGTGGATGGGCTGGCGGACGGAGGAGGCTGGGGTGGAGAGGGTGTTTTGGCGCCCATGGAGTACAAATGGGGAAATGGAGGTGGAGAGGAAGGGGGGAACCATGTCTTCAGGGCGCGCTTGTCTCAAATGCGAGGAAATTTACAAACTTAGCCCCCGTTTCAAATTTCCTACATCACAACAATATTAGTCGGTTGGGGATAGGACAGTAATCTCGCATAGACCGAATATTTGCCGACGGGAGTTTGTTTTTGGCGCCCACCGTGTATGAATCAGGGAGGGAGTCGATTTCGGCCGAGGACACCCTGTGTTTTGGGGCCCACCGTGTATGAATCCGGGTGAGAGGCGGTTATGTCACGTTTGAGTGAAATTACAAACCTACCCCTATCGAAACCTATAGAAATCCAGCATATAGGCTTTGCGTGGCAGGGATAGGCAGTAGTAATTTCCATCTCGCGGATTTTGGTTTCGGGCGGTTACCACGACTTTCCCCGCTTCATTCAAATTTTGCAGAGTGCACGTTTACCGTGCCAACTCAATTCGAATCCCGTTTGTATTCTATTTTTTTCGGGCGGGATCCATTTTCGATTGGAATAATATTCTATATACATCATTTTTTTATATATACTTTCAAAAGCACAACACCCTTTATACATAAATATGGTTTACAAATGGCTTGATCTCAGATTCATAAGGTTGTATCCATCAATTTGGATTTTCAAATATTTGAAATCACTTTATGTTGAAATCCAATGTATGCATTCCTCGCTAACTGTCTCCAATTAATGTGTGTTTCATGCGGGTTTTTTACTTCTCAAACATGTATAAGTGTTTCACACACGCAACATATAGTGTAATCCCGTTTAGACGTTAATTGCATATAAACCATGCATTGTTTCTAATTAAAGAATCTATGGATCAACAACATTGATAAACTATATAACATTACACGTGTCCCCAAATTCAAATGAATATGCATGTTTGATACACCAATTTGCGTTATGATATCATCAATGTCGTGATCTCAAGTTTAAATATTTGAATCCCATTTAATCCGGATATTCGTGTCATATAACTATCACTCATGCTTATATAGGGCTATCTCTCTAGACCTATACGCGTTCATCGTCTCTCGGGCATCTCTCGTGCTACATGTATGTCGACAATGATCTTTTATCTTCGTAACACACTGACGGTACTCTCTTCCTCGACCTTCATCACTCTATCTCTCTCTAAGTATATCCGCTCCACGGCATGTGTCTCTAACTATGATTCTCCATGTGGAATCTCTTTCTCTCACACAAACACAAAACTTTGTCTTACGGGGTCTCATTTCTCTCTACTATTCCCTGTGTGCCACTCGCACACCCCTCATATAGAGATGTCTTTCGCTCCTTAGGTATGAGAACCTACGACTCTTCCTCTTAAATATCTCTTTCTCACACACAAACACAAACCATCTCCAGGGTCTCATATTTCTCCACTGTTCTCTTGTATGTCGCTCACACACACTCTCTCTCCCTAGAGATATCTTGCGTTCCCTCATATGTTTCTCTAGCTATCACTCTAGTTTTGAAATATCTTTCTCTCCTGCAGACACAAAACTCCGTCTCTCGGGATCTCATTTCTCTCTGATATTTGTTTGTATGTGAGTCACATGCACCCTTTCTTCATCTCTCTCACACCCACACCCATAACTCAGCCTTCTGATCCACTCGAATCCTATCTCTAACGCACACTAGCTAGCATCTTTATCTTTCTATTTATCTGTTTCTCCTTCAAACTTCTGTCATTTATAGGTTGATCTCTTTTGCACAATCATTGTGCCTCACTCCCTCTGCTCGCCATAGATGCATGCTCCAGCCCACGCCACTATCTCTTAAAGACAAAAACACATGCTCAATTGTCGGGCCTTCTTCCCTGCATTCTCGCATGCATGCATATTGTCATATCGATCCGTCTCTCCCATGTCGTTGATCTTAGCTTATGACTTATGTCTTCTTTCTTTTATCTCGATCATGTGCACGCGCACACACACACACATCCCACGTATACATGTATATCTCTCACACATGCACGTTGAAGGTCTCTATGTCTCCATACGTAGTTAATTACCCTCAACCCTAACGCCACATCGAATCGTTCTCTTCTTACATGCACATAACTTCCGTCTGGATGGGTAAAACACACACTCACACTTAACAATCTCCTTGTAGCTACCCCCCTCTCACTCTTCCCCTACATCCCCGAAACCAATAGGACCATCCCTTCATTTAATTCCCGCCTACATGCACCATCGATATATAGTAGTCTTCCTTGGTGTCTCTCAAACAAACACGTTCTCTCGATGTCGACTACTCTCACGCGCACACACCTTCTCTTCCCTCTCTACGGGCATTTTCTCTCTCGCACCCCATCGTTGGTGGCCTCTGCCATACACATCACCTCTCTATGATGAAGCCATGCACACTTAAATTACATCCGCCACCGAGGACCCCGTGACACACACACACAAACAAACAAATACACACACACGCACGCACGCACAACCGCACGCAGGCACCCACCCACCCACACACACACACAAACACACACACACAGTAAGACTCCATCACACACATACGCACACACACACACACTAAGACTCCATCTCTCTCTCTCTCACACACACACGCACACACACACTGAGACTCCATCTCACACACACATGCTCTAGGCGGAGCATTTGTTCCTACCACCCTTCATCCACCCTTACCCGTATGATAAACAATCACCTTAATTTATTTGTATAACATGGACAAATTCCACTTTACTTTAGTAGTTAGAAAACTTATCATCTGTACCCTTATAAAAAACCGAGTTGGCGATTATGGTGTGCCTGCCATCTTGTAATATAGACCGTCTGATCTATATCGGCGGATAGAAAGAAAACTACGATAATTTTACAAAAGATGGCCGCACCTATCTCCACATCCTTATCTCCCACAACCTCATTGCTGAGCAATTAAAAAAGAATGTCTCCGGAACAATCTAGCATGGTGGCCGCCTGCCGCCTGCCGGCGCCGTCCATCCCCATGCCTCCGCCCATTCCGACCACCAGTCACCACCACGCTCCACTCCTCCTCACCTTATCTCTCATCTTTCATTTTTTCGATGACATTCTCGAGATACCAGTTTTCCGATAAAATTCTTGAAATATCATTAGTTTTTACACATGGGATTGCTCCTGCATGGGTAAATCACAACATGTGTTTTGTAAAAAAGGCATATTGATGTTCCGTGCAATGCACGAGCATCTTGCTTGTAATTATATAATGCAAATCACGAGAAGGAAGTGACATTTTTTTACACAACCACGTTAACATGGCCACGTAAATCACTAGCTAAAGTAAATACCATTATACTTATATCCCAATGCAAAAGGTTGAGTACATGTCGAAAGAGTAGAGTCGCACACACGCACTCTGTCTCTCAGAATCTCACACACACACCAGTTACGTAACGCCCACTTAAGCAGACACGTATGTTACAATTTGTGCACCCGCGGGTACACGTGATGTTGCGCATTTATTTAAGCCAGACGGGGAACCCAAACAGTAGCTGCATTCATTCCCCTCCAACCGCCTCTTCTCTCATCGTTGTCGCCCGGTAGCCATGGCCCGGCCGAAGGTAACAACATACGCCATACTCCCGCCGGAGCGACGCTTTAATCTGGAAATTTTAGTGGTCATGCAAGCATCTTTTTGTGCTAGCACTCCTATATAAGGGTTGACCGGTCACTTCCCGCGGACGTGTGCGGGCGGTAGAAGAGAAGGAGAAGGGAAGCAGGCTATGGAGTAACGTTTTTTTACCACAATTTCATAGGAAACTGAGTGCAATAATTGAGTAGTTTTGCAAACTACTAGTACTACACATGAAACCCTTGCCAGCCAGCGCTTCCCGCGTGAAACGGTCAGCATCGCCCTGGAGCGTCAGTGCCGCATTAATGCCCGTCCAGAGCGGAGGTGACCTCTCACTGGCGCCGGCTATGAAGCGGCGCGACGGCTGAGAGAGCGCCGCTTCCCGGTGCGTCGACTGCTTCGCGTCGAGGCTGGCCATAGGCCTTGTTTGGATCCATGGGTTAGAGTTAGTTTGAGCTATTTAGGGCTCAAATAGCCCTAAAGTATCCAAGCATGAGGGTTTAAATTGGAGCAAGTTGCACCGAACCCACGAAAAAAAACTATCCCACCCAAGAGGTGCTAGCGGAGATAGTTCTCATTGGCACCATCGAAAAATCACTTCTCTCTCTCCATCAAGTGCATTTATTGTCAATATAATCCTGTCACCCAAACACCTCTTTGGCTATAGTTAGTTCAGGGTTAGTCATGAGTTAGTCTAACCTCTAGCTAAGTTTGAGTATCCAAGTCCACCTCTTTTAAACCAGCGGATGAAATAGTCAAATTCCAAGTCCACCCAACGGACCCTGCAAAGACGGCCTCCATTGGGGCACAATTAAACCTGATGTAGACGCCGCACTACGAGAATTTCTACGAGAAAACTGGGACATTTTTTCCTGGCACCCTTCAGACATGCCAGGAATCCCACGTCGGCTGGCCGAGCACAGCTAAATACCCTAAAAGGATTCAAGCCAGTCAAACAGGCTCTTCGGCGCTTGTCCGAACCCAAGAGACAGGCCATGGGAGAGGAGCTAGCCAAACTTCTGGAAGCCGGATTCATCAGAGATATAAAACATCCGGACTGGCTAGCAAATCTGGTGATGGTACCAAAAAAGGATAAATCCTGGTGCCTATGTGTCGATTTCAAAGACCTTAATAAGGCTTGCCCAAAGGATTCCCTCCCCTTCCCTCGCATTGATCCAATTATCGATGCTACAGCAGGACACGACTCATTGTGCTTCCTCGACGCTGCGTACTCCAGCTACCACCAAATCAAGATGGCGGAGCAGACCAAGCCGCAACAGCATTCATCACTCCATACGGCTCATTCTGCTTCAACACAATGCCCTTCGGGCTCAAAAATGCCGGCGCAACATATCAACGCATGATTCAGACATGTCTGGCAAACCAGATCGGCAAAACGATGGAAGCATATGTAGATGACGTGGTCGTCAAATCCAAGCATGTCGAAACTCTAGTAGACGACTTGAGGCTCACATTCGACAATCTCCGAAAATATGACATTAAGCTCAATCCGGAAAATGCGTCTTCGGCCTTCCAGCCGGAAAGCTCTTGGGATTCATTGTGTCCGGTAGAGGAATTGAAGCAAACCCAGCCAAGATCCGAGCTTTGTCACAATTGGATACTCCAAAAGACCTCAAACAAATACAAAAATTGACTGGATGCGTAGCGGCTCAAAGCCGCTTTATTTCCCGCTTGGGAGAAAAGGCATTACCCCTTTACCGCCTCCTCCGGCGCACCGAACACTTCGAGTGGACGGATGCCGCCACAGCCGGACTCAAAGAAATAAAAGCCATATTGGCAACAAATCCGGTCCTGGCCGCGCCCAACGTGGGCGAACCAATGCTATTATATATCGCTGCAACACATCAAGTTGTCGGTAGCGGTGCTTTCGTCGTCGAAGGAGAAGCAGACGGACACAGGTTCCCTCTTCAAAGACCGGTTTACTATGTGTCCACCGTCCTAACTCCATGCAAGTCCCGTTACCCACATTATCAAAAGATAGCATACGCGGTGTTCATGGCATCCCGGAAGCTGCGACACTACTTTCAAGAGTGTTCGATAACGGTAGCCTCTGAAGTACCTCTTAACGACATTATGAACAACCGCGACGCAATGGGCCAGATTGCTAAATGGGCCATAGAGCTCCTTCCATTCGACATAACCTATAAGCCACGACGAGCTATTAAGTCGCGGGTTTTGGCCGACTTTGTGGCGAATGGACCCGAAGCCAAACTCCCTAAAGAGTACGGCACATACTCCAACTGGATCATGCACTTTGACGGCTCCAAAATGTTGGCGGCGCTGGGGCTGGCGTCGTCCTGACGTCCCCAACCGGGGACACAGTCCAATATGTCCTTCAGATAATGTATACGGACTCCAACAACGCAGCCGAATACGAGGCCCTTCTGCACGACCTCCGGATGGCAATCTCCATGGGCATTAAACGCCTAGAGGTGCGCGGGGATTCGAACCTCGCGATATCTCAAATAAACGGAGACTTTGATGCCAAAGATCCGAAAATGGCAGCGCATCGCAATGCGGTCCTAAAATGTCAGCCGCAGTTCAAGGGCTCGAATTTCATCATATAGCCCGGGATAACAACCAGGCGGCGGCGGACGTCTTGCACGCATCGGGCGCAAAACGCGATGTCGTCCCGCCCAACATCTTCCTGGAACGGCTATTCAAACCATCCGTACTATGGGAAGGGGAGTCCGGAAATAACAATCCGGACCCAACCGCACTGCCTGACACCGAACACTCTGACACAATCGGAGGCTCATCAGCGAGATAACACCCTCCGCCCACGAAATAATGGCGGTTATCGCCCCGTGGACGGAACCATTCCTAGCCTACCTAACTAGGTAGGAACTCCCCGAGGACCAAAATGAGGCTCGCTGCATATTGCGGCGATCCAAAGTCTATAAAGTCCATGAGGGAGAGCTCTATAAGAAAAGCACAACAGGAGTCCTTCAAAGGTGTATCTCCGAAGAGGAAGGGCGAAACCTCCTGGCTGAAATTCATGCCGGACTGGGTGGGCACCACGCCGCAGCCCGGGACCTTGTAGGCAAGGCCTTCCGTACAGGATTTTATTGGCCGACGGCCCGGGCAGATGCGCAGGATTTAGTCCAACGATGCGTCGGTTGCCAGCTTTTTGCTAACCAAAGCCACATGCCACCCATCGCCCTCAAAACTATACCCATCACCTGGCCGTTCATGGTCTGGGGGCTTGACATGGTTGGACCCCTTAAGGGAGGAACCCACAAGCAAAAATACCTATTGGTCATGGTGGATAAATTCACCAAATGGACAGAGGCCAAGCCTATTAAAACGGCTGAATCCGGGCCGGTGATAGACTTCATATCACGGGTAGTGCACCGTTACGGCGTCCCCCACAGTATCATCACTGATAACGGCACCAACTTCACGGCCGATGAGGTCAAACTATGGTGCAAAAACATGGGCATCAAGCTCGACACGCCTCAGTCTATCACCCTCAAACCAACGGTCAAGTCGATCAAGCAAACGGTCTAATAATGAGCGGCATTAAACCCAAACTAGTGCGGTCCCTCAAGGAATCTAACACGCACTGGGTTGAGGAGCTCGACTCCGTACTCTGGGGGCTGCGGACCACGCCGAATCGTACTACCGGATTCACACCATTTTTATGGTGTACGGCGCAGAGGCAGTCTTTCCCTGCGACATAATACATGACTCACCTCGCGTGCGCATGTATGAAGAAAGAGAAGCCGAGCTGGATCGGCAGGACAGTTTGGACGCATTGGAGGAGGAGCGCGACGTGGCAAAAGCTCGTTCCGCAGTTTATAAATAGCAGGCTCGAATAAATCAAAGCAGAGAAGAACGGGCCAAAGCTTACAACGTTGGCGAACTAGTTCTACGCCTGCCGGACAAGAAAAAGGACAAACTCAAGCCCAAATGGGAAGGTCCCTTCATCATCTACCAGGTCCTGACCGGCGGAGCATACCGTCTGCAAAACGCATCAGATAACCGACTCGAGCCGAACCCAGCCCGTCTACAAAGATTCTACGCCTAAGTGCCGGACTCCAAGTTCGTCTCCTTCCTCCGTCCACATTTTCTATTTTTGCTGTCTTTTATTTCTCTCCTTCCTCCTCTTTCTTCTCGAAGCCTTTAGAGGCTCGTTTGCGCTTTGTTCGCACATACTTGACGCGCTGTCCGTGCTCATTATACCTGAGGGCTTCTTTAACAGAAGCTTATTTATACGGGCTTCATGCCCAACACATGCGTCAAACTTCCGCATGTACCTTCTACTCACCATTATATGCATCGATATGACTTAAGTTTTGGCCAAGCTGGGTTGCTCGCTGTGCTTACCCCTACGTTCCCGATTGTTCGGCTAGGTGGTAAAGGGAGCACCTCTGCGATTATTCTTGCCGGGTCAGCCGGATGTGTACCTCGACCGGGTGAAGCTGAAAGCTAGCGTTCTTAAGGGAATATTCGGTCGATGAACTGAAAGATGATTTTTAACTATTTATCCATCTGCCCCGGATGATTTTCTGCTTTCTTAGCAGTTTGGACATGCACTTTAGGGCATGCCTCCCAGGGAAAGGAACCCTTAACGGAACTATTCTCCCTGGAAGATGTTTCTTACTATCCATATAATATAACATAACTAGTTGGGCACTTGTCTGATACAGCAATAATGACCCCTACGCCTTGTCTCCATGCATGCCCCGGTTCTTACATAACCGCGAGGGTATTCAGACACACTCCGGACTATTGGGTCCTGAGGTCGAAGCGAAAAGGTCCGCTATGACAAAGGATCTACAATCTGGCTAGAAGGCAATTTTCATGTCATATTCAATTACATAGTCAACTCGACTCATTGTATTCACACCTCAATGCCATCTAATAGGCTATCTAATTTACAATCTTCTTTGGGAATACTTGGCGGCCAATTCTACTTGGCCGTACACTGCTTACAGGGATCTCCTTCCCATCAGGCCCCACAGGTCCGACCTCGGCCATGTGGTTTGGGTCAGCCTTCGTGTACCGCGTCTTTACCATGGCCCAGGCCTCCTTGGCGCCTTGACGGCAGGCCGATATCTTCCATAGTCGGAAGCGCCGTCGTGCTCCTTGAAGCCGCTCTGCCAGCTCCCCAATGCCTTAGGGCAGGGAGATAGATGGCCACAAGGCCTGGGCGACGCCTTTCATCACCTGCCGAACTTGTTCGTGCAGCTGACGCAATTCGGGAAGAAGATCACCGGAAGAACTGGGCATCTCCTCCTCAGGACGACCTGTGAGCAAACCTACATACATGTTTATGTTAGTCGCCTTCCTCGCCGAACTCTTTCAAAGTTCGTTCAAGCACTTACTGAAAATGCCGTGACGAAGCCGTCGATTCTCCTTTACGGAGTCAGACAACTGGGCACGAACATCCTTTAGTTCCTCACCCAATTGGGTGTTGGCATCTTGGAGGTTATTTTTCTCCTGCCGCACCCTCGTAAGCACGCTCTTGCCGGCCTTTAGCTGGCGCAGGAGCTGTTGCTTGTCCGGATCCATCCTGGCGCTATCTGCAATGTTAATGTCAGATTTATGCACACGCCGCACTTTGCGGAACTACTTCTACTTTGAAGGGCATATATTAACAGTGGGAGTCTTCATGGCTTCCCCGGTCGCGGCCAGTGCGGCATCAAGTTGGGCCTTGCACTCTTCAAGCTCCCGGGAAAAATGGGTATTCTTTTCGGTAAGAACATGCATTCCAAATGATCCTTAAATCAGTTATCCTAACTATTTTAAGTCTCGGGGGCTACTGGCATGCATAACTGTCAGAATTCCTTACCCGTATGTCTTTCAGATACTGCTCCGTGGCTCTGGCTAGGCCATCTTGAGCGACACGGAGGTGCGCTTCTCCCGAACTAAAGGCGTCCAACGCCTCTTGGGAGAAACATGCGTCACGTAGAATAGTCCGGCGGCGCCTATGATTCATGGCGCTCTCCACCTCCGACTTGGTGGCGGACAGTCTGTCGGCATCCTCTATTGGAGGAGCATCCGACGCACGCCTCGTGTTTGCACCCCCTTCCGGACTCGGCTTTTGAGCCTGGTTGGCGGAGGTTCGATTGGCAACTTCTCCGGATTCAGTCCGGCGAGCGCTCTTTTTCCTGAAAAAACCACGAGCGTCAGTGTGCCTCCCAGGAACCTCTCCTTAAAACACGATGGCACATCATACCGTTGCAGCGACGTCTCGAGTCGTACCGCACTTCTTTTCCGCCTGCTGGGCCGAGCTGCCCCTTGTTGGACGGCCGCGGCAGGCTCGGCTTCCCGTTCTGAAGGCACCCCCTGTGAAACACCATCAAATTCGTGGTGATTAGAAGTAAAGAACGGGTGGGTCATGGTATCCGGACTTCGGTCACGGTTACCTGGGAGGCCGGAAATAATCCGGGGTAGTCGGCCGTAATGGCAACCAAAGCATTGTCGATGCTAAGTTGGTGGAACACCCCGTCGATCAGCTCCACCTTTATATCCGGGTCCTCTTCGGAGGCTGGATCGAGGGAGCTTTCCGGATCCTCGGGTTGTGGGGGCGGGCTGTGTATCTTCTCCATGGCCCGGCGCAGTTCCTGCGTAGAAACCATGAAATGAGATATTTAACCACGGGAACATGGATCGGACAGGCCACAAAGATATTTGCTTACCCAACTTCGAGGGTTATTCGAAGAAAAACCGTTCAGTGGACTGACGCGGAGAAAATCCTCCTCTTCCCCTTTGTACATGGCGGACAAGGTCTTCACCAGTTCGGTAACCGATCCCGGCCCTTTGCGGCCATGGCGGGTGGCATCGTCCTCCCCGTTGAAGTCCCACATGGGGTGGCCCCTATATTGGAGCGGTTGCACTCCCCTCATAATGCAGATTGCCATGACTCCAATCATGGTCAATCCGGCATGAGCCAGTAATCTTATTCGGCTCATCAAGTAAAGGACGTCCCGGTCATTTTCCTTCTGGGGGCTCATGGGCGCCAGCTTAGGCGCTTCTTCAGAGGAGCGTTGCTAAACTCCGGAAGGCCGATCCAACAGGATCCGTGGCGGACGTGCTCCATGTAAAACCATTCAAGGCCAGTCTTGACGCTTCTTAGGGGTTCCGGATAGATATCCGGTCCGGCGATGCGCCATAGTTCGCTCCGCCCACTTGATATATTGACCGCTCATGAGAACAGGGTACGAGGCAGAATAATCTCTTCCACAGCAAAAATGAGCCTCGACGCCTGTGAACAGTTCGCAAAGGGCCACGAAGCCCGCGATGTGCAAGATGGAGGCAGGCGTAAGGTGGTGCAACTGGAGGCCGTAGAACTCCAAGAGCCCTCGGAGAAACGGATGAATTGGAAATCCGAGTCCTCTTACTAGATAAGAGATAAATCATACCCGCTCTCCTTTAGAGGGATCGGGGACACTCTCCGCTTGCTTTCCGCCCTTATAGGTGGCGAGTCCGGCTCGAACCGGAACCATGAAGGCCGGGGGAAGAAATCCCTTGGTTTGGAGTATCACTAGCTCGCTATGCGGGACTGTGCATCTCTCCCAATTTCCAGGCTGAGGGCTGGGAGCGCGAGAGGAGGAGCCGCGTCGACTGTCCATGATGGAATGGATTTTTGTCGGAGGCGCTCCGATTAAAGCTCGTGGAGGGGGGATGGCGTGACTCAGATCTAGATCCTCGTCCCTTCTATAGACAAGCTCATTTGCGCAGCTAGGGGGATAAATGTAAAAATACCCTGGCTTTTCGCATTCATTCAAACACGTGGAAGATGGCTATTATTGGGCGTGGAAGCCAAGGAGCGCAGTTTATCAGAAGTCGGACACTATTCGACAAGTATATGGAATTTGGAGAAGAACCCGCCTCGCAATGCCGAAGACAAACTACGCGCCAGACTCATCGCCATTGAAGCCTGGTTCGGGGGCTACTGGGGGAGTCCTGGATTAGGGTGTGTCCGGATAGCCGAACTATCATCGTTGGCCGGACTCCTAGACTATGAAGATACAAGATTGAAGACTTCGTCCCGTGTCCGGATGGGACTTTCCTTGGCGTGGAAGGCAAGCTTGGTGATACGGATATGTAGATCTCCTACCATTGTAACCGACTCTGTGTAACCCTAACCCTATCCGGTGTCTATATAAACCGGAGGGTTTTAGTCCGTGGGGCGAACAACAATCATACCATAGGCTAGCTTCTAGTGTTTAGCCTCTCGATCTTGTGGTAGATCTACTCTTGTACTACCCATATCATCAATACTAATCAAGCAGGAGTAGGTTATTACCTCCATCGAGAGGGCCCGAACCTGGGTAAAAACATCGTGTCCCTTCTCTCCTGTTACCATCCGCCTAGACGCACAGTTCGGGACCCCCTACCCGAGATCCTCCGATTTTGACACCGACAATGTGTTTTTCACGTGTTTCATGATGCTCTCTCTGTGCTTCAATTCTTGTCTTTCTTGCGAGCATTATTAAAATTCTCAATGCCTAGCTAAAAAGGCTTTAAAGAAAAGCGCTTGTTGGGAGACAACCCAATATTTTTCCTTGCTGCTTAGTAATAAATAATCAATCGAGCCTCTGTGTAGATGTGGTTTTATGTTTTAGTTAGTGTTTGTGCCAAGCTAGACCAATTGGATCTTCTTGGATGATAGTTATTTGATCTTGCTGTAATTTCCAGAAACTTTGCGCTTGAGTGCCCGAATTGTTAGAAATCACCAGAACGTGATAAAATATTGATTCCAATTGCTGCTGATCAATAAACAAATTTTCTAGGTCTTCTAATTTTGGTAGAATGTTTTGAGTTCCAGAAGTTTGCGTTAGTTACAGATTACTACAGACTGTTCTGTTTTTGACAGATTCCGTTTTGCGTGTGTTGTTTGCTTGTTTTGATGAATCTATGGCTAGTAAAATAGTTTATGATCCATAGAGAAGTTGGAATACGGTAGGTTTAACACAACTATAAATAAATAATGAGTTCATTACAGTAACTTGAAGTAGTCTTTTGTTTTCTTTCTCTAACGGAGCTCACGAGATTTCTGATGAGTTTTATGTTGCGAAGTTTTCAAGTTTTGGGTGAATTATTTTGATGGATTATGGAACAAGGAGTGGCAAGAGGCTAAGCTTGGGGATGCCCATGGCACCCCCAAGATAATGCAAGGACACCAAAAATTCAAAGCTTGGGGATGCCCCGGAAGGCATCCCTCTTTAAATCCACTTCCATCGGTAATTTACTTGGAGCTATATTTTTATTCACCACATGATATGTGTTTTGCTTGGAGCGTCTTGTATTATTTGCGTCTTTGCTTGTTATTTTACCACAATCATCCTTGCTGTACACACCTTTTGAGAGAGCCATACATGATTTGGAATTTGTTAGAATACTCTATGTACTTCACTTATATCTTTTGAGCTTGATAGTTTTGCTCATAGTGCTTCACTTATATCTTTTGAGAGTGATAATTTTTGCTCTAGTGCTTCACTTATATCTTTTAGAGCACGGTGGTGGATTTGTTTTAAATAAACTATTGATCTCTCATGCTTCACTTAGATTATCTTGAGAGTCGTTAATAGCATGGTAATTTGCTTAATGTTAATATACTTAGTGTTCAAGATATGTGAAACTTTCTTTTTGATTGAATTGAATACTAAGATAATTTTGATGCTTGATAATTGTTTTGAGATATGGAGGTGATAATATCAAAGTTGTGCTAGTTGATAATTGTGAATTTGAGAAATACTTGTGTTGAAGTTTGCAAGTCCCGTAGCATGCACGTATGGTTAAAGTTGTGTAACAAATTTGAAACATGAAGTGTACGGCTTGTGCATCTTTATGAGTGGCGGTCGGGGACGAGCGATGGTCTTTTCCTACCAATCTATCCCCCTAGGAGCATGCGCGTAGTACTTGATTTTTGATGGCTTCTAAATTTTTGCAATAAGTATATGAGTTCTTTTGACTAACGTTGAGTCCATGGATTATACGCACTCTCACCTTTCCGCCTTTGCTAGCCTCTTCGGTACCGTGCATTGCCCTTTCTCACCTTGAGAGTTGGTGCAAACTTCGCCGATGCATCCAAACCCCGTGATATGATACACTCTATCACACATAAACCTCCTTATATCTTCCTCAAAACAGCCACCACACCTACCTATCATGGCATTTCCATAGCCATTCCGAGATATATTGACATGCAACTTCCATCATCATTATTATGACATACATTACTTTTGTCATATTGCCATTGCATGATCATGTAGTTGACATCGTATTTGTGGCAAAGCCACCATGCATTATTTTCCATACATGTCACTCTTGATTCATTGCACCATCCCGGTACATCACCGGAGGCATACATATAGAGTCATATTTTGTTCTAAGTTTCGAGTTGTAATTGTTGAGTTGTAAGAAAAATAAAAGTGTGATGATCATCATTATTAGAGCATTGTCCCAAGTGAGGAAAGGATGATGGAGACTATGATTCCCCCATAAGTCGGGATGAGACTCCGGACGAAAAAAAAGCAAGGCCAAAAAAAGAAAGGCCCAAAAAATGAGAGAAAAAGAGAGAAGGGACTTACCACACTTGTGCTTCAAAGTAGCACCAAGATCTTCATGATAGAGAGTCTCTCATTTTATCACTTGCATATACTAGTGGGTATTTTTCATTATAGAACTTGGCTTGTATATTCCAGTGATGGGCTTCCTCAGAATGCCCTAGGTCTTCATGAGCAAGCAAGTTGGATGCACACCCACTTAGTTTCTTTTGTAGAGCTTTCATATACTTATAGCTCTTGTGCATCTGTTGCATGGCAATCCCTACTCCTCATGTTGACGTCAATTGATGGGCATCTCCATAGCCCGTTGATTAGCCTCGTCAATGTGAGACTTTCTCCTTTTTTTGTCTTCTCCACACAATCCCATCATCATATTCTATTCCACCCATAGTGCTATATCCATGGCTCGCGTTCATGTATTGCATGAAGGTTGAAAAAGTTTGATATTATTTGAGTATGAAACAATTGCTTGGCTTGTCATCGGGGGTATAGAAGTTGGGAACATCTTTGTGTGACGAAAAAGAAGCATAGCCTAACTATATGATTTTGTAGGGATGAACTTTCTTTTGCCATGTTATTTTGAGAAGACATGATTGCTTTGATTAGTATGCTTGAAGTATTATTATTTCTGTGTCAATATGAACTTTTGTCTTAAATCTTTGGATCTGAATATTCATATCACAAGTAAGAAGATTTATATTGAAATTATGCCAAAGTATCACTCCGCATCAAAAATCCTTTTTTTATCATTTACCTACTCGAGGACGAGCAGGAATTAAGCTTGGGGATGCAAAAACGTCTCCAACGTATCTATAATTTTTATTGCTCCATGCTACTTTATCTACTGTTTTGGACTATATTGGGCTTTATTTTCCACTTTTATATTACTTTTGGGACTAACCTATTAACCGGAGGCCCAGCCTGTAATTGATGTTTTTTGCCTATTTCAAGTGTTTCGAAACGGAATATCAAACGGAGTCCAAACGGAATGAAACCTTCGGGAACGTGATTTTCCAACCGAACGTGATCCAGGAGACTTGGACCCTACTCCAAGAAGTGCCAGAGGCGGTCACGAGGGTGGAGGGCCCCCCCTAGGCGTGCCCCCCTACCTCGTGGGCCCCCTGACGCTCCACCGACGTACTCCTTCCTCCTATATATACCTACATATCCCCAAACGATCAGATCAGGAGCTAAAAACCTAATTCCACCGCCGCAACCTTCAGATCCACGAGATCCAATCTTGGGGCCTGTTTTGGAGCTCACGAGGGGCATCCACCACGGAGGGCTTCTACATCAACACCATAGCCGTTCCGATGAAGTGTGAGTAGTTTACTTCAGAACTTCGGGTCCATAGCTAGTAGCTAGATGGCTTCTTCTCTCTTTTTGGATCTCAATGCAATGTTCTCCCCCTCTCTCATGGAGATCTATTCGATGTAATCTTCTTTTGTGGTGTGTTTGTTGAGACCGATGAATTGTGGGTTTATGATCAACTATTATCTATGGAAAATATTTGATTCTTCTCTGAATTCTTTTATGTATGATTGAGTTATCTTTGCAAGTCTCTTCGAATTATCCATTTGGTTTGGCCAACTAGATTGGTAGTTCTTGCAATGGGAGAAGTGCTTAGCTTTGGGTTCAATCTTGCGGTGTCCTTACCAGGATGTAAAGGGTTGCAAGGCACGTATTGTATTGTTGCCATCGAGGATAACAAGATGGGGTTTTTATCATATTGTATGAATTTATCCCTCTACATCATGTCATCTTGCTTAAGGCGTTACTCTGTTTTTAACTTAATACTCTAGATGCATGCTGGATAGCGGTCGATGAGTGGAGTAATAGTAGTAGATGCAGAATCATTTCGATCCACTTGTTTTGGACATGATGCCTATATACATGATCATTTCCTAGATATACTCATAACTATGCTCAATTACACAATTGCTCAACAGTAATTTGTTGACCTTTGTAGAATAATTATGCTCTTGAGAGAAGCCACTAGTGAAACCTATGGCCCCGGTCTATTCTCATCATATCAATCTCCATCACTTCTATACTTGCTTTGTTTTACTTTTGCCTTTTACTTTTCACTTTGCATCTATATACCAAAAATATTATCTCTATCAGATCTCACTCTCGTAAGTGACCGTGAAGGGATTGACAACCCCTAATCGCGTTGGCTGCGAGTAGCTATCATTTTGTGCAGGTACGAGGGACTTTTGCGTGGCCTCCTACTGGATTGAGACCTTGGTTCTCAAAAACTGAGGGAAATACTTACGCTATTGTGCTTCATCATCCTCTCCTCTTCGGGGAAAACCAACGCAAGCTCAAGACGTAGCAGTCGCTGAAGGGCACTGGATGTTCTGGCGCAATATATTGCAACCAGAACAGTTTCTCCATGGAAGCTCCCTTCTTCGACTCGGAAGAACTCCGCGGCGTCGTAAACACTACGTGGAAGATCAGCAAAAGCCCCTGGAGAACTCGGAATCCATGTTAGTAAATGATACTTCCTTTTCACATACTTGCTTTGCATACTAAATGCCTTACCCGCTGCGATCGTCTCTAGCCTCCTCGATCTCTGAGGGCGCCTGGCCTCACTCCGGTCGACCAAGACTGGGCGAGCCTTGGTAAGTTCGGCCTCTTGAGCCGACGCCTCACGCTCCAAGGTCTCGCACTTCCTCACCGCGTCCCGAAGCTCTTGTTGGACCTCTTTGACCCGGGCCTTGAGCTTCTTGCGGGCGACTTTCCCCTCGGCTTCGGCCAGGGCCTTTTCAGGGCCTCGACCTCGGTCGTCGCTTCTATACATATCTCGACACTTCAGTCAATGCATATCATTTTACCTTTTCAATATAAAATGGGTTATCACATACCTTGTTTTTCTTGGATCTGCCTCCTCACCTGGACGAGCACCTCCTCGGCCTGCTCCAGTCTCTGCTTCAGTCCAGAGACTTTGGCAGTATGTGAGGCTGTGGCCAACAGCGACGCCTGCATATGCATTTCAGACAAGTTTAGTTAGTTTCCTGCAATAAGGGATTGATCCACTGTCTGGTTTATTCTTTCCAAACACCGGACAGTGTCCCAGGGGCTACTATCTATATCGGGATTTTCTCTTTTTGCGTCGCTTACCTCAAAACCTACCAGCAGGCTGCTGCAGGCTTCGGTTAGCCCGCTCTTAGCAGACTAAACCCTTTCAATCACCGTGCCCATAAGAACACGGTGCTCATCCACAATGGAAGCGCCTCGCAGTGCTTCTAGCAGATTATCTGGTGCCCCTGGTTGGACAGGGGTCACCGGCGGAATAGGCATACTGCTACCTCTTGAGCTTGCGTTGGATTTCCCCGAAGAGGAGAGGATAATGCAGCAGAGTAGCGTAAGTATTTCCCTCAGTTTTTGAGAACCAACACAAGTCCCTCGCACCTACACAAAAACAATAGCTCAACGCAACCAACGGGATGAGGGGTTGTCAATCCCTTCACGGTCACTTACGGAGTGAGATCTCGATAGATAATATTTTTGGTATTTTTGATATAAAGATGCAAAGTAAAAATAAAAAGTAAAGTAAAAAGCAAAGCAATAATAAAGTGATGGAAGATTGATATGATGAGAATAGACCCGGGGCCATAGATTTCACTAGTGGCTTCTCTTAATAGCATAAGTATTCTACGGTGGGTGAACAACTTCATTGTTGAGCAATTGATGTAATTGAGCATAGTTATGAGAATATCTAGGTATGATCATGTATATAGGCATCATGTCCGAGTCAAGTAGACCGACTCCTGCCTCGCATCTACTATTATTACTCCACTCATCGACCGCTATCCAGCATGCATCTAGAGTATTAAGTTCAAGAAAACAGAGTAACGCCTTAAGCAAGATGACATGATGTAGACGGATAGATTCATGCAATATGATACAAACCCCATCTTGTTATCCTCGATGGCAACAATAAAATACGTGCCTTGCTGCCCCTTCTGTCACTGGGAAAGGACACCGCAAGATTGAACCCAAAGCTAAGCACTTCTCCCATTGCAAGAAAAACCAATCTAGCTGGCCAAACTAAACCGACAATTCGAAGAGACTTGCAAAGATAACCAATCATACATAAAAGAATTCAGAGAAGATTCAAATATTGTTCATAGATAATCTTGATCATAAACCCACAATTCATCGGTCTCAACAAACACACCGCCAAAATAAGATTACATCAAATAGATTTCCGCGAGAGAGGGGGAGAACATTGTATTGAGATCCAAAAAGAGAGAAGAAGCCATCTACCTACTAACTATGTACCCGAAGGTCTAAGGTAAAATACTCACACTTCATCGGAGAGGCTATGATGTTGATGTAGAATCCCTCCATGGTGGATTCCCCTTCGGGCGGAGCTCCGAAACAGGCCCCAAGATGGGATCTCGTGGATACAAAAAGTTGCGGCGGTGGAATTAGGTTTTTGGCTCCGTCCCTGATCGTTTGGGTGTACGTAGGAATATATAGGAGGAAGGAGTACGTCGGTGGAGCAAAGGGGGGCCCACGAGGCAGGGGGCGTGCCCTAGTGGGGGGCCCTCCACCCTCGTGGCCACCTCCCTCCTTTCTTGACGGTGAGTCCAAGTCTCCAGGATCATATCTGTTGAGAAAATCACGTTCTCAAGGTTTCATTCCGCTTTGTAATTGCTTGGTATTCCGCTTCTTCAAACACTGAAATAGGCAAAAAACAGCAATGGCTGGGCCTCCGGTTAATAGGTTAGTCCCAAAAATAATATAAAATTTGAAGATAAAGCCCATTATAGTCCAAAACAATAGATAATATAGCATGGAGCTCTCAAAATTATAGATACGTTGGAGACTTATCGTGCATCCCCAAGCTTAATTCCTGCTCGCCCTCGTGTAGGTAAATGGTAAAAAGAGAATTTTTGATGCGGAGTCCTACTTGGCATAATTTCAATGTAATTCTTCTTAATTGTGGTATGAATATTCAGATCCGAAGGATTCAAGACAAAAGTTCATATTGACATAAAAATAATAATACTTCAAGCATACTAACAAAGCAATCATGTCTTCTCAAAATAACATGGCCAAAGAAAGTTTTCCCTGCAAAATCATATAGTCTGGCTATGCTCCATTTTCCCCACACAAAATATTGAAATCATGCACAACCCCGACGACAAGCCAAGCAATTGTTTCATACTTTTGACATTCTCAAAACTTTTTCAATCTTCACGCAATACATGAGAGTGAGCCATGGATATAGCACTATATGTGGAATAGAATGGTGGTTGTGGAGAAGACAAAAAGAGGGAAGATAGTCTCACATCAACTAGGCGTATCAACGGGCTATGGAGATGCCCATCAATAGATATCAATGTGAGTGAGTAGGGATTGCCATGCAAGGGATGCACTAGAGCTATAAGTATATGAAAGCTATACAAAAGAAACTAAGTGGGTGTGCATCCAACTCGCTTGCTCACGAAGACCTAGGGCATTTTGAGGAAGCCCATCATTGGAATAAACAAGCCAAGTTCTATAATGAAAAATTCCCACTAGTATATGAAAGTGACAAAATGAGAGACTCTCTATCATGAAGATCTTGGTGCTACTTTGAAGCACAAGTGTGGTAAAAGGATAGTAACATTGTCCCTTCTCTCTTTTTCTCTCATTTTTTTATTTGGGCCTTTTCTCTTTTTTTTATGGCCCCTTTTTTTCGTCCGGAGTCTCATCCCGACTTGTGGGGGAATCATAGTCTCCATCATCATTTCCTCACTTGGGACAATGCTTTAAAAATGATGATCATCACACTTCTATTTACTTACAACTCAACAATTACAACTCGATACTTAGAACATAGTATGACTCTATATGAATGCCTCCGGCGGTGTACCGGGATATGCAATGAATCAAGAGTGACATGTATGAAACAATTATGAACGGTGGCTTTGCCACAAATATGATGTCAACTACATGATCATGCTAGCAATATGACAATGATGGAGCATGTCATAATAAACGGAACGGTGAAAAGTTGCATGGCAATATATCTCCGAATGGCTATGGAAATGCCATGATAGGTAGGTATGGTGGCTGTTTTGAGGAAGGTATATGGTGGGTGGATGATACCGGCGAAAAGTGCGTGGTATTAGAGAGGCTAGCAATGGTGGAAGGATGGGAAAAGTGTGTATAATCCATGGACTCAACATTAGTCATAAAGAACTCATATACTTATTGCAAAAATCTAGAAGTTATCAAAGCAAAGTATTACGCTGATGCTCCTAGGGGATAGATTGGTAGGAAAAGACCATCGCTCTCCCCGACCGCCACTCATAAGGAAGACAATCAATAAATAAATCATGCTCCGACTTCATCACATAACGGTTCACCATACGTGCATGCTACGGGAATCACAAACTTTAACACAAGTATTTCTCAAATTCACAACTGCTCAACTAGCATGACTCTAATATCACCATCTTCATATCTCAAAACAATTATCAAGCATCAAACTTTTCTTAGTATTCCAACGCACTCAAAAGAAAGTTTTACAAATCTTGAATACCAAGCATATTATTTATTAAGCAAATTACCATCTATTTAAGACTCTCAAAATAATCTAAGTGAAGCATGAGAGATCAATAGTTTCTATAAAACAAATCCACCACCGTGCTCTAAAAGATATAAGTGAAGTACTAGAGCAAAACTATAAAGCTCAAAAGATATAAGTGAAGCACTATGAGAAAAACTATAAAGCTCAAAAGATATAAGTGAAGCACTATGAGCAAAACTATAAAGCTCAAAAGATATTAGTGAAGCACTATGAGCAAAACTATAAAGCTCAAAAGATATAAGTGAAGCACAATGAGTATTCTATCAAATTCCAATTCATGTATGGCTCTATCAAAAGGTGTGTACAGCAAGGATGATCGTGGTAAACTAAAAAGCAAAGACTCAAATCATATAAGATGCTCCAAGCAAAACACATATCATGTGGTGAATAAAAATATAGCTCCAAGTAAAGTTACCGACGGAAGTAGAAGAAAGAGGGGATGCCTTCTGGGGCATCCCCAATCTTTGACTTTTTGGTGTCCTTGGATTATCTTGGGGGTGCCATGGACATCCCCAAGCTTAGGCTCTTGCCACTCCTTGGTCCATAATCCATCAAAAAATCACCCAAAACTTGAAAACTTCACAACACAAAACTCAACAGAAATCTCGTGAGTCTGCTAGCGAAAGAAAACAAAAGACCACTTTAAGGTACTGTAGTGAACTCATTCTTTAATTATATTTGTGTTAAACCTATCTGTATTCCAACTTCTATGGTTTATAAACTATTTTACTAGCCATAGATTCATCAAAATAAGCAAACAACACACGATAAACAGTAATCTGTCAAAACAGAACAGTCTTTAGCAATCTATAACTAACGCAAACTTCTGCAACTCCAAAATTCAGAAAAAATAGGACGACCTAGGCAATTTTTTATTGATCAGCAGAAATTGGAATCAGTATTTTATCACGTTCTGATGATTTTTAACAATTGTTTTCGGGAATGTAAAGTTTCGGAAATTACACAAAATCAAATAACTATCATCCAAGAAGATTCTATAGGTTTAACTTGGCACAAACACTAATTAAAACATAAAATAACATCTAAACATAAGGTAGATGGATTATTTATTCCTAAACAGAAACAAAACAAAAACTAAAAATAAAATAAAATTGGGTCAGCCTCCCAACAAGCTCCTATCGCTTAACGCCCCTAGCTAGGCATAAAGGCAAGGATAGATCTAGGTATTGCCATCTTTGGTGGGCAATTCTTCAATGAGGCATCTACCTCCTTTAGAAATTTCTTTCTTTCTAGTAAATAACAAATTTTTAGGCAAAAGATTGAAAAATTCATTCGTAGTAAATGGTTCATTAATGATAGCAAAAAGATTGGGATGAACACTTATAGATTTAAGATCCGCAGTTTCTTTACTAGAGGAATCACCCTTATTTTTATGAACATACATAAGCTTAGCAATTTTTGTAGGAGGACTTGGAGTATTCCTTACGGAAGAAAAAGCGGTTCCCAAGTTGGTATTGATACCCTCAAGTTTGTCGATTCTAGTGGAATCTTGATTAATTTTCTCATTAACTAAGGGTTCCTTTTCTTTAATATTTTTCAAAGTTAATCTTACCTTAGATCCATATTGGGTAATTTGGTTGTGATCTTTTTATCAAGATTTTCATTTAACTCAACGGTAGCAACTTTGTTTCCAATAATTTCCAGTATTTGCATTACATGCTCTAAAGTTAACATAGTTCCATTAACCAAAAGAGGTGGTGAGCCAAATAAATCTATCAAAGCATTATAAGAGTCAAAAGTATGGCTACCCAAGAAATTCCTCCGTAATGGTATCAAGGATATATCTATACCAAGGATTAGCACCTACATAAAAATTGCGGAGAAGGATCAAGTAGATTGCTTCCTCGGTAGATCTATTTTGAGCATTGCAAATTTATACTAAGCGTCTTTTAGATTTTCTCCTCCCTTTGCTTGAAATTTAGAACTTCATTCTCGGGAGATAACGGAGAAGATATAAGACTAGCCATGACGACAAGCAAGCAAGAAAAAGGCAAACGGAAAGGAGAGGGCAAATAAAACGGCAAGGGTGAAGTGGGGGAGAGGAAAACGACAGGAAAATGGCAAATAATGTAATGCGGGAGATAAGGGATTGTGATAGGTACTTGGTATGTTGACTTTTATGTAGACTGCCCGGCAACGACGCCAGAAGTGACTCTTTGTGGGAGTCCAAATCTTGACTTGACTTTTGCATACTAAATGCCTTACCCGCCGTGATCGTCCTGGCCTCCTGGATCTCTCGGAGGGCGCCCTGGGCATCACTCCGGGACGACTCCGACTCTGGCGAGCCTTGTTAAGTTCGGCCTCTTGAGCCGACGCCTTGCGCCCAAGGTCTCGCACTTCCTCACCGCGTCCTGAAGCTCTTGTTGGACCTCGTTGACCCAGGCCTTGAGCTTCTTGCGGGCGGCTTTCCCCTCGGCTTCGGCCAGAGCCTTTTCAGGGCCTCGACCTCGGTCATCGCTTCTATACATATCTCGACACTTCAGTCAATGCATATCATTTTACCTTTTCAATATAAAACGGGTTATCACATACCTTGTTTTTCTTGGAGCTGCCTCCTCACCTGGCCGAGCTCCTCCTCGGCTCGCTTCCATCTCGCTTGGTCCGGAGACTTTGGCAAGATGTGAGGTTGTGGCTAACAAATGACGCCTCAGATATGCATTTCTGCATAAGCTTAGTAGGTTCCTGCAATAAGGGATTGATACTCGTCTGGTTTATTCTTTCCGAACACCGCATAATGTCCTGTGGGCTACTATCTATATCGGGATTTTCTCTTTTGCCGCTACCTCAAAACCTACCAAAGAAGTTATCAAGAAGTTTTGTTAGTCCGCCTTAGCAGATCGAACCCTTTCAATCACCGTCCCCATAAGAACACAATGCTCATCCACAATGGGAGCGCCGCAGCCGCTTCTAGCAGATTATCCGGTGCCCCGGTTGGATACGGGTCACCGCGGAATAGGCATAATGCTACCTCTTGAGCTTATGCGTGATTTCCCAAGAGGAGAGGATAATCCAGCAGAGTAGCGTAAGTATTTCCTCAATTTTGAGAACCAAGGTATCAATCCAAAGACGAGGCCACGCCAAGAAGTCCCTCGCACCTACACAAAAACAATAGCTCAACGCAACCAACGTGATTAGGGGTTGCCAATCCCTTCACGGTCACTTACGGGAGTGAGATCCGATAGATAATATTTTTGGTATTTTTATATAAAGATGCAAAGTAAAATAAAAAGTAAAGTAAAAAAGCAAAGCAATAATAAAGTGATGGAAGATTGATATGATGAGAATAGACCCGGGGGCCATAGATTTCACTAGTGGCTTCTCTTAATAGCATAAGTATTCTACGGTGGGTGAACAAATAACTGTTGAGCAATTGACAGAATTGAGCATAGTTATGAGAATATCTAGGTATGACCATGTATATAGGCATCACGTCCGAGTCAAGTAGACCGACTCCTGCCTGCATCTACTACTATTACTCCACTCATCGACCGCTATCCAGCATGCATCTAGAGTATTAAGTTCAAGAAAACAGAGTAACGCCTTAAGCAAGATGACATGATGTAGAGGGATAGATTCATGCAATATGATAAAAAATCCATCTTGTTATCCTCGATGGCAACAATACAATACGTGCCTTGCTGCCCCTTCTGTCACTGGGTAAGGACACCGCAAGATTGAACCCATAGCTAAGCACTTCTCCCATTGTAAGAAAAACCAATCTAGCTGGCCAAACTAAACTGACAATTCGAAGAGACTTGCAAAGATAACCAATCATACATAAAAGAATTCAGAGAAGATTCAAATATTGTTCATAGATAATCTTGATCATAAACCCACACTTCATCGGGCCTCAACAAACACACCGCAAAAAGAAGATTACATCGAATAGATCTCCATGAGAGAGGGGGAGAACATTGTATTGAGATCCAAAAAGAGAGAAGAAGCCATCTAGCTACTAGCTATGGAGCCGAAGGTCTGAGGTAAACTACTCACACTTCATCGGAGAGGCTATGATGTTGATGTAGAAGCCCTCCGTGGCGGATTCCCCTTTCGGCGGAGCTCCGGAACAGGCCCCAAGATGTGATCTCGTGGATATAGAAAGTTGCGGCGATGAAATTAGGTTTTTGGCTCCGTCCCTGATCATTTTGGGGTACGTATGTATATATAGAAGGAAGGAGTACGTCGGTGGAGCAAAGGGGGGCCCACGAGGCAGGGGGCGCGCCCTGGGGGCGCCCTCCACCCTTGTGGCCACCTCCCTCCTTTCTTGACGGAGGGTCCAAGTCTCCTGTATCATATCTGTTGAGAAAATCACGTTCCCGAAGGTTTCATTCTGTTTGGACTACGTTTGATATTTTGTTTCTTTGAAACACTGAAATAGCCAAAAAAACAGCAATTCTAGGCTGGGCCTCCGGTTAATAGGTTTGTAACATCCCAAATTTTCAATTTGGAATGTTATACATAGATCATCATTGCATACCATATTTTGTTGCATTTTTGGCTCGATCCTAGAAATTCTACGCAACTCAAGGACCCACGGAGAGAGTTGGGGATTTTGTTATTTTCATATTTGAGTTTTCTCAAATTTTGAAAATAGGATCATTTGATTTTAATTATTTTATCTTCAATTATTTCTATTACAAAAATATGAGAGAGGGAATAAAACGACTTTCCCAAAATAAAGAAATAATGAGGATTTAATAATAAAATCAAATAAGACTTTATTTTGGAGTTTTTCGCCATTTTATTTGAATTTAGGAAAAATGTGCGTTTTTCAAAATTTCATTTAGGCCCCAAATAAATGTTCATCATGTCCGGCTTTATTTTAGAAGCCGAGAATATTTATTTCGGGATTTTTGGAGTCCGTTTACTATTTCTTTCGTTTGTTTTTCAAGAAAATTATTTTAAAAACGAACCGACTTATCGTCAGCACTCGAGCGGACTCCGCCTGGGCAACCTTTATATAGCGCCGACCGATCCGCCTCAAATTTCACCACCATCACCGCCTGCCCGACGACCCGGCCACAAATTTCAAATTACGCGCCGCCAAACCCTAACCCTAACCCCATCACCGATCCGGCCCGCCGCCGAAGCTGACTTTCACGGGAGCCGAGGTTCGCTGTCACTGCTTTTCCGTGGCGGTTTTTTTTTTTTTATAAAACAGATCGTTTTTTTAGTTTCATCGGTTTTTTAGTTTCCGTTTTTTTATTAGATCGGTTTTATTATTTTTTGGTTCGGTTAAATAGCGAGCGTTCGCCGCTCGTTCGCTTTTAACGAACGTGTTCGCAGATTAGTTCTAGTTAACGAACGTCCGCTCGCTAACCTGTTCGTCGCTTTTTCTTTTCTCGGATTTAATCCGCGATTTTTCCGATCACGATTTCTCGATCCGATTTTCGCTTTAGTATAACTTTTCATTGCTTATCTAAATCAGGCGATTCAAGCGCCTGGAGTTTCGTCTCGAAACCCTCTTTCCGAATAACCAACTTAAACAAGTTTTTTGCTTATGTACAATTTGACTTACATCCAGATTAGTAAAACAGAGTTGTTTTCTTTCGCCGTTTGACTTTCGCTGTTTCGCTTGATTTGATTCTTTTTGCAAACCGGAGTTCTTAAGTTGAAATTTATGGTTAGATCTTTTGTTTGAGTTTTACCTGTGCATTAGATGAGTACTTATTGTATGCTTGTTTGTTTGTCTGCGATAGAATACCCGGAGTGCGCCGCCTGTTACTTCGAGTCTCTAGGTTTCATGGATCATCGCTAGAAGGCAAGTAACACTTTGATCATATCTTTTCTACTACCCAGTTTTATTGCATTAGATCAATCCTAAAACATTGCATGATAAGGATCTAATTAAATTGTGGGATGGGAAGTAGATGAGGTAGTACCTATTACCTGATTTATATTCAAACCTTTGGGAGTTACTTCTACGTTTCCTTATTATGCCATGCTATGCTAGTAGACGTGGATTGGGTGAGTGTATCCATGACAGATGTGAGATTGTTAATTAATGGTTTATTTAAGGTGGCAACTTAAACACACATCCTGGGTGGATTGAGGCACCTGGTTTCCATCAGACTTGCCTGCTTTTTCTTCGGACCGCCACCTGTGCTCAAAGGGATCATGAGATTATTCATGCTAGAAACTTCCGTGTGCAGCCACATGCTACTATGGGCTCTAGCGAGTTGACTAAGTTGTGCAAACTCTCACGGGTGGACTAGCTGATGTAGGGGTTGTAGGTTGGCACGCTCTACCCAAACGTAAGGTGCTAGCGCTTCTGAAAGACTATGTCTCGGTCATCCGTTTCTCAAACACCATGTAGTGCGAGAAATCAAACGAAGGAGATCGAGTCTTGTGGGGAAAAGTGCACAAACCTGTGCAGAGTGTATAAACTAATCATGGTTAGCCGTGTCCCCGGTTATGGACATCTTGAGTATCTAGTACTTGGATATCATGTGAATCTCATCATGTTACTCTAATTTTTATTGTTGGGTTGTTAATGAGTACTTTTAATTGGGATTGAGGATGCTGTCAACCATTCTCAATGTTCAACAACCACCATGATAGTTAAATAAATTTATTCCTTTGCAGTAGGGAAAGATTGGCTTTACGCAAAACAGAAACCATAGAGCTTTCCACCAGCCATATTGTATGTAGTATAGGCTTACTCTTTCATTATTCTCTATGTGTTACATTGCCAGCATATTCCATGTGCTGACCCGTCTTCGGGCTGCAACGTTTCATATTGCAGACTTTTCGCACGCATTTAGTAAGGTGCTTAGGTCGTGGTTCTATACTCAGTGATGCCGTTGGAGTTGATGGACTCGCTTATTCTTCCAAGCCTTCCGCTGTTATCGTTATTAGATGGCCTTAAGTCATATTTATTTTGTTAAGTTCTCTCTTGAGACATTCGATGTAATAAGTGTGTGATTGCTACTCTGTTATAAATCCTTCGAGTAAGTGGTGGTGTCAAGATTATCGATCCAGGATGACACTTGAGCACGTAGATCGATCGCTTGAGGTCCGGTCGCTACAAAGATGGTATCAGAGCACACGCCGATCAGAGGACACGCACCATTAAGCTAAAGCCCTAGATCACTACTCTCTTCTCATTTCTAACTCCTCATCTTTTCTACTCTTTTAGGATGACGGAAGCGAGGATCAAGTTCACCCAGCCGGATGAAGATACACCCTTTGGACGACACCTGAAGGAAGTCACTAAGTACCGAAACATCGGAATACCAAGCTTCACCGAGACCTACAATTCTACTTTACCCAAGAGGAGCGCTGAAGATTCAAGCTCAAGTTCCCGGAAGGACGCTTATGCCTACCACGGAGCCCATAGAGTGTATTTTAATGCACCAACTTGAGTCTGGGAAAGAGCATGGCAGCTCACATAACCATGGGACGATTGGAGAAGTCTACCAAGAAGACCTCAAGGATACTATCTACCAGATTTGCGGACGCCGAGATGAACAATGGGAGATAGTTAGCACTAAGAAGGATCGATCCATTGAAGCTTTCATCCAAGAGTTAAATAAGCACATTCGACGCCAGGAGAACCAGATGTGCGCAGACATGATGGAGTTGAAGAAAGGAAAAGCCAAGATTATCGAACTAGAAGGAGAACTGAAGGCCACTCGCAAGGACTACATGGAGGAGATTGTAGCTCTAGTGAGACAAACCGGCGATCTTAAGGAGAAGATTGAAGAACTCATGGGGAATTCAGCACCCGGAGGAGAAGATGAAGATTACACCTATCCAGAGACCTACATCATCATCGCATTTACACCGATTCCGATCCTAGTGATGATGATCTCAAGATGAAGCTGGAGCGGATATCATGGAGTCTTCATCGAGCAGTTTTTCTAGTTGACCACCATAAAAGTAGTAGAATTTCCCCATTAGCAATTAGTTTTAGTTCCAAAGACTTTGTAACGATAGATAGACCATTGTATGCCCTTGTTTGATTTGATTGGAGTGATATTGTGTGTTTTTGTGTCATGTGCATATTGGTAGTGTTTTCTCCCTAGACCTCATTCTATTCTTAACTCTCGTCTTTTCTATAAACCCTCATATGCCTCCGAGACGCGACCCCGGATTTGTTTTTCCGCCGGAGATCACTCAGTTGTTTCAGCAGCAGAATGCCTTGATTCAAACATTGGTACATAACCAAGGCAACAACAACAACAACCCACCGCCACCACCACCGCCGACCATTTGACACGCTTTCTTAAGGCTGAATCCGCCGGTGTTTTCCAAAGAAAGCACCGAGCCGATTGTTGCAGATGATTGGCTCCGCAAAGTAGGGAGGGAGTTGACCACTGCAGGATGTACAGATGGGGAAAGGGTGAAATTTTCCGCACATCAGCTTGAAGGACCCGCAGCAGCATGGTGGGAGAATTTTACAGCCACTTACCCCGTAGACACTGTCACATGGGATCGGGCCAGCAAGCTTTCCGCATCGCCCATGTTTCAGCAGGAGCTATGGCCATGAAGAAGCGTGAGTTTCACAACTTACGCCAAGGAGGACGGACAGTTGGCCAGTATGTGGATGACTTTAGTAAGTTAGCACGTTATGCCCCAGATGACGTTGCTACGGACGCAGCTAAGCAGGAGAAGTTTCTAGAAGGACTGAATGATGAGCTGAGCATGCAGTTGATGGTAGCCACCTTCAATAACTACCAGGAGTTAGTAGACCATGCTCTTATGATTGAAGGGAAGAAGCAGCAGATTGACAATCGCAAGAAAGTATGGACAGGGGAAGTATAACTCTGGAGCTCAGCAGAAACTACGCTACCCCGGCCGTGGAGGACAATTTCAGCATACTCACGGAGGAGGTAGCTCGACAATCATAATGGCACAAAGAATGGAAACGGAATGGATGAAGCAATGGACAAAACCGCGCCAACCCGTCAACACCATCCAAGGTAGACCTGAGCCATATCACTTGTTATAAGTGCCGTAAGATCGGGCATTATGCAAATGATTGTCCGTGGTTTAAAATGGTAACAGCAATGGAAGCTCAGGCAAGAAGCCAAACCCTTTCAACAGGGGACAAGTGAACCACATTACCGTGGAGGAGGTTGAAGCTCAGCCAGACGCAGTAATAGGTAAGTTTTTGGTTAAGACATTTGCTGCAGTTGTTCTTTTTTATACTGGTGCATCGCATTCATACATATCAAGGGGATTTGTGGATAAGTATAAATTACCAACATAAGCCCTTAGGTCACCCATGCTAGTAACCTCACCCGGAGCAGAATATATGGCAAGTATATGGTGCGATCGACTGACATTAAGGATTGGAAACTATGTATTTCCCTCAGACCTAATAGTTTTGGAATCCCAAGGATTGGATGTGATATTAGGTATGGATTGGTTATCAAAGTACGGGGGAAATATTGATTGCGCCAGTAAGTCGATTTTGCTTACCACCCCAGAAGGAAGGAGACTCAAGTATGTATCACGGCATGAGCCGAGGAGAGCACATGTAAATTCCTTATCAGGAGTTGTGCAGGAGGAAGTACTAGTGGTAAGGGATTATCCGGATGTGTTTCCGGAAGAGTTGCTGTGCATGCCGCTGGACGTAGACATTGAATTTCTGATTGAACTATCGGGCATTGGGCCGATATCTAAGAGACCGTGATAGGATGCCAGCCCAAGATTTGGAGGAAATTAAGAAGCAGATTAAGGAGTTATCGGATAAAGGTTTTATTCGCCCAAGTTCTTCGCCTTTGGGGATCACCAAGATTTCTAGTAGAGAAGAAGGATGGATCATTAAGAATGGTTGTTGATTATCAAGGATTTAATGAAGTGACCATTAAGAACAAATACCCGCTGTCGATGATCAACGCACTTGTTTGACCAATTACAAGGAGCTAAGGTAATTTTCCAAGATCGACGGCGGTCGATACCATCGCTTGAAGATTCGGGAGCAGGATATACCCAAGACGGCTTTTACCACTGTGCACGGGCTGTATGAGTATACCGTTATGTCATTTGGTCTGACTAACGCCCCAGCCTATTTTATGAACATGATGAACAAGGTGTTTATGGAGTTTTTGGATAAGTTCGTCGTGGTATTCATTGACGATATTTTGGTCTACTCAAAGAATGAAGAAGAACATAAGGAGCATTTGTGTTTGGTACTCGAGAAGCTCAGAGAACATCGCTTGTATGCCAAGTTCAGCAAGTGTGAGTTTTGGTTGAAGGAAGTTGGATTTCTCGGACATGTTATATCCGGAGAAGGTATAGCAGTAGACCCCACAAAAGTTGCCACGGTGACAAACTGGGAAGCGCCAACAACAGTTGGAGAGATCCGGAGTTTCCTTGGACTCGCAGGATACTACCGGAGATTCATTGAGAATTTCTCGAGGATTGTGAAGCCTATGACAGAATTATTAAAGAAGGATACCAAGTTCATATGGACTGAGGAGTGTGAGGCTAGTTTCCAAGAGTTGAAGAAGCATTTGGTTACCTCACCAATATTAATCCTTCCAGACCAAAGCAAGGATTACGAAGTTTATTATGACGCTTCACGCCGAGGACTTGGAGCAATGCTTATGCAGGAGGGAAGAGTTGTTTCAGATATGCTTCACGACAGCTGATACCTCACGAATTAAACTATGCCACGCATGATTCGGAGTTAGCAGCCGTAGTGCATGCATTGAAAACGTGGAGACATTTCCTCATTGGAAATCATTGTGAGGTGTATACGGATCACAAGAGTTGGAAGTACATCTTCACGCCGGAAGGAGTTGAATCTCGTGCAAAGGAGATGGTTGGAGCTCATCAAGGATTATGATATGAGATTGCATTACCACTCGGAAAGGCTAACGTGGTAGCAGACGCGTTGAGCCATAAGGGTCATGTAAACATCCTAATGACCGGAGTTTTACCAAAAGAATTAGCCGAGGAATTCCGGGAGCTATGTTTGGAAATAGTTCCGTGAGGCTATGTAGCAGCGTTGGAGATTCAATCTACTTTGATGGATAAAATCAGAGAAGCTCAAAGGACAGATAAGGAAGTTGCTTCTATTAAGGAGAAGATGGGCAAGGGAAAAGCAAAGGGATTTCGTGGAGGATGAGCACGATACCTTATGGTTTGAGGACCGCTTACGTACTCAAGTGATCCGGAGATTCGGAAGTTGATTTTGCAAGAGGCACATGATTCGGCCAGATTCGATCCACCCCGGAAATACCAAGATGTATTTGGACTTGAAGGATACTTTCCGGTGGACCGTAATGAAGAAAGATATCGCGAGTATGTAGCAGTTTGTGATGTGTGTCGAAAGTGAAAGGTAACATCGTAAGCCAGGATTGTTACAGCCATTGCCTATACCCGAATGGAAGTGGGATAAACTAGGCATGGATTTCATCACGGGATTTCCCAGGACCCGTTCAGGCTATGACTCGATTTGGGTTGTAGTCGATCGTTTGACGAAGGTAGCTCATTTTCATTCTAGTAAAGACTACCTACAGCAGTGCCAAATTGGCTAAGATATACATGACAAGGATTGTATGTTTGCATGGAGTTCCGAGGAGTATCAGACGATAGAGGAACCCAATTAACCTCAAAGTTCGGAAGCAGTTGCATGAAACTTTGGGAACCAGATCGAGTTTAGTACAGCTTTTCATCCATGCATGTATGGACAAACCGAGAGAGTCAACCAGATTTTGGAGGATATGCTGAGAGCATGTGCTTTGGATTATGGATCAAGTTAGGATGACAACTTGCCATATGCGGAGTTTTCTTATAACAACAGCTACCAAACCAGTTTGAAGATGGCACCTTTCAAAGCCTTGTACGGCAGGAGGTGCAGAACCCCGCTATTGTGGGATGAAGTTGGAGACCGCCAGTTGTTTGGACCGGATTTGATTAAGGAGTCTGAACGGAAAGTAAAGTTGATTCGCGATAGGCTCAAGGTAGCCCACCAAGATGTAAGAGCTATGCAGATTCAAAATGCAAGGACAGAATATGAAGCCGGAGATGTAGTTTATCTCCGAGTATCTCCGCTTCGAGGAGTTAAGCGCTTTTGGTGTTAAAGGAAAATTAGTGCCATGTTTTGTGGGACCATACAAAGTTTTGGAGTGCATGAGAGAAGTTGCGTACAAGTTGGAACTACCCGAAGGTTTGTCAGGTGTTCACGATGTGTTTCATGTTTCTCACTTGAAGAAGTGTCACGCAGAGATGGCAGATATACCACTGAGAGATATTGTGCCACTAGAGGCGATTCAGTTGAATAACAATCTGACCTATAAGGAGAAACCAGTTAAGATTCTGGAGTATGCCAGCCGAGTCACCCGCAGCAAGGTCATTAAGTTTTGCAAAGTTCAGTGGAGCCACCACACTGAAGATGAAGCCACCTGGGAGCGAGAGGAAGATCTGCTTAAGGACCACCCTCACCTATTTTCTAGCCAACCTGAATCTCGAGGGCGAGATTCATCTTAAGGGGGTAGGTTTGTAACATCCCAAATTTTCAATTTGGAATGTTATACATAGATCATCATTGCATACCATATTTTGTTGAATTTTTGGCTCGATCCTAGAAATTCTACGCAACTCAAGGACCCACGAAGAGAGTTGGGGATTTCCTTATTTTCATATTTGAGTTTTCTCAAATTTTGAAAATAGGATCATTTGATTTTAATTATTTTATCTTCAATTATTACTATTACAAAAATATGAGAGAGGGAATAAAATAACTTTCCCAAAATAAAGAAATAATGAGGATTTAATAATAAAATCAAATAAGACTTTATTTTGGAGTTTTTCGCCATTTTATTTGAATTTAGGAAAAATGTGTGTTTTTCAAAATTTCATTTAGGCCCCAAATAGATGTTCATCTAGTCCGGCTTGATTTTAGAAGCCGGGAAAATTTTATTTCGGGATTTTTGGAGTCCGTTACTATTTCTTTCGTTTGTTTTTCTACGCGAAATTATTTAAAAAAAATGAACCGACTTACCGGGCCGTACCCGAGTGGGACTCCGCCTGGGCAGTTTTATATAGCGCCGCCGAGCCGCCACCAGCCCACCAGCCACCCCCGCCTGCCCGCCGACCCAAATTTCGCCGGCCAGCCGCCACCACCCGCCCAAACCCTAACCCTAACCCCGCCAGATTCGATCCGCCGCCATTGTCAGTCATTGTCGCCGCCATCACGGACGCCGCCGATTTTTGCCGGAGCCGCCTCATTGAGTTGCCGACCCGCCGCCGAGGTTCGCCGCCGCCTGCTTTTCCGTGTCGGTTTTTTATAAAACCGACCTGTTTTTTTGTTTTCACGGTTTTTTTTAGTTTCCGCTTTTTATTAGATCGGTTTTATTATTATTTTCGGTTCGGTTAAATAGCGAGCGTCATTGCTCGTTTCGCTTTTAACGAACGTGTTCGCCGATTAGTTCTAGTTAACGAACGTCCGCTCGTTAACCTATTCGCTGCTTTTTCTTTTTCTCGGATTTAATCCGCGATTTTTCTGATCGCGATTTCTGATCCGATTTTCGTTTTAGTATAACTTTTCGCTCGTTTATCGGAATCAGGCGATTCAAGCGCCTGGAGTTTCGTCTCGAAACCCTATTTCCAAATAACCAACTGAAACAAGTTTTTGCTTCTGTAAAATTTGACTTATATCCAGATTAGTAAAACGGAGTTGTTTTCTTTCGCCGTTTGACTTTCGTTGCTTTGTTTGATTTGATTCTTTTTGCAAACCGGAGTTCTTAAGTTGAACTTTCTGGTTAGATCTTTTGTTTGAGTTTTACCTGTTTACTAGATGAGTACTTATTGTATGCTTGTTTGTTTGTCTGCGATAGAATACCCGGAGTGCGCCGCCTGTTACTTCGAGTCTCTAGGTTTCGCGGATCATCAGCAAGGCAAGTAACACTTTGATCATACCTTTTCTACTACCCAGTTTTATTGCATTAGATCAATCCTCAAACATTGCATGATTAGGATCTAATTAAATTGTGGGATGGGAAGTAGATGAGGTAGTACCTATTACCTGATTTATATTCAAACCTTTGGGAGTTACTTCTACGTTTGCTTATTATGCCATGCTATGCTAGTAGACGTGGATTGGGTGAGTGTATCCATGACAGATGTGAGATTGTTAATTAATGGTTTATTTAAGGTGGCAACGTAAACACACATCTGGGTGGATTGAGGCACCTGGTTTCCATCAGGACTTGCCTGTTTTTTTCGGACCGCCACCCAGGCTCAAAGGGATCATGAGATTATTCATGCTAGAAACTTCCGTGTGCAGCCACATGCTACTATGGGCTCTAGCGTAGTTGACTAAATTGTGCGAACTCTTACGGGTGGACTAGCTGATGTAGGGGTTGTAGGTTGGTACGGTCTACCCAAACGTAAGGTGCTAGCGCTCGAAAGACTATGTCTCGGTCATCCGCTTTCTCAAACACCATGAAAAGTGCGAGAAATCAAACGGAGGAGATCGAGTCTTGTGGGGAAAAGTGCACAAACCTCTGCAGAGTGTATAAACTAACCATGGTTAGACGTGTCCCCGGTTATGGACATCTTGAGTATCTAGTACTTGGATATCATGTGAATCTCATCATGTTACTCTAATTTTTATTGTTGGGTTGTTAATGAGTACTTTTAATTGGGATTGAGGATGCTGTCAACCATTCTCAATGTTCAACAACCACCATGATAGTTAAATAAATTTATTCCTTTGTAGTAGGGAAAAATTGGCTTTACGCAAAACAGAAACCATAGAGCTTTCCACCAGCCATATTGCATGTGGTATAGGCTTACTCTTTCATTATTCTCTATGTGTTACATTGCCAGCATATTCCATGTGCTGACCCGTTTTCGGGCTGCAACGTTTCATGTTGCAGACTTTTCGCATTTACCAGTAAGGTGCTTAGGTCGTGGTTCTATACTCAAGGATGCCGTTGGAGTTGATGGACTCGCTTATTCTTCCAAGCCTTCCGCTGTTATCGTTATTAGATGGCCTTAAGTCATATTTATTTTGTTAAGTTCTCTTGAGACATTCGATGTAATAAGTGTGTGATTGCTACTCTGTTATAAATCCTTCGAGTACTGTGTGGTGTCAGCATTACTGATCCAGGGATGATACTTGAGCACAGAGATCAGACTGTTTGAGGTCTGGTCGCTACAAGGTTAGTCTCAAAAATAATATAAAAGTGGAAAATAAAGCCCAATATAGTCCAAAACAGTAGATAATACAGCATGGAGCAATCACAAATTATAGATACGTTGGTGACGTATCACATATCCCCTTCTTTGAAGGAGGTTGCGTCGGATTCCGTGAGTCAGACGGTCTTTGAATCGAGTCCGGCTGAGGGCCGAACTGAATACGGCCCTCATCACCAGTCTCCATGGGGATTGGCTCCCCTTGGTGGTCGGCGACGGAGGATTCGCCCACTGGCTCCTCCTGAGCCTCCCCCCGGCTTGGGGAAATCCTTCAGGACAGCACCTCGGCATCGCCTCTTGGCCTTGGGGAGTGGGCGGTCGGCGGTGACTCACCGCCATCGCCTTTGAATCCAAAGTGAATCTCTTGACGAGGATCGCCGCGAGCCGTCAGGGCGGATCTGTAATTGATCATGTCAATGTAATGAAGAAAGCAGGCTGAATTTATGTGTGTGTGTAAGTCTTAACACTTACGAGGCAGCCCGAGGCTTAGAGCGGGCGCCGCCCCGACTGCTATCGATGTCCCATGCGGAGTTATCTTCTAGAGAGCCCTTCCCTTCTTGGACGCCTCCGCCTGTGTTCGTGGATGCCGCCTCTTCTTCTTTCCCTCGCTGGGAGGGTTGTTCTTCCTCCTCCTCCTCCTCCTCCTCGCCCTCGGGCGGAGGAAAAGGTCACTGCCTTCGGATGTCACGTCCAAGCACCCTTGCGACGGGCCACCTTTGGCCCCTTAGCCTTCTTTTTCTAGCGGACTATAGGGCGCGGAACCAAAGATATTTGCCAAGAGGGCCGACTGCTCTTCGGGAAGCAGAGCCGAACTATGAATCCGCCTCATTTCTCCGGCCCACACCTGAAAGAATACAACAAAAATTAGGCATCCTCCTCGAATGCATAAGTAGAAGGTTCTCCTTGAGAAAAGGAGAGCTTGGCTCATTGGCTGGATGCGTGTGGTCGTGCCCATGGTCCGAATCCATGACAGGGTGGCTTCTCATTGCCCTTGAAGAGCAACTTCCAGGCACCTTCGTGAGTAGTTCCGAAGAGCCGCTTTCGTAGTCCGGTGCTTTGCGGATTGAATTCCCATAAAGGAACATTTTACGCTATAGGGGGAAAATCCGGCGAACTAGCATTACCGGGATCACATCGACGAGCTTGACGTCTTTATCCACCATACTCTAAATCCGCGTTTGCAGCGCTATCAGCTCGTCTGACGCTGACCAGTTAGGGCCTTTCTCCTTCTAGGAGGTGAGCCGCATTGGGTCTCCGGCCCGAAACTCGGGAGCTGCCACCCAAGTGGCAACGCTGCCTGCGTGATGTAGAACCACTGCCTCTCGCCACTCCTTGACAGCCTCTACAAAAGTGCCTATGGGCCAAGTAACGTTGGGCATCTTGCTCACCATGGCACCTCCACATTCCGCGTGCTGACCGTCCACCACCTTCGGCTTTACGTTGAAGACCTTGAGCCATAGGCCGAAGTGGGGTTGGATGCGGAGGAAGGCCTCGCACACGATGATGAACGCCGAGATGTTAAGGAAGGAGTTCGGGGATAGATCATTGAAATCTAGCCCGTAATAGTACATCAGTCCGCGGATAAAGGTGTGAAGTGGAAACCCCAGTCCGCGGACGAAGTGAGGGAGGAAAACTACCCTCTCAGTAAGCTTCAGGGTGGGGATGACTTGTCCCTTGGAGGGTAGACGATAGGCGTTTCCCTCCGGCAGATACCCGACCGCCCAAAGCTAGGTGATGTCCTTCTCCATGACGGAGTAGACCATCCACTTGCCTTGGCCTCCGGATCCGGACATGATTAAGTGCTTCCTTGAGGAGGAGAAGATGGGAACTTGGGCGCTGGAGCTCGAGAATGGAAGAACGGAGAGGAAGAGAAGGCATGAGTGAAGAGGGGGAATCCTTATCTCCTTATAGAGGCAATGAATATCAAACGCCTCCCCACTCGCCTTAAAACTCGCCTATTACCAAGGGCTATGTAAACGGCATGGTTGGGTTACCCACGCCTGTATTGATGAGGATCCCGCAATAAGGGGACATGATCTCTGCTTGACAAGACGTGTTAATGGCAACCAAGGCCCAAACGTGGAGCGCGTATTTAAAAACGGAACAAAATTGAGACCGGGCACATGATGTCATGTTGCAAAAAGTTGTCAGTAGATTGGACTTGTGGAATATTATATTCTCTCTGTGGTTGTGTGTGGTGTGTGTGTTACAGGTCCGGACACGGTCAATATGTCTGAAGACTATAATGGAGTTCGGAAGGAGGAAACCGCCTTGCAATGCCGAAGATAGATCTACGCGCCGGATACCTTGTCATTGAAGCCAGGTTCAGGGGCTACTGAGGGAGTCCTGGACTAAGGGGTCCTCGGGTGTCCGGCCTGTTAGCCGTGGGCCAGACTGATAGGCTGTGAAGATACCAAGACGGAAGACTTTACCCGTGTCCAGAGGGGACTCTCCTTGGCGTGGAAGGCAAGCTTGGCGATGAAATGTGTAGATTCCTTTCTTTGTAACCGAGCTTGTGTAACCCTAGATCCTCCCGGTGTCTATATAAACCGGAGGACTTAGTCTGGAAGAGGGAGATATTCATTACCATAGTCATACAGTGCTAGGCTTTTAGGGTTTAGCCATTACGATCTCGTGGTAGATCAACTCTTGTAATACTCATATTCATCAAGATCAATCAAGCAGGAAGTAGGGTATTACCTCCATAGAGAGGGCCCGAACCTGGGTAAACATCGTGTCCCCTGTCTCCTATTACCATCGCCCCTAGACGCATAGTTCGGGACCCCCTACCCGAGATCCACCGGTTTTGACACCGACACCCACCTCAAGGTGATGAAGGAGTCGGAGGGCCTCAAGGCGTCCGACTTGCTACTTGCCTTCGTGGTGCGCCGAGTCCTCCCGCTCCAAGGCCGGCCCCGCACCATAAGCCAAATGAGTGGGCACCGCGACCCATGCCGGATATGCACCAAGGAGATGTTGATCGCCGAGGTGGCCTATCCGGTGAATGAGATCGCCAACCTTAAGCTCGAGCCGAAAGGTGGCGGTTCGGCAAGCGGTCGTGATTCCTTGCAGACTTCGCCTCTCTCTTGAGCAATGACCTCGGCCTCAATCGTCAGACGGCGGAGGGCTCCACCAACAACCGTCGCATAGACCCGGTCGCCGATCTCCAGGAGGCGCAGGAGAGGAACGCACGGGAGGTGCGGGAGGAGAAGGAAGCCGACGCCAAGAAGGCAAAGGCCGATAAGGCGGCCATAGTCAAGGCGGCGTAAGCGGACGCGGACGCCGCGGCCAAGGCCCAAGCCAAAGCAGCAGACAAGGGAGGGGCGGAGGTCGCAGCACGCCAGCAGATCCCGTAGCTCATCACCCCCTGCCCTCCGTGCCATCAGCACCAGAGTTCTTGGTGCCGGTTGGGGGAGCCGGTGATGAGCAGCCGGTCGTGGAGAGGGAATGCGGCTACATCGCCTTGCCAGAGGTGGAAGTGCCTCCGCAACCGCCGACCGCGGATGCGCAGGGCAGCCAGCCGGCCGCCCCATTGGTGACGCCAGCCAGAGGCAAGCTGGTGGTGGGCTCGGCTCCTACGGCCCGCACTTCACTGCACCGTCGGATGGAGAAGGCAGCATCAGCACCGAGGCCGATGGAGGTCGGGAGCGCTAGTTCGTCAGCCCCTGAAGCCGAAGCAACCAGCACCACACCGGCAGACACTACAAAAAAATACACTTCCGTGATGATACGTGTTTGTCACAGTAGGTCACGTTTTCTGTCATGCATGTACATCCATGAAAAATTTATGACGGAATCAAGATAGTCATACTTGTGCTGTCGTAGAAGTGTTCCATGACATTGCCAAAATTATCATCACGGAAGTGTCCACTTCCATGACGGTAAATCGTGCGTCCCAGAAGTGCTTTCGTCAAGGGTGACCGACACATGGCATCCACCGTAACAGAACACCGTTAAGCTATCGGGTCCGGTTTTGGATCCGATAACCCGTTAACAGCCCGGACCAATGGGGATTTTCCACGTGTAAAATCATCATTGGTTGTAGGAAACACGTGTCAGCTCCGTGTTGGTACAGGTGTCACTCATCCAATGGGCGAGATGCGCCTATGATATGTTCACACGTGGACCGGCCCAAAAGTGGCCCATAAAGTTTAAATGGGCCGGCCCAACTAAAGGCCCACAAGATTTTGCGGACCATAATGGGCCGGCCCAGCTAAAGGCCCACAAGATTTTGTGGCCCATAATGAGCCGGCCCAGGTAAAGGCCCACAAGATTTTTGCGGGCCATAATGGGCCGGCCCAGGTGAAGGCCCACAAGATTTTTGTGGACCATAACTGGCCGGCCCAGCTAAAGGCCCACGAGATTTCACCGACATTAATGGGCCGGCCCAGCTGTAGGCCCATAAGATTTTGAGGACCGTAGTAGGCCGGCCCATTAACTGGCTGCCATGTTTTGGGCCAAATGCCGACCCATATTTGATCCGGTCCATTAATGTCTCAGAACGCTCCGGGCCTAATAATGGCCCATATGAGATCCGCCCATTAAAAGCCTACCACGCTCGGTACAAATTACGCCCAGATCAGTCCGCCCATTAATGTGCTTTGGGATAAATTATGGCCCATATCGATTCGCCAAATAATCGGACGCTTATGCTTTTTGGGCCCACTTGCTAAAGGCCCATTTAGTAATTCGCCTGATATTAGTTTCGCCCGTAAGGGCCCGCTTAACATTTAGGCCCTATATTAATTTCGCATGTTAAAAGCCCGTCATATAGTTGGGCCTAACTATGGCCCGGTTTGCATCCTGCCGTCAGTACCGATAATCTGATTGGGCCAAACAAGGACCGAGACAATTTTGGCCTGTTATAAGCCCATGATTTGATTGGCACATTCATGGGCCGGGGTCTATTTCGGCCTGCTGCCGGCCCGTGAGCTGTTCGGCACGTTTCAGGCCCAACCTACTTTTCAGCCTCCTAAAGGCCGATTGAGTTTTCTTGGAAAAATAAGGCCGGCGGTTTACTCGGCCTATTAAAGGCCCGAATCTACTAGTGGGTCAGTTTACATTTGGGCCTGTTAACGGACCAAGATGACGGGGCCCATGATGCGGATCATACATGGTGATTTGCATGACGACCCGATTATGTACCGTAAGTTTACAGTTTGGCCAGTTTACTGCGAAGACAGGATATATTTACAGTAAAATAACTACAGCATCATGAATAAGAAAAAAACCTAGACTATACAATAAAGAAATTACGGCATATTACATCCACAGGGCATCAAAGTTCGCCACTATGATAATAAAGCACAAGGCATCATAGATTACATACACTGGGCATCAAAGATCGCCACCAAAGGACACTAAACGCTACCGACAAAATAATATACGTAACCGACAAAGACTTCAATAGAGTTCAAGAAAGGTTAGCCCTACTCGGGAGCTGCAGCAAGAAGCAATCGAAAGCAAGCTGGTGAGACTACACTTGTTTGACACTTATATGATCCTCACTCTGAAAGATAAGCAAGCATGGATGACAGGTTTTGCACATATAAGTATCAAGGTTTGACAATTCATCACATTTCATCGATTTAATAAAGTGACACAGCTTAAAATAGCATTAACACAATATGGTATTGTTCAGGTCAAGACATGGCAGGAAATGACATTGTGAAGGAGTTGGCAGCTTCACGACACCACTGGATTATAGATCAAGAACTCATAAGTATCAAAGGTTAGTGTGCTATCAATTTATCCCATTTCAGATTGGCAAAATAAGATCACTTGCTCTATATAGTTTAATTTACATGGTATGAAGAAGGAACTTGGTTGTACAACTGAAAACTTAAATTGAGAAGGACAAACTTTTGTTTATGAACTGGAGTACATAATAAACTTTAAACATGCAATTTGATGCAAACACCCAAAATAAACAGCTCTTGCAGTCATGCCTAACCAAATATACACAACAAAGTTTGAAGGCTTGAGAAGGACAAAATTACATTATTGGTGAAGGCAGGCTCTAGAAAGCCCTTGTCCATGCTGATGGGGGGGGGGGCAATTCAAGAAGTTTACCACGTAATCTTGTTCATAAGCATTTCCTTTATTCTACATTTTGTTAAGAGTAAATATAGATGTGACAATATAAGAAAAAATGGAGAATATTTAAGATAAGATGAAGAGTGATCCTACATAACGAAGTAGCTATAAATGTAAGTAGAGCGATACAGGCAAAAGGTACATCCAAGAGCAATGCAGAGCTAAACTTCTTCAGTACCATCGGTGTTATCCAACCTTATGGTAAGAGTAAATATAGATCTTATGTGTAGAAAATGGAGGGCAAATGAAAATAAGTTGTAGAGTGATGGTACATGAACAACTACTCATCAATATAAGTACACAGATAAAGGACAGCAGGTACTTACAAGAACAATGCAGAGCTAAAAAAATTCATTGGCATTGGATATATTCTACACTAATGTAACCATTCATACAGATCAGCGGAGCCGGGCGGGATATGGTATTAGCTCTCTATGTGCTATTAGCTTAAGCTTATCACTCCAGCTTATTACCCTAGGCAGAGATAACCTCCCCAGTTGGGGAACGCATTAGATATTTACCTAAACCTGTGGGTCCTTGAGCGGATCCCACATTAGCTCCAAGACGCTGGTCTCTAAGATAGTGAATCTTGTTTGAACCATTAATAAAAAATAGAGGTTGGTCATTTTTTTTGGTGGAAAGCTTATTGGAATAGATAACTTGGAGCGAACAATTGATAAGCAAGCTATCATGCATACTGCTGTCACATAATGAACCAGGTATGTATGCAAGTACAGTGATACAGGACAACAGGTACTAACAAGAGCAAAGCAGCGGGCAGCATATTTGTGATATCCCGTTGTTCTTGTCAAACCGGAATTCTTTTTCGAGCAGATTTCGTAAAAAGATCCATAAGGCACATGCGGAAAAGTAGAAGTTCAAATTTTCATGCGATATCATAGACATTGCCTCATCCTCGAACGAGACTAGTGCATAACAAGGTTTTTCCATTCAATGTCTTCTAAATTTAGCACAGGAGACTTCATCAGAAATTCATTTATAGACTTGCCATCAAAGTGTGATTTCCTCAGGTAACACTAATATCGCTGCAATGCTTCCTTGAAAAGCGCAAGAAAGCTTTGCTCGTCATGACTATCCAGATTGACCTCGCCTACTTACAACCATGTAATGTAAATCATTGATGTGTTCAATCAGCGTAAAACAGGAAAATAATCACCATGAATAATAGCACTTACACGGAAGTGGGACAGGAAGATGTGAAAATGGTCTTTGTCTTCACTATAATCTTCCAATGATGGGAATATATGCACGTAGTACCTAACAACATTGAAAGCTTTGTCTTTTAAACTGGGAATAACTGGAATGGGGTTCCAATCTGTAGGAATTGGCCATCTCTGCAGTTGGGATAGGTCTTCGCGGTTGACTTGCTATACTTTTTGTCGGAGTGGGATTTTTCTGTGGTACTACCGGTGCTATGGCAACTGAAATCGGCATACCTTTTATCGGAGTGCAGGTCATGTGTGGTGGGGCTAGTGGTGTGGCCTGTGAAGTATGGGTACAATCACGGAGTCGGTCCTACGCTTTGTGTCACCGGTTGTACAGCCAATATAAGTGGGGTGTTGTTCGATTTCTCCGCACAACCACGCTTTTTCAAGGACTTTGCCGGTGCTCCTTCAGGTTCGGCAATCACCCTCTTCCTTTTTGATGTCCGATGCACAAGAACAACACTTGAGTGAAAAACATGGTATGATGATGTATGTAATATGTATTGATAATGGATGGGCATGACATCTCGACATATATGATGAGTAAACTAAGCAGATGGCGGTGCAACAAAGTAGAAGAAATGCAAGACAACATATGCAAGATACGCGCAATCAATAAAACCTTGCCAAATTAGAGCAGGCACCTTGATGGGTGAACATGACAGGCCATATGTCTTTGACTCCTTGAGGTTAGAATAGTCATTAGGATCATATTCTAAACAAGAATCTACAGGTGGGGAGCGTATGAGTTTCATTGCATCCAAAATGGCACTCAATGCCTTGGTGCCAATTTTGTAAGTCATTGAAGTGTTCCACAATATTCTTCTGATGCACGGATTCTGATATTCACTGTAATTATGTATAATATCTGAGAACCATGAAAACATAAATGTTTGTTAGATTATCTTTGTAATGCAGATGATATTCTAGTATAGGGGCGCCCCTGTAAACACTTGTGTGCTATCACTAGATTCTGATGAGAGAGCTCATGTGTGCATTTATATAATCTGGCACAAATACACAAAAATAGGCTCCGTAAGTGAAGATAGTTGGCATGATGATAGGTTCAAAATACCGTATAGAGAGTTTATTGCCAAACCATGATAACAAGAGCACATAGCAACTAGGCAGATCATATTGTACATAAAAGGGTACACCATAACCACGATATATAAATCGGGAAAGTGGAACTGGCTTGAAAATATGGTGTTGTATTGCCGCTTAGTAATTGAAATCCTGGCGATCAAGTACATGCCACTCTATCACCGTTGACTGCAGATGTCCTCGCTCCCATTCCCGACAAGGAACATAATGTATGTACTAAATACGTAATAACAAAATAGGAACATGTTAAAGAATGTAAGAGGAAGCATATTCTTGAGGTTCCGCTTAATTGGATATAATTTTGGTTGCCCACTTATGATGAATCACGGAGCCAAAAGAAATGCAATTCCATGATGTCTCTCTATATGTGGGAGTTTTGAACAGGTGGGGAGCGTATGAGTTTCATTGCATCTGTAATGGCACTCAATGCCTTGGTGCCAATTTTGTAAGTCATTGCAGTGTTTAGCTTAAAGAGTGGACTGCTGCTAGTGCGAACAAAGCAGCTACACAGATCATAGTGTAGATATAACGGGAAAACCGTAAGCATCAGAGTAAAATCAGCAAAGTGGAACTTGCTGGAATATATGTGCTAGTATTGCCGGTACGGCTAGAAAGGCTTTGGATACCAGCTCTCTTCAACTCAAGGTGCGGTCTTATTAATATCAGTGTAACTCTCAAAGGCGACACAGCTCCTCGCATTTCCTTGTTATTCTTATAGGATTCAAGTGGGAAGTCCACTACAAATCCTATTCCCATGTTTACAAAATCCTACAAATCAAAGAGGCCCGAAGAGTTCAAAGTTTCCAAACCAACCGACCGTATAGACCTCTACACTACAAATGTCCCTGCTCATCTTCACTACTAGGAACATATTGTACTATTATCATACTCCTCCGTTTCGAAAATATAAGTCTTGGTAGAAATTCCCACTATGGATCACATACAGATGTATCCAGATACATTTTAGAGTGTAGATTCACTCATTTTGCTCCATATGTAGTCCATGGTGGAATCTATACAAAGACTTGTATTTAGGAAACAGAGAGTACTTATTAAAGAAGAACGGAAGAAGACCATGGTAATGAAGAGCAAGCAGATTTTGGATAATAAAATGTTTGTTGCGCAGTGCCCACGCATGATGAACCAGAGCGCATTAAGAAAGCAACTCCCTGTTGTCTCTCTGTATGTGGTGCACGTGCTTTTTCGAAAGTAAAGTAGGAACATTAGCTGACCAATTAAATGTTATCTGTTTTAGTAATATCCGCATCATATCAGATTCGTACTTGAGCAACAAGTTTGGAATTATGAGTGGCACGTTGTTTAGCTTGATGGATTCAGGAGCAATGCTACGCAGTAATGGCGATGATGGTACTGAATATAAAGGCATGTCTGAATGCAAGTCGCATGACTTTTGTCATTTGGGTCACCGACCATTTCAAAGCGGTTGGATGAAGATCCTACGTCTCCTAACCCTTCTTCTTCCTCGTCTATGATTCTTCCCATACAGAAAAACGCACGGGCCGCCGGCCGGACCATCGGCCCCCACCGCCTGTGTTCCTCCGCCACCCCCACCCTGCCCCCACCCGCGTCGAGTTTTCTTTGTTCGGCGAGGCCCCACCACCGCCCCCCCACAACCAAAGTCCCCACCCGAGCCCCTTCGTTCGCACCGGCGAACTCCGATGAGCTCTGAAAAATTGACTGACCCAATTTTGAAATTTAGTCTACTGTGATTTAACTAGTGTGGAATATAAAAGGGGAAAACCATAAGCATTGGGAATATAAAAGGGGAACTCCGGTGAGCGTGCCATGGCGGATCTGAAGGTGCAAACCGGACAAAAGCAACTTCGCAACCAATGTTTGCTTTCAACTAGCAAGTAAGTGATGGACAAGAAATCAGAGTAAAGCAGTGGTGATCTATTTTCGTGCTGCGATAAGTAAGTTGAGTAGATACGAAAGAGTACCGCCTCTGGTGCGGCGCCGTGTATGTATCTGCTAAGAATTTGATGATGCTGTGGTAGCGATGGCTGTCGGCGGCGTGGAAGCAGATCTAGGAGGGTAGACGATGGCTGCGGGGCGTGGTGGATGAGACGGTAGTAGGAGCGGTGCCGGCAAGGTGGACGGCGGCGGGGATGAAGCGAGAGGCGGGATGCAAGGATCCTGGTCCGAAGCCGTGGATGAGAGAGGTCGATCTCTTGTAATGGACGGCGTCGGGGTATCAACTCCGGCATGGTGGAGGAGGACGGCGGTGGATGGGGTGGCGGACGGAGGAGGCTGGGGTGGAGAGGGTGTTTTGGCGCCCATGGAGTACAAATGGGGAAATGGAGGTGGAGAGGAAGGGGGGAACCATGTCTTCGTATGCGCTTTGTCTCAAATGCGAGGAAATTTACAAACTTAGCCCTGCTTCAAATTTCCTACATCACAACAATATTAGTCGGTTGGGGATAGGACAGTAATCTCGCATAGACCGAATATTTGCCGACGGGAGTTTGTTTTTGGCGCCCACCGTGTATGAATCAGGGAGGGAGTCGATTTCGGCCGAGGACACCCTGTGTTTTGGGGCCCACCGTGTATGAATCCGGGTGAGAGGCGGTTATGTCACGTTTGAGTGAAATTACAAACCTACCCCTATCGAAACCTATAGAAATCCAGCATATAGGCTTTGCGTGGCAGGGATAGGCGTAGTAATTTCCATCTCATGGATTTTGGTTTCGGCGGTTACCACGACTTTCCCGCTTCATTCAAATTTTGCAGAGTGCATCGCTATCGTGCCAACTCAATTCGAATCCCGCTTGTATTCTATTTTTTTCGGGCGGGATCCATTTTCGATTGGAATAATATTCTATATACATCATTTTTTTATATATACTTTCAAAAGCACAACACCCTTTATACATAAATATGGTTTACAAATGGCTTGATCTCAGATTCATAAGGTTGTATCCATCAATTTGGATTTTCAAATATTTGAAATCACTTTATGTTGAAATCCAATGTATGCATTCCTCGCTAACTGTCTCCAATTAATGTGTGTTTCATGCGGGTTTTTTACTTCTCAAACATGTATAAGTGTTTCACACACGCAACATATAGTGTAATCCCGTTTAGACGTTAATTGCATATAAACCATGCATTGTTTCTAATTAAAGAATCTATGGATCAACAACATTGATAAACTATATAACATTACACGTGTCCCCAAATTCAAATGAATATGCATGTTTGATACACCAATTTGCGTTATGATATCATCAATGTCGTGATCTCAAGTTTAAATATTTGAATCCCATTTAATCCGGATATTCGTGTCATATAACTATCACTCATGCTTATATAGGGCTATCTCTCTAGACCTATACGCTGCTCATCGTCTCGGGCATCTCTCGTGCTACATGTATGTCGACAATGATCTTTTATCTTCGTAACACACTGACGGTACTCTCTTCCTCGACCTTCATCACTCTATCTCTCTCTAAGTATATCCCGCTCCCTGGCATGTGTCTCTAACTATGATTCTCCATGTGGAATCTCTTTCTCTCACACAAACACAAAACTTTGTCTTCTGGGGTCTCATTTCTCTCTACTATTCCCCTGTGTGCCACTCGCACACCCCTCATATAGAGATGTCTTTCGCTCCTTAGGTATGAGAACCTACGACTCTTCCTCTTAAATATCTCTTTCTCACACACAAACACAAACCATCTCCAGGGTCTCATATTTCTCCACTGTTCTCTTGTATGTCGCTCACACACTCTCTCTCCCTAGAGATATCTTGCGTTCCCTCATATGTTTCTCTAGCTATCACTCTAGTTTTGAAATATCTTTCTCTCCTGCAGACACAAAACTCCGTCTCTCGGGATCTCATTTCTCTCTGATATTTGTTTGTATGTGAGTCACATGCACCCTTTCTTCATCTCTCTCACACCCACACCCATAACTCAGCCTTCTGATCCACTCGAATCCTATCTCTAACGCACACTAGCTAGCATCTTTATCTTTCTATTTATATGCTTTCTCCTTCAAACTTCATCATTTATAGGTTGATCTCTTTTGCACAATCATTGTGCCTCACTCCCTCTGCTCGCCATAGATGCATGCTCCAGCCCACGCCACTATCTCTTAAAGACAAAAACACATGCTCAATTGTCGGGCCTTCTTCCCTGCATTCTCGCATGCATGCATATTGTCATATCGATCCGTCTCTCCCATGTCGTTGATCTTAGCTTATGACTTATGTCTTCTTTCTTTTATCTCGATCATGTGCACGCGCACACACACACACATCCCACGTATACATGTATATCTCTCACACATGCACGTTGAAGGTCTCTATGTCTCCATACGTAGTTAATTACCCTCAACCCTAACGCCACATCGAATCGTTCTCTTCTTCTGTGCACATAACTTCCGTCTGGATGGGTAAAACACACACTCACACTTAACAATCTCCTTGTAGCTACCCCCCTCTCACTCTTCCCCTACATCCCCGAAACCAATAGGACCATCCCTTCATTTAATTCCCGCCTACATGCACCATCGATATATAGTAGTCTTCCTTGGTGTCTCTCGAACAAACACGTTCTCTCGATGTCGACTACTCTCACGCGCACACACCTTCTCTTCCCTCTCTACGGGCATTTTCTCTCTCGCACCCCATCGTTGGTGGCCTCTGCCATACACATCACCTCTCTATGATGAAGCCATGCACACTTAAATTACATCCGCCACCGAGGACCCCGTGACACACACACACAAACAAACAAATACACACACACGCACGCACGCACAACCGCACGCAGGCACCCACCCACCCACACACACACAAAAACACACACACAACGTAAGACTCCATCACACACATACGCACACACACACACACTAAGACTCCATCTCTCTCTCTCTCACACACACACGCACACACACACTGAGACTCCATCTCACACACACATGCTCTAGGCGGAGCATTTGTTCCTACCACCCTTCATCCACCCTTACCCGTATGATAAACAATCACCTTAATTTATTTGTATAACATGGACAAATTCCACTTTACTTTAGTAGTTAGAAAACTTATCATCTGTACCCTTATAAAAAACCGAGTTGGCGATTATGGTGTGCCTGCCATCTTGTAATATAGACCGTCTGATCTATATCTGACGGATAGAAAGAAAACTACGATAATTTTACAAAAGATGGCCGCACCTATCTCCACATCCTTATCTCCCACAACCTCATTGCTGAGCAATTAAAAAAGAATGTCTCCGGAACAATCTAGCATGGTGGCCGCCTGCCGCCTGCCGGCGCCGTCCATCCCCATGCCTCCGCCCATTCCGACCACCAGTCACCACCACGCTCCACTCCTCCTCACCTTATCTCTCATCTTTCATTTTTTTTCGATGACATTCTCGAGATACCAGTTTTCCGATAAAATTCTTGAAATATCATTAGTTTTTACACATGGGATTGCTCCTGCATGGGTAAATCACAACATGTGTTTTGTAAAAAAGGCATATTGATGTTCCGTGCAATGCACGAGCATCTTGCTTGTAATTATATAATGCAAATCACGAGAAGGAAGTGACATTTTTTTACACAACCACGCTAACATGGCCACGTAAATCACTAGCTAAAGTAAATACCATTATACTTATATCCCAATGCAAAAGGTTGAGTACATGTCGAAAGAGTAGAGTCGCACACACGCACTGCCTCTCGTAATCTCACACACACACCAGTTACGTAACGCCCACTTAAGCGGAACACGTATGTTATAATTTGTGCACCCGCTGGTACACGTGATGTTGCGCATTTATTTAAGCCAGACGGGAACCCAAACAGTAGCTGCATTCATTCCCTCCAACCGCCTCTTCTCTCATCGTTGTCGCCCGGTAGCCATGGCCCGGCCGAAGGTAACAACATACGCCATACTCTCACCGGAGCGACGCTTTAATCTGAAATTTTAGTGGTCATGCAAGCATCTTTTGTGCTAGCACTCCTATATAAGGGTTGATCGTCACTTCCAGCTGGACGTGTGCGGGCGGTAGAAGAGAAGGAGAAGGAAGCAGGCTATGGAGTAACGTTTTTTACCACAATTTCATAGGAAACTGAGTGCAATAATTGAGTAGTTTTGCAAACTACTAGTACTACACATGAAACCCTTGCCAGCCAGCGCTTCATGAAACGGTCCAAGATCGCCTCGAGCGCAGGCGTCAGCCGCATTAATGCCCGGCCCAGAGCGGAGGTGACCTCTCACCGGGCGCCCGGCTATGAAGCGGCGCGACGGCTGAGAGAGCGCCGCTTCGGCAAGGCCGATCAGGCCACACGAGGCTGGCCATAGGCCTTGTTTGGATCCATGGGTTAGAGTTAGTTTGAGCTATTTAGGGCTCAAATAGCCCTAAAGTATCCAAGCATGAGGGTTTAAATTGGAGCAAGTTGCACCGAACCCACGAAAAAAAACTATCCCACCCAAGAGGTGCTAACTGGAGATAGTTCTCATTGGCACCACTGAAAAATCACTTCTCTCTCTCCATCAAGTGCATTTATTGTCAATATAATCCTGTCACCCAAACACCTCTTTGGCTATAGTTAGTTCAGGGTTAGTCATGAGTTAGTCTAACCTCTAGCTAAGTTTGAGTATCCAAACAGGAGCAGTATAGGACATGCAAGTTGCTCAAAGCACCGGGAACGTGAAAGGATTTTTTTTCTTTTTGAAAACGGAACGTGAAAGGAATTTTTTTAGAATGCTCTTGGCATGTCGCTAACATGTGATGAGTTAAACGACCTCAATAGACGGCAAAAATGCCAGCCCGCCGCACTTTGAGAGAGACAAGGAGGGAGAAGTGATACGGGCTGCTGGATTACTAGAGATAGGTGTCGCATGGAAGCCAAGAAATATGGTGATAGCGTGGGTTAGCCATGTACTAGTATGATGTAACTACACTGGGCTGCCATGTTTCGTACTCTTCCGGTCCACTATGGAGATGATTGGTTGATTTTATATCGCTGAATAATATAAAATATTATGAGTGCAGACGCTCCACCTCGAGGTTCCTTGCTCCTTCTCGGTCATCGGGAATCTGTGTTCTTCCACTCTATCTTTTTACGTGAGCTTTGTTCATCCTTTTTCCAACACGCGACACATCTAGCATCAGGTGCACGTGTCATGCAAGGACCATTCCATCTATATGAAGAACACGTGGGACTGGAACTACGAGATGGACATGTACCTAGGAGTGGACGTGCGAACCTGTGTAACGTAGCGCAGTAAGTGAAGTAGAAAGGCACAAATAGTATGAACATGCGTGGCATATAGGCATTTGTTTCTTACTACCACTAAATGTTGTACGTGCAATGCCCGGTGATGTTATGGAGTACGTGACTAAGTACTCTACTACTACTATATTAATTGGAGGCACATATTAGGTTTTATATTTATTTGTTTACGTGTATGCCCCGAGACCTTCCAACTAGACGTGTCTTTCTCTTCGGGTCGCACTTTGTATCGTTCATACCACTAGTACAGTAGTACTACTACGTGTGGTCTCCGACCCAGAAGTGGAGACGATCTACCACGCTGGTCATGTCCCACTCCTTTCGCTGACGTGTGCGACATCCAGCACGTTCCGTGTGTTTGGCACTCCTTCATCGTAGTAAGAGTTGAAATGCTAGCATTCATCAGAAATAAAAAATAAATATAAATCACCAGTAATACTATACCACACGGTTTCCTTGCTCCTTGATATCGGAAAGAATACTTCCGCTCGCCGACATGTGGGACGTCGACCATCCTGGTCCACTTGCCATGCCCGCAGAACTCCAAGGGAGACTCACCTCGTTCGTCGCGCCGCAGTAATTACTAATGAGCCGTCAAATCATAGGCCCAACCTTACCCACTTTGAAGTTGCTCGGACGAAGGAACCATCATGACTTTGTTGAATTCTGCTTCTTGAAGAAAACTACTGTACCAGCAGTACTGCTAGCTACAGTAGTTACTCCAGAAGAGGCCTCCTTTTGTTCATTGCATAGGAATTTTATAGGAATATGAAAATCATAGGAAGTGAGATGACATGCATCTCAATTCCTATAGAGAAAGAGATGCCATTTGATGCATAGGATAGAAATTTTTTCCATTGAGTCTAGGCTAATGTACTGGTAATTTGCTCTAAAAACTACAGTAGCAACTAGTAGTAATGTTACATGCTCGTAATTAATTAAACAAACGTACGGGCGACACACACACACACACACACACACACACACTAACTACTAGTACTACTACTTCTCACATGCTGGCCAGACGCCGTCGTTCTCCTTCCCGGCTTTGTCGGCGACACCCCACCGTGCTTGGATCTCTGCCGACCTCTCCGCAGCAGCGCGTGCGTCATCTTCTTTCTTGCGGCGGCGGGCCTCTTTTTTCTTGAGTGCTTTATGAATTTTCCGCTCCCTCTGTGCGGCTTTGGCCGCCTCTTGCTCTACCGCCCATTCGGCCTTGGCAGCTTCAAATTCCACCCACATAGGTGTGAGGCCGCGAGCGGTGATGAACTCGGCACAGCGGGATGCCACCGCTTGCCTACCATTCTGTGTGCGGTCGTGGGCGGCGAGGAACTTGGCGCGGTGGGATGCCATCGCTTCCTTACAGGTTAGTGTGCGGCGCAGTGGCATGAACGACGCTTGGTGACAACTCTGGGGTGGAGTGGCCGGACAACAGTAAAGTGCATTGGTTTGTCAAGAGCTCAAGGACAGAAGACAAAGGAAATTTGGATTCCCCTTCAATACTGGTCATTTATTACCGAGCAAAATGCGTTGTTGGTCATTGAACTTGTCTTGATAGCTCACTTTGATCATTGTATACGAGATATGGTGATTATACGGTCACTGGCTCAGCGTATAGCTCCATATTTGTCTGGTTGACCAGTTAAACAGTCCGCATGTGCCTCATCAGCTCGTGTTCTTTATCTATCTATCTATGCGGGCCTACCTGTCAGTGGAGAAAGAAATAAAAACCAAAATTATGCGTATGTGACATTACTGTTTAGACGTTTGCTGGAGGCCTCCGCGAACACCGAGCATGTATTCACCTGGCTCAACACCAACGGTCATACTCGTGACTCGGCGCCTTGCTCATGTATATCATCCATCACAACGACAATCTATAAAACATCCTAGCTAGAGAGGGTACTATGGTGTGGAGTATGTACTATCGTGAGCAACCGATCATAGTGCCACTGCACACGAGTGTGTGTCTGATCGATTCGTTCATTATTCGTAAGTTATGTATGGTTGTGTGGTGTCTAATGGTGGTCGTCGAATGCTAGCTGGCGAAAAGAGCGGTTGCATAGACGCCTGGTTGGCAATACGTGCCGCATACGCTTCAAAGGCTCGTCATCCATGAGTTCACATTTTACCGCCACGCCAGTGTCTGACCGCCCTGGCCTACCAAAACCCCTTCCATCGCTAGCGCGCGCTTCCCCCCTGAAACGATCACCGTCTCTCCAGAACGTCAATGCCGCATTCACCGACCTTAACTGCAGGTGCAGTTGGTGTGTCACTGACACGCGGTCCTGATGCCCGTTGGGCCCACATGTCAGTGAGACAACGCACCTGCGGTTAAGTCACTGAAGCAGCATCCGCATTCACGCCGGACGCGACCTCCCACTGGCGGCAGCATTGCAGCAGCGCGACAGTCGAGAGAGCACCACCCGCGCGGCATCCCGGTGCAAGCGACCACTCTGCTTTAATGACACCACGGCTACCGACGAACCTACTCTGGTGCTAGCCATCCATCTGTCTGCCGCGGCTCATTGCCATTCACCCGCTATATTAACTTGAGCCCCAGCTCCCAGCCATAGCCAAAGACCCACACTCATTCTCCTCCGGTCCATTCCTTCTGTTCGCACCACTCCAACCATGGCCTCTGGGCACTCCAAAGCTCTCTTGGACGTACTGTCGCAGGAGCAGACGAAGGACATAGGTGCCTCCGCTTCGGACGCGCTCCAAAGCTCTCTTGGACGTACTCTCGCAGGAGAAGACGAAGGAGATCGCCGGCTCCCCCCCGGCCGCCCTCCGCCGCCACGACCACGGTTGCCATACAGGTAGCGCGGGCTTGGGCAGCGAGGAAGAGTAGTACACGGTAGGTCGCCACTGCTCCGGTCCTAGGAAGGCCACAACTCCTCCACTCAGTCGACGCCAAGCTTGGTGGGATAAAAATCGACGGCCGATTAGCAACTTGACGGCGACGTCGTGGCGGAAATCTTCATAACCTTGTGCTCCAGAGGAGGAGGTTATCGAGGCGGATAAGGAGGACGCAAAGGCAATGGTCGGCTTTCTCGGGTTCATGGCCGGACATGGTGGTCGGGGTCGGTGACCTTTTAGATTAGGTTTACAGTTGGTTTTAGTACGGTTCGTGCAAAATATGTAATGAATTTTGTCATGTTTATTGGAAAAGTTCTCGAAATGTAATGAATTTCATCCGGTCAATTTGAAATTTGCTTTGTTTGCACGAATTTCATCCGGTTAGTTCATATAGTTGTCGAAAGGTATGCGGGCAGCATTGGATGGAATCCATCAGTGTCCTCAGACAGATGCCAGTGTAAATTTGAGGGCCAACGCTGGAGATGCCCTAGCTATCATGCTATAATCGCTAAAATTGCTCCATTATTGCGCAGGGAACATTTATCCCTCGATCAAAATCAGATCCGCCGTGTTTCGCACTCCTCCCACGTAAGAGTGTAGACTCTTGCTTACATAAAAATGGAGCAAGTGGACGTCACTGTAGCACGTCATATCACTCAAACTAGCCCGCCTAACACGCGGGAAAGCACCGCCCTCGTCATTTTGTTCTGGATTTCTATCAATAGATCGTACGAAAATGTTACGCCTTGCAAGTTCAAAAGGAAAAGGCGGCACACTTACAACTCGTACGCATCACGTTCACGTTGCACCCCCGACAGTCCGGCTCGCACGCCGCTCACCAGAGGGAACACACGTTGTCTTGCATTTTCACTGACATGTGGGACTGCAATTGAATAAACCATCAATAGCCGAAATCTAATCACTCGGCGGGCGTCGGCTGGGAGGACAGAGACGGGAAGTGAGAAGAGATCGCCCGCCCGCCGTGCACGGACTCCAAGAAATATGTGGTGATAATGTGAGGTGGGCCATGCGGGAGTCCGCACCGCTTCTTACCGCCCTGGCCCACCAGAACCCCTCCCCCACCCCACCACCTCCCCGCGCGCGCTCCCCCCTCAGAGGCCAGCTGCCCGCATTCATAGCAAGTAGTACCAGTAAAATTCTGGGCTATAAAGGGCATGTACAATGGTTGATAAGATAGTCTTATCATAAGCCTTGCATGTAATTTAGAGATGACAAAAAAACATGTGTACAATGGATCATCTCTTAGCCTTATCTTCAATAACTAGTTATTCCTAAAAACATGGTGAAACATATTGCGCTAAGAGATCATCTCTTGTCTTCTCGACAAGCCCGCTTATGTGGAGGAGAGAGAGGCATTGACAAAGTAAAGGAGTGGAATCTGCAGGAGCCCGTCTCTACACGTGCTCCTAGGTATAAAAAACTAATTCTAAAAAAAGAGGCATAAAAAACAATTGTGTCTAAAAAAAGAAAGGTAAAAAACATTTGAGAGGAAATAGATAGAGAGAGAGTGAGAAAAAGTTGTAACCTTATAGTCAACACTATGGTAGTATTACATGAGGAAGGAGGGAGTGGTGCACATGCCAAGTTCACTGGGCTGCCGAGTCTCACACTCCTCTATCGTAACAGTGGAGACAATAGGTTTCATTAAAAATAAACAATTAATACTCGTTGCTCGTCCACTATATCGGAAAGAATACTTTCATTCGACGACATGTAGGACGTCGACCATCCTGGTCCACCTCATTGCACAAAATTATCCTGGTCCACCTGCCATGCACAAAGTTAGTCAGACGAAGGAACCATCATGACAAAGTTAGTGTGGTAGCGACATTTTCTCTCTGCTCACCGCTGGTCACAGATCTGGCCGGATCCCTTCAGTTGGTGTGTGTAGAGGACTAGGTGCATCGTTCAGGCGGTCATCGCCGGCGAGGGAGAAAACCCACAGCTGCCGGAGGGGCCCGATCCTCTGCCCGTGCCGTTCTCTCCGACACAGCGCCGGCTCGGGAGGTCCTCCGACCCTTCTTCCTCCCTGCAGTATTGTCCGCAGATCTGTTCTGCCGCCGCCGACATCCAGACGACCCTCAGGTATAAGTTCTTCGAAAGCGGCCTTGCTCTACTGCCCCAGCTCCCCACATGTCTGCATGTGCATCTTTTTCTACTCCCATCAGCTCTTCCAAACACTACTAGGGAAAACCTTATACACAGAACTTTAGCAGTAACGGTTGTTAAAAAAGGGCGCTAGTGCTAAATAGCTGTAGCGCGTGCTGGATAAGGTCGCTACAGATACAGATTTAGCAGTAGTGCGCCTAGCTATAAACGCGTTGCAAATAAAACTCTCACGACTGAGCCGATAAGCTGCACATAGTAGTAGTGTTCTTGCTTAAACCGCGCTACTGCTATTTCTATTGTAGTAGCGCGTTTACGTAGAAACGCGCTGCTGCTAACGAAAAGAAAATAAATCAAACAACAACTAAAAAAGTAAATGAAAATGAAAGAAATAGAAAAAGGAGAAAGGAAAAAACAAAACGTAAAGAAAAATAGATGAGGAAGGGGAAAAAAGAGACAGACTTAGCAGTAGCGCTTTTTGCGAAATGCGCTATAGCTAACTTAGCTATAGCGCGTTTCCAGAAACACGCTACCGTTATGTTTCACTTAAACAGCTATGGTTTCCCTCCCCCCACCCAGCCACCACTTCTCCCCCAAATCCCTCGCCCCACTTCACCGCCGTCTCCCCGATTCGCCGTCGCCCCACTTCGCCGCCGTCTCCTGCCAGCGTGGACGCCGCCGCCCGGCAACCTCATCCTCACCGCCGCCGCCCGAGGCCGCCCGAGGCCTCATCGCCGCCGCCTGAGGCCACCCTCGACCTCACCGTTGCCGCCCTCGACCTCACCATAGCGGCCCTCGACCTCACCGCCGCCCGAGCCCGCACAGGACCGCCGCTGCCCATGCCCGAGCCCGCCTCCCGCCCCTGCCTCCGTCATGAGCACCTCCCGCCACCGCCTCCCTCTCTCAGAAGCCCCGCCACTCCTCTCTCTCTGCATTTTAGAGAAAAAGTTAGTTTATATAAAAAAATAGTTTAGAGCAAAAATGTAAAGTAGTAGATGTTAGAGAGAAAATTAGTTTAGAGCAAAAAAATTATTAGGGCAGTAGGGTTTTGCTAGGTTAATTAGGTTAATAGTGCTGCTAGTAGTAGTGGTACAGTAGGTTAATTAGGTGAAGTTAAATGAATAACCTAAATGAAAGAAATTAGTAGTTAACTGAATTTTTTCCTTTCATCATTATAGAGCACTAAAGTTAACTGAATTTTGTTCTATTATTAGTTAAATGAATTATCTTCTACACTTAGTTTTTGAATTAGCTTGTGATATTTGGACTTGTATATTTGGACATGTGGTTGCTCGTGTATATTTGGACATGTGTTGCGGTGTCGAAGATGAATATTTGAACACTGTTTCCAGGGAATGAAGCCGAGTGGCCTATGTTTTGCCGGAATGTTGATTCATTTTCGTTCCAGCAAATTTCAGGTTCTCTATTTGTCCACTTTTTAGCAAAGGTCATGCCGAAATTTTCCGCGAATTTTGGCATGACTTGTGCTGCAAACTAGGACATATCGAGTGCCCGGGATTTGCCACACCAGGAAGAAGTCAACGTTCCTGCAAAACAATAGGCCTTTTATGTCATTATTCATTATATTAGGTCTAGAATTAATGGACTGGATTTAATCGTAGGAAACATGGCTAGCAACGATGAAGGACAGGGTTCTGGTGATTATGCATTTACGCGTCACCGGGCGGCGCATTTAATTTTTGAGCCTTGTCGACGATCAACCGATGTTGTTGCTGGGCCCATCGGTGGCATCGGGGACTGAGACCGACACACAGACCGGCGTTGAGACTGAGACCGGCGCTGAGACTGAGACCGACACTGAGACTGAGACCGGCATCGAGACCAGCGCTCACACAGAGACTGGCGCTGCCTCGGGGAGCGGAGCCGGTGTAGAACCGAAATCAAAGAGGCAATGGCTTCCTAACAAGCTCAGGACTACGAGACTGGTGGTCACGGAGGTGGACAACGGCAATTTTGAGCCAAAAGCGCCCCAGGAAGCACGCGCGTGCTACGGCAATCAAATAGGGTGCATCGTACGGACAACCGCCACCATCAACGATGAGAAACTATAGAAGATAGATAATATGAGGCCCTCCCTCCTAAAGAAGTTTCACCAGATATTCTTGTTCCTAGGCCGGAATGAAAAGGATTATAAAGATCCAGATAAGGACCCGACAATGAAGAAGATAAACAAACACGCTATGACCAAGTTTAGCAACGCGTTGGCCGCCTGGAAAACAAGGGTGAAAGCAAGGATCATCGAGAAGAAGGAACCCTACTCCGATATTGTAAAGGATAATCCGACAATCACGGAAGAGCGGTTTCAAATATTCAAGGCGGCTTGCGAGGCCGAAGCTGCCAAAAAAAGTCTAAGGACATGAAGGGGCTTCAAGAGAGGAACATTGGGAGCCACCACCTCGGAAGACGTGGTTACGGCAGGAAGAGATCCAAATGGGCCAAGGAGGACGCGAAGTCATGAAGTCAGGCATCCTGCACCCCTTGGTGGAGTTCACCGTCCCGCAGGAGCGTGACGTCCTCAGGGCCCGGCACCGTTGGGACACAATGAAGAAGGTTTTCGAGACGAACGCGGTCACGACGCAGTTCATTAGACTTCTGGGAATTTTAGTTTCTGATCAATTCGACTGCACGTTAGTCATATTTGTAAATGATCCTTGTGTCTTTTGTAGAGGGAGCAGCACAGGATTGCGGCCGAAAGCGACTCGCCGTCTGAGGCGTTGGCGAGGCCCAAGTGGGACACTCCATTCCACCGGGCGTTGAACATATTGAACCAAGTCCCGATGGAGACTCGACCATCATATGGACACGTGCACGGTGTCAGGGACGGCGCCACGTGGAAGAAGTACTACCGTGAGACCACGGAGGAGAGAAAGGAAAGATGGAGGTTAACTGAAGAAAACATCGACAAGAAGGTTGAGATTGCGGTTGAGAAGAAATCAACTCAGACAGTCGCAACAGCGGTAGTTGCCGCAAAACAGATGGTTGCAGATATGTCTACTTCCTTTGTTCCGGCCATTTTCAATTGGACCAGTCAAAATCCAGAAAAAATGCAGCGGACTTTCCCCTTGTTGACTTCTTGGCGAGCAGCTCGACTAGCATTGCACCAGCTCCTGCTCCCGCACCTGCAACCGCACCGGCTCCCGCACCGGACATGCTCGGCGGTGCTTCGTCTTCGGCTGAGCTCGACGCCCTCACGGTATCTGTCACACCAGCATCCTTTAATAAATGTATAATCTCCCCTTTTCGTTGCCTTTCGGATGTCTCATGTCGCAGATTTTTCTTTGTAGGCCGACGAAACCCCGTGCACCATATTGTACACCATCGGCAACTAGAAGGTGGACGTGGGGAAGGCGACGATAATGAAGCCGAAGGAACCATTGTTCCACAGCCGGCCGATCCCCCCGAACGTCTTCAAGGTTTCCGTGGCCAGTGTCAAACCGGGCCACGAGAATTTGCCTCCTCTGGTACTAGTGGGGGATGACGACGAGACCCCACGGCGGCTTGGTGATTGTTGCAATAATGGGTGAGTCCTGTTGTGGCCAAAGAGTCTGCTTGGTCTGGAGGCGGCCGGGAGCACACCCACGAGCACGCAGCCTCAACAAGGTATGAACATCAACACCCCGCCTACCCAATTAGCGTGGGTGTCGGGTTGCGTGATAGCGGACGGGGTAAGGAAGATGCTCAAGTGTCGCTGATGACGTCGCCATGGATGAGGATGAGGATGACGATGACACTCAACAGTATGTCTATACTGGCGCCTACATAGGGTTTGAGCATCATGAGTCGGTGCCTGAATTGCCGTCTCCGGAGGTTGAACGTATTATGGACGACCTTCTGGTAGTAAAGAAGTCTAGGAAGAGATCGAGGAAAGGCAAAAAAGCTGATTCTATGATCCAGCCACCTCAGGAGCCTCGGGTTCAAGACCGTATAGATATCCCCGGTGCGAATAAATGGCATATCCCCGGTCAACCAATCCTACCTGCAGCAGCGCTAGGGGCCAGATTCAGCGATCTAAGGAGACTTAATGACGATGTGCTGCGGATAGAGAAAGGCCTCATCGCCTCGAAAGATCCAGGATACCCACTCTACGTGGTTAACGTTCCGCAGCAATTGTCATACGTCGACTACTTCCCCGCGGATAAGTTCTTCCTTCGATTCAATTAGATATTAGACATGTTTCACGTGAAGAAGCTGGATTATATGTTTGTACGCCTTTATGCCTTGCACATGAACTACATCATCCGGGTTGAGCGGATACCTCATATCTGTGTCGCTTACCCATACTTCATGCACGAGAGCTTCTTGGGAGTCTGCGCAAAGCACCGTGAATACGCGAGGGACTCCATCGCCAATTTCATGGTCGCCAATAAGGACAAGGAGGCGATTCTCGTGCCTTATCATCCCCTGTAAGTCATCCGCGCGGATATCCTTCCTTCGATTTCAATCATTCATTTCCACGGTGGAGGCTAATTAATTTGAGGTGTACTTATTTTGCGCAGCGGGCGCTACCGTCCTCATCATCCTCTACCCCCGATACTCCCACGCTCTTTACTTGGACTCGTCGAAGAACATTAACAAAAAGGATTACACACACATCAAGGATGTTCTCGACAGTGCTATGTATTACTACGAAGCACAGGGTGGAGAGGTCAAGGTCAAGAAGAGAAGGGGCGGCAAGCTCGCCTTCGGCCATAAGACTGACTTCTGCTGCATCCAGCAACCGAGTGATTCTCTTAATGATGGATTCTATGTCCTACACCACATGCTGGAGTACAGACGGGATCACCAGAACCTTCGCATGTCACCTACATCCGGCGATGCCCATATTCTGCAATGGGCAAATAACGTACGAGATATATAGGATCATCGACTTCGAGCTGAGTTCTATCACATCTAGCACGAACTTGCCCAAATCATCATGAAGGAGGTTGTCGGAAAAACAGGGATGTTCTACGAAGAAGGACAAATGTCACGGGAAGACGTCCGAACACGGGTAGCCTCTCAGTGTCTCGACCTGAAGCCTTTCACTAGGCTCGGGGACTATCTCCCTAACTTGGATGGATGGCACGACATGTTGGAGTGATTATCGATATATGACAATGCATGTGTCCGTTTAGTCCATACTTTTTGTATGACGAAAATTTGAGTTATGCACGACGAAACTTTATTTGTGATGTAATTAAACCGTCCTCCTCGACTAGCGACGATCACTCTAGTTAGGGCATTTTGGGTACGATCAACTTTGTTATTTATGCTTATGATATGTTGCTTCTATTTTTGCCAAGTCTGTCTCTTTCTGTTGCTCAACTATATATGTTGCATATCATCGACTCATGTGACGATGCAGGTGCATAGATCATCGATGGCGAAGAAGTGCTACGCCAGAGTATATATCTGACGAGTGGTCGCAGTTGTCGATCAGGTGTACCGGTTTCCGGTTTTGTTTGACAGCAAAGGTATAGTTAGTTTAGGTTCACGCTTAATGCGAGAGATGGATACGAACTCATGTAATCGCATAGTTCCGCTCTCACTCAAAGTGATAGTTCTTCTCGCATATATCATTGTTTAGATGGATGACGATGTACTTGCAAGTAATCGAGACTTGTATCACTATTTTCGAGATGATGACGAGAGACCACTTTGTGTTGGATGATGATTATGATGATGACATGATTTGATGAGACTAGTTGTATGTATATGTTATGATTACATTTGTATGTGTATGATATGCTAAAGATTATTGTATAAAGCCTATTCAAATACAAAACAAATAATATGCAGGAAAAAAACTAATAAAACTAGTAGTAGCGAGGGGAACAAACTTAGCATTAGCCACTACAAAAAAAATACACTTCCGTGATGATACGTGTTTGTCACAGTAGGTCGCGTTTTTTGTCATGCATGTACATCCATGACAAATTTATGACAGAATCAAGAGAGTCATACATGTGCTATCATAGAAGTGTTCCATGACATTACCAAAATTATCATCACGGAAGTGTCCATTTCCATGATGATAAATCGCGCGTCACAGAAGTGCTTTTCATTGGGTGACCGACACGTGGCATCCACCGTAATGGAACGCCGTTAAGCTATCGGGTCGGGTTTTGGATCCGATAACCCGTTAACAGCCCCGACCAATGGGGATTTTCCACGTGTAAAATCATCATTGGCTGGAGGAGACACGTGTCAGGTCCGCGTTGGCACAGGTGTCACTCATCCAATGGGCGAGACGCGCCTATGATATGTTGACACGTGGACTGGCCCATCAAGTTTAAATGGGCCGGCCCAACTGAAGGCCCACAAGATTTTGCGGACCATAGTGGGCCAGCCCAGCTAAAGGCCCACGAGATTTCATGGGCCATAATGGGCTGGCCTAGCTAAAGGCCCACAAGATTTTTCGGGCCATAATGGGCCGGCCCAGGTAAAGGCCGACAAGATTTTTGTGTGTCATAATGTGCCGGCCCAGGTAAAGGCCCACAAGATTCTTGCGGATCATAATGGGCCGGCCCAGCTGAAGGCCCACGAGATTTCACCGACATTAATGGGCCGGCCCAGCAGTAGGCCCACAAGATTTTGAGGACCCTAGTAGGCCGGCCCATTAACTGGCTGCCATGTTTTGGGCCAAATGCCGGCCCATATTTGATCCGGTCCATTAATGGCCTACCACGCTCCGGGCCTAATAGAGGCCCATATGAGATCTGGCCCGTTAAAAGCCTACCATGTTCTGGGCCAAATTACGGCCCAGATCAGGTCCGGCCCTTTAAGAGGCTTTGGCCTCAATTATGGCCCATATCAGATTCGGCCCGTCAACTGGATACTATGCTTTTGGGCCCACTTTCTAAAGGCCCACTTAGTAATTCGGCCTGATATTAGTTTTGGCCAGTTAAGGGCCCGTTTAACATTTCGGCCCTATATTAATTTCGGCCTGTTAAAAGCCCGTCATATAGTGTGGCCTAACTACGGCCCGGTTTGCATCCGGCCTGCTCGCAGCCGATATCTGATTGGGTCAAACAAGGACCAAGACAATTTGGCCTGTTAAAAGCCCGTGATATGATTCGCACAATCATGGGCTGGGGTTCATTCCGGGCTACTGCCGGCCCGTGAGCTGTTCGGCACGTTTCAGGCCCAACCTACATCGTGATTGCATAACGGCCCGATTATGTACCATAATTTTACGGTTTGGCCGGTTTACTCCGAAGACAGGATATATATACAGTAAAATAACTGCAGCATCGTGAATAAGAAAAAACCTAGACTATACAATAAAGAAATTACGGCATATTACATCCACTGGGCATCAAAGTTCGCCACTATGATAATAAATCACAAGCAGACAGCAGATTACATACACTGGGCATCAAAGATCGCCACCAAAGGTGCAAATAAACACGTCGACAAAATAATATACAAAACCGACAAAGACTTCAATAGAGTTCAAGAAAGGTTAGCCTCTGGGGAGCTGCAACGCAAGCAAATGACCAAGATGATGAGACTGCGCTTGTTCAACACTTATATCTTCCTCGCCCGAAAGATAAACAAGCGAAGACGGATGACAGGTTTTGCACATAAAAGTATCAAGTCTTCGACAATTCATCACATTTCTTCTTGTGAATAAAGTGACACAGTTTAAAATTGCATTAACACAATAAGGTATTGTTCAGGTCAAGACATGGCAGGAAATGACATTGTGAAGGAGTTGGCAGCTTCACGACACCAACTGGATGACGGATCAAGAACTCATAAGTATCAATGGTTAGTGTCGTCAATTTATACCATTTCAGATTGGCAAATAAAGAGACGGTTTAAATAATAGTAGAATGATATGACATTGTTCATAGTTAAGACAACTGCAGAATATGACATTGTGTCAGTAGTGGGTAGGTTCACCACACCTTGGATTACGGATGAAGAATGTAGTATACATGCAAAGGCAAAAGAAGTTCACTTGCTCTGTATAGTTTAATTTACATGGTATGAAGAAGGAACTTGGTTGTACAACTGAAAACTTAAATTGAGAAAGGACAAACTTTCGTTTATGAACTACATAATAAACTTTAAACAAGCAATTTGATGCAAACACCAAAAATAAACAGCTGTTGCAGTCATGCCTAACCAAATATATACAACAAAGTTTGAAGGCTTAAGATGGACAAACTTACATTATTGGTGAAGACAGGCTCTATAAAGGCCTTGTCCATGCTGATGGGGGCAATTCAAGAAGTTTACCATAGAATCTTCTTCAAAAGCATTTCCTTTATTCTACATTTTGTTAAGAGTAAATATAGATGTGATAATATACTAAAAATGGAGAATATTTAAGATAAGATGAAGAGTGATGCTACATAACCAAGTAGCTATAAATGTAAGTGCAGCGATACAGGCAAAAGGTACAGCCAAGAGCAATGCACAGCTAAACTTCTTCAGTACCAACCTTATGGTAAGAGCAAATATAGATCTGATGTGTAGAAAATGGAGGGCAAAGGAAAATAAGCTGCAGAGTGATGGTACATGAACAGCTACCTGTCATTATAAGTACACTGATAAAGGACAGCATGTACTTACAAGAACAATGCAGAGCTAAAAAAACATTGGAGTTGGATATATTCTACACTAATGTAACCATTCATACAGATGAGAGAATTTGGAGCGAACAATTGATAAGCAAGCTATCATGCATACTGCTGTCACATAATGAACCAGGTATGTATGCAAGTACAGTTCTTGCAACTATGGGTGCAGGTGGACGGAGTAACTCTGGAGGAACAGCGGCCACATCAGCTTATGTGGTCATGGGAGAAGGACGGTCAGTTCTCAGTCCGATGTGCGTACGCGGCTAGGTTTGCCACGCAGATTGTCTCGCCCACTGCATCCTTCACCTGGGCATCGAGGGCCCGTCTGCGGTGTCGTTTCTTCGTGTGGCTTGCGATTTTGGGCAGAGTGTGGACCTCGGACAGGCTTGCACGGCGTGTCCTCCCGCACCAAGACGCTTGCCCGCTATGTGATCAGGAGGAGGAAACCGCTAACCATGTTTTGGTCGGACGTGTCTTCGCGCATGAAGTGTGGGCAAAGGTAGGCCTCATTATGGGCATGATTGGTTTGGCGCCTGCCCAAAGCGAAGATCTACGTGTGTGGAGCACTCGGGTGACAAGGTTTGGTAAGTACACAAAGTCGGCGCGCGCCATTCAGACTCTGGTCCTATGGGAGCTGTGGAAGCATCGTAACTCGATCGTGTTTGATGGTAAATCCCCGGATGTGCGACATGTGCTGCGTAGAATTCAGGCAGAGGGAGTTGCATGGAAGCAGGCAGGAATCCTGCATGCGGATCTTAACATCCTACCAGTAGACGTAGAGGTGAGTAATCCGCCCTAGCTAGCAAGGTGGATCGCGTTGTATAAACGCCATGTAATTTCTGTGGACGGGGCTTCTTTCCCCCTTTCTTCTATTAATATATGATACGCACACTCGTGCGTATTCGAGAAAAATGTATGCAAGTACAGTGATACAGGACAACAGGTACTAACAAGAGCAAAGCAGCGGGCAGCATATTTGCGATATCCTATCGTTCTTGTCAAACCGGAATTCTTCTTCGAGCAGATTTCCTGCAAAAAAGATCCGTAAGGCACATGCGGAAAAGTAGAAGTTCAAATTGTCATGTGATTTCATAGACAGTAACAAGGTTTTTCCATTCAATGTCTTCTAAATTTAGCACAGGAGACTTCACCGGAAATTCGTTTATAGACTTGCCATCAAAGTGTGATTTCCTCAGTAACACCGACATCGCTGCAATGCTTCCTTCAAAAGCACAAGCAAGCTTTGCTCGTCATGACTATCCAGATTGACCCTTGCCTAGTTACAACAATGTAATGTAAATCATTGATGTGTTCAATCAGCAGAAAACAGGAAAATAATAACCATGGATAATAGCACTTACACGTAAGTTGGACAGGAAGATGTGAAAATGGTGTTTGTCTTCACAATAATCTTCCCATGATGGGAATATATGCACGTAGTCCCTAATAACATTGAAAGCATTGTCTTTTAAACTTGGAATAAATGAAATGGGGTTCCAATCTGCAGGAATTGGCCGTCTCTGCAGTTGGGATAGGTCTTCGGCCGGTGGACTTGCTGTACTTTTTGCTGGAGTGGGATTTTTCTGAGGTACAGCTGGTGCTATGGCAAATGAAATCGGTATACCTTTTGCTGGAGTGCAGGTCCTGTGTGGTGGGGCTAGTGGTGTGGCCAGTGAAGTATGGGTACAGTCTGCTGGAGTCGGTCCTACGTTTTGTGTCACTGGTTGTACAGCCAATATAAGTGGGGTGTTGTCTGATTTCTCCGGCACCACCACGTTTTTCAAGGACTTTACTGGTGCTCCTTCAGGTTCGGCAATCACCCTCTTCCTTTTTGATGTCTAATGCACAAGAACACCATTTGAGTGGAAAAACATGGTATGATGACAGATGGAATATGTATTGATAATGGATGGTCATGGCATCTCGACATATATGATGAGTAAACTAAGCAGATGGCGGTGCAACAAAGTAGAAGAAATGCAATACAACATATGCAAGATACCCTCAATCAATAAAACATTGCCAAATTAGAACAGGCACCTTGATGGGTGAACAGGACAGGCCATCTGCCTTTGATTCCTCGAGGTTAGAATAGTCATTAGGATCATATTCTGAATAAGAATCAATAGGTGGGGAGCGTATGAGTTTCATTGCATCCAGAATGGCACTCAATGCCTTGGTGCCAATTCTGTAAGTCATTGTAGTGTTTAGCTTCAAGAGTGGACTGCTGCTAGTGCGACACAAAGCAGCTACACAGATCATAGTGTAGATATAACGGGAAAACCTTAAGCATCAGAGTAAAATCAGCAAAGTGGAACTTGCTGGAATATATGTGCTAGTATTGCCGTTACGGCTAGAAAGGCTTCGGATACCAGCTCTCTTCAAGTGAAGGTGAGGTATTGTTAATATCAGTGTAACTCTCAAAGGCGACACAGCTTCCCGCATTTCCTTGCTATTCTTATAGGATTCAAGTGGGCAGGCCACTACAAATCCTATTCCTATGTTTACAAGATCCTACGAATCAAAGAGGCTCAAAGTGTCCACCACAACCAATCGTATAGACCTCTACACAGCAAATGTCCCTGCTCATCTTCAGTACAAGGAACATACTGTACTACTATCATACTCCCTCCATTCCAAAATATTAGTCTTGGTAGAGATTTCCACTATGGATCACATACAGATGTATCCAGATACATTTTAGAGTGTAGATTCACTCATTTTGCTCCATAAGTAGTCCATGGTGGAATCTATACAAAGACTTGTATTTAGGAACGGAGAGAGTACATATTAAAGAAGAACGGAAGAGGAACATGGTAAAGAAGAGCAAGCAGATTTTGGATAATAAAATGTTGGTTGTGCAGTGACACACATGATGAACCAGAGCGCATTAAGAATGCAACTCCCAGCTGTCTCTCGACCATTTCAGGCGGTTGGATGAAGATCCTACGTCTCCTAACCCTTCTTCTTCCTTGTCTCTGATTCTTCCCATACATAACATCAAGACGGGCCGGGCCGGAGACCACCGCCCCCACCGCATGTGTTCCTCCGCCACCCCCACCCCCGCCCCAACCCCCACCCGCGTCGAGTTTTCTTCGTTCGGCGACGCCCCACAACCACCCGAGCCCCTTCGATCACACCAGCGAACTCCGGCGAGCTCTGAAAAATCGACTGACCCAATTTTGAAATTTAGTCTACTGTGATTTAACTAGTGTGGAATATAAAAGGGGAAAACCATAAGCATTGGGAGTATAGTGTTGAGCGTGCCATGGCTGATCTGAAGGTGCAAACCGGACAAAGGAAACTTCACAACCAAGACAAGAAATCAGAGTAAAGATGTGGCGATCTATTTTCTTGCTGCGATAAATAAGTTGAGCAGATACGAAATAGTACCGCCTCTGGTGCGGCGCCGTGTACGCATCTGCCGAGAATTTGACGGTGCTGCGGTAGCGATGGCTGTCGGCGGCATGGAAACAGATCTAGGAGGGTAGACGGTGGCTGGGCAGTGTGGACGAGACAACAGAGGAGCGGCGCCGGCAAGGTGGACGACGGCGGGGATGAAGCGAGAGGACGGGATGCAAGGATCCCGGTCCGAAGCCATGGATGAGAGAGGTCGATCTCTTGTAATGGACGGCGGCGTCGGGGTATCAGCTCCGGCATGGTGGAGGAGGACGGCGGTGGATGGGGTGGCGGACGGCGGCAGACGGAGGAGGGTGGGGTGGAGAGGGTGTTTTGGCGCCCACGGAGTACGAATTGGGAAAAGGGAGGTAGAGAGGAAGGGGGAACTATGTATTCAGGGCGCTCTTGTCTCAAATGCGAGGAAATTTACAAACTTAGCCCCTGTTTCAAATTTCTACTACATCACAACAACATTAGTCGGTTGGGGATAGGATGGTAATCTCGCATACACCGAATATTTGCCGATGAGAGTTTTTTTTTGGCGCCCACCGTGTATGAATATGAATCGGGAAGGGAGTCGATTTCGGCCGAGGACACACTGTGTTTTGGCGCCCACCGTGTATGAATCCAGGTGAGAGGCGGTTACGTCATGTTTGGGTGAAATTACAAACCTACCCCTATCGAAACCTATAGAAATCCAGCAGATAGGCTTTGCGTGGCAGGGATAGGCAGTAGTGATTTCAATCTCGCTGATTTTGGTTTCGGGCGGTTACTGTGACTTTCCCCGCTTCGTTCAAATTTTGCAGAGTGCACGTTTACCGTGCCAACTCAATTCGAATCCCGTTTGTATTCTATTTTTTTTCGGGCGGGATCCATTTTCAATTGGAATTACATTCTATATACATCAGTTTTTTATATGTACTTTCAAAAGCACAACAAAGAATTCTACTCCTTTATATGTATAATATGATTTACAAATACAACGATCTCAAAATCTTAAGGTTGAATTCGAAAATATTTAACCAAATTATGTTCTACTAAAATGTATGGATCAGTAATATCTACATATTAAATAACATAGATGTGCGTGAATTCATATGAGTATGCATGTTTGATAGATCAATTTTGGTTCGAGTATGGATTACATGTATCATCATCTCAAATTCAAATATTTGAATCCCTTTTTTGTTCACTCCTTTCACGCCCATCTCTCTCGCATGCATGCTCCTTCAGGTAGCTATCACTCTCTTTTCTCCAGCTCACCCACATGCTCACTTGATGTTTCTCCTATCCTCGCAAACATGGTCACTCGACGTCTCCCTTGAGAAGTGTCACACTCTCCCTATCATTATACATTACACGGTTTTCATTATCTCTCACGTCTCTACTGTTCTCTGGTATCACTTTCGGTACCTAAGCTTTCTTTTTCACCGCCACACACACAATCTCCACTCGTCTTTCACTTGTCTTTCTCTATGGGATTCTCTCACACACCCTATATGTCTCTACATATGACTCATACCACTAAAATTACTCTCTCTCTCACTCTCCTGTAGACACAACATTTCTTGCGGTCTCCTTTTCGTCTCCATCCCAGACTGACATTATTCATTTGTTTACCGATCAGACAACCCCGACTACCGTCTTCTCTCTCTCTCTCTCACAGACACACACACAACTCCTGCTTCCACTCCCTTCCCGACTATCGCCTCTCTCTCGCACACACAAAACTCTCGCTTTCGCACCCCGACTCGTATTTCTCTCACAAACATTTATCGACTAGATAACCTCTAGATAGGTTTATACACCCGCACACTCGTGCTTCCACCATCGCATACATGTCTTTCTCGCGCTCCTTGTATCTATGTAGATTTTTCTTCCCTTCTTGAGACATGCCCTCTCGATCGTGCACACACACACTATCGCCTCATTTTAAGCTGATACCTATCGCACACACACTCCTTATGTCTTTGTCACACATGCACTCCGTCCTCCTCCCTCTCCTCTCTCTCTCTCTCACACACACATGGGCTTTTTTGCAACAAGTAGCAAGATGCCCATGCTGTAATGGAACATCAAGATGCATTTGTATGAGTAGTTTATCTTGTGGGGGAAAAGGATGAACGAGGGAAGGCCTTATTTGCAAATGTGGAGAGGGGTGTGGGTATCTTTTTACAAAATTGCCATAGTTTCCTTCCTATCCGTCAGATATAGATCGGACGGCCTATATTGCAGGATGGCAGGCACACGATCATCACCGACAATGCTTTTTATAAGAGTAGGGATAAAAAATAGAGTTGGTGATGATGGTGGGCCTGCCATCCTGCAATGTAGGTCGTCCGATTTATATCTGACGGATAGGAAGGAAAATATGGCAATTTACACACACTCTTCACCACATATGCAGATAAGGCCTTCCCTCCTTCATCCTTTTCTCCCACTAGATCTTGATGTTCCGTGCAATGCACGGGCATCTTGCTAGTAAGAGTAGAAATTAGACATATACCACTTCTCGAATCTTGAAACCAACAACATTCCTCCCTAATCTCATCAAAACCGCCAAAGGAATATATTTTGAGTGAAACATAACATATTTTTAGTGATATATGTATTTCAAAACTAGACTTTTTTTCTATCAAATCGGTGAATATGTATTAATATACTTTGATCGTGTGGCAACGCATTGGCACATTGCTAGTAGTTATTATAATTTTTTGGACACCAGACAAATGGTGGAGTACATATACGAAGAGAAGAGGCGACGACGCAATGGCCTCTCGCTGTCTCGCACACATGAGTGTTACGTAAAGGCGACGTTAACAAATAAACCCTAAAACCCTAGGTGCACGATTGCTGCATTCGCGGGTACCGGGTACGTGGTGGAGCACCTTTGTAGGAATAGTCAGCTCGCGTGATAATTTAATCCATAGGAGTTGATGGTCGGGACCACAGGTGAACGAATGCTCGCCAGTTTCCACAGATCGAGTAGCCACGTTTAAAATATCATTTTTTAGCAGGGTTAAGAGTTCCGATTTTCAATGGTGCATTATAAGTAGTAAGTAGTTTTTAGAACGATTGGTATGAAGCGAAAATGGAATTCATAGTACTACGTACCTCCTTGGTGTATGGTTGTATGGTTTTTTTGCGATGGAGGTTGTATGGGTTTATGTTGTGAGATGTTGAACCTGGTAGTTCTAGGGCAAATACTATGGTTTAGATTTAGATGCTGGTTTTCAGTAATGAAAATCGGAAGGGGAAAGCCTTCTTTGATTAAAAAAACTACTACCTCCATTCTGGTTTACTAGTCCCCATCGTACTTTGGGTCAAAGTTTGTCCATGAATTTTACTTGTAAAATGTGAATGGAAAACGAGATTTTGTTATACCCAAGCAAAAAAGGACTGGAGGGAGTGTTTGCTCTGACACGGACGCGACCTCTCATAGCGCAGGCATTGAATCGGTGCGCCGGCCAAGAGGGCCACACTCGCTGCAGGCCCGGCTGAGCACGCCTCCTCGCCGCGTGCAACCAGCTTAAGACTGCCCCGCCTGCCTTCATTGAATCCACGCGTGTGCCGGCAACACTTCCTTCTGCGATCCGGCGGGCATTTTAGAACACAAAAAATGACTAAAATATAATTAATTTACGCATGGTCTTGACTTGTTGTGCTCGCACTGGTAGCAGGAACTAGTAGAGGATTTTCTTTATTTATAACTCTCCTCACATTTGTTTTGGCAACATAAAAGCACTCGTCTGCCATGTTAGAGCATCTCCAACAGAATCGCAACGCGCAGCGCTTTAAAAAAGCGTTTACAGTGCTGAGATCGAGAAGTAGATACTAGAGAGTAGAGGATAGTTCTCAGCATAGATAGATAAAAATAATAATTCAACTACTCCTCGTTGTCCGGCTCCTCCTCGGTGATGTCCTCCTCCGACGTCTGACTGTAGGCGTGAAGATACCGATCATCGTCGGATTCCCAGGGTGACGCTGCTCCTAGCCTCATGTTGAATTGAGCGTCCGCTTTTCGCCTACGCTTGTCCTCGCGATAGGCGGCTCGCTCCGCCCTCCTCTTATCCCTCTCCGCCCTCCTTTGCGCGTAGAACTCGCGCTCGTTGATGATGTCCTGCGGGAAGTGTTGGCGCCACAGCACCATAGCTTCATCATCCATATCGGCGATGCCGAGACGGTGCTCCCGCCTCCGGTTGTCGCGATGATCCTCGCTGGTGCTAAGCCGCGGCAGAGGCGCGAGCTCCTGCGCCCGCTCCCGCGTCGGCACGTTGGGGAAGTTCAATGTTCTATGAGGCCACCGGAGGCGCCACACCGTCGTGTCATACGCGCGGGCGGCCTCGGTGGCGGTGTCGAAATTGCCGAGGCCGAGGCGCATCTCGCGGAACCGGATTTTCGGCGGAGAAGCCGCCGGAGGGGCGCGCGCGGACGCCGCGGTATCCCCAAGTTTCCCGGCGACGCGGCGGCATGGTGGCGTGGCGGCGGTGAGGCGAAAAAGAGCAGGGAGAGAGCGGTGGTGAGGCATAGAGCGGGGAGAGAGCGGTGGCAAGGCACAGAGCGGTGGGAGGGCGTTGGATTTTATAAAAGCGCGCCGGACGCCGCGCGCCAAAAGTAGCGCACGCCCGGCCGCTTTTTCCCGCGTGCGCGCGATCCTTTCCCGACGTCTCTGGTATCTCTACTCTCTTCTCTACTCTTATATTTATTTTATATTTAATATTTAATATTTATCTCTACTTCCTTTACTGTCTACTTTTTTTCTTTATACTTTTTTTTCTTGCAATATAGGCCGTCCGATTTATATCTGACAGATAGGAAGGAAACAAATGGGAATTTTGCAAAAAGATACCCATACCTCTCTCCAGATTTGCAAATAAGGCCTTCCCTCGTTCATCCTTTTCTCCCACAAGATAACTACTCATACAAATGCATCTTTATGCGTGCAACGCATGGGCATCTTGCTAGTTCTAAAAACCTTCCCATCATTTGCCACACTACTGGTTGCAGATGAAAAACCTACCCAAGCACAGCGCGCTACAGGAGAGACGCACAATTACAAGCTGATATTCTGTTGGACAATGGAGGCTATAACCAATTACTTTTACGGGAACAATAGCACCCATGAAATTTGAAGGGTAGGTATGAACAAAATTGGAACTGCACATGTACTGCTAAGTGATTCAATACACACATTACCAATCGAGGAGGAGAACGATGATCGCGGCGGCCTCTGTGAGTCATGGTCGACAACGGGAGTCAGTTCATTGTCCATGACGGTGGTACTTCTGCGCTTGGCGTCGGCTTCCGGGAAGCAGATCCGAGACCGTGGAAGACGATGCCGGGGAAGAGGCTCCGTGTACGACGACGACGGTGGACCGGCTCCAGTGCGGCGTACGAGGTCGTCGATGAGGCAGATGCGCTGCGGTGGACGAGTGTGCCGATGTAAAGGGGAGGAGCACGAAGGCTGCGGTGCCGTGGAGAAGTCTATTTTGCGGTGGGGATAGAAAATGGGGAGTATTCAGGTGTACTACTCTGGGTGCCGGGGTGGGGTTGGCTGGGTAGGGTGAACCTAAAGTTACCAAAACTTCCCCCTACCAAGCGTCATCCGTAGGCCTGTTCCAAAGGGTATGACGGTAACTTCCCACTGCTCGAATCAGGGTCGCGGGAGATTTTCCCGCCGACCTCAAAATTTTGTGACACTGGACTCCCCGTGTGGCGTGTTGAGTGATTCGGCTAAGCAACTAACGATTAGTAGTAGTAAACTCTGCATATTAGGTTTGACCGAAATCAAACTTCCTAAAGTTTGACCAAGTTTATAGAACAATATATACATTTACCATAACAAATATGTATTGATGTGAAAGTACATTCAATAATGAATCTAATGGTATTTATTTGTTATTGTATATGTTAATATTTTTTGTTATAAGCTTTCTGACAGTTTACAAAACTTGACTTTGACCAATGCTAATACGCGGACTTAAATAAAAACAGAGGGAGTACACATTTGTTTTCTTAGTTTGTAGCGAACTAATCATTTGTTGAAATTGTGAAATAAATATATTAGGCTATTGACTTCGAATGTAATGGTCTATACAATTCAATAGTTAGAATCATTGTCAAATCCCAAGATGTATACAAGGTCCATAGTACTTCACAACATGCTCAAACTCACATAATCCCAGTCAAATGAGAATCTAAATGCATTTCATAGTTATTACTTTGTAGGATGCAACAAAAACAACCATAACTCTACATCAGCCATTATAGAAGCAACATTTTGACATATCCCAATGTGTGAATGAACAGTGCAGAGAGAGCTTTTGAAGATGGAGCAGATAGGGCGGGAAAGATTGTATGTATGTGGACGAGAGAGTAGGCGACAAACCTAACGAGACAGAGAGAGAGATAGAGAGAGAAAGAGAGGAAGAAGTTAGGTTTGTGAGAAATATGGATACATGTAATATACATGAGATGCGTGTGCATCTCGGATTACATATACGTGGAAGGAGAAGAGACAACATGTTTGATGAGAGAGCTTGAAAAACATGGACAAGAGGGGAAGGATCTCGTGGGTTGAGGGATTGACAATTTTGTGTGGGGGAGAGAGAGATTGGTAATTTTGTGCAAGAGAGAGAGAGGGTGGGGGGAGGAGTCAGTCAGCCATCGTCACATCACCTGCTTCCAAATGACCCCGCATTCTCTAGCGCGGTGTGGTCGCCGTCTTCGATCTGCTCGATTGCCCTCTTTGAAGATTGAGGTGTTGTGCATGTTGGGGTGCAAAGAAGCACAAGCGAGAGTGGTCTCCGTATAACCTTGGATGGGGATGAATTGTGTGCTCGGGGGAGTGTGTGTGTGTGTGTGTGTGTGTGTGTGTGTGTGTGTGTGTGTTGTGCTGCGTGTGTCTCTGTGTGTGTGTGTGTGTGTGTGTGTGTGTGTGTGTGTGTGTGTCAGATATTGAGAGAAAACAAACCTAAGGAGAGAAATGGGTATTCACGAAGAGATTGTGCGGGCCTTGAGGTGGGCAGGGGCCGGGTGAGGGTGTCAAAATGTGCGCGTTGATGCATGTGTTGCATGCGACCATGCGAGGGACGGACGAATCGAGAGAGATGGTTGTTGTGTTACGAATGCTCCTCTCTCTGTCTCTCTCTCTCTCCCTCTCTCTCTCTCTCTCTCTCCCTCTCTCTCTCTCTCTCTCACACACACACAAGTAAACTAGAAGACCATTCTCTCATGTATACACAACGTATCGGCATCTGTCTATGTCTCACTCATGCATGATCATTTTCACATTCACACCTCTCTATGTCTCAGATCACGCACACCGTCTCCACATTGCCCTTCCGCCACAACACACATATGGACACATACACACGTTCTCTCTCAGTCACACACACAAAATCAGTATTAAGAAAAACTAGGACGCACCTAAAACGTCCAAATCCAAATAAACACGAACAGGAGCTAAATTCAAATATATGGAAATATTGCAGCGTCAAGAACTTTCACAGGAAAAAAAAGTTGAGTAATATTCGAGGATTGTTTTCACACACACAAAAAAGTTCGGTGGATGTCCTTCGAGCGCGACACGGTGATGCACTGTTCAATCGACCGCGCGGCCGCGGTTCACGCGCTTGCACAGGATTCCGTATCGTGGCTGTGGTACTAACTAATAAAAGCGCTGCCTAAGTGTAATGTTTACGTGTACTAGTACGGTTTTCTTTTAAGTTTGACCAACCTTATATATAAAACTAAAGTAAGCTCCCACACGCGCACTCATCAATATGCCGCCGCCGTTGCGCATGCCGGCGCCCCCCTGCTCCGGCCAACAATTTCTCGACCATCACTGCCGTGTCGCCGCCATCCCTGTGCCATGAAGACGAAGGCTCGCCCGCTCACGTCGTCTGCAGTCTCTCCTCGCAATGCTGCCGCGCTGCCAAGCATGCGAGTAGCTGGTGGAGCCGCGTCTATGCACGCAGCGTACGAAGAGGAGGCCGAGCGTGTGCTCCAGCACGCCGGCGAGGAGGAACTAGCGTGTCATTGTCGTCTCCGCCCGCGCGGAGGAGGCACGCAAGGTGGTTGTCGCGCACGCGTCGAGCCCGCAAACCGGGTGCGGACGTGGAATCTACCTTCGCGACCTTGAATGCCACGTGGATCTTGCAATCTGAAGGAGCAATTTGGGTGAGTCGACTCATGTGAGCCGTTTGATGCAACATGGATAGCTAGAAGGGCTTCTTACACCTCTTCTGCCATCTTCTTCCTTCGCTCCGTCGAACTTCTTTCACAAATCGACTGACCCAAATTATACTACTAGTACGAACGTATTAAGTACAGTAGGAACACGAAGATACGAGCAGTAGTACCAACTACAAGAAGAACAGTAGTAAGACATAGTACTAGTACTACTGTACGTACTAAAGAGTTCAAATAACGAGAAAGAACATAAACATAGTTCTGCTGGGGCCTCAGCACAACACACCCTTGAAAATAAACTAAGCAACTAGTCCGCTTGTGAACCAGCATGAGCGACGGCACTGCCACCTACTCGGAGTCCGAGTCCACGTCCTCGACTTTGTCCTCGTCCCTCTTCCTCTTCCTCTTCGCCGACGCTTCTTTGCTTGAACTGAACACTAGGCTTTGCTTCTTCATCCAACCCTTGTAGATATTTAAACAAAGGTAGGCATCCATTGCTACGTACAGGACGTGATCTTCATCTAATGTCTTCGACTCCCATGCATGATGAAACTCGTGATGAGGTTTCTTCAGTTTAGCGTACGAAGGATCAATCATGGCTGCTGCCAGGGTCAACATTGAAGGTTGAGAGGAGGACACCAGGCTTGCCTTCTGGAAATCGAAGGTCTGGCCTACAACAAGACCTATCCGACGCAGGACATCCATGTCGTTCTTAAAGCCTACAGTAACGAATTTCACTATTTTGTCCTTGAGGAAGTTCTTAAAATCCTGGCACTCAACGTCAGCATGGCATATGTGGTAAACCAAGCAAACGTTATGTACGCAAACCTGGATCACGGCGGGCTTCTTCCTCTCTTCGTCCTTTAGATCCTTCTCTTGTCCCAGGACTGTGGTGTACTCAACATCTAGCCCAGCGGCCCACTCATCCGTTGAACTGTTGAACATGCATAGGAAGCGAGCAAGCCATGCTTTCACCGTCGCGGATCCACGTGTGTAGATGATGATGACTTGATCGCCGGTGATGGCTCTAACCTGGTACTCAGCGGTGACCATGGAGATTTGGGAGGCCATGGATTTTGGAGGAGGGTTAGGAGAAGTTGAACTGGGAGTGAACTAATGTGAAAGGACGGGACGACTGGGAGCGAACTGTTGTAAGGTAGAAGACGGGGACGAGTAGGGCGTGCGAACAGCATGGTGTTGCTGGCTTGCCCGATGGACAAACGGCTGCGAGCCCCCATAGACTTCTCGAGAACTATGCGGGACCCACTAGATGTCATGTCTACTAGACCCATCTCATAGGCCTGACGGTATAGCTTCTGCCTATTCACACGCCATGCTGGCGCGTGGATGTTACTTCACTTAATCCCATCAAACGACGCGCCTCCCACGACCTTCACCTCCCTCACGCGGTCGCGCCCTTTGAGACTTCGACCAGCTATAAATGAGCAATTTTTTTGCCTTTTTTTTAGACAAGCAATTTTTTTGCCTACTCCGCATGCATGATACTCCCTCTGGTCCTTTTTACTCGCGTCAACCGTTTGCAAAGTGTTTGACCAAATTTATACTTTTTTAACACCACCTTATATTAATTAACCAGCCACACCAGCACACTCATTCGATACAATATTCACCACACATGGCGGTACGTTATTTACAAGAATACCATCTAATCTATTGTCAAAGCTATATTTAGCGATTAAGTGTGCCACCTTATTGGACGAACAGCTAATCTTTGACAATTGAAGATTGTTAATCAACTTCTAGATGCTCAACGCTTTCATCTTCAGGTCACGCATAGCAGACCTGTCATAGTCCCCCGATGCAAGAGACACTACCACAAAAGCGCAATCAGTCTCTAAAATTACAGGATTATGAAGAGAAATACCTATGTAGAGACCGGCAATGCAAGCCCTAAGCTCCGCTTCCTCCACACTTTGACAGGCATCAATGAAATCCCACGACCAAATTTATACTAAAAATATCAATATCTACAATACTGATTATAATGAGTATAAGAACTACGTTTTATAATGAGTGTAAAAATATTGATCTGACATTGTGAATGTTGACACATTTTTCTATAAGTATGGTGAAAGTAGAGGTACATTGACTTCAGACAAAACTTAAATGCACAATGCAGACTAGTTCCTCCGTCCAGGTGCGTGCCATGTCCTATCTTGTCATCACAACAAGGTTAGCTATTAAAGTACCACTACCTCCCTTCTAATTTAAAGGGCTCGATTCAAAATTTTCACCTACTCTTAGCAAGATAGTAGAGGCAGTGGAATAGTTTTTGAAGTCTGCAAAAGTACTCAACTAGTGATATCGTTCTTCACAAAAAATGTGTTTACCAATGCATGCATGAAAACTAGTTACTCTAACCCCCCCTCTCTTCTTTAATTCTTTGCCACATCGGCATGTTTGCTATTCATGTGTGCATGATACCAGCTAAGATACCACCATTATGGCCAGCCTTAATCATCGCATGCAATAATTTAGTGCACCTTGAAATATGAACATGTATGGGGCGTGTATGTTTTTAATGACTTGAGACTATATCTAGCTCGGCATGCAAGATGACTTATTATGCACCGTTCCCCATACCTGCAGGAAGCCCGTTCCGTCTCCAAATCTTTTCCTCTCCATATGTGGAAACAATATGCCTGCCAAACTCTCCTTCTCCCTCCGGCGGTCCCACCACTCCACCCTGTGTGAAAAAATCTGCATGCATGACTCTCCTCCCCCCACGCTCGTCCAATCCGTTATGACCAGCAATATTTCCACCCCTTCGCTCCCCCGTAATTTACTCCAACAAATATGCCCACGTAGCTGTTACTTAACTGCAGGTGCATTGGGTCACTGACATATGGGCCCAACAGGGGTCTGGCCCACATGTCGCTGATGGCTGAACCTGCTTGATTAAGTCGATGCAACTTCGATCCATATCTTACGTGGGTGTGCCATTGCTCGCTATAAATACTGCGCCTCCCACGACATCGCTATCTCCTCCCCCTCACGTTCATCGCTATCTCCTCCCCTCCCTCTCACGTCGACCACCATGGCATCGCCCCTCCCAAGCCCTAGGTGCCCCTTGCTGCACCGCCTGGACGGTCACGCATCGCCGTTCCGTTCCTTGCCGCCACTAGTCGAGGAGGACGCGTCGGTGTTTCGTTCCTCGCCGCTACGCGACACGTCGCTGTTCCATTCCTCGCCGCCACTAGTCGAGGAGGACGCGTCGGTGTTCCGCTCCTCGCCGCGACGCGACGTGTCGCCGTTCCGTTCCTCGCCGCCACTAGTCGAGGAGGACGCGTCGGTGTTCCGCTCCTCGCCGCGACGCGTCGAGGTGGACGCGTCGGTGTTCCCAATCTCGCCAGCACGCGCGCCAGAGGACGTGTCGGCTCCTCGCTACAAGGAGACTGCCGCGCCGAACGCCGAGCCCCCCCCCCCGCCGTGAGGAGCTTTGGAAAGAAATGGATGTCGCCTTGTGGGAGGCTTTGCCTCCAGCAGAGCGCGCCAAAATAGAGGCGGAGAAGAAGGCCGAGGAAGAGAAGCGCACCGCGGAGCAAGCTGCATGGGAGGTGAGGGAGTCCTGGACTAGGCGGTGTCCGGATAGCCGACCTATCATCACGGCCGGACTCCTGGACTATGAACATACAAGATTCAAGACTTTGTCCCGTGTCCGGATGGGACTTTTCTTGGCGTGGAAGGCAAGCTTGGCGATACGGATATGTAGATCTCCTGCCATTGTAACCGACTCTGTGTAACCCTAACCTATCCGGTGTCTATATAAACCGGAGGGTTTTAGTCAGTAGGACAGAACAACAATAATACCGTAGGCTAGCTTCTAGGGTTTAGCATCCTTGATCTAGTGGTAGATCTACTATTGTACTAACAATATCAACAATATTAATCAAGCAGAGTAGGGTATTACCTCCATCGAGAGGGCCCGAACCTAGGTAAAAACATCGTGTCCCTTGTCTCCTATTACCATCCGCCTAGACGCACTGCTCGGGACCCCTACCCGAGATCCGCGGTTTTGACACCGACATTGGTGCTTTCATTGAGAGTTCCTCTGTCGTCACCGATAGGCCCGATGGCTCCTTCGATCATCAACAACGACGCGGTCCAGGGTGAGACTTTTCTCCCGGACAGATCTTCAGATTCGGCAGCTTTGCATCGGGCCAATTAAGCAGCCATCCGGAGCAGATCGAAAGCTACGACCCTGGCCATCAGGTCAGATTTGGAAGTTTGAACTATATGGCCGATATCCGCGGAGACTTGATCTTCGACGGATTCAAGCCGCAGCCAAGCGTGGCGCACTGCCTCGATGGGCATGATCTAGCTCTGCAGCCGAACAGTGCCACGGAGGCCGCATCAAAGATCCGCCGACCCTTAATCCGGAGCCGGATTCCCGATCAAGGGCGAGTGGTTGGACACCGCCTCGGGGCTACGATCTCACGGCGATTGAGCCAAACTCCATCCCTGTCGCTGCGAAGACCTCGACTGTGGTGCGGACTCGAACCCTCCGTGCCTCGCCAATCGAATCCGATTGGGCGCCGGTCATGGAGTTCACTGCAGCGGACATCTTTGGCACTTTTCGCCCTTTGGCGACATCCTGAATTCACTAAAGTCTCTCTCTTTATCCGGAGAGCCCTGGCCGGACTACGAACAGGAAGGTTGGGATACGGACGACGAAGAAATTCAACGCCCACCCACCGCCCACTTTGTAGCCACTGTCGATTATTTAACCAACATGCTCGACTTCGACTCCGAAGACATCGACGGTATGGGCGGCGATGCGGAGGCGACCAAGACCAGTGCCTACGTGGCGCTGGAAGGCCACCTCGTCATCACGACATATACATGGTGGACATCCCAAAAGATGGGAACGCCGACGGAACAACGGAGGATGACCCTCCAAGAAGCAACAAGCGCCGACGTCGTGGCGCCGCTCTAAATCCCGCCACAGCAAAAGCAGTGATTCCGCACGGGAGATAATAACACCGGACGGTGCCGACGATAACCCCCTCGGCGGGACTCGGCGCGGGAGGAGGGAGAAGCAAGTCCGCATGACAGCGGCGGCGAGAAAAGAGAGGTCGAGGGCGATAATTATCGCCTCCCTCCGAAGATGAGGCAAGCCTCGGCGACGCATTTACAATTTGTCATGCACGAGGATCCCGCCAACGGGAGGCGTTTTAAACGCAGGCTTATAGCCACGGCAAGCAGCCTCAAGAAAGCAACAACGACTTAGAGCTGATCAAGACACGCTAGGTGACGGATGGGTGAAGTCCTTGCAGCCGAAGAGTATGAACTCGAACGCCCCTCCAAAAGCTACCCCAAACACAGGCTGTTGCCTCGATTAGAGGAAGAAGCACCCAAGTCACCAGCGCATGACATGGCATACCAGCCACCCCGTGGCCGCGACAGAGAAGCCTCTCGGCCCTCCTCTCAAGCCACACCCCGACGCCGCTCAAAAAGTACCAAGGCACGGGAAAACGCGCTGGACTTGCGAGATATATTGGAGGATAAGGCAAAACATACAAGATCAATCTACGGATCGGCGTGGGCGTAGCGATAAGGGATGATTACCGTCGCGCCGGATCTGACAAACCGGCCGGGCCAAACCACGATGAGACAAAGCTCATATGAGATACGTCGTGATATAGCCCAATCTGTAGGCGCCAAGACACCCACTATGCTTCACAGATGAAGTAATGGATCATCAAATCCCCGAGGGATTCAAACCCGTAAACATCGAATCATATGATGGTACCATAGATCCTGCGGTCTGGATCGAGGACTATCTCCTCCATACCTACATGGCCCGCGGTGATGATCTACATGCCATCAAATACCTCCCACTCAAGCTTAAAGGACCAGCTCGGCATTGGCTCAACAGCTTGCCAGCATAATCAATTGGTTGTTGGGAGGACCTGGAAGCCGCATTCCTTGATAACTTCCAGGCACATATGTGCGACCACGGACACCGATGACCTTAGCCACATAATTCAGCAGCGGAAGAATCAGCCGGACAATTCGGACACGGTTCCTCACAAAGAAAAATCAAATCGTTGACTGTCCGGATGCAGAGGCCCTTGCAGCCTTCAAACATAACATCCATGACGAGTGGCTTGCCCGGCACCTAGGACAGGAAAAGCGAAATCCATGGCAGCCCTCACAACACTCATGACCCGCTTTTGTGCGGGAGAGAGGGCAGCTAGCTGGCTCGAAGCAACAACTTGGCCAAACACCACGATAGTTCAGATACCAAGGACAGGAATGGCAGGTTGTGTCGTAACAAGAACAAGCGCCCGCATTAACTTGGCGATATCTGAAGATCTGACCGTCCAATGCCGGATTCGGAGGCTCTAAACCCGGTCAGCGGAAGAAGCCATTCAAAAGAAATACTCAGGCCCGTCAATTTGGACCGAATACTCGATCGCTTGTGCGGATCGTGGCACCCCGAAAAACCAGCCAATCACACCAACAGGGATTGTTGGGTGTTCAAGCAAGCAGGCAAGTTAAGTGCCGAACTCAATGACAAGGGGCTGCATAGAAATGACGAGGAGGAGCCCCGGCCGCCGAACAATAGAGGACAGAAGGGTTTTCCCACACAAGTGCGGACGGTGAGCATGATATACGCAACCCACATACCCAAAAGGGAGCGGAAGCGTGCACTACGGGACGTATATGCGATGGAGCCAGTCGCCCCAAAGTTTAACCCATGGTCTTCCTACCCGATCACCTTCGATCGAAGGGACCACCCCACCAGCATCCGTCACGGCGGTTTTGCCGCATTGGTTCTTGACCCAATTATTGACGGATTTCACCTCACCAGAGTCCCGATGGGCCGGCGGTAGCAGCCTGAACCTGCTTTATCAGGATACAGTGCGCAAAATGGGCATAGACCCCTCAAGGATTAAACCTACAAAGACGACCTTTAAAGGCGTCATACCGGGTGTAGAGGCCAATTGTACGGGCTCAGTCACACTCAAAGTGGTCTTCGGATCCCCGGATAACTTCCGAAGCGAAGAGTTAATCTTCGACATAGTCCCGTTCCGTAGCAGCTATCATGCACTGCTCGGACGAACCTCATTTGCAAAGTTCAATGCGGTGCAGCACTACGCATACCTCAAGCTCAAGATGCCAGGCCCTCGAGGAGTAATCACGGTCAATGGAAACACTGAACGCTCTCTCCGAACGGAGGAGCACCGGGCGGCTCGCGGCGGAGGTGCAAAGCAGCCTCTCACGGCAATTCTCGAGTCCGGACACTAAGCGTCCGGACACCGCCAAGCGCCCGAGTAACCTACAACAAGACCGCTTCGCACGATTCAAGCAGCGTAGCAATCCGTCCCCAACCCCAGCCCTCGCGAAATTGCGAAGCTAGTATTACAGCGTGCATACATAATTACGCCCGGAGATACCATGGGCATATGGGGAGGGGCAAGACCACGGCACGCCAAGAATGCGGCTCGACCGCACCAGGGGCTCCCGATTGTGTCATTCTTTTCCTTTTTCCTTTTTCTTCCTTTTTCTTACTTTCAGGACTCCGTCTTTCAGAAGTCCTGTCCGGCACTAGAATCGCTGAACTCACGATGCAACAGCCAGGGAAGCAGAAAGCCATGTCAAGTGTTTAGGTGGTCTCTATTACGAGCATTATACCCGTTTTACATATCATCCCGCAGCTTACCCCTGGAGGGGGACATGTTAGATAGTCCCATTCCTTGCTTATCGCACTATTTGTATCGTCCTGCCTTCATTGCAGTACCTTTTTGAATAAACAATGCATAGCTTTTGCCTATTATTGCACTCTTTTCTTTATCTATATATATGTTCATGACATGTTGCACCCGTACACTTTGGTACGGCCAATACACCAGGGGCTTAAGCACCCCAAAATTATGGTGTGATAAGTCCGAACACTTTCACAAGTGTGGCACCCCGAACTTATAGCATTATATGAATCGGCTCGAATCATGTCTTGGGTCAATAGTTGGGTTTGCCCGGCTCCGTGTTTTGGTACCTTATGTTCCGTTATATCGGCTAAGGTAGCACGGAGAACCACTGCGATTGTGCCCCAGTTGAGCTGGGTCGAGCACCTCGATGGAGAAAGCTAAAACTGACCGTCATGATAGGGCGAGAGCGATCGCTGTTCGAGAGGTCTTTTCGGGTCCCTAAAGACTTATGCCGCTTAGCGAGGAACCGGAATTGTCCGGCCAAAGGCGTGGATAGCGCCCGAACTCGGTCTTCCGAATACTAGGGGCTTCACGAAATTTAAAATTATAGAATTCTATGGCTAAGTGAGAGTGTTCAAGCATTATAAGTCCGGTTGCCTTGTTCGCTATGCTGAGCGCCTCCCTAGATGGACCCAAGAATGGGAACAAGAGTTCTCAAGTTTATCCGAACACCCCAGCAGTCGTGGCATGGGGCTGAAGCCAACGACTTGCCATCTCTCAAATTTGATAAACGGCCGCATGAAGGTAATATTTTAAATTAACAAGCGTTGCTTAGCACATATGAACAAGTTTTCAGCGACAGAGGATAACAAATGCGAGTCTATTCAAAAATTACATCTTTGGAGCACTCATCCGCTATTCGGCGGCACCCTTCAGGAGGCCCTCATAGTACATTTCGGGCGTGCGATGCTCCTTGCCCTTCGGTGGCCCGTCCGTCACAAGCTTCTCCGCATCCAGCTTGCCCTAGTGCACTTTAGCACGGGCGAGGGCCCGACGGACACCTTCAATGCAGACGGAGCGCTTGATGACTTCAATTCATGGACAGACGTCCACCAGCCGCCGCACTAAGCCGAAGTAGCTCCGAGGCATAGCTTCCAATGGCCACAGCCGAACTATAAGGCCCTTCATGGCCTGTTCGGCGACCTTGTGGAGCTCGACCAGCTGCTTCAGCTGGTCGCTTAGGGGCACCGGATGTCCGGCCTCAGCATATTGAGACCAGAACACCTTCTCCGTTGAGCTCCCCCTCTTGGCGCGGTAGAATGCGGCAGCATCAGACCACTACGGGGCAGATCTGCGAATGCTCCTGGAGAGCTCCGAATCCGGGTAAGTAATAGGTAATTCACTTTCACATGCTTGCTTTGCATAAAGAATGCCTTACCCGCCGCTATCTTCTTCAGCGATTCAATTTCTTGAGGGCTTTTTGGGCCTCGGCCTTAGCAGCTTTGGCACTCTCAAGAGCGAAGCAAGCTCGGACTCTCGGGTCTTGAGTCACGCTCCAAACTCTCGTGTTTTTCCACGAGCACGGAGCTCTTGCATACCTCCATGATTCGCCTCCCCTTCTCTCGCTTCGGTGCGTTCCATGGCTGCTTTGTTTTCGGCCACGGACACCGCCTCCTTCAGGGTCGCCACCTCGTTCGTGGCCCCTGCAGTACCCATGTTATTCCTGTTATTTTTTGCAACCAAAACCTTTCTATAAGGTATTTCTTTAATAAGGTATTACTTACCTTCCTTGTCCTCGAGCTGCTTCTTGGCTTGGCCGAGCTCGTTCTCGGACCGCTCGAGGCTCTGCTTCAATGCATTGACCTCCGCAGTCAGTGCGGCAGAGGTGAGCAGCGCAGCCTGCATTCCCATATTGACATACTTATGTTAGACTCCTGCGTATATCTTTTTAGATCCTTAGTCCGGCTTTTCTTTCCGAACACGAACTATGCATCAAGGGCTACTGTCTATGCGGTAATATTTTTACATATTCTAAACTTACCTCAAAGCTGTTAGAAGGCTGGTGCAGGCTTGATCAGCCCGCTCTTGGCGGACTTGAACTCTCGGATCACCGCACTCATAACAGTGTGGTGCTCCTCCTTGATGGAAGCGCTGTTAAGCGCCTCCAGTAAGCTATCTGGTGCCTCCGGTTGGACGGAGGACACCGGTGTCTTACCCTTCTTGCGAAGGAACCGCTGGCCGGACTTCGGAACCGCTGATGGTTCCAGCATGGAGTCCGGACGAGGGTCGGGCTTAGAGCCCCTGGGGGTCTTGCCCCCCACGCGCCTGGAGTCCGGGAGGTTGCCTTGTGGCTCCTCCTGCGCCACCTCCTCTTGACCAAGCCCCCCTTGGGGCCCCACCGCGGCATCGTCCGCAGCGTGAGGCGAGGAGGCGGTCGGAAGCGAAGTACTCTCCATTTCCGACGAGCCCAGGGACCCGCTCGATGAATCGGCGAACTCGCCCTTGGGCGGGCTGCACGATTGTTCGACATTAGAGAACACTCTGCAATAATAAAAAAGCCATGGGTATCCGGACACTTACGATCTCGCCAGGGGCTTGGCCCTTGTTGGCCAATCCTCCTCGTCGTTGTCGACGTTGGTGGAGAAGTCCGGAGGAAGGGTTCTTCCCTTCTTGGACCCTGCGGCCTCCCCAGGTGGGGCGGCCTTCCTTTTCCTTTCCTCCCCCGCTGGGGGAGAAGCTTATTTTTCCTCCTCCTCGTCCTCAGGAGAAGATTATGCTTCAGAATCTGACAGCACCTGGCGTCGGGAACTCCTTCGAGTTCCCGTGGCCTCCTTCTTGGCCTTCTTCTCTGGCACCACATGGGGTACCGGAGCCAGCAGCCCCGTCAATCGGGCGTCCGCTGGGTCTTCCGGCAAAAGGAGCCGGACAGTTAATCTGTCCGGACGTCTTCAGCCAGTCCTGTCAAAGATTAGGGAGTTTTAGATCCCACATAGAGTCAATCTATGAAAAAAGAGTCCCGTAAAGGGTAAAATAACTTACCTCGTTGGCTTGACGCCGCGAGCTGTATCCACGATCTTTGTTAGCGGATGCGGGGGCTTCGGCGCCCTTGAACAGCACCTTCCAGGCATCTTCGTACGTAGTGTTGAAGAGCCGGCTCAAGGTTCGGTGTTGTGCCAGATCGAACTCCCACAAATTAAAGGCCCGTTGTTGGCATGGGAGAATCCGGCGGATGAGCATCACCTGGATTACGTCGATAAGCCTGAGATTCTTGTCCACCAGGTTTCGGACGCATGTTTGGAGTCCGGATAGCTCGTCCGAATTCCCCCACGTCAGGCTCGTCTCTTTCCATGACGAGAGCCGTGTGGGGAAGCCAGATCTAAATTCGGGGGCCGCCACCCATTCAGGGTCACGCGGCTCGGTGATGTAGAACCACCCCGATTGCCACCCCTTTATTGTCTCCACAAAAGCTCTCTCGAGCCATAGGACTTTGGCCATCTTGCCAACCATGGCGCCTCCGCACTCCGCTTGGCGGCCGCCCACTACCTTCGGCCTGACATTGAAGATCTTCAGCCATAAGCCGAAGTGGGGCTGGATGCAGAGGAAGGCCTCGCACATGACGATGAACGCCGAGATGTTGAGGATGAAATTCGGGGCCAGGTCGTGGAAGTCCAGGCCGAGAAAGAACATGAGCCCCGGACAAATGGGTGAAGTGGAAAACCTAGTCCATGGAGGAAGTGGGGAGAAACACCACCCTCTCATGGGGCCTGGGGGTTGGAATGAGCTGCCCAGCGTCGGGCAGCCTTTCTGGCGATGTCTCGGGACAAATATCCGGCCTCCCTTGATCTTGTGATGTGCCCCTCCGTGACGGAGGAGGCCATCCACCTGCCTCCCGCCTCCCGACATGGTTGGAGAAGGTTGAGGTGGGATGTGCAGACTTGGGCGCTGGAGCTCGAGTCTTGGAAATGGATGAGCAAAGGAGGAAGCAGGCGAGGTGAAAAGGTGGATCCTTATCCTTATATGGACGGACGAAGCTATCGTCCCCACCAGCCTGGTAAAACTCGCTTATCTCCCAAGCGCCGTAATCAATGGCGCGGATGGGTTACCCACGTCCGTATTGATGAGAATCCCGGAATAAGGGGGCACGATCTATGCTTTGATAGGACGTGCCAAGGAAACCGCCTCGCTAAACGCACTAAGGTGGAACGGTAAAAAATGATTCATATAAAGGCCTGGCCGTGGTGTGATGTCACGCCGCGGAATACGTCAGCAGATCTGTGCAAAAGTTATTCTCTCTACGGTGGTATGTGGAACTTGTTTTGCAGAGCCGGACACTATCTTGGTGTTCAAAACCTTCTATGAAGTATTCGGAAGAGGAACCCGCCTTGCAATGCCGAAGACAATATGCGCCGGAATCGTCATCATTGAAGCCTGGTTCGAGACTCTTGAGGAGTCCTGGACTAGGGGGTGTCCGGATAACCGAACTATCATCACGGCCGGACTCCTAGACTATGAAGATACAAGATTGAAGACTTCGTCCCGTGTCCGGATGAGACTTTCCTTGGCGTGGAAGGCAAGCTTGGCAATACGGATATGTAGATCTCCTACCATTGTAACCGACTCTGTGTAACCCTAACCTATCCGGTGTCTATATAAACCGGAGGGTTTTAGTCCGTAGGACAGAACAACAATCATACCATAGGCTAGCTTCTAGGGTTTAGCCTCCTTGATCTCGTGGTAGATCTACTCTTGTACTATCCATATCATCAATATTAATCAAGTAGGAGTAGGGTATTACCTCCATCGAGAGGGCCCGAACCTGGGTAAAAACATCGTGTCCCTTGTCTCCTGTTACCATCCGCCTAGACGCACAGTTCGGGACCCCCTACCCGAGATCCGCCGGTTTTGACACCGACAGGAGGCCTATGTCGCGTCCGAGAGAGTCAGGAAATTGGCTCTTTGGCAGAAGGCTCGTGCGAGGGCCGTGAGGGTGGTGGAGGACGCCCGTGCCGACGCCCTGAGTGCAGTCGGGCCCAAGCGCCTCATCTACGCTTGGCGGTACGTGGACCGGGTGCACGCTTCCAGCGAGGAGGAGTACCTGTTGGCGCCGGATCACCACACCGGTGAGATCGCGCTCGCCCGCCGGCAAGCCGCCAATCAGCACCTCGCGAGTTGCGAGGCTGAGGAAGAGGCGTTGTGTCGGCGCGCTGGGAAACGGCCATGCACCAGGGCACTCTTGGCGCGCTGCAAGCGCTCCTGCGAGCGTCGTGGCTTTTAGGAGGAGCGTCGTGGCTTTTAGGAGGAGTATAATTTTTGTTTCGTAAGGCGGTCTCATTAGTTTTGGGACGCAAATGATAAATCTTGAATGTTCAGGAATTTTTAGCGTCCTTAATTAAGTATGTAAAAGGGAAAGTTTGGAAACCTTGTGTATTCGTACGCATTTTGCAAGTACGTGCATATAGCACAAACTTTACTATATACTATCGCACTACACGTCTCTCTCGATATATGCTTGCAGACTATGCTACTCCCTCCGTCCAGGTCAATAAGTCATCTTTGGTTGTGCACCGTGACCAAGAAGGAGGGAAGACTTATACACCTAGACGGAGGGCGTACTACTATTACTTATGTACGTGCAAATGCACGTTTTAACATTAAGATGCGGTTTTTGTAAAAGTAGAAAAACAGCACTAGTCAAGCTTGTGAAACGATTCAATGCAAAACAAATGCAAAAATGCTCGTTTGATTGTTTACTTTTAGCTTCCTTCTCTATGGTTATTTCTCTGTCGTACTTTGTACGGAGTATCTCACTGGTTGGAAAGGCATGCAAATTCCCAAACCGCTTCCTACACCCTGTATCGAATTTTTGCCTAACAAGTTGTGCCGTGCAATTGGAATTCCAACTTGAGTACTACTACTAGTAGGAGTACCAGGGGCCAGTTCTTTTAGGCTTCTAGATTATTAATCCCATAACTACTACCTCCGTCCTGGTTTATTGGTCCCCATTGTAATCTGTGTCAAATTTTGATCATAAATTTAACTAATGAAATGTTAGTGCATGTCACATGCACTACTCCATCCGTCTAGGTGAGTAAGTCATCTTATCTAGGCTGTGCACCGTGACCAAGGAGGAGGAGAAAACGAGAAACGTTAATTTTTATTTGCTAATTAATAGTATTGCATGCAATGAACTAACCACTGCATGTCGTGTTTGATATCTCAAGTCATTAAAAGCATGCACACTCTTTATCTCTTATTGGTTGATATGTCAAGAAACAAGAAACGAGTTAGAAGTTAATGCACCGCGCCTAAGTGTTTTGGGATTATTTGGTTTTCGTAAGATGACTTACACACCTAGACGGAGGGATTACAATGGTGAGGAATAAACCAGTTAAATCTTTGGTCAAAATTTAGCACAAATTACAATGGTGAGGAATAAACCAGGACGGAGTAGTAGTTTAGAAGCCCAAATAAATGAGTGAGGCGCCTTATTGTTACTCTCCACTGTGACTAGTCTTGTGGGAAAAGCTGGGGAAGCTGCCAAAAGAACTGGCCCTAGGAGTAGTAGCTAGGGATCGAGTGTGCGAGATGAACCGGAGAAAGTAAATGCAAAGAGCTGAAATGCAAAAAAGATGGAGGGATGTGATGGTTGCTTGTCCGTTTATTTTACCAGGCCACTTATTACTAGGAGTGGTTGGGTTTTGTGATATGACGGCTTTACTGCCGCACCACGAGCGGGGTGAGAGGTGAGACTCCCGTGCAGCGCCGCCCTCAACACTTGTACTACATCGGTCGTGGTTTATTAGTCCCCCATTGAATTTGACTGAAGATTTAAATGACAAAATGTTAGTGCATGTCAACAAAAACTATATCGTTGGGTTCGTATTTGAACATAGTTTTGAATAATATAATTTTAGGTGACATGCATCAGCATTTATCCTACTATATATAATGTTAGTTCAATTTTTGGTCGTACTAATCTATAGTAGTAAGGTGCCCGTATGCGTAATCAAGAGTGAAATGCATTGATCGGGGAGTTGTTTATTTTGACAAAGGATGTGGGGGTCATCTCATGTGTAATGGGTATCAATAGGTTTCTTCGGGTATTATTTCATCTCTAGAGCTCACAAACATCCGGGTGAAATAGATAAAAAGGTATCTTTTGCAAACAAAAGCGTTCAACTGTTCAACCTGCATCCAAAACTTGTGAAGAAATAACACTTATTGTGCTTTGCAAGAAATGATCTTTAAGAATTAGTTTTTGAGTATCGATTGTTATACATGTTGGCTACAGATGACATGGCACTTTCTTATAGTCAACAGTTGGCTATACTATTAAGTAATATTAACCGTGCCCTTATACACCTAGACGGAGGGATTAAATCAGGATGACTTGCAAGCGGGCAGAGAAGATGAAAGAAATGGTTCATCGTAAGTCTTTCACCAGTACTATAGTAAAAATTCATACATGGAAGATTCTAGACTAAACCATAAACGGATACACTTTTATTCATGCGCGATACTCCAATAGAGCAAGATCCTGCATGGAAGTCTCCACATGCTTAGACAGCGGATTACATTGAGCGAAGACTAATGATCAACATTTAACTTGATAATGCGTATGTCCAGGTGAACCTCCTTGGAGTCCCCGTGCACCGCGTCGGCGGGTAAAGGATGCCATGGGTTTTCCAAGTCCACATTGGCGGGATATTCCCAGCTCCCTAGAGTCCAAGTCCGTTCGATGAGGCCGGTGTCGCCGCCCACGCGACGCGGAGGGGTAGTAATCCTGACCACGCACCCGTACATCGGCCTCGTGTCAGTGTCAGCGTCAGCGGCCTCGCCCCTGATGCACATTACAGAGACGGGGCGGCCGCCTGCGCGGGCCTCGCCGGTGCCCACGATCAAGAGGAAGACGCTGCCGTCCTCCTCCGAGACTAGCAGGCGGCGGTGATCCTCCAGCGACTCCGGCATGGTGAACGGGTAGCACGTCTCGTACTTGATGTTCTCCGCCAAGGGCCAGCAGTGACCGCTGCACGCATCCGTGAGGTGATGCACCATGTCCGCCGGCGAGCCACAAAACGGCATCGGGCACTCATAGCAGTGGACGAAGGGCTCCTTGGAGGCATCGACCAGGCCGTCCATGAAATGGGAGTGGCTGTAGGGGACGTTGCGCCAGTTGAATATATGAGCAAGTTACTACGAGATTTAATCCGAATAAGCACAAAATAAATCATGACGGCTATAACAGAGATGAAACTAATCATGTGGACTAGCATAGTAGTAGGATACAAAGTAGAAACATGAATTCTACCACGATTTCGAACAGGAAGGAATGAACACATACGGTGCAACGGAGCCGCAACGTTGGCGTTGAGGTTGTCACCCATGTCGTTGAGGAAGAGGTTGCCGAGGTCAGGGAAGAAGTCGTCGTTCGTGAAGTCGTGGCTGCCAGCAGTCGCGAGAGTGCGCTCCCCAAATTTCAACAGCGCCCGCCGAATGGAGCGCAGGAGGGAGTGGCTGTAGGGGATGTTGCGGCCGCCGAATGGAGCGCAGGAGTAGCACACGAAGCAGTAGATGGTGTCCTTACTAGTTGGTGAACACGCCTCCTCGCCTCCTCGCCTCCATCATCACCAACTGAGTCTTTTATAGGAGTAGGAGTAGAGAAAAAACCGAGTTGGTGATGATGGTGTGCCGTGCAATGCACGGGCATCTTGCTATTTTTTTGCATATAAGTCCAAACACCACGTAGACACTGAGGGAGTCCTGGATTAGGGGGTATCCGGACAGCCGGACTGTGTACAACGTCCGGACTATTGAAGCGTGAAGATACAAGACTCAAGACTTCGGCCCGTGTCCGGATGGGACTTTCCTTGGCGTGGAAGGCAAGCTTGGCGATCCGGATATGATATTCCCTTCCTTTTAACCGACTCCATGTAAACCCTAGCCCTCTCCGGTGTCTATATAAACTGGAGAGGTTGGTCCTTGGAAGGCCGATCACAATTACATTCATACCATCATAGGCTAGCTCTTAGGGTTTAGCCTCTACGATCTCGTGGTAGATCTTCTCTTGTACTACCCATATCATCAATATTAATCACGCAGGAAGTAGGGTTTTACCTCCATCGAGAGGGCCCGAACACAGGTAAACATCTGTGTCCCTTGCTTCCTGTTACCATCAGCCTTGACGCACAGATCGGGACCCCCTACCCGAGATCTGCCGGTTTTGACACCGACATTGGTGCTTTCATTGAGAGTTCCTCTGTGGCGTCGCCGTCAGGCTCGATGGCTTCTCCAATCAGCTTCAACGACGCTATCCAGGGTGAGACTTTCCTCCCCGGACAGATCTTCGTGTTCGGCGGCTTCGCACTGCGGGCCAACTCTCTTGGCCATCTGGAGCAGATTGACAGCTACCCCCCTGGCCACCAGGTCAGGTTCGGAAACCTGAACTACACGGCGGACATCCGCGGAGACTTGATCTTCAACGGATTTGGGCCCATGCCAGGAGCACCAGACAGTCTCGATGAGCACGGCTTAGACCTGCCATCAGACGAAGCTCGGGGTATCACCGGACCTAGATCCGGAGCAGGCTGCGCTGCCTAGGGACGGAGGGATGGACCCCGCCCCCCAGGTCGCGCCCTCATCGGCGGTGGAGCCGAACACTGGTCTTACCTCTACGGTGGCCCGCGACTCCGAACCCTTGGATTCGTATCCGGACGTCGGTTCAAGTCCATACACTCCCGAGCCCGTCGGGCCAGGATAGGCTCCGGTAATGGAGTTCGCCGCTGCGGATATCTTCCAGCACTCGCCCTTTGGCGACATGCTGGACTCATTAAAGTCTCTCTCTTTGTCAGGAGGCCCTTCGCCGAACTATGTCTGGCTCGAGTGGGAGGCATACGACAAAGGAATTCGTTGCCCACCCACCACCCACTTCATTGCCATGGTCGATGACTTAACGGAGGTACTGAACTTCGACTCCAAAGACATCGACGGCATGGACGACGATGCAGGAGAAGAACATGAACCACCGCACACTGGGCGGTGGACAGCCACCTCTTCTTATGATATATATATGGTGGACACTCCAAAGGAAACAAATGGCGATGAGGCAACGGAGGATAAAACCTCGGGGAAAAAAGCAAAGAATGGACGCCGTCGGCGCCACTCCAAGCCCCGCCACACCAATACCGGCCCAGGAGACGAAAACAATCCGAATGGTGCCGAAGAAGAATACAACCCTGATCAGCCCGCCTTCGAGCAGGCCGAACAGGAGGATGAGCAGGTTAGCCCAGAAGAACAGGTGATGGACGAATACCCGGAGGAGGACAGCTACATGCCCCCCTCCGAAGACGAGATTAGCCTCGGTGACGACGAGTTCGGCGTGCCTGAGGATCCCGTAGAGCAGGAGCGCTTCAAGCGTCGGCTTATAGCCACTGCGAGGAGCCTGAAAAAGAAACAGCAACAACTCCAAGCTGATCAAGATCTGCTCACAAATAGATGGACGGAAGTCCTGGCAGCCGAGGAATACGGACTCGAGCACCATATGGCTGACCGGCCACCTCGTGGCCGGGATAAAACGGCATACCAGTCCGCATACTAGCAAACACCCCCACGCCAACATACTACGGCCCGGGGCAACAAAACGGGACAGCCAAGATCGTTCTACGGATCGCGGGGGCGCGCCTCGGTACGCGACAAGGACCGTCGCGCCGGACACACTTTCAACAAGTCCGGCCGGGCCGAATATAGCCATCCAGAGCAATTCGACCTGCGTAGCCACATAGCCCGCACAGGCGCGCGCACCCCTCTGCTTCACTGATGAAGTAATGGATCATGAATTCCCAGAAGGGTTTAAACCCGTAAACATTGAATCATACGATGGCACAACAGACCCCGTAGTATGGATCAAAGATTTCCTTCTCCACATTCACATGGCCCGCGGAGACGATCTACACGCCATCAAGTATCTTTCACTTAAGCTCAAAGGACCAGCCCGGCACTGGCTAAACAGCCTGCCAGCAAATTCCATTTGGCAGTTGGGAAAACTTGGAGGACGCATTCCTCGACAACTTCCAGGGCACATATGTGCGACCACCTGACACCGATGCCTTGAGCCACATCACTCAACAGCCCGGAGAGTCAGCCAGGAAATTCTGGACTCGGTTCCTAACCAAAAAGAACCAAATAGTTGACTGTCCGGACGCCGAAGCCCTAACGGCTTTCAAGCATAATATCTGTGATGAGTGGCTCGCTCGACACCTCGGCCAGGAAAAACCCAAGTCCATGGCAGCTCTCACAACATTAATGACCCGCTTTTGCGCGGGCGAGGACAGTTGGTTGGCTCGCAGCAGCCACGCCCTGATCGGCAATTCGGGTGGACGCGACAATAATGGCAAGCCACGGCGTAACAGACATAAGCGGCGAAACAACGCGGCGACAAAGATCGAAGACACGAGTCAACGCCGGATTCGGTGGATCCAAGCCCGGTCAGCGGAAGAAGCCGTTAAAAAATAATCGAGGACCGTCCGATCTGGACCGCATCTTTGAGCGCTCGTGCCAAATTCATGGCACCCCGGACAAGCCAGCCAACCACACCAATAGAGATTGCTGGGTATTCAAATAGGCCGGCAAGATAAACGCCGAAGACAAGGACAAGGGGCTGCACAGCGACGATGATGAGGAGCCCCAACGTCCGAACACGAGGGGACAGAAGAAATTTCCCCCCAAGGCGAAAACGGTCAACATCATCTACGCCACGCACATCCCCAAGCGGGAAAGAAAGCGGGCACTAAGGGGCGTCTATGCGATGGAGCCAGTCACCCCCAAATTCAACCCATGGTCACCTTGTCCGATCACCTTCGACCGTAGGGATCACCCTACTAGCATCCGTCACGGTGGCTCAGCCGCATTGGTCCTAGACCCAATCATTGACGGATTCCACCTCACGCGCGTCCTTATGGACGGCGGCAGCAGCCTGAACCTGCTTTACCAGGACACAGTGCGCAAAATGGGCATTGACCCTTCAAGGATCAAGCCCACTAAAACCACCTTTAAAGGTGTAATTCCTGGAGTAGAGGCCCACTGTACAGGCTCTATAACATTGGAAGTGGTCTTCGGATCTCCGGATAACTTCCGAAGCAAAGAGTTAATCTTCGATATCGTCCCCTTCCGCAGTGGTTACCATGCACTGCTCGGACAAACCGCATTCGCCAGATTCAATGCGGTACCACACTACGCATATCTCAAGCTCAAGATGCCAGGACCGCGCGGGGTCATAACGGTGAACGGAAATATGGACCGCTCCCTACGAACAGAAGAACATACTGCAGCCCTTGCGGTGGAAGTACAATGCGGCCTTCTCCAACAAACCAATCCGGCGACAACAACTTCGAGCACAGTCAAGTGAGTCCGGAGCACCCCGCAACAGGATCGTCAGGCACGCCAAGAGCGTGACTAGCAGCCCGGCCTCCGCTTAAGCCCCATCAAAGCAGCATCCGTGCCATGTGCACACAATTACACACTTAAAATACCATGGGCATAGGCGGAGGTGCATCAACGACTCAGTCAATAGTGCGGGTAACCGCCAAATACTTTCATACTCTTTCCCTCTTACCTTTCAGGACACCGCGTTGGCGCAGCATCCTCAAAAGAGCCGAATTGCCGGACTTATAGGGAAGAGACATCCAAGGAGGCAATAGACGTTGTGCACAGAAGAAAATATCCAGGTGGAATCTATTTACGATCATTATACCTGCTTTATCTACCTGAACACAGCCTGCCCTTGGATAGGACATGTCAAATAGTCCTATTTTATCTCTGCTTAACGCACCCATTGTAAATGTACGCTTAAACGTATTTTTCGTCAATGGGAGATTATATATAGCGTCAGCTTATTTTTCTTATTTGAGCATTTTTTTTGCATCCGTACACCTTGGTGCGGCCGGTTTGCCAGGGGCTTCTTATGGCGCCCCGCTATATGGCAACTAAAGTCCGAACACTTTCAACAGTGCGGCACCCCAAACTTATAGCACTATATGCATCAGCTCCGAATCATGTCTTGGGGGGATAGCCCGGCTCCCTTGTTTTGGTGCCTTACGTTCCGTTATATCGGCTAAGGTAGCGCACGGAGAACTACTGCGATTGTGTCCCGGTTCTTCGGACGAGCACCTCGAGAGAAAGCGAAACTGACCGGCATGATGTGGCGAGAGCTGGTCGCTGTTCGAGAGGTTTTAAAATCCTTAAAGATTTTCCGCTTTAGGCGATAAATCGGCTTTGTCCGATCTAGGCGTGTATAGCGCCCCAATTCGGCCTTCCGGATTCTAGGGGCTTCGCCGAAATTTAAAATTGTAGACTTCTATGGCTTAGTGAAAGTTATAAAGCCGCATAGTCCGATTGCCTTGTTCACTGCGCCGGACACCTCCTTAAGGGACCAAACATTTGGGTAAAGAGTGTCCGGGTTTTACACGAACACCCTAGTGCTAGTCACGTGGGGGCGAATTTAACGGCCTACTTTCAGGATTTTATAAACAGCCGCACAGAAGGTAATATTTTAAATAACAAAAGCGCTACATAGCGCAAGTGACTTCGTCTTTAATTACAACCATGACAGAAGCGAATTCATTCAAAAATGGTGTCCTTGGTACATTCGTCAGCCACGAGGCGAGCACCCTTCATAACGCCTTCATAGTACAGCTCGGGGTGGCGATGCGCCTTGCCCTCTGGCGGTCCGTCGTTGACCAGCTTCTCCGCATCCATCTTGCCCCAATGCACTTTGACGCGGGCAAGGGCCCGGCCGGCACCCTCGATGCACACGGATCGCTTGATCACTTCAAGCCGCGGGCAGGCATCCATCATCCGCTTGATCAGGCCAAAGTAGCTACTGGGTAGGAGCTCACCAGGCCACATCCGGACTATGAAGTCCTTCATAGCCAGTTCGGCCACTCTGTGGAGTTCGATCAACTGCTTCAGTTGGTCGCTCAGAGGCATCGGATGATCGGCCCCAGCATACTGGGACCAGAACAGCTTCTCCATTGAGTTCCCCTCCTGGGCACGGTAGAACTCCGCAGCGTCTGAGACGCCGCATGGCAGATCTGCAAATGCTCCTGGAGAGCTCTGTATTCGAGTAAGTAAAAGAAATGCCTCCTCCACATGTTTGTTTTGCATAATGAATTTCTTACCCGCTGCTATCTTTTTGGCCTCCTGGATCTCCTGCTGTGCTTTCTCGGCTTCGGCCCTGGCATCTTTCAAATTCACAAGGGCCTTCCATGGCTCGGCCTCCTTCGCTTTCAGCTCATGCTCCATGGACTCGCACTTCTTGCCGAGGTCCTGGAGCTCCTGCTGTACCTCGCCCACTCTAGCACTTTGCTTTTCGCGCTCCTTACACTCTGAAGCCGCCTTGTTTTCGGCCTCGGACAGCGCCTTCTTCAGGGACGCCAATTCGGCGGTGGCCCCTGTTACACGGTCACGACACTTAGGTGTTAGACTCATCAATTCTGCCTATCCGTAAACGCATAAGAGAGGGAATTACTTACCCTTGTTCTCTTCGAGCTGCCTCTTCGTGAGGACGAGCTCTCCCTGCGCCTGCTCCAGGTGCCGTTTCAGTTCGGCAACCTCGGCAGTATGGGCAGCAGCAGCAAGCAGCACAGCCTTCTTATTCACAATAATACTTATTGTTAGACTCCTGCGGATTATAATTGACCCTCAGTTTGGCTTTTCTCTCCGAACACCAAACAGAGTGTCAGGGGCTACTACCTATCGGGTGGTAATTTTATACATTTTTATTACTTACCTCAAAGCCCGTCAGGAGGCTTGCACAGGCTTCGGTTAGTCCGCTTTTGGCAGACACGACCTTTCGAATCACCGCACTCATAAGAGTACGGTGCTCCTCTTCCATGGAAGCGCCTCGAAGCGCTTCCACCAGACTATCCGGCGCCATTGATGCGACGGAAGTCCTTGGCACGGGCGGCTTGCCCTCCCTAACGAGGGGCTGCCTGCCCAAGTCCAGAATCGTTGGAGATTCCGAGGCAGTGTTCGGTCGGGAGTTCGCCTTGTTGCGGCTCTCGTCGACGTGATCCGCGGGGATCTTGAACCCCGCATGCCCGACATCTGGAATCCTGCCGTGGGGCGTCTCCAGAGTCACCTCCCCCTGCTCTGAGAGCCTTCGGGACAACACCTCTGTGTCATCCGCGTGTGGAGGGGTAGTGGCCATTGGGAGCGAATTTATCACCGAATCGCTCAGGGACGCGGAGGAGGATTCCTCGGGGTGAGCCCTGGCCGGACTGCATATATGTTCGGCACTATAAGTACAAAAACTATGAAGTAAAACCACGATAGGATGTGGGCACTTACGATCACACCGGGGGCTTCCCCTGGGGCAGCCACCCCTCCTCGCTGTAAGCGGCCATGGTGGAATAGTCCAAAAGGGTTACCTTCCCCTTCTTGGACGCCCCAGCCTCCCCCTCCGGGGCGGTTTTCCTCTTCTCCCCCCTAGTGCGGGGAGGTGGAATTTCTTCTTGATTCCCCCCGCCTCCGCGAGAGGAATGTGTCTCGTCGTCATCGGACGACAAAGGAATAACGGCCTTGCGCCGATGGCCTTTTCCGGCCCCCTGGCCCGCTTCGTCGGGCCCCTCATCCTTCTCGGATGGGGCGTCTTCTTCTACTTCCTCCTCCCCTTCGTGGGAGGAGTCCGCCTCGTCGTCTTCGGACGAGGCTTTCGACGCAACCTTACGACGGAGACCCTTCCTGGTCCCCGGGGCCTTCTTCTCGGCCTTCTTCTCCGGCACCTTGTACGGTGCCGGGACTAGCATCTCCGTCAGGAGAGCATCCGTTGGATCTTCCGGCAACGGAGCCGGATAGTCAATCTGCTCCGCTGTCTTCACATAATCCTGAGGCAAATATATATAAATATTTAAAAATACCCCATGAATGTATTGGGAAAAAACTAAACCCGGTGGTGGTCCCAAAACTCACCGGATTTCGGGGCCGCGCTGCATGAAGTTCGCGGTCCTCGGATGTGGGAGGAGGTACTTCGGAGGCCTTGAACAACACTTTCCATGCGCCTTTGTGTATCATGCCGTAGAGCTTCTGGAGCGTCTGGTGTTCGGTCGGGATGAACTCCCACAGATTTACCGCCCGCCTTTGGCAGGGCAGGATCCGGCTAACGAGCGTGACCTGGATCACATTGACAAGCTTGATGTTCTTGTCCTTCATGCTTTTGATGCATGTATTGAGTCCGGCCAGCTCCGTGGAATCGCCCCAGGACAGGCCCTTGTTTTACCAGGAGGTGAGCCGCATGGGGATTCCGGATCGGAACTCGGTGGCCGCCGCCCAGTTGGCGCCGCGCGACTCGATGATGTAGAACCACCCCGATTGCCATCCTTTTACGGTCTCCGCAAAGGAGCCGTCCCGCCAGGTGACGTTAGGCATCTTGCCCACCATGGCCCCTTCGCACTCCGCTTGTTGGCCGCAAACAATCTTCGGCTTCACGCAGAAGATTTGCAGCCACAGGCTGAAATGAGGCCGGATGCGGAGGAAGGCCTCGCAAACAACGATGAACGCCAAGATGTTGAGGACGAAATTCGGGGCTAGATCATGGAAATCTAGCCCATAGTAGAACATGAGCCCGCGGACGAAGGGATGGAGTGGAAATCCCAGTCCACGGACGAAATGGGCGACGAACACGACTCTCTCGTGGGGTCTTGGGGTCGGAATGACCTGTCGGCGTCCGATGGCCGGTGCGCTATGTCTCATGACCAAGTATCCGACCGCCGAAGATCTGTGATGTGCTTCTCCTCGACGGTGGAAGCCACCCACTTGCCTCTGCTCAGACATGTCTAGCTGTGCGGAGGAGACTTGGGCTTGGGCGCTGGAGCTCGAGGAGGCAAGAGGGCAGAGAACGAAGGAGGCGTGGGTAAAATGAGGAAATCTTATCCCTTTATAGAGGCGAAAGCGGTGCGCCTCCACTTGCCGTTGGGAATCCCTTGCTTCCCAAGCGCCCGATTAATGATGTGGTGGGATTACCTGCACCGTATTGATGAGAATCCCGTAATGAGGGGGCACGATCTCTGCTTTGACAAGACGTGTCAAGGAAACCGCCTCGCAATATGCGTTGTGGCTGGTTGTGGAAAGACGGTTCGAATAATGACCTGACCGTAGTGACACGTCGCGTTGCCTAAAAAGTTGTCAGCATGTTGCATTTGTGGGACATCATTCTCTCTACGGTGGCATACGAGGATCATCTTGGGGATCCGGACACGGTTTGAGTGTTCAATAATTACCTTGGAGTATTCAGAGAAGGAACCCACCCTGCAATGCCGAAGACAATACTGCGCGCCGTACTCATCGTCATTGAAGCCTGGTTCAGGGGCTACTGAGGGAGTCCTGGATTAGGGGGTATCCGGACAGCCGGATTGTGTACAACGTCCGGACTATTGAAGCGTGAAGATACAAGACTCAAGACTTCGGCCCGTGTCCGGATGGGACTTTCCTTGGCGTGGAAGGCAAGCTTGGCGATCCGGATATTATATTTCCTTCCTTGTAACCAACTCCATGTAAACCCTAGCCCTCTCCGGTGCCTATATAAACCGAAGAGGTTGGTCCTTAGAAGGCCGATCACAATTACATTCATACCATCATAGGCTAGCTCTTAGGGTTTAGCCTCTACGATCTCGTGGTAGATCTACTCTTGTACTACCCATATCATCAATATTAATCAAGCAGGAACTAGGGTTTTACCTCCATCGAGAGGGCCCGAACCTGGGTAAACATCTGCGTCCCTTGCTTCCTGTTACCATCAGCCTTGACGCACAGAACGGGACCCCCTACCCGAGATCCGCCGGTTTTCACACCGACAGACACGGTCTTTGAGCACAGTTCGTAGTCGTTCCACGCTCGGGCATTGAAGTTTGTAAATATTTTAGATTATAATATGCTACTCCTCTGGTGCTAGTAGTAGAGCAGAGTCCTACTCTACTACTCTACTCAAGCAAGTAGCACTGTAGGGAGTACCAGTACTATAATCACTCAAGCAAGTTGTCTGGCATCGACATGACCCTACACTGCTGGTACGTGTCTCATAAGTCAAGCGGCGTGCTGTAGTCATCATCACCTGTCCACCTCCCGCAGCACATATTCGCTTCTCCATCTTTGTCCGCACATAATCACGTCCAATCTTCCATCCCTGCTAAGGCGCCTCCCCCCCTCGTCCGAAACCCAAGCACTAAGAATGGCAGAACCGAGCAGCGTCCACCGAAAGAGTGGCTGGAATTCGCTCCCCACAGAGGTAATCAAGCTCATTGTTTCGCGTGTGGACAATCCCAGTACCATGCCGCTCGCCGCGTGCTTGTCGGGGCTGTACCATTTACTCAAAGCCCTCAGGCCGGAGCTTTTTAAGCCAGCTCCTTGCTTTGCCGATGTCCGCTGATCTTGAAACGGCGTGTCACGCGGCATAACGATCGTGGCGTGGCGACATCAACCCCCTTACTGCGATCCGATCCCTGTCACCCTCAACTACATTAACGGTATGTACTGGGTCGGCATGAACACGTCTTGGATGGTGCTCGTCGACGGTCGCGGCAGCTGGATGCTCGTGGAGGTCTACACCTGGCGATTGATCCCCCTTCCTTCGATTAACACTGCACTGCTTTGGCACCGCGGCCCAGAATACTCGGAATCTTACAGTAGCCAACATGATACCAAGTTTGATTTTCTCAAGGTTGTAATCTGCCAAGTGCTCACAAGATCTGCAAATTATAAAGACTTCAGGCTAATTGCATTCTTCAACCACGGTCTCGCCTATCTGACAGGTCACTGCGGTAAGTGGATAAATCTGCACGTCCATCGCAGGATCATACATCCTTCATGGTTCTCTGATGCCATTGAACACAAGGGCTTCATTTACGCTGTCGACTCCTTCTATGGTTGGACGTATTGCTGGCCTACTCCAGTCATCGCTACAAATGGTTGTTACAGCAATATGTTACTTTCCTATGATATCATGATGGCTTGCTTATATTACTGTCAACATTTACTGAAAAAATATTCATGCTCATAACATGTTGTTCTTAAGATTGACTACATCAAGAGCCCTTTTTTATTTGACTCCAACTTGATATGATGTTGTAGGCCGCCTGGTGTCCCTACCCTTCCTAATCCCAGAACCTTTCAAAGAAAAGCGGCATGGCAGTTGCAGGTGGTTCCTGGCTCGATCAGACGACGACAAAAGATTGATGATTGTTCGCACGTACCGGACGTGTTGTTTCGTGGAATACAATCACAGTCACTGCAAGGTCTTTGAGCAGGATCCCAGCTTCTCTGGGCCTTCAGGAATTTTTGACTGGAGGCTGGTAAGTAGCCTTGGTACACGCTCTCTGTTTGTCGGACTGAATTATCCGATTAACCAGGAGATAACCGACGGCAAGGATCATGATGGCAGCGCGGTTTCGTTCATCAGGCAAAACTATGTGTACACAGCATACCATGCGTCTCTGCATGCACCATACCCTGATATGTGCCGCCACGCTCTGCAGCCCAAAGTAGGAGAGAGGGTCGCAAGTATCAGACTTTGACCTGCTGGCTGGAGTTTCCCCCATTAGGTACCCATCTGGTTCAAGCCGTCAGCCAATCTTCACAGCTTAATAAATAGTAACATCTAACTGAGCCAGTTAGTTAGATGCGTACACTTGGTATAGTAGGATCTTTATTTAGTTTGATGCATACACTTGTTCTTTTTTGGTAGCCCTTTTGTAATGATGGCTGATGTTTGGTTTGGAAGAGAGAGTTGTGTCTTCACTCTTCTGGCCTGCTTACTGCTTCTGTTGCACCCCCAGCCCTGGTTGCTGATGTTGTTGTTTTCAATGTACAATCAGTAGTATATTTCATCTGTTGGTTAAATAAATGTGTCCGCACCCGCACCACCACGGCTTCCACATCGGACGCCGCAGGAAGGAGGAGCCGACCTCGCCCCCGCACCACTGCGGTGTCCAGATCAGAAGTCGCGTGAAGGAGGAGCCTGCATCCCCGCCATGCAGCCGGTACAGCCGCATCGACACATTGTTGTCGCCACTGCGCCTATACCGCCTCGCCATCAAGGAGAAGGAGATGCACGTGGTCAAGAAGGAGCGGGGTCGCCTCCTCCACTACCTCGGCGGGCCCTTGGGCTCGAGGGCTATCGTGTGTGAGGCAGAGCATGCAGCTCGGCTGCAGGAGCGGTACAACCGGCGCAATGCATGTCGCCGCTCTGCGTTCGCCAAGAGCGATGTGGCACCGAACTGGGTCCGCAACAACCTAGACCTCGCCGTCGCATGGGCACTCGACCGCTCCGTGACCACCGTGGATACGGCCGCCAGGCATCGCCGCCGCCTTGACGGCGAGCTCGCCAAGATCGCGATGAGTACTCGCTTAGCGACTGTTCCGCCAACGCCGGTCGCGGCAAGGCCACCGCCAGGGCTCCGAAGGCCACGTTGGCAGTGGCCGCGGCGGCACTCTGCACGACACGGCAGGAGGCGGAGCGGCTCCTCCGCAAGCGGCAGGCAGCCATCAAACAAGGTTGTCACAGCCCTTCGGCACCATTCCGCCGCTGGAGGGACAATGACGACGACAGAACCGACGAAGACGGCGGTGCGGCAGGGTAGAGCGGCCACACATACGAGGTGGTCGTCTGGTATAGGGTTTAGGTTTTTTCTAGTTTTTTAGTTAAACGGTCGAAATATCGACCTTTTTATGTAAATTATATCCGAACTTCAATGAAATCCGTCCGGTTTGATCGAATTTCGTGAGGTTAGTTCGAATTATTAGCCGGATGTATGCGGCTAGTGTCGGCCTCCCATGTAACAATATGAAATGATGCGAAAGTAATATGAAATGATGCGGGTTTGATCGGAGGAATTTGCGGGTTGCCGTTGAAGATTCCCTAATAATATGAAATGATGCGAAAGTAACGTAGGTAGTGCATGTAGCAGATTCGGAATTAAAAAAACAAATGTAGTACTAGTACAATGTCATTGAGTGCACCATACATACATAACACAAAGGGGTGGACGGAAAGCTACAGCGCAGAGCATGTTTCCTCACACCTTTCCCCCTTTTCAAAAATTAATGTCAATATATATGTGTGGTGTACCTGACCTTTTTATGGACACAAGGACGTCTTTTCTTCAAACAATTAGCACGCCGGTTGGCACGTTCGTCCCACTTACGGTAGCTTCCACATGCGGTGGATGAGTTCCCTAGATACTGCAGAAACAACCCAGTGAAAAACAACGGCTCCTCAAGATATATTTATTTAATAAGGCCAGGATGGTGCTTCACACATGGGCGGTGAACCAGTGGCGCACTAGTAGAAAAAGGGCCTATAGTCCCGGTTCATAAGGGTCTTTAGTCCCGGTTCGTGAACCGGGACTAAAGGGTCGGTACTAATACCCTCACCCTTTAGTCCCGGTTCTATCCAGAACCGGGACAGACCTCCACGTGGCCTGTCCGCTGAGCCCAGGGAGGCGCTTTGGTCCCGGTTGGTGGCACCCAACCGGGACCAATAGGCATCCACGCCACAGCATTTCTTTAGCTCTGGTTTTTGTTTTTTTTCAAAAGAGGGGGGGTTGGGGGTTTTGGGGGTTAATTTAGGTGTTTCATATATTGTGCTATAGCTAGCTAATTAATAGAGAAAAGTGTCCTTTCTTTTGTCCGTGCTTGGTCGACGCTACGTACTATACATACGTATAGAGAGGACTAACTAGACATGCTAGCTAGCTAGTAATTAAGCAAACAGAAGATCGTCATGAACATATATATGCATACAGAGAGAAGTGATATCGACCACCTCTCCTTCTCCGAGAGATTGGTCGAACAACAAGTTCTCAGATATCTATCCGACGCTGCCGGCTACATATATACAATAATTATCTTTTAAAATACGGACGCGTGGTCCACATGGTATTCCCCGTCTTCAGCGATCACATAGTCAAGAAAGAATGCCGCCAATTCCTCTTGAATTGCTCGCATGCGATCTGGTGCTAGGAGTTCATCCGCTGCGAAACATCTAATTTTAAGAAAGGGGTCAATACATACATATATATATATATATATATATATATATATATATATATATGAATGAATGAAACTCAACACAAATGATGGTAATAAAATAAAATTGTGAATATTTTTATTTACGCACTTCAAATTGTTTGTCGGAGTAGCCCCTCTCACAGGTCGTGTGGCGGATGGACGCAAACGTAGTATCCACAGAAATCATTCCCTTGTTCCTGCCACAACCACTTTACAAGAAACAGAGGTCAATCAAACTGATAATTATATATAGCAAGCACATGCTAAATGGTATTGATGAAACTAGCGCTTGAATCACTAGGAGATGCGCGTGGAATATGCTACTATATAGTACTTACTTTTGGGTGTCTAAATTGCAGCTTCTTCGGTAGTCCCGGAGCTTTTTTGGTGAATTTTCCCCAAGCCCTGCCATACAAAGAAAACAATTACTTGATATCAGAAATGAACAAAGTTGCTGATATGGTGGATAATGATCGATTTAACTTACTTCTCGAGCATTTCAGTCATTTCCGCATACTCCTTGGGATCTTTTCGTCTCGAGTCTAAGACAGTTACTACTCCCTGCTCAAGCTTAATCTCTAGGAGAATATAGTGGAACCTCATGCGCATGCATAACTCATCAATATTACATTTCTATAACCTGGACTAAATAAGGGAAACCGAATATGCCACAAGACAGTAACACTCACGTGTAGTTGTAAGGAAAGAGTATTGTATTTTTGTGTTCATTTATTTCCAACGATCGTAGCAAGTTGGCCTCGGTTTCCTTGGCACGATATTTAACCTCATTTGCATCGATGAGATATGTGTTAATGAACCCAATATCACCCACTTGTTTTTTCTTCATTTCTGCGATCTTCAATCTGCATAATATAGTGAGGATATTTATAAATACATGCAATGAAAGAGCTGAGTTATATAGAGATACTTAATGACAGAAGTAGTACTACTTACAGACAGTAGCAGGTGACCGTTGCTTTATCGATGGCCAATTGATTGAAAAACTGATAGAACTCCTCAAATGGAATAGGCAACAGTTCAATTCCAAGGAGGTCATGCTCCTTTTAACTCTCAAATACAAAGTATTCCTCCCGTCCGACTCTTTGCAGGTTTTCATGTACCAATCATGCAATCTTCGCATCATCGTTGTTAGAGAGCTTTCATCTTTGACGAGAGGCTTCCCGTACTCGTATCTTTGTATCTGCACCTCCAAGAAATCAAATTGTACATCGTCGGGCAAGTAATCTTCAGGATTGCCATAACCGGGCACCATCCTCGGATCGACGATGTCGCTAGCTGCACCTTGAGCGGGGCACGATTCCTTCGCTTGTTCGCCGAGCTGGGCAATTTGTTTCCCAGCTCGTCGTTGTTTCATCCTTTGATCACAGACAGTACTTCCCGATCTCTCCGCCTCGGCAAATGCCTTTCCAATAATGCGCTCATAGTTGCCTTTGGCGGAGACTTGGGTGGTTTTGTCGAGGCAGCCAGTGCGCTTCGCTTTGACCGGATCTACCTTCTCCTCCGGAGGTGGATGTCTCTTTGCTTTCAACCCTTGAAACCAGTCATCCACTTCGGGTCTGCGCGATCTTCGCGTTTTCCTCCTCGCTCCTCTCGTCAGACGGTAACTTCTCCGGAGTCTTGAGAAGGACCGAATCAGTATCTCCTCCCGCCTTTGGCGATCTTGCTAGACGCCCGGCAGAGCAGACGGAGCGGATGTCTTCTTTCCTTGCTTACAAGGCGGAGGAGAAGGACTACGACAGCCGGAGCAGCCGGAGCGGGCGGCGGGTCTCTTCCGCCTCTTGCCGACGAGGCGGAGAAGGAGGAGGCTGGCTGCCGGACGCGCCGTGCAGGCGGAGAAGGAGACGGAGTGCCACCACGCCGGGAGAAGGAGCCGGCCGAGTGCCCCGATCGTCACTCGCGGGAAGAGGAGGCGGTGGAGGAGGCGGAGTGCCTGACTCACGGGAGGAGGAGGAGGAGGCGGTGGAGGAGGCGGAGTGCCACGACTTCACGGAGGAGGAGGAGGAGGCGGAGGCGCCCAGTTCGGAAGGTTGATGAGATCCTTCCGCCATAGGCATGGAGTCTTGAGCGTAACCCAGCCGATACTCCCCTTCACCGGTAGGGTGGTCAAGCCGAGCTCCTCAAATCCCTCCGTTATTTCATCGACCATCACCTTAGCATATCCTTCAGAATCGGCCGGCGGTGAAAAGTTGAGTCGGGTTTAGTGGGATAAACAGAGCCAACAACCGCCTTGACCTTTAAATTGCTCCATTGCGCCATAAGGTGGCAACTTTCAGCATCCGTGATAGCATCCACGGGATAGCTGGCGAGGAGCCGTCAAGGCATCTTGCTCTGGCTGAAGCAGCTCGGTGGAAGCCACGCTGCTTCTCCGCCGAGATGGCGGGTAACCGGGGAAGCTTCGCAGGTCGCTTTGTTGTGATCGGCTGCTTCTCGTTCCTCTTCTCGTTCCTCTAGCCCCATTACCCTTTCGTGCAGCGCCTGCATTAGGCTCTGCTCCGGTTTCTTCCTCCTCTCATGGGTTTTGTAACCCCCTGCGTCCGAAATCCAGCCTTCCACGAAGGGAGCTGGCGTGCCTCGTGTCCGTCCGTGGTGCTCAGGATTCCCGAGGGCCATTGTGAGCTCGTCCTTCTCCTGTCTCGAACGAACTTCCCTTGCTGCGCTGCTTCGATATAATGCTTAAGCCTCTTGACCGGTATGTCCAATTGTTCGTCTGGCCCAAATGCACTTCCCGTTATAGGGTCCAAGGATCCATGGGCCCCGAAAGAACCAAGTCCGCAACGGTCCGGCCAGTTCATTGTCTCGGTTCGATCCCTTTATCAAGCAGATCATTCTCAGCCTTGGACCACTTAGGTCGGGCTATGAGGTAGCCACGACCCCGTGCGATGATGAAGCTTCTTCTTCGCAGCATTTCTCTTGTTTGTCGCTGACATCTTTTACTCTTTTCCGATGTCTTGTAGGCCACAAATGCGGGCAGTCATCTCTCGATCTTCTCATATTTGCCCGTGAATTCTGGTGTCTCATTTTTTTCGACATACGTATTGAGGTCTTTCTTCCAATTCCTGAATAGTTCTGCCATCTTCTTAAGAGCAAAAGACTTGATTAATGGCTCTATTCTGGCTTCTCCGGATCATCCTCTGGCGGTAGGGTAAAATTTGACTTCAGCTCGGTCCAAAGATCATTTTTCTGCATATCATTGACATAAGACACCTCGTGGTCTTCGTTCTTAGGCTTATACCATTGGTGGATGCTGATCGGGATCTTGTCCCTAACCGTAACCCCCGTGACCGAAAGCAACAAATGCCTTCTTTGTCCGGTAGGGTTCAATCGGTTGGCCGTCGCCTTGCGATTTGTATGATCTCAAACTTTTCATCCGAGCTCAACTTTTCTTCGGGCCTCGTCTATTTACCGGGTTGTGCTCGATCCGAGGGCTAGAAAAAGAACAAAGACGAGAGTTAATTAATATGTGTACATATATATATACCAAAACAAAGACGAGAGCTAGTCGACAGGCTTAACTAATATATATACCTGGCCGGACTCGGTTTTTGTGATCACTGGAGCCGTCCTCACGGTCTACTTCTTGCACCGGCATTGGGTCATCAGAGCCATGTAAATCATAGCCAGCTGCTTCTTCACCCTCTCCTTCCAGACCATCGTTATCGACGTTGAGAAACATCATCGAGGAGACGGCATCACTTCCGTAATGCGATTATGTCCCTCAACAACGCTTCTTGTGCTTCGTCTCGGGGGTGTCCATAGTTTCTACAAATATTTACAACATGGCAATTATTATTCAAACATGACAGATATGGATATATTAGTGCCAACGTAGAACTAGCTAGCTAATCACAATAAGGAATCATATTAGTGGCCTCGACGCTGCTTCTCTAGGGTTTGGGGTGGCCTCGACAACGCTTCAAGGGTTAGGGGTGGCCTCGAGAACGCTTCAAGCTAGGAGAAGTGCGTAATATCGACCCCCCACGTGTTGAAGCTATCGGGAGGGGTCGGGCGTTGAACAGTACATCTATGTCCCACAAGTAGGGTAGAGGGTCGTGGATCGCCGAGCGGTCGAGGGTCAAGGGGTCGAAGATCGCCGAGGGTCGGGAGGTTGCCTAGTGTCAAAGGATTCAACAAAACCATGTCTTCATCATTAGGCTAGTAACAGATGCATGATGGTGAAGCTCTCCAAAGTTGTTTTGGAGCGGAGTCCCAGGATAGGATAATTCGGTTTTTGTTACAAAGTTCAGCAAAAAGGCAAATTATCCTATCCGGGACTCCATTCCAGAACAACTTTGGAGGACTTCGTACCATCATGCCATGGTTACTTCCGGCTAATGATGAAGCGATGGATTTCTTCAATACTTTGACACTATAGGAAGAAGGAAGAAGAAGAAGAAAAAAGAAAATAGAAGAAAGGAATAGAAGAGAAGAGGAGAAGAAGAATAGAAGAGAAGAAGAAAGGAATAGAAGAGAAGAAGAAAAATAGAATTTTCTATTTTTCTTCTTCTCTTCTATTCCTTTCTTCTTCTCCTCTTCTTTTCTTCTTTTTCCTCTTCTTATTTATTTCTCCTCTTCTTCCTCTCCTCTTCTTCTCCTTTCTTCCTCTTCTTATTTTCCTTTTTATGAACATATCATCATATATATGAACATACATTTTCTTTGCAGATGCATATGAACATACATACATACATTTTTCTTTCATATGAACATACATACATACATTTTCTTTGCATATGACCATACATACATTTTTCTTTGCATATGACCATTCATACATTTTCTTTGCATATGCTTTGCATATAAACATACATACATATGAACATACATACATACATATAAACATAGCATACATACACAAAAATTCTAAAAATCTGCCTAAAAATCTAAAAATCTGCCTAAAATTATCCATCCATCCATCCATCCATATAATGAACATATATAATGAACATATAAAAAGCATGCATACATCATCCATATTATGTTCATATAATGAACATATATACATGAACATAAATCTGCCTAAAAAATTATATGAATTTTTTTATGAAGAGGACGAGGGGACAGGGGAGGAAAGGGGGGTCGCGGAGCCGGACCGAACGGGAGGAGGGGCGGCGTCGAGGCAGGGCGGTGGGGCGAGGCGCCCGGCGGCAGCAGGTGGGAGCGGGCCGGGCGCAGGGGCACGGGCGGCGGCGTGGGCGCGGCCGTGCATGCTCGTGGACGGGGCACGGGCGGCGGCCGGCGTGGGGCCCAGGGCGCGACGTGCGTGCTTTCGGGACGGGGCAGGGCACGGGCGGCGGCCGGCGTGGGGCGCAGGGCGCGGCCGTGTGTGCTCGGGGACGGGCAGGGCAGCGGCGGCGGCGTGGGCTCGGCGCGGGCAGGCACGGGAGACGGGATGGCGGCGGCGGCGACGGCGACGAGGAGCGCGCGATTTGGGCAGCCTGGCGGCGGGGCAACTGGCTAGGGAGGCGAGGGAGATGTGAAAATTTCACAAGTCTTGCTTATATAGAAAGAGCATTGGTCGGTTCGTGGCACGACCGGGACTAATGCCTTTAGTCCCGGTTGGTGCCACCAACCGGGACCAAACAAATTGGGAGCCTTTGGTCCCGGTTGGTGGCACCAACCGGGACTGGCATTAGTCCCGGTCGTGCCACGAACCAACTAAACCTTTTTAGTCTCGGTTGGTGCCACCAACCGGGACCAAACCTGTCTGCCCAGGCCAAATGTTTAGTCCCACCTCGCTAGTTGAAGGGCGCTGGCACTGGTTTATAAGCTGGTGTGTGCGCCCCTTCGAGCTCCTCTCAAATGCAGTCTTTGGGCCTAATCATGCTCTTTTGTGGGCCTATTGAGCCTCTGCGGGCCTGAATCCTGGCCCATGTAGGGTTTCTAGTCGTATTCAGGCCGTGGGGGCCTAGTAGGTGGTAGTTTTTTTGCTTTATATTTTATTTCTTTTTGCTTTTAGTTTTAGAAAAATATAAACTTTCTATTAGTGCCATTAGTTTTAAAATTTGAAAACACTTTTTTGTTTTCTTTGTTGCTTTATTTATTTTATTTTGTTTCTACTTAAAACAAAATACTTATTGTTGCTATTTTTATTTTTTCAAGTTTTTTGTTTTGTTTTCTGCATTATTTATTTTCTTTTGGTTTTTGCTTTATTTTTTAATTCTTTTTGCTTTTAGGTCAGCAAAATTATAAACTTTCTGTTAGTGCTTTTAGTTTTAGAAAAATACAAACTTTCTGTTTGTGCCATTAGTTTTAAAATTCAAAAACATTTTTTTGTTTTCTTTGTTGCTTTATTTATTTTATTTTGTTTCTACTTACAACAAAATGCTTATTGTTGCTATTATTATTATTATTTTCAAATTTTTTGTTTTGTTTCCTGCATTATTTATTTTCTTTTGGTTTTTGCTTTATTTTTTAATTCTTTTTGCTTTTAGGTCAGCAAAATTATAAACTTTCTGTTAGTGCCATTTGTTTTAGAACAATTATAAACTTTCTGTTTGTGCCATTAGTTTTATAAAATTTGAATTCTTTGAAATTTGTGTGAATCACAAGTTTGTGAGCTCAACAAAGGCGTAGAGGGACGGGCTTATAAACCGGTGTGAGCGCCTTCTTCGGTTGGCGAGGTTCTCAAAGTTGGCATAGTATGTTCATGAACAAAGCGGACAATGGTATCATACTCGTGTGTTACAAAGTTGGCATGGTATCATCATAATAGTTATGGAGAAAGTCTTCACTTTTTCTTCGCTTGTGTCGTTTGCTTATTGCGCCGTAACCATGGATAATCTTCATCATTTATCAGGATGCTTGGGTCAGCCTTGACTTTGAAGGGGGGAATTTCATGAAACTTTTCATACTCTTCAGACATATGTCTGTCTTGCCCTCCACTCCTGGATGTCCCTTTTCCTGAAAGAACTATGTGGCGCTTTGGCTCATTGTATGATGTATTCGCTTCCTTATCTTTTCTTTTCCTCGATGCGGTAGACATGTCCTTCACATAGATAACCTGTGCCACATCATTGGCTAGGACGAACGGTTCGTCGGTGTATCCAAGATTTTTCAGATCCACTTTGTTGTCATTCCGTCTTGTGGGTCTACCTGCACTCGCCTCTGACAGATTGACCCACTTGCACTTAAACAAAGGGACCTTAAAATCTACTCCGTAGTCAAGTTCCCATATGTCTACTATGTAACCATAATATGTGTCATTTCCCTTGTCGGTTGCTGCATCAAAGCGGACACCGCTGTTTTGGTTGGTGCTCTTTTCATCTTGGTCAATCGTGTAAAATGTATTCCCATTTATCTCGTATCCTTTCCAAATCATTACAGTCGAAGATGGTCCCCTGGAAAACAAGTACAACTCATCACAAACAGTGTTGTCACCTCTGAGACGTGTTTCCAACCAAGCTGCTGAAAGTCTGATGTGTTCACATGTAATCCGATCGTCGCCTTTGCCCGGTGTTTGGAGCGCAGATCGTTCTTGTGTTCATCGACATACGGGGTCACCAAGGTAGAGTTACGTAGAACTGTAGTGTGCTTGAGACCAAGAATATCCGTCCCTGCATATTATTGAGTCTCTTCCAAGCGATGCCTTTTCGGTCAGTCTCCCCTCATACCGCGATTTAGGGAGACCTATCTTATTAAGGCCAGGAATGAAGTCAACACAAAACCCGATGACATCCTCTGTTTGATGGCCCATGGAGATGCTTCCTTACGGCCTAGCACGGTTCTGAACATATTTCTTTAGGACTCCCATGAACCTCTCAAAGGGGTACATATTGTGTAGAAATACGGGCCCCATAATGACAATCTCGTCGACTAGATGAACTAGGACGTGCGTCATGATATTGAAGAAGGATGGTGGGAACACCAGCTCGAAACTGACAAGACATTGCGCCACATCACTCCTTAAGCGTTACTCTGATTTCTGGATCGGTCACCTTACGAGATATTGCATTGAGGAATGCACATAGCTTCACAATGGCTAATCGGACGTTTTCCGGTAGAAGCCCTCTCAATGCAACCGGAAGCGCTTGCGTCATAATCACGTGGCAGTCATGAGACTTTAGGTTCTGGAACTTTTTCTCTGACATGTTTATTATTCCCTTTATATTCGATGAGAAGCCAGTCGGGACCTTCATACTGAGCAGGCATTGAAAGAATATTTATTTCTCTTCTTTTGTAAGAGCGTAGCTGGCAGGACCTTCATACTGCTTCGGAGGCATGCCCTATTTTTCGTGCAAGCGTTGCAGGTCCTCTCGTGCCTCAGGTGTATCTTTTGTCTTCCCATACACGCCCAAGAAGCCTAGCAGGTTCACGCAAAGGTTCTTCGTCACGTGCATCACGTCGATCGAAGAGCGGACCTCTAGGTCTTTCCATGAGGGTAGGTCCCAAAATATAGATTTCTTCTTCCACATGGGTGCGTGATTCTCGGCGTCATTCGAACAGCTAGTCCGGCCGACCCTTTCCAAAGATTACGTGTAAATCATTGACCATGGCAAATGCGTGATCACCGACACGCATGGCGGGCTTCTTCCGTGATCTGCCTCGCCTTTGAAATGCTTGCCTTTCTTCGACATTGATGGTTGGTCGGAAGAAATCGGCGATGGCCTGTGTACACATTCTTCCTGCAGCTTCGGTATATATTATCGGTGTCAAGTAAACAGTGCGTGCATGCGTGGTATCCCTTGTTTGTCTGTCACGAAAGGTTATCGAGAGCGGGCCAATCGTTGATTGTCACGAACAACAACGCCTTCAGTCAAATTCCTCCTTTTGTGCTCATCCCACGACGTACACCGCTTCCACTCCACAGCTGTAAAAGTTCCTCAACTAATGGCCTTAGGTACACATCAATGTCGTTGCCGGGTTGCTTAGGGCCTTGGATGAGAACCGGCATCATAATGAACTTCCGCTTCATGCACATCCAAGGAGGAAGGTTATACATACATAGAGTCATGGGCCAGGTGCTGTGATTGCTGCTCGCTCCCGAAAGGATTAATGCCATCCGCGCTTAAAGCAAACCATACGTTCCTTGGGTCCTTTGCAAACTCATCCCGATTACTTTCTCTCGATTTTTCTCCACTGCGACCCGTCGTGGGTGCTCTCAACTTCCCGTCTTTCTTACGGTCCTCACTTGTGCCATCGCATCAACTTGGCATGCTCTCCGTTTACGAGCAGACGTTTCAACCGTGGTATTATAGGAGCATACCACATCACCTTCGCAGAACCCTCTTCCCGGGAGGCTCGCCGTCAACATCACCGAGGTCATCTTGCGATCTTATACCACAATGCACCGCATACCGGGCATGCGTTCAGATCCTTGTAGGCACCACGGTAGAGGATGCGATCATTAGGGCATGCATGTATCTTCTCCACCTCCAATCCTAGAGGGCATACCACCTTCTTTGCTGCGTATGTCTTGTCGGGCAATTCGTTATCCTTTGGAAGCTTCTTCTTCATTATTTTCAGTAGCTTCTCAAATCCTTTATCGAGCACAGCATTCTCCGCCTTCCACTGCAGCAATTCGAGTACGGTACCGAGCTTTGTGTTGCCATCTTCGCAATTGGGGTACAACCCTTTTGTGATCCTCTAACATGCGATCGAACTTCAGCTTCTCCTTTTGACTTTCGCATTGTGTCCTTGCATCGACAATGACCCGGCGGAGATCATCATCATGGGGCACATCGTGCGGTTCATCTTGATCTTCAGCAGCTTCGCCCGTTGCTGCAGCACCATCGTGCACATCGTCTCAGTGCAACTTGATGTTCAGTAGCATCACCGTATTCAGGGGCACATAGTTGTCATCGTACTCTTCTTCCTTGCCGTCTTCCATCATAACCCCTATTTCTCCGTGCCTCGTCCAAACATTATAGTGTGGCATGAAACCCTTGTAAAGCAGGTGGGTGTGAAGGATTTTCCGGTCAGAGTAAGACTTCATATTCCCACATATAGGGCATGGACAACACATAAAACCATTCTGCTTGTTTGCCTCAGCCACTTCGAGAAAAGCATGCTCGCCTTAATGTACTCGGAGGTGTATGCATCACCGTACATCCATTGTCGGTTCATCTGCGTGCATTATATATAATTAAGTGTGTCAAAATCATTACAGAACATCATGAATAGATAATTAAATGACCAAATTAATAGAAGTTCATCATCACATAAAAACCAAAGTACATACATAGTTCTCATCTAACAACATAAAGCTCTGCAGAGCATCTAAATTAATTAAACCATACATTGAAACTATGTAAAACATTTCAATGTGAAAACAAATACGATCATAATCGCAACCAAGGTAACAACTGATCCAACGGCATAATGATACCAAGCCTCGGTATGAATGGCATATTTTCTAATCTTTCTCATCTTCAAGCGCATTGCATCCATCTTGATCTTGTGATCATCGGCGACATCCGCAACATGCAACTCCAATATCATCTTCTCCTCCTCAAGTTTTTTATTTTTTCCTTCAAGAAATTGTTTTCTTCTTCAACTAAATTTAACCTCTCGACAATAGGGTCGGTTGGAATTTCGGTTCAACAACCTCCTAGATAAATAAAATCTATGTCACGTTGGTCGGCTTAATTTTCATAAACAATAAATGAACCAATAGTTATGAAAAGATAATATATACCACATCCGAATCATAGACAGGACGAGGGCCGACGGGCGGATACCAAAACCATCGCACTATATAAGATGCAATAATAAAAGTAAGAAAATAATACAAGTAAGAATATTTTTCCTTTGGAAAGAAGATAAGAACAAGAGGCTCACCACGGTGGTCTTGGCGATGAGATCGCCATGGGTGATCGACGGCGGTGAAGACGGGGACGGGGCGTGACGGACCGCTAAACCTAGACAAATATTGAGAAAAATGGAGGTTAGAGGTCGAGCTTGGAGAGGAGAAAGCTTAAGTAGTGTGGCTCGGGCATTCCATCGAACACCTTGTGTGCATAGGAGGTGAGCTAGAGCATCATCAAGCCCCCTCCCTCGGTCAAAAAAAGCAGCAGTGTGCTCTGCTCTTGCTGAGGGGCTATATATAGAATAGCATTATTAGCGGTTGGTGGCATGAACCAAAAGGCTTCCCTTTAGTCCGGCTCATGCCACCAACCGACTCAATAGTGGTGGGCCAGAGCCAGTGACCATTGGTCCCGGTCATTCCACCAAGGACCAAAAGGTCCGGACGAATCCGGACCAATGGCCCACGTGGCCCGGCCGCCCAGGCTCACGAACCGGATAAATGCCAGATTAGTCAGTTCTGGATTGAACCGGGACTAATGGGCAAAACAGACCTCAACGATAGCCCCTTTTTCTACTAGTGGCGGAGCTACAAACTGCATGTATGTGTATATGAGTGTCTTCAATTGTTTTGTGTTAAAATAAAATAAACGCAACGCTTTCCAACTAAAAGCCTCGCACATCATCTGTCCGCGCTGTTTTTCCCATCTTATATGTTTTCAAAAGCTGTCTGTCTCGTGCTACTTGGAGCTTTTTATGGGAACAAGGCTTGTTTTTTAGATATATCAGATGCAGGTTGGCACGTTCGTCCCACATATCGCGGTAGCTGCCCCTCAACTTTCCCGAAGGAAAAACAACGACTCCTAAAAGGGGCTCTCGATCGTGCTTCATGTGTGGCGTACTCTGTCCGGGTAGAATATTCGAGGTTCTCTTTTTCTTCATGGGTTTCATTATTTATATTATATAAAGAACCGAGGTAGGTATGCTGACTATGCTGGCCAGCATCCCGTCAAACAGAAAAGGACCATGATGGCCAGCAAAGTTTCGCGGCAGGTTCATCTTTCGGGCAGCCATTATCGGGTCTAAATGTATCTTTTTCTATATATTTGATTGAAAACGCACTCTGCTTTACGAATTTACACGATTAAAAAAGACATGGAATTTGCCGCCCAAAAACAATGCATGGAAGTTGTATTGAAATTTGGCAGTTACTCCTTTCTACTACTACCTTTGTCCCCTTTGACATGGCATCCTTGTTTTACGTAATTTAAATTTGATCATATTTTTATTAATATACTCCCTCCTTTGTTTCATAATATAAGATGTTATTAGATCCAATATGAGTGATAGGAAATTTTGTACAAGTATGAAATCGACGATATACTTTTTATGAAATATATTGTGTGGATTTTTTTTTCCTGATAGAGTTAATTTTATTGACTCGGAATGAAGCATCAAGAGGATACAAAACATAATGAGCATACACCGGGTCTCTGCATAGTTAGGATGTACACAACCAACAAGCACACAAAAAACACAAAAGCAAATAGCATAGTGATACCAAAGCTATGTGCCAGCAGAAAAAAAAAACACCTAAGTTTACATCCCGGAACTCGAGATTGGGTGCTCGAGTAGCATCACCATCGAAGTCGGTCATGTGTTGTCACCACCCATAATGGTCGATCCTAGTATGCATGCGATGTGTGACCACCACCATTGCATAACCATACCCTTTGTGTCAAGCCTTGGTCCATAGATTTAAAAACGCACTCTTTGCACATTTACACAAATTGTATAGACCTGCAAAAATACATGGAATTTTGCCTATTTCACTCCCCCCCCCCCCCTCCCCCCCCACACACACACACACACAAAATAATACATGGAATTTGAAATGAAATTTAGCATTCACTCTTTTTGTTTTGTTTTTCTTTGCATTGCTGGACGTACAAGAACCAAAGTGCATATCATCTTCTCGTTTCCCTTCGTCCATATACATTTGAAAAATGTGTAAATGCGTATATTAGTGGTGGCCCATGTTCTGCGTGTGGGCCATCGGTTTTTTTCTTTTCGAACACTCCCATGTTCTGATGAAATGATCTTCTCCTTTCCCTCTTTCTTTTCGAACACTCCCATGTCCCATGTTCTGCGTGTGGGACATCGGGTTTTTTTTTTTTTCATTTTGTCCCACAGTTCTCAGATCACATACGCGCTTGCTTTCTCCACCAGCAACTTCCATGCACCAGCACAAGACTGCCGAAGTCTCTATTAGTCTCGATTCACACGAACTGCAAAACCACCAGGTTTTTAATGGCGTCTCCTTAGTCCCGAGTGGCAACAGCCAGCAGTTCATTGAGGAGCCTGCATCAAGGTTCCATTCTTATGCCCTCTGCATTCCACTAGTGTTCTCATTTTGCAGAACAATTTCGTGTTGCTAACTATGCCAGATGCAAGCCCCCAACAGATCATAGTCACTCTCCATACTGAAGGGGACCCGGTGATGCCATAGGCATCCCACCTGAAGGACGGGAACCTCCACCAACTGATGAGGCTCTAAGAAGACGGGCTGAAAGAAGACAGGCTGATAGAAGGGAGGCTGAAAGAAGCGAGGCTCAAATAATGGAGGCTCAAATAAGGGAGGCTCAAAGAAGGAAAATGCTCAAAAAGATGACAGTAAGTCTTACTCCTGAAGGAAAAAAAATCCCTAAATTTTTCCCGTTTTGATGAAAGAAATGACCTACACAGCCATTTATTACATTTTTTTTCCAAGTTATAGAATGGCAAAATTGTGCCACACGAGTGCTTGAGCTGCTTGAGGTGCATTACCAAGAAGCAAGAACTCATGTAATATCTGGAAAAATATAGCAATACATTTACACACATGAAGTAATGGGCCATGGGAAAATAGAGGATTCTTTTGCCTTTGAAATGAGTTTCATAGGAAACCAAAGGAATTTTACAATCCGTTCAACCCTCTTAGTTACATGTCTATGCACAAAGGAGGAAAAGGCCATAAGTAGCAAAATATTTACTTCATCTTACCTTTGCTTGTGTTTTAACCTTAATTCGACCATACATTCTAAGATTCTTTTGTTTTTCCTATTCCGGTGAATGAAACACTAAATCATGCGGCATGTAATCATATCATATTGTTGTGTTTTTCCTATGCCTATGTTTTCCTATCATGCAAATCAAAGAGATCCGCAAACTCCTTTGTGCAATCCTTTGTTTTTTCTGTGGCATCAAACACATTTTGATACAAATCCCTATAGGATTTAATAAGACATTCCATTTCAATTATGTATTTGTTTTTCTATTCCTGCATTTTAAGGATACCACGAATCAAAAAGGCCCGAAGTTTCAATACGTAGGTCCCCTCCATAGGTTTAGCAATCTCGTCATAATAATAATCATCTCACAGTTATCATCTCTATATATTGATTAGGCTGCCCTAAAGATTCGATCAAGAGTTTTCACGGAGGGCGTCATGATCATGGTTTGCCCAGTGCTCCTTGCCATCACACGAGAGACTGTTAAATCAAAAATTGACGCAAGTAAATTTGTTGGGCTCAACACTCCCGGAATAGCAGGGGCCGCCTTGGAGTTCGGTATATTCCAATTCCTCGTTATCTGGCCATTTGGATCAAGCACCGTGAACAATTTCCTTTGCGGCACCTCAAAGATTCTGATTCACTTCTGCGTAGTACTGCTGATGGCCCTGGCCTCCCTCATTATGAATATTATCGGTCTCAAGTGTCTCCCGTGCTACGTCGTGGCTATGGTCTTGTTCGTAGCGCTCACCATGTATCTGTGCTACCTGTCATGGCGAAAGGACGACCTGGCAGAAATGACTGAAGATGATTTTCAAGAGTTGAAGGGTTCACTTGATCTGTGGGCAAACTTCTCGGCTGCGGTCACTACTGTTCTGTTTCTTGGTATAGAAGCCTTGGCGTTAGAAGGACTCATGAGCGACAACGCTCATGAACTGAGGCGCCAGCTTGCATTCCCAATGGGGTGGATCTTTACTACCTGCGCATTAGGCGTGATCACAATGCTCTTGGTGTCAGTCCATCCGTTGATCTCCCGCAACGACCTCATGATGTCCATTCTCCAGAAATTAAATGTCGGGCTTGCCCTCTGCGTAGGTCTTGTCGTGTACTACATCACAGGAGAGGCGGTGATAAAGAAGTACAAGCTTACTACTCCACATCTGCCACTCGTACTCATTCTTCACATCGGCGTATTTTTGGTTGCACCAATTTTGCCCTTCGGTGCCTGGTTTGTCTGTGCTGTGGTGGGCTGCCGTCAGCGTCGGGGTAGGAACACAAGTAACCCAAGTAACCCAATTGAGCCGGCGTCACTGGAACTGACCAAGATCACCTTCGCGGCCTTCTTGGCTGTCAGAGTAGCAACTGCCAATGAGACTCCAATCGGCGACAGCGCCGTCATGTTCCTATGCTCTACTGCAACAGCTATTGTCACAGGACTCGAATGGAGGCTCGTGACCCACTGGAAGAAAGTGTCATTTGGCATTGCCGGAGGCGCTGGTACTGCTAATTTCATTTCTCATGTGTGCATGGCTTTTGCGGTGTTTCCATTCACACAGCTGGCTGCCCAGGCTGTGAAAAGGGTGAGTGAAGCACCAACCTCAACAGCTGGCTGAATTTCGCTGATTCGATCATGATGCTGCTCCCTTGCATTAGTACTACTGTCTGCCGAACTCGGTCGTGAGTTCGCCAGGGCTAGTCTATATGATTTCAGTTATCGGTTTAGGGTTTAGGGTTTAGGGTTTAGGTGAAGTAGAAGTGAAGGTGGCTACTGCACCAGTCCGCCTGAACACAAGGGGTATGATGCCCCGTTGAATGTGGCAGCTTGATTCGGGGTCGCAAGTGTGATTTATATCCTACTAACGTCCTGGAAACTCTTGTTCGTTTTTCTGGCTCTGATTTTGTGTGGGATTTCTATGCATTCATTGGGACCTTCACAGGCCAATTGCCCCATGCCTCGGTTCTGCTTCGCACCACTTTGTTCGCCTTTGTTTCGTGGACATGGCACCAACATACCATGCGCCTGCTGGAATATTTGGAACGAAAGGAGTGGATTGATCTTTCAAGGACAGCCGCCCTCATTTGCTTGCTGGAAAGTTCATTTTCAAAGTAACCTACAGCTTCACCGGTTTAGAGTGAAGCCATCAGAACAACCTGCAGATCTTCACAGAGGCAAATTTCAGCACATATCCCAAATCAGAACAGGCAACTTTCTCCACAGATACAGAGAGAAGAGAACAGTAGCTCCGGCTCACCTCCCAGAAGTGCGGGATCAGAGTCAGCAGTATCCTCGTCGTGCCCTAACAACCACAGCAGATCACAATTCACAAACGTCAGTAAGATCCAGCCGAGGAACGCACCGCAGAAAGCAGAGAGGAAAGCGAGGGGGGGAAAGGGTGGAGAGGCTTCTCACGTTCTCGCCGCAGCGCATGCAGAGGGACTCGACGACGTGGAGCGGCGCGTCGCGCGCGCCCTCGTCGCCCGCCGACTCCGCTGCGGAGCGGATGTCCACTACCACGCCCCTCTCCTCGCCGGAGCTCGCCATGGCGTGGAGAGGCCGGCGCAGGATGGGCTGCTCGCGGGAGGATGGGGCTTTCGGAAGCTTGTAGGTTGGGGGAGCAGGGCGGAGAGCACCGGCGCGGGCGGCGGCGGCGCGAACCCTCGGAAGAGGTTTTCGTGGCTGTGGAGGAGAAGGATTTTGGTGGGTAGTTGGGCTGGGGAAGACCGGAAGAAGCAGACCCAAATCCAGTAGAAGAAGATGGGCTGGGTTAAAGTGAAATGGACCAGGACATGGGCTGACATGGCCCATCGACGAAGCCCAACAGTTGAACCGGGCTCGGGCCCCATTTGGGCCTCAAGGCCCGACCTGAAAAGCCGAAAAACAGAGGTGCTAAAAAAAAGGAAGTTCGGTGAATGATATGCTGTTCATCAGATGCTAAAAACAACATGCACTCCGTTTCGGAAAAAAAAATATGTGCAGAATTTCCATGTTTCGATTCACTTTCAGTTTTCTTTTTACAAGAGTATGACTTTATTCATCAAAAGACAGCCAAATCGTTTACAATCAGTGAATAAATAAAATCAGGGCAGTGTCATCCCAAAAAGACGGAGATCTGGAACTAGAACCAGATTTAGCATTACAACCAACAACTTCATTTGCTTCCCTCTTGCACACGCTGAAGTTGATCATCCCAAAATCCTCGAGGCACACGAACCAATGTGTGACTGGATGGTTAGGAGGATATTGATTTATCTCTAGTTCACCAGAGTTCAGGTCCTATGCCCTGTCTAGATCCCCGTTTCTCTTTTAAACACCATTTGAAAAAAAATACATGCCTGAGCCCATCGTTTCACTTCCGGCTGAAATTTGCACAACGATCAATAAGTTACACGTGTAAGTTATACACCTCCGTATTGAAATACATCCATTCCAAGCATAGTTCTAGACTTAACATTGGTGCTCGCATTTTTCTGAATTTATTTCAGGCCTTTCAGCGATGTGCATTTAGTGAGAGGAGATGTTCCCATCGACTACAAAGGTGTCTGTGGCAACTTCGTCAATCTCAAGATGAAGTGTCGGCTCAGTCTATCGAGGTGCTTATAGATAAGGTGTATGTGTGTATGTTTTTTTTTTTTTGAACAAGGTGATGACACCTTTCATTGATCCTTTTTTAGGGGTTCATTGATCTCAAGAGGTGCATGTGCGTATGTATGAGTGTTAAAAAAAGTTCTTTGAGGCACATTAATCTTTTTTTTTCTTTTTTTTAGGAAAAATCTTTTTTTTCTTGGCTGGGCTGCGTTGGACGGGTCACCGAAAGCCCAGTCCAGTCTGTGCTGTCCTCGGCCCAACCCCCGAATCTAACTGCCTTCCCGTCCCCGTCTCCCCGTCAGCCATCTGTGACTTCTCCGCTCCACTGCGCGCATCCGTCGCCGTCGCCCGCCGCCGCCGACGCCCGCTCCGGCCCGACCCGGCGGGGGAATGGGGAACATGACCCGGTCGGACTCCCCCGTCTCGCGCCGCATCGTCCTCTCCTTCCTCGACTTCCTCAACTCCGGTCAGCACCGCCACCGCCCCCTCCCCCCCTCCCAGACCCGGTTCCCCGCCCCCCTCTACCTCTGCCCGCCGCTGCCGGAGCTCGCGCCTTCGTTTCGATTAGCCCCCCCACGCTGGTAGATTGATGCGTGGCTTGCCTCCTGAGCGGGAGGGGATCGGATCGCCTGCGGCGGCCAGGCCAAGCGATTCTGATATGCTAGGGTTCAGGTAGCCACGCCGACTAGGTAGCCTGGCTCGATTTCGGATCCCGCGACCTTTGTCAGGCAGTTTAACTGACTAGAATTCACGATGTTGGAATTGGGCTCTGTTTGGTGTGATACCGCTGATATTCATGCGTATGGCCAGATTGCATTGCTCAAAGTGGCAATTGTAGGCTTCTTTAGGAAGCGGAGGCTTGCCGAGGGGACGCTGGCCGGTTAGACAGTTCATGTGCACATGCCACTTGTTAACCGCATCCGGCTGAAAATGGAATCTGCGGTCACGGTCCTCATGGTACATTTATTTGGCACTTGCGCAGGCTAGCGATGTCACTGTGTCGTGTTGCTCTGTGCCTTTTCGCATTTGTGGCTTTCAATTGGTGAAAAGGCATATGGATCTTAAATGGGGGTTATGGGCGAACATGTACGAGTTAGGAAATCGGGCTACAAGCTGCTGACTTGCAGCAAGCATTTCATGGTCAGCGATTGTGGCAAGGCCACACTATGCTTGGCAGACCGCCTAAATCGGATTCGTGCAGCCCTAATGGGGGTTTGGCCTTATACTTTGAAAAGAAAAGGAGCTCTAGATCTTATGCCGACCTGCCAAACATGAAACTAATAGAAGCTTATGGAATTCACAGGGCATATGATTAGTTTCAACACGGTTTTATATAGCTGACGCGAACACGATACATGGCGGATGCATCGTATACAACTGCGTGCCTCCTTTTTTTTCTCATTGAAAAGATACGGTGTTAAAATTATGACCATAATCAGTTTGTGTTTCTTGTTTCTTTTTTCTTTTTGTCTCTAGATGAAAACGCACGATTTCATTAAAATTGCATGGAATTTGGTAAAAGCTACCAGCTAGTTTTGTTGGCTTGTTGCTACAGTTGTAATTAGAAGGGGCGCCAACTCTTGTATAGCGTAACGGTTGGCTCCCCAGGTGACGGGGCTGCCGGCCAGGGCTCGAACCCAGGCGGCACCAATGATTTGTGGAACCAAAAAAAGGCCCCTTTCTGGTTCCCTGTAAGTCGCTGTTGCGCTGGCCTGTTCCTGGAGCGGGCGACGTTGTGGACGGGCCCTACGAGTCGATGACAGGGTCCGGGGCCTTTTCTCCTTATATTTAACTGAGAGCTCTTAGTACAATATGGAGGGGCTGTCTTTCCCCACCGGCCGAGTGTTTTTTATTTAGAAGAGGCAAATATGTCAATAAAATAACTCGCACACACAGAAAGAAAAGGGTCACAGCTGAGGCACATTACTGCTCTGAGTTTTCCTTTATGTTTTTTTACCATCAGTCCTTCTGACATTGGAAGCATATATGGAATGCAGTTGAGTTAGCTCCTGGGACGGACCCTGAAGCTCTTGAAGTCGCTAAGGATTGCCTGGAGACCCTTTTTGACATCAACTCATCATCAACTAGCGAGAGGATACAACCAGGACTTCTCCTTGAACTCTTTACTTCTCTGCAAGCTAATGAACAAGATAGGGCAAGACCAGATCCCGTATCACGATCAGTGTCAAACAAACCTTCCTGCAGTGCAAGTACCTCCAATATCCAAGAAGAGTCAAATAAATGTACAACATCAAATGTATGCCCCCCTCTCATCTGACACATGATTTTCATGTTATATGATTTATATCTCCCATCATCACCTATCCTTTTCATATTAATACATATCAATGCATGTCTTTTTCTTCAATTGACATGCCATTGCACATCAATTAGATATATGCATTATGCTTTATTTGATCAGTTTTTACTATTTTCTTCCCCAAATACCCTTCAAAATATATGAGCTTTTGATATATTCTCTGCATCTTCTCATCAGAGTGAAGGCCAAGCAGAAGAAACCTTTGACCTAGGTATGACTATGGCTTAAACTGTAGACCATCCATGACGAGTTGTCCATACATTGTCGGAAACTTTCAAGTTTGTTTTTGTAAATCTTTGCTGCCATTGTGCTACTTGATTCCATTTGTAGGGTCTTGGGGTCATTATCTCCTAATGAGGGATGTCGAAAGAATCAGTTTGTCTCGGGGCATTTGATTTTTTTTTGTCAGATCATGCAGGAGATGAGCTGTTTGCAAAATTCTTTGCCGCGCTTGATGAAATAAATTTCTTCAAGACATCACCAGCTGGTGCTGAGGATCCTGATCAACTTTCAAAAGCATCACAATTCTTTGATGATGCATTACTGGTATGATGTGTTGTTTTTGTTATTTGCCTGTCTAGCATCTTCAGGCCTAAGGGAAGACTATTACTTTTCCACTTAATTATTTACATTGTGTTAGTGATAAAGTATGGTTTATCTCTGTTTAGGAGGTGCGCAAGTCGGGAAGAAAGGTGGCAAGCTTAGTAGACCTTGCAGAATTCTTTAAATCAAAAGGTACTTAGCTAGAATCCTTGGTTGTTTCATATGTAAGTTTTGGTGTCACAATCTTTTTTGTCCGTTCATTAGTTTGTGGAGCAAATTTACAGCATAGGCACATGGCATGACTTAGAAATATTTTTTCTTTCTTTTGTCATAAAGAGCCTTCCAGTTCAGGCCTTCTATGTGCATTATGTTATTTCTGCGGATGTGCAGAGTTTTAGTAGCTAACTGCATATTTGTTCATCAGGCAATGACTTCATGAGATCAAAACAACACCTAAAAGCTGTAGAGCTGTACACCGGTGCCATTGCATTGAGCAGAAAAAATGCCATTTACTATTGTAACAGGTATGCATTAAGTTACTGGAATTTTGAATGACTGTTTTAGTAAATGCATAGCTCGTAAATGTGCAATTGCAGCTTGTTGGATCTAATTGGGAAATCTCGTACCAAGTTGAACTTCACCGAGTAATTTCAGAAATGATGATCAGAATGGGTGGAACTTTAAAAATGGATCTTTCATTAGTAATGTGTAATGGAATTTTGAAATGCCTTAATTAGTCAAGTATCTTATAGTGCTTCTTTATAAGCATCAACTCTGTGTGTCGGCACAAACTAGTTTAAATGCATATTGCTACATTGCACCCAAATTCCTGCTCCTGCACTCTTATTCCTACTACTTATGTAGCATGCGATGTGGTGATGAGTCTCTTATTGATTCCTAATCTTGGCTGCTGGTACAATGAGTTCTGAAAACCACTTCAAACCAAGGTACAGCTGGTCACAAACTGTACATGTCTTGGGCTGTTTCACCAGAAAATTCCTGGAAATCTGATATTAGAGATTATTGAATGCTTAGGAAACACAAGCTTGGCACTTCAGAATTCATGAAATGGAATGAATGGTCCCTGTAGATACTGGCTGATTTCTTATGCCAGCAGGGGCGAAGCTAGCATAAATAATTTATGGTGTCAAATGATTACCAACGATTTTGTACTACTATTCTGTAGTGACAAAGTACTGTTACACATGTGCAGTGACCCCGGTCTATTTAGAAGAATGAACACTGGCCATTTTTTCCCTGGCTTCGCCTCTGTTTGCCAGAGTGATCTTTATTCTTCTTCTTGTTCCAGTAGCGGTGTTATGAACCCTTATAACAAGTACTCTTGACTGCTGTTCGCAAGATCATTTATTCTATTCATGCTTTCATGTAACATGAAAAGTACATGCTTCTTTCAGGGCTGCTGCATATACGCTTCTTAATATGTGCAATGAAGCTGTTGAGGACTGCCTGAAGTCAATTGAAATTGATCCGAACTACAGCAAAGCATATAGCCGACTTGGATCTGCTTATTTTGCAATGGGGAATTTTCATGATGCTTTACACAAGGGATACTTGAAAGGTGGATAGAGTAGAAATTTTAAGTTGATTTTGTTGAAACAGTGATGCATAATGCTGCATATTACATTATGAGATGCATATGGAAGTCCTTATTGGTGCAGTTGTGTGTTAAGTGTTAACTAGTTCTTTTGGTAAGAATTGTTTATTTGAATTTTGGGCTGAAACATTGAGCCTTCTCCTAACTTTTAACTTCAGTAATATACTAGTATCCAACCTAACCTAAGTACAGTATTTTTTTTTTGTATTTTATGTAGATCATTCTGTTATGACCTGCTGTTGCACAACCTACTAAGTGGTCATGCATGACTCTATATTTATACATTTATAGTGTTACCATGCAACCAATCAAGTCAAACAGATATTTGCTTTTCATGCCATGTTATCTGATGGTGGCTTGCATTGAGTACTGTGCAAACTCTGGTTTATTTATTGGATATATTCTCTTCACATTCCAGTGACAGTGATTGTGATATTTAGCGGTAATTGTTTTCATCTTGTGCTCAATCAAATTAACAGTTCCATGTGCAGTCTTCAGATGAACCTAAATTATGGAGTGTATAGTGTACTCACTTTGTTCTCCCTGCAGCCTCTGAACTTGAGCCTGGCAATGAAAATGTTCGACTGAATATTGAGGTAGACCTGTTTTGTTCTCTTCTCTTTTCCATTGGGGATCTGGATAGAGTTTGTTTTGTTTCCTTTTATTAGCACTAATCACTATTGAATTTTTATTTTCCTCTGCATCGGAAACTTTAGGCCACCAAAAGGAAGCTGGCTGAACAGCGAGCTGCACCAGGACAGGTACTGTGATCAGAAATCTACATGTGCTTTTTAAAATGAACTACTCCCTCCGTTCCTAAATATAAGTCTTTGTAGAGATTTCACTATGGGCCACATACGGATGTATATAGATGCATTTTAGAGTGTAGATTCACTCATTTTACTCTGTATGTAGTCCATAGTGAAAACTCTACAAAGACTTATATTTAGGAACGGAGGGAGAGGGAGTATGAAATATATCCCATTGGCTTAACAAATCAGGACCGTTGTTTTTCTTATAACAATGTGCATGATCAGTAGGAACCTCCATGATATATTAATATGTATATAGAATGTTGATATTTTTTGGCTACGTGTTTATGATTTAATTTCTTCACTTGGACTTGTCAAAATCAACCGAGTAATCCATCTCCTTGTTTGTAGAACACACATGGACCTCATTCATGGTTTGGTGGCCAGGCGAGCAGTGGTGCTCCTTTCACAGTATTCCCTCCTGGAAGTGCTCCACCTCCTCCTGACTTCTTCAATATGATGAACCGTGGGTCTGGTAATGGGCAGCAGCCACCTCCGCACTCCGTAAATATAAATCTGAACGACTTCTTTGGTCATGCAAACGTCAACGCGAATGCCCAAGGACCAACGGCTGGGAATCCAGGCAGCTATACGCCAGCAGCTCCTTTCCCAGCAAACGCCGCAGTCCCTCCTGGTTTCCCCTTCATGGGCTCAGGCACCGAAGCAAATCATGCACATCAGGCTTCAGGCGGACATGGCGGGGGGCAGGGTGAACCCGCAGGTGCCCAGGCGGACGCCGGCATCCACATAAATATCGGGGAGAGCATGGTGAGCCCAGAGCAGGCTGCTGAGGCTCTGAGAGCTGTGATGCAGATGTTTGGACCGCAGATGGGCCACAATGATGGCGGTGCTGGTGCGCCTAGAGGTTCGTCGACTCCCTTCTTTAGACTCTACAAGGGTCTTTTTTTTCCTCACTGAATTTTGCATTTCGGTTGGTACCTGAAACACAACAGGGGGGCTAATGTGCTATTTTGCCATTTTCCTTAAAACACTACTAGTATGATTGTTTCCCTTGTATAGCACAGAAAAAGTAGGTTTATTGTTTTTTTATTGTATACAAGCACCTTTCTAAGCAAGCAAGCAAGCGACTTGCATGAATTGTAACTCTTAGCAGGCTGAGGCACTGACTGCTGTGCGTTTGTTTAATTGTGCATGCAGGACCACCACCACCACCACCACCACCACCTGGTTCAATCTGATCTGATCTGATCTGATGAGCAAAAATGAGTGGTTCAATCTGATCTGATCTTGAGAAGCCAAAAGGAGTGGAGTGTGATATTGTTGTTGATAGTCAGTTGTATGGCCGTGGTGATGATGAAGAGAAGAAAATGTTGTTGTCCTGTGTGTTGGCAAATGTTTCATGAAGATGGAGAATCCATGTACTAGCTGTAAAAGATTTCGTCATTTCCCAGCCGGCCGTCACACCGAATTCTTTACTGGCTGCTGTTCTATTGGTAAATGGTATCTGCGCGCGGTCAGGTGGTTGGCCTTGGCCGGGTCGTATTCGTATATCTATCTATCTATCTATCCTGTCGAGCTTGTTTAATTTGCTGCCTCTGAACAACTCTTTGGTGCCACCCAAGATGAAGATGAAGATGAAGATGGTTTTCTTCTAGTACAGTACAAAGAAGAGAATGATAGTTGGGTGGGATCCGGCGTGATTCTTTCTACATGGAAATTGATGCATGCATGGATCACCTTGGCGAGTGGTGGCGGAGGGCCGGGAAGAGGAGGTGGAGCGTGTGGCAGAGCTCCTCCTACCTTCCTCCCGATCCCGACGCCCTCCATCTTCACCTTAATTCACCCACCTACACACGTATACGCATGCAAACACATGACAGGCCGTACGTACCTAGTCAGCCTCACAACAGTCGTCGGAGAAAGAAAAGAAGATGCATGATTTTTTGGAATTCGATGCAGCTTTTCAAATTCAATGAACTTTTTATTATTATTTTGTGGTCTTTTTTAAAATCCATGAACTTTTTTTTTCAATTTTGGATGAACTTTATTTCAAATTCGATGAACTTTTCTCAAATTCGTTCAACTTTTTATTCAAGATCCATGAACCTTTTTTCAATTTGGATAAACTTTTTTCAAATTGATGAACTTTTTTTCAAAACTGATGTACTCATTTTCAGAATTGAGGAACTTTTTAAAAAATTCGATGAACCAATTTTTCAAATTTGATGAACTTTTTTTTCCAAATTCATGAAATTTATTTTGCAAAATTAATGAACTGTTTTGTAATTCAGTGAACTTTTTTCAAAACCGATGAACTTTTTTTTCCAAATTCTTTTAAATTTCTTCGGAATCAAAATCAATGAACTTTTCCCTAATTTGATAAAGTTTTTTTTTCATTTTTTATGAACTTTTTAAAAAATCGATGAAATTTCTTCAAGTTTGTAAACTTTCTTAAAACATGATGAACGTTTTTAAATTCACATTTTTTTTATTCAAATAAGTCAAAAAAACTAAGTGATACAGTAGATGGAACTGTGCAATAACTGGCGCAGCCATATTGTTGTTATAAGGTTAGAGCTATTACACCTGCAAAAGAAAAGGTTAGAGCTATTACGGTCACAACAATCGAGTAGGTGTAGTGGTAAGCCGAACTCCTACTTGAACGTAATGACGTGAGTTGGGATCCTGGGGTTGGCCTGAGTTTTTTGATGTTTTTTCGCACTTTCATAGGTTCCCTGCGATACGTGTTATGAGGTCCGGCGTGTAGGCGTCAGCTACCTGCGCTTAAGGCGCCGAACAGGAGCTCCCATGTCGGCCAGTCCATTAAAAAAATGTAATTTTTATTATTTCTGGTATTCATTGTACTGCCATGATTGAAGATGAATAGATCGAAATTTCTCGAAAAAAAAAAGATGTATGTGTCGACGATCGATCAGTCGGGCACCGATGACGAGGACTGAAATAACGGTGGAGAGATGTTGCATTGGATGGCCGGTGGGTCCCACAACCTCGATCCTCCCTCCCAGACGTGGATAGAGCATCTCCGTCTCCATAGAGCTAGCATGCATCTCGCCTAGAGCATCTGTCTCCGTCTTGATTCTCGAGAGACATGTCCAGCTAGCGTCCCGTCTCCGCGCCGGTGGGCTGGAATGAGCACTAGACATGCCGGAAATCAAATTCACACGAGCGCCTTCATCAACCATCGCGGCCGGCCGACCGAGAGTTTGTTAGACACTGCCAAATTTGTACGGAACAATTCAGGCTATCTATTACTCCCTCAGTCTCATAATATAAGACTTTTTTTAACACTACACTAGTTTCAAAAAACGACTTACAATATAATATGGGACGGAGGGATCGGAGTAGGTGTGAGAATCTAGATTTTTCGTTGACAAAGAATAACTAGTCTCATCTTCGCATCTTGTGTAGTGTGTATGAATAAAAAATGACAAGGATCTCTTTTCTGAAGTTGGGGAAAAATGAAGGAATTATATCAACTATGTCTTTTGCTATCTCAAAAAGAAATATATGTATGTCTTTTGCTGTGATTGGGACACACGGGAGATTACCCTTGGTCCGTCTGAGCCAGCCCGGAGGCGCACCTGATAGAACTACACCGAGACATGGTCTAGCAACTTGTGCACCCATTGTGTCCTGTCATATACTGGATATCTTCAACCCCATCCCGCAAACCTTTCGCAACTGTTTGGACCGTGTTGTCCAGATCGTAGAATTCAACCAACGCGGTCATGTATCCATCCGCAGCGCAGTCTAGACGTGTTTCCTTCCGCAAACCGAAGACAAACGTGGGGGAGATTTGTGAGAGTCCGGACTGCTATCACGCCCGCTTCTGACTGCCCTGCCCATCAAAAACCCCTCCCTCCTTCCGCGTGCGCTTCCCTCCCGTCACCAGCCTCCCACATTCATACGCCATTGTAGAGCGCACCGCCCCACACTGAAGGCAGCTCAGGCGGACGCGACCTCTTATTGCATCTTTCATTGAAGAGGCGCGTCGGCTGAGGGCATCGTCCATCGCACGCCCGGTTGAACAGGCCTCCTCGCCGCATTCAAACGTCAGCATTAAACCTACATGGAAACTGAGAAACCTACTTCGTCTACACGTCCGTTCACGAGCGGGCCGACATTAAACGCAACATCGGGCAAGCTCCTCTCGTCCGCTCTCTATTTCAACGAGGCCAGACACCGGTCAAGAATCGCATCACTTCGCCGCTCCACATCTCCTCCTTCCACTACTTTCTCCACTCTTTTGAGGAATCCAACAAGCAGGAAGAGCAGTTCTCCGTCATAAAAGCCGGCTGGGTGGCCCGCTTGAGCCCAGCGGATGTGAGCGAGGCAGCTCGTTGTTTCACCTCCCTCAGCTAGCCCGACGAAGCAAGTTGCCGCCTCAAGCCGGCGCATGGTTCAGCAACTCAGCGCTCCAAAGCCAGCTTGCGAAGCAGTGGCGAGTTGCTCCAGGCCAGCACAACGGGGAGCATGGCGGGACGGGCACCGTCGTTGCCGCCGCCGCCGACGCGTCGTACCACACCTCCAGTGCCTGCGACCGCGCCATTCGCCGTCGACACGGGCGCCGCCGTGCCATGTAGGCAGAGAGAAGCCGGCTATGCGGATGTCGACGAGGTGGCAGCCCGCGCATCTGCGCCCGCCGCCATCATCGAGGAGAAGTGGAACATGGGAGGCCACCGACGCTTGGGTCCCAGAAAGGCCACCACTGGTGACCTGTCTGGCTCTTCTTTATCTCAGACCATCCTGGGCACATGTCTGAGCTCCACAGAAGCACCCTTCCCCTCCGATTGAAGCACCCTCTTTGTCACTCTGATGAGCACCGGAATCGGACATAGTGAAGATACGGGGAAGAATATGCCTCCGGGGCTCCCAGCAGTCCGGTTAGCGGGCTTCCGGACGTGGGAAAGACAAAGGGATCCACCGCGGCAGTGGACTAGTGTATCCGTGTCGTGGGAGTGAAGCTCCGTGCGACCGTACGTGCACATAGTTTTTTAGTTGAAAATGTGTCCAAAATATAACCGTTTTTGTCCAGTTTGTATGAAATTTGTCATGTTTATATGAAATCCGGTCGAGTTTACATGAATTTCATCCGGTTTGTCGAAAAAGAGTTTGCAATGTATGCGGCTACGGTTGGATGGCAGCCTTCCATATCTATGTCCGTGGATTGATCCCCCGTCCGAGGTCGGATGCGGGAGAAAATTTACGGACGCCGTTGGAGATGCCCTAACTCTCTCTCTCTCTCTCTCTCTCTCTCTCTCTCTCTCTCACACACACACACACACACACACACACACCCAAGAACCAACACATATTGGGCCCTAGACATATCATTCCGTACCCCGTGCCGAGGCTCGCATGAATGGACTCGACAAGGATGCTAGAATCTTATAAGAGAAACAAGTGGTTCATGTTGGATTGTTCTATGGCTGGCCTACCACGCATATTCTTGGAGCCATCTTTTGGTAGGAAGTACAGGTTGATATGTGTTGTTTTTGCCAGTTGTCGGACAATCACTGGTCCCTGAACCAAGCACCTGATGAAGCTCGTGGGGCGGTGAGTTCATGAGATGTGCACATGTACGTGTCTCTACTTCGGAGTTTATATGCTGCTATGTACACTTTGGAAGCCCCCGCAAAGGAAAAATGTGCACTTTGGCCTTTGGGAGGCTACACGAGGGAGGGAGCAGGAGATGAGAGGAGATGCACCCTGGCCTTTTGCCTGATGTAACCAAACAAAGTGCAACCAATCATTTGGTGTCCTTTGCTTGCATGCATGATTCCAGGAGGAATAAAATGGATGGCTGGGCTGGCATTGGCAATCTTGATTAGATTGGTGCCGCCACCTTTTCCTTCCACTTTCTTTTTTGTGAGCTTGCTACTAAGATTTTATTCTTTCAACTCGTCAAAGAAAGTCTCTCGAAAAAGAAGGGAAAAAAGAAACTCATCAAAGAAAGGTCAGGGCTAAAGAAAGGCCTCCCTCCCTCAGGTGCCTTTTTCTTTTGAAAGAAGTCCATATTTCACCCTCAAATGTGGTATGATGGACGAATATCCCCCTGAACTCGAATTTGGTACACTTTACACCCTAAAATCTCCAAAACCGGATAAATTTCCCCCCTAAGTGGTTTTGCATCGATTTAACTCGGTTTTGGGGCAACACCGCGTGACATGGCATGGTATTGTGGTAAGTGGAGAGAGTTATGTTCTGGTGACGTGGCTCGATTGGGTTGGGCCAGGTAACGCACCCAAACCCCTCTCTCTCGTCGGTTTGCGTCCTCTGCTTCCTTCGACGCCGCCTCCGCAGCCGCTGCCGCCGTCGAGGTTGAATCCACCGCAGGTGTCGTCGTCCATGATCTAGGCGACGAAATCGTGATCGGATTGAAGCCATGGATCCCGGTACGTGATGCGAACCCATTGCCCCTCTCTCTGATGCGCGATTTAGGGATTTTAGGGTACCACGAGAAAGGGTTACGATGGAGGGATTTTTGGAGTTTCGCCGTCTATGTATCGTCAACCACCATTGTTTATTGTTACGATGGAGAGGATGGGGAGCCACGTTTGAGGATGAGAGAGCCACGTTCAAATTTACAAAAATAGTATTATAGTGGCAAGCATGTGTATTTCAATGAATGTCCGACAAATCTCTCTCTAGTTAGACGAATATTTTCGGTAGCTGCTATCAATTATGTAGGAACATAGCAGGAATTAGTCATTTTCGTCAGATGTAAAAAGGCATAATCTGCTAGTAGAAGAGCTCATTCTGAATGAATATATACTGTCAAAACTGAAACTTATGAGCAGGAAGAGCAGATTAATTAAGGTACTGTCATATGTGATATCCAGAATGAGCAGGAAAGCACATTCTAGATGAATATATACTGTCAAATTTGATATAGTACCTTAATTAATTCACAAGCAGAAAGTTCTGGCTTTTCAGGTGTGTATGTGTATGTAGAGTACCAGTAGTAGCAGTAGGAGTATATATGTTTTTATATATAGTACCAGTAGTAAGCAGAAGAATAAATTTGATGAAATTTCCAGTAGTATATATAGAGTAGCACCAGTAGCAGACCAGTATATATGTTTATATATAGTACCAGCAGTAGCAGTACATTATTATCTGCTCTTCCTTGTGGCATATTATCTGTTCAATATTCAGACAAATTTGTGAGAAGGAAAGCTGATGAAAGCTCCATTTTTTCAGGTCATAAAGGGGATCCTTCGGATCCTATTGAATTTGTATTCACGATATCACTATTTTGGGCACTTTGTCAAGAGAGAAGGAGGTTTGGAGTACACTAGTGATTTGGAAGCTGTGGTTTCCATTGAGAGGGATAATTTGACATATGAGTACATTACGGATATAGCTAAAGATCTGTATGATGTTGAAGAAGAATATGTTAGGAAGGACAGACTAATGAAGATGCATTGGCTCTGTCCAGGAAAATCACTAGCTGATGGACTATGCTTTCTTTGTGATGATGATTCAGTGAAAAAGATGGACAGTAACACCCAGGAGGTTGAGATGGCTGATATTTATGTAGATCAAGTTGAAGCAGAGCCAAATCTAAATGACAGTATCAAGCAGGACAAGAAAGGGAAAAAATCTTGCAGTGTGATAGATGGAATGGTGGAGATTAATATATCTGAAAATTATTCCACAGTGAAGGGAAGTAAACTGCCACTAATTAATGTAGAAGTTGTTGATGCAAGCTATGTTCAGACACTTTTGAGCTATACTGGAGCATCAACACAAGATTGTGGGGAACATGCAGCAACAGGTCAAGATTGTTGGGAAAATGTAGGAAGTAGTGCAGCAAGGTCAGATCATGTTAATGCAGCAAGGTCAACAAGTAGTGCAGCAAAGTCAGATCATGTTAGTGCAGAAAGTTCAAAGAATGCAACAAGGTCACCCACTGGTACACCAAGAGCAAGTTCACCTCCTGTTGGTGCAACTATTGAAGCACCGTTGCAAACACCAGTTAAAGTCGACAAGAAGAGAGATAAAAGGGAAGAAGATGAGAGCTCGGAAGATTCAGACTGTGATTATCTCCCCTTGCTGAATGTAGTTCGGTGAGGATTCCAAGGCAGGAGTTGAGGAAGATGGCAAGAGCTCTCAGCAGCAGAGGAGAGCCAAGAAAAGAGGAGATGTAGTAGGTCCAATTGTGCAAGATAATAAAGTGGTAGAGGATGGTGAAGAAGGCCTTGAAGAAGGAAATGAAACACCGTATTATGACTCGAGATGATGACTGGTCATCTGACGAGGAAAGTGATGGTGAAGGAGGTACAACTATGGTTAGGAGAAAAAGTGAGTGGCCTAGATACAACGATGCAATTTGAAAAGCCTAAGTTTCTATTGGGAATGGTATTCAGAGGCAAGGAGCAAATAAAGAAGGCCATAATAAACTATGCAATTAAAGAGCGTGTCCATTTGGCATTTACAAAGGACGAGCAAGCAAAGGTTAGAGCTCATTGCACATGGCCAGGTTGCCCATGGATGATCTATGCATCAAGAACAACAAAGAACAAGTGGCTTCAAGTGTCGACTCTTATCGATGATCACCAGTGTGTACCTAGGAGAGACAACAAGCTAGTGACTGCTGAAGTTATTGCTATGAAATATGGGAAGTTGATAGAAGCAAACCCCACATGGAAACTTGAGAATATTAAACAAACTATCTTGGAGGACTTGGGTGTTGATGTTCACATAGCCAAGTGCAAAAGAGCAAAGAAGCTTGTGCTAGAAAGGATGTTGAACTCCACACATGGGGAGTACTGTAGAGTGTTTGACTACCAACAAGAGCTTCTGAGAAGCAATCCAGGTAGTACAGTTGCTATAACACTTGATCCAGAGATGAGAGATGACCAACATGTTTTCCAGAGATTTTATATGTGTTTTGCTGCTTGCAAGAAAGGTTTCCTAGCTGGTTGTAGAAGGGTAATAGGCCTGGATGGATGTTTCATCAAGGGTGCTACATATGGGCAGTTGTTATGTGCTTTGGGCAGAGATGCAAATAACCAGATTTATCCGATAGCATGGGCTTTAGTTGAGAAGGAAACATATGAATCTTGGTTTTGGTTTCTTGCATTGTTGAACAAGGATTTGAAAATACCAAACCAAGGAGAAGGTTGGGTAGTAATATCGACCAGCAAAAAGGTCTTATTGGTGCTATTGAGGATATAATTCCCAAAGTTGAACACAGGATGTGTGCAAGGCATATATATGCAAACTGGAAAAAGAAACATCCTGACCATGACCTACAAAAGAGGTTCTGGAGGTGTGCAAAAGCTCCCAACCAAATCTTGTTCAACTACAATAGAGCTAGGTTGGCTCAGATAACACCAGAAGGAGCGAGAGATATGATGAACACAAGTCCAGAGCATTGGAGTAGAGCACACTTGAAGATTGGCTCTAATTGTGATTCGATCGACAACAACATGTGTGAGTCTTTCAACAATCTCATACTTGAGGCAAGGTTCTTGGCTGTCATTTCAATGTTTGAGTGGATAAGAAGGAAGATGATGGTAAGGATACAAGAAAATATTTGCAAGAGCTTGACTTGGAATGGAACAATTTGTCCTAACATTTTCAAAAAGCTCAAGCAAAACATGATTAGGTCTGCCAATTGTCATGTGTTATGGAATGGGAAGGATGGATTTGAGGTGATTGAGCATGGCAAGTTCAGGTACACTGTCAATTTGCAACAGGGGGTTTGTGCATGCAGATATTGGCAACTATCTGGCCTCCCCTGTTGCCATGCCATATGTGCTATATACAAAAGTTCTCAGCAACTAGATGATTTTATAGCAAAATGCTACTCCATTGAAATGTACAGGAAGACATATGCTTATTGCTTGGAGCCACTTTTGGGACAAGAGAGTTGGCCAGAAGCAGATCATGTGAGGCCAGCAGCACCAGGGTTTATTAACATGCCAGGAAGGAAAAAGAAAGAGAGAAGAAGAGAAGAAGGAGAAAAACCGAAGGGCAGCAAGCTTAGCAAGGTTGGAACAACCATAACATGCAGCTTGTGTCATAGAGAGGGCCACAACTCAACAAGCTGCAAAGCAAACCCCAACTCCATAAAAATATTAACCAGCATATTGTAAAGCAAGCAAGAAAGAAAAGAAAAGCTGATAGGGAAATATTTGAAGCAAGCAAATCATCAATGGTTAGTGTTTGCTTTGCTGATTTTTGTTAACAGTTTTGCTTGACAGATTTTTTTCTAAGTGTTCCTTTTACTGAATTTCACTAACTGTATCGTTTACTACTACAGGATCATGTTCAAGCACCAAGGAAAAAAATCCAAACAGACTATTGTTGCTGATCAGAGGAGGAAAGCACTGTTGTTGCTGTTGAGAACAGGAAAACACTGTAGTTGCTGATCCAAGGGAAAAGGTGCTGCTTTCATACGTAAGAAAGAGGCAGCATCTGTTACTCTAGGAGGATTGAAAATTAATGATAATGGACCTAGGGCAGGCTCTCATGCAATGTACCAACCCTCTCACTGTGTTTTCAATCTTGCTGCTTTCAAGGTTGCAAATGAGCTTTCTTCGTCAAAGAAATGAAGTTCGCCTTTTTAGATCACTGCAGATTTTTGTAGTTCACTGAAGATCTGCTGCTTGTAATGTAACCATGGTATTGTTAGTTCACAAAATATTCCTCTTTTGTTGTTAAATGGATCACAAAAATAAGCTGAGAGTGAGAATCTGAAGTTTTGCATCAGACTACTGTTGTAGTCTAAAGAATTACCTATACTTTCATATATGCTTTCAACGATTGTACATATACTTCCATATAATCTGTAGACTACAACAGACTTTTGCTATAAAACATGTTTTAACATATATTCCCAAATAATACAATATTCTCACTTTCTCAGTACACTGGACATACATTCCCAAATTTCACATGTTGCATACAAATGATTTTACAGACCACTGGACACACATTCCCAGCTTGATTTCTTCATTTCATTGCAATGAAAAAGACAACCCACAGCTTGATCTCTCTCGTCCTTCAGCTTGATACACTGAACCGGAAATCCCCTGTTCAGATAACAGACCAACAACAGCAGTTGATGGTTGCTGGATCTTCTGCTGCTTCAGAAATGGTGATGTCGCTTGATCTTTCCAAAGGAAAAAACAATAGTTGTGCCCCTGTTCAAATAACAGTTGCTCTCTTATTTACTGGCAGATCGACTGGAGAGTAAATGGGCGGTAGGTCTGGAGCTACGGCGGCGACAGCGGCAGGTCTGGAACTACGGCGGCGGCGGGAGGGGCGGGTTTGCGCCACGGGTGGACGGCGTTAGGTCCGGAGCTACGCGCGGCGGATGGTGTGGAGCTACGGCATCAATGGCAGGTGTGGAGCTACGGCGACGACGGCAGGTGCGGAGTTACGGCGGCGGCGCGTAACGACAAAAGGGGAGCTACGGCGGCGGGCGGCAACGACAAAAGTGAGCTACGACGACGGCGGCGGCAACGACAAAAGCGGAGCTAAGACGGCGGCGTGGCAACAACAGCGGAGCTACGGCGGCGGCGGCGGCTCGTCTGGTCAGGAAGGAGCGAGTTGGCTGGTCTAGTCTAGAGCCGAGTCCCCCGCCACGCCAAAAGTGTCTTGTCCACGCCAACATCTAAAACTGCTAAATTCCTCAAATCAACAGCAAAACCAGCTCGGGAAAGATTTACCCGGTTTTGGGAATTTAAGGGTTAAAATTGTACCAAATTAGAGTTCAGGGGGGTATTTGTCCCTATAAGCGCATTTGAGGGTGAAAAATGGACTTCTTTCTTTTCTTTTCAGGAAGGCCTGTCTCAGGTGGTGGCTCATCGGCCTTGCCTTTTCCGGTGGGCTCTGTCCTGTGTGGCCCGTGCGATGCTTGCATGCGGCCCAGCAGCAGGCCGTGGGTGGACGGCAGCGACCAGCGAGCCTCGCCAGCACGTACGTACGTGTCACCCGGGCGCCGATGACGAGGATTCACCGGTGGGGACACGTGGCGGCGGATCGCCGGTGGGTCCCACTCCCACTCCCACTCGGCCGTTCCATGACCCACCGGACCAGAAAAGGAAAATCTTCAACCGTTCCAACCATATGTCTGGCACAACGATGTTTGGCACATGACACCCCAACTGTCCATGCTACTCGTACTAATTTCACGTTTTACCCATACCATACCACCACAACCTCGATCCTTCCCCAGGCCTAAACAGAGCAGAGCATCTGTCTCCATCGTCAGCATCATTGGCAGGCACTAGCGCTTGTCTTCGTGCCACTGTTCGGGCTGGAACGGCGAGCGCCCTGCCACGCCCCACAGAAATTCAAATTCATACAAGTGCCATATGCAAACACAGTAAATTTGTACAGACATCTAGTATCTAAGAGGTTCGATTCAAATAAATCTTTGAGGCGTGCGTGTGTGAATCCAATTTTCGCGCCCAAGGACCTCGCAAAATCGACGCGAATGTCATGATCAGGACAGAAAAACAAACTGCTTCTCAGATGCGGCTGAATTTGTGTCGCCCATATCGATGACATCACCGGTATCCGCAGCCGGTTTCATACCAGTTAGGTCAACTCAACATAATAAACTCACCGTTAAATAATACCAGAAGAATTCACGGGATTTTCACGTTACGACAAGGCGTTTTTTATGTCAGTCCCATGGATAAGAGGTGTGTCAACGGGATTCCCGCATCACAATAAAGCGTCTTTTATACCGATTCTATGGATAGGAGGCGTTGCAGAGTATCCATGAAACAACAATTTGATATGCAACGACCAACCTACGAGTGTCCTATGTAAACAAGAAATGTGTGCAAATATTCATCAGCAAAACAAGAGGTCCAAAACGCCCTTTTATAAAATAGAAAAAAAGAGGCCCGGACGATCAACCATTTGCACGAATGCAATTTCTTGCATGGAGGATCTCATCGATCACCGTGGTGGTTAGGATGATAAGGAATGAAATATCGAGTTCGTAGCACGACATGATTTGTCTCGCTTTTGTATCAGTGCCATTGCCGGTATTCACCTTTGAATTCCTATTGGTCATGTTACCAACTCCATCAATATCCAGTTATTTAGAGTAGTGTCGGAACCAAGACCAAGCCATGTCAACATGATAAAACACCATCAAACGATACTAAAGTATGAACAGAGTTTTCCATCGAGCGAGGCGCCTTCAATAGCAATCCCACTGATAAGAGGCATTATATGAGCATTTATTATATGCCATAGTTTTGAGTGGCAAAGGACGCTTGAAGATCGGACTCTCAATAAGAAACGGCGATATGTTACCAATATGTCTGAAATATCTTGACGGATGACTGGACCGGGCCTCACAAATACATTTGCTTCGAAACAAGACCCCTAGACATGGGCGCCAGATCCTCGAGGCCAAACTTAGGTGGTTGAAAATGTGTTCCGGTAACGGTTTTTCATTTTTTGAGCATCTTGTTCCCTTTTTCAAACTGTTTTTCTTACCGATTTCTCATATAGGAAATCATAGAAAAATGATATCAAAAATATTTGGAGATGGCAAATATTCAGATCTAAGATGGAGGGGACATGTTCCAGCCTAACAACGCCCCCCCCCCCCCCCATCCTCGTGTTAACTATAAACACCTTGATGATTAAACTAATTAACCCATGTAATTTTACAATGATTATCAGTTTATTATTACTACGCATGAAATTTGCGGTAAAAATGCAGCCATTGTAAACACCAGAGGGTGTAGCTGTGGGTGTGCTCAAATAGACACAAGCTCGCCACGAACTGGAAGGGGGGTGGGGAGGTCTCACGATGTTGACTAGGCAGGCGATGTCCATAGAGATGGCCGGGATGGTGTGCTTCAGGAAAAATCCAGGTCTTAATTTCGTTGGCAATGATGACGGCGACACCTTCGGGCACCGTTTCTCTTATTGGAAGGTGGCATTGAGGAGCTATCGTGGCTTGCTAATTCGTGTGCCCGAGAGGAAAGCATCATATCCTTTTCTGGATTGGATAAGGATGATGCTCGATGTCGTTTATCCACTTGGGGGCATTGTTTTGGGCGCCATTGATCCTTTGTTTTTTGCTTGATGTCTAGGTTGGATTGTTTGTTGGGTTGTTGGAGTGTAGGGTGGTGGCGGTAGAAGTGGTTTGTGGCGTCGTCCAATACCTTTGTCATCCTAGCGCTGATGGTTGACCTATGTCTTGGACGCTCGTGGTGGTTGTGTTATCTCGGTGTTCGGTGCCCTTCGACAACGCTTGCCATTTTGTAGCCTCGCATAATGCTTTTGTTCTCTCTATTTTCGACGGTGGTCGTGGGGCCTAGAGGACATGTAGGAGCTATCTCAACATTTCCCTTTGACATGGTACGTGGTTCTCTCTTGCGTGCGCGACATACCAAGATAGTGGATGCTCTTAGACAATGGTTGTGACTTGCCGAGCTTTTCAAGGGGCAGAGTGATTGCATTGCAGGTGGTGACCTCTTCTCTACGTGTTCTCAGTGATGTACCTCCTTTCAATTGATCCAACAAACTAGCTCCTACTTTTATCGGCATGCGTAATGGTAATGGGTGCTAAAATTTTAATGTTGGATGCTTGTCGTACCACCTTTTTGATTCTCCTCTTTTGTTTCGGTGCTACATACTGCAGCCGTAACCGCTGAGTCGTATCTCATGCAGCCTGGCTTTTGCCGATAGCAACTTAAAACAACAAAACACTATTGTGCTGACATTCTCTAGGAGGGCATGACAAATCAAAAGTTTTTATAGCAAATTATGTTGTCACGGGGATAAATTCTTTCAACAAGCATGAAAAATCTTGGGAAAAAACTAAACTGGGTGGATACTTGCTAAAATTGCCAGATAGGCTATCATAAAAACATTCAATTGCCACCCTCTTCCACGAAACGTTCGTTGGTTATCAAAATAACAAACTAAAGCTCATCCAACAAAGGTCGGGACTAAGGGCATCTCCAATGTTGACCGACTAAATCCCCCTCCCAGTCCCATTTTTTCCAATCCGCCCCTTTTCCCCCTTGCTTTGCATCCACCCCTCCTCCTTTGACACCGCCGTTGTACCTCTCCAGCCGACACACATGCATTGCCGAACCTCCGCAACCAGCACCAACACGCTCGCTCGCCTTTTACGATGGCGTCGTCCACCCAGGACCTGTCCGTAGGCCCCCTTGTCGATGTCGTGCATGGCAGTCACCATGCCTGGTAGGTGTTTGGGCAAATGCCGTTGAGTTTTATTTTTGAATGTCGTGTCATGTTTTTAGAGTGGCGGGGTACCCGACCATGGAGGATGAGTTGTTGTGCAATGCGTGGTCGGCCGTATCCGCGGATTTCATAGGTAGGAGCAGAGGGGGGCCTTTCTGGCAGCCCGTGCACGAGTCTTTCATGCGTGAAAGCACATTGCGCCCTATGACATGCACATCATCCATGATCGCAATGTAAGGTCATTATCATATTGATGGTACGCCATCCAGACCAGCGTCACCTGTTTTGTGCCGCGGTTGATATCCTGGAGGCAAGGTGGTCACTGCGCGCGACAGCCAAGGAGATCGCAAGTTTTGCTTCTTCTTGCTCAACTTGTCGATTGAATCATTCATTCAATACTACTCTACACATTGTGTAGACCGTACGCGTTGCCTTGATGTACCACAGGATGGAGAAAAGGCCATTTAGGTACATACACTGTTGGATGAACCTGAAGGGGCAATATGTGTGGGATGACATGGGCCGTTCATGAAAAACTTGTTAAACATCCGTTTATGTATGAATGAATTTGAACTAGTGTTGTACTAGACTTATTTGCATGTTATGTATGGATGATTTGTGCTATTTTCTATCCGTTGATGAAATTTGCCATGTTTGCATGATTTTTGTTCGGTTGGTTGAAACCCGGCTTGAAATGTATGTGGTGTTGGGGAACGTTGCAAAAAATAAAAAAAATTCTACGGTTTCATCAAGATCAATCTATGAGTTCATCTAGCAACGAGAGAGAGGAGTGCATCTACATACCCTTGTAGATCGCGAGTGGAAGCGTTCAAGAGAACGGGGTTGAGGGAGTCGTACTCGTCGTGATCCAAATCACCGGAGATCCTAGTGCTGAACGGACAGCACCTCCGCATTCAACACATGTACAGTTGGGAAGACATCTCCTCCTTCTTGATCCAGCAAGGGGGGAGGAGAGGTTGATGAAGATCCAGCAGCACGACGGCGTGGTGTGGATGCAGCAGCGATCTCGGCAGGGCTTCGCCAAGCGTCTACGAGAGGGAGATGTGTAGCAAGGGGAGAGGGAGGCGCCAAGAGCATGGGTGCGGCTGCCCTCCCTCCCCCCCCCTCTTTATATAGGCCCCCTAGGGGGGCGTCGGCCCTAGAGATGGGATCTCCAAGGGGGCGGCAGGGGTGGCTTCCCCAAGCTGTGTGGAGGCGCCCCCACCCCTAGGGTTTCCCAACCCTAGGCGCAGGGGGGCCCAAGGGGGGGTGCACCAGCCCACCAGGGGCTGGTTCCCCTCCCACTTCAGCCCATGTGGCCCTCCGGGATAGGTGGCCCCACCCAGTGGACCCCCGGGACCCTTCCGGTGGTCCCGGTACAATACCGGTGACCCCCGAAACTTTCCCGATGGTCAAACCTGACTTCCTATATATAATTCTTTACCTCCGGACCATTCCGAACTCCTCGTGACGTCCGGGATCTCATCCGGACTCAACAACTTTCGTGTTACTGCATACTCATATCTCTACAACCCAAGCCGCCACCGAACCTTAACTGTGTAGACCCTACGGGTTCGGGAGACATGCAGACATGACCGAGACGCCTCTCCGGTCAATAACCAACAGCGGGATCTGGATACCCATGTTGGCTCCCACATGCTCCTCGATGATCTCATCGGATGAACCACGATGTCGAGGATTCAAGCAACCCTGTAAGGGCACTTTTGTCCCTAAGTAGTTTTGGTGATTGATGACAATGCCGTTGCGGACTAATCGTGTGTATTGAGATTTTCAGATTCATCACGACTAAACACAAGACGATTCCATGCCCCTCGAAGATTATTGAAGACGACGTTTGTCTATGGTTCGGTTCGTGGAGTTGAGTCGTAGGAGAGCCGCACTATTAAGAGGGGGTCCGCTTTGGAAAGGTTTGGGTGGAATCTCACGTTCACATTCCCTTTTGCACTGCCTTTCCTTGAGCCCCTTGGAGTGTTCCTCCGTCTCACCTTGTCTCTGCGATTTGAAGGTCTCCGCTTGCTCTTCTCGGGCTAAGCGGTAGTCTTGCTCCTCTGAAGCGGTACTACCTTGAGGAGCCAGTATCGGGGCTCCTGCAGGTAGTACCGTGGGCTCCACGATAGTACCGCTCCCGGGCGGTAGTACATGAAGCTTCTGATGCAGCACCGCTGCTCAAGCGGTGGTATGCGCGATGTAATTTTCTACATCCGCGCTACCCGCTGTAGTACCGCGGTTGCAGCGGTAGTACCGTGACGCCAAGCCGTGCATGAGCAAGTGCGGAGGTAAGGGCGGATGTAATCTTTTACATCCGCACCTTTCACGGTAGTACCGCACCCATGGTCGCGGTAGTTCCGTGTCGGATTTTTGCACGGCAATTTCTCAAGCGGAGGTAGTCATGGATGTAATTTTTTACATCTGTGCCTACCAGACCTGGCCTGCGGCTGTCTTGCGGAAGTACCGTATGAGGTCACGGTAGTACCGCTTCTGCGGATCTACCGCGCCCTTTTAGTGCTCCTGTTTGCTAGGTCCGGTCTCCGCTGTGCCCACGGTAGTACCGCGGTCCGCCGCGGTAGTACCGCAGGCCCGTGCGGTAGTACCGCGCCTGTGGTGCGGTAGTTCCGTGGGTCGCGGGCTGAGTGGTGGGTAACGGTTGGAAATGTCCCCCCACTATAAAAGGGGGTCTTCTTCCCCAAGAAGACCCACCTCTTCCAACCCTAAACTCCATTGTTGCTCCAAGCTCCATTTTCGCCCGATCTCTCTCCCTAGCCAATCAAACTTGTTGATTTGCTCGGGATTGGTTGAGAAGGCCCCGATCTACACTTCCACCAAGAGAAATTTGATTCCCCCCACTAATCCCTAGCGGATCTTGTTACTCTTGGGTGTTTGAGCATCCTAGACAGTTGAGGTCACCGTGAAGCCATAGTCCATTGTGGTGAAGCTTCGTGGTGGTGTTGGGAGCCTCCAATTAAGTTGTGGAGATTGCCCCAACCTTGTTTGTAAAGGTTCGGTTGCCGCCTTCACGGGCACCAATAGTGGAATCACGGCATCTCGCATTGTGTGAGGGCGTGAGGAGAATACGGTGGCCCTAGTGGCTTCTTGGGGAGCATTGTGCCTCCACACCGATCTAACGGAGACGTACGTCCCCTCAAAAGGAAGAAACTTCGTAACACATCCTCGTCTCCACCGGCTCCACTCTTGGTTATCTCATCCCTTTACTTGTGCAAGCTTACTTGTGTTTTATTCATTGCTTGCTTGTGTGGTTGTGTTTGTTGCATCATATAGGTTGTTCACTTAGTTGCACATCTAGACAACTTACTTTGATGCAAAGTTTAATTTGGTAAAGAAAAGCTAAAATTGTTAGTTGCCTATTCACCCCCTCCCCCCTCTAGTCAACTATATCGATCCTTTCAATTGGTATCAGAGCCTCGTCTCTTTTTTAAGGACTTTACCATCCGAAGAGTATGGTTGACGTCGTAGATGATGTGGGAGAGCACTCCGGTGCGAATCCGATATCATCTACGGGAGATGAGGGTAACTCGATCTCACGTGAGGAATTCAATGTGGCGTTGGACACATTGAAAACCTCCATGACGACCGAGGTCAAGGACATGTTTAAGGATTTCTTAGAAGGGCTTAAACTTTCCACCGCGCCCGTGAAAGTTGGTGATCCCGCCAAGACGGAGACGGATGCTAACCCCGACAAGGGGGAAGCTACTAGTGAGAAAGCTCCTATGTCTAGTGGTAAAAATGGCACCGACATATTTGCCCATGTGCAACCTCCACCCGTTTATGGTGGACCGATCCCTTCTACTCATTTGAATCATGCCGGTCCTCCCCCCAAGATTAATAAAAAGGAGGATTTTGATTCTTGGGTCTATCATTTTAAGCGTCATTTAAATCATGTGAACACTAACCTTTGGAGAATCATTGAAGAAGGTTTTTATCTGTATGACCGGAGCAACTTCACTCCTAGAGAAGCCGTGGATGATCAATTCAATGAAAATGCTCTCTTCATCATCCAAGAAGCAATCCTCCCCAAAGACCTCCCGCATCTTCGGCCTTACTCGTTGGCCAAAGATGCTTGGCGCAAAGTGGTTTCTCTCTATCGGGGAAGTGCAAGCATTCAACGCTCCAATTATGAAGTGGTACAAGATGAAGCTGACGAGTTTGCAATGAAAGAAGATGAAGAACCTCGTGAGCTCTACCGGAGAGTTACCAAGCTCGCGGTCTCTCTCCGGGATCATGGAAGTAAGGACACGGATGACAATTGGATCAAGCGCAAATTTCTCAAGGCAATGATGCCCTACCACAAAGCCATGTCCTCCATCATCCGTCAAAAGCCAGACTTTCACACCTTGTCCTCGAGTGATGTGTTGGATGAGTTTGTGGCTATGAGCATATTGGACAAGACCGCCGACAATGCGGTGCTTCACTCTCAAAGAGCAAAGAAGCCCAACCTTGCATTGAAGGCCAAGGTTTGTGTCGAAGAAGAAGAAGAGGAGGAAGAAGAAGAGAGCAACCTCGAAGATACGAAGTATGCCTATCATGAACACATGGCCCTTGCTTCAAGGCAATTTTGGAGCAAGAAGAACTCAAGGCCCAACTTCAATAAGAGCAACTCAAGTGGCGCAAAGGGCAAGCAACGAGTGAGGACTTGCTTCAATTGTGGCAATGTGAGTCATTTTGTTGCGGAGTGCCCATATGAGAAGAGGCAAGACAATGGTGGCAAGCTCATCCGTAAGGACAAGGCCAAGTCTTTCCCCAACAAGAGCAACTTCACCAAGAAGGCTCCTCTCAAAGCTTTGGTGGTACAATAAGAGTACAATGAGGATGATGATGATGATGAAGATGGTGAGTCGGTTGCCATGGCCTCCGTTGCCATTGCGATGACTCCTCGGGTGTCTCTCTTCGACTCATCCAATGAAAGCATCACCGCCAAGTGCCTCATGGCTAAAGCCACCAACAAGGTAACCCCCAACATCAAAACTACCATCATCAATCATTCTTCTTTGACGAATTGCATTGATGAACATGAGGGAACTAATGTGGAGGAGAATGAGTTTGAGACCTTTATGGGTAAGCTCAAGGGAAAATCCAAGAAGCACTTCGTTTCTCTCTTGGAACAACTTGGTGAAGCCAATGACATGATCGAGGCTCACGAAGAAACCATCTCTAAGATGGAGGGGCATAGTCGTGACTATGCCGATGAGATTTCGGATCTTTCCAATGCTATTGAGGAAGAGCGTGGTCTTCGTTTGGCTCTTGAGGAGTCATACAACGATGATCATGCTAAATTAAAGAAAGATCTTGATCATGCTCTTGTTGTGTCTCGTGTGCTAAACTCCGAGAAGGCAAAGCTTGGAGTTGATCTTGCTAGACTCAACGAGGAGTTTGACATTCTCGACAAGGCTCACAAAGTCTTGAAGGGTGTTCATGCTAGCCTCAAAGGGTCTCGTGATCAACTCCAAGTGAAGCTAACCAAGGAGAAAGCCACCTTGCCTCATATGGTATTGATTGATAATGCAAATGCTACTAACCCTTGTTGTGAGCATGTGCATCTTGTTGAGGAGAATGCTAAGTTGAAGGAGCAACTTGAGAAAGGCCTTGTCACTGAAGGAAATATGCCCTAGAGGCAATAATAAAGTTATTATTTATTTCCTTATATCATGATAAATGTTTATTATTCATGCTAGAATTGTATTAACCGGAAACATAATACATGTGTGAATACATAGACAAACAAATAGTCACTAGTAAGCCTCTACTAGACTAGCTCATTAATCAAAGATGGTTATGTTTCCTAACCATAGACATGTGTTGTCATTTGATTAATGGGATCACCTCATTAGAAGAATGATGTGATTGACATGACCCATTCCGTTAGCTTAGCACTTGATCGCTTAGTATATTGCTATTGCTTTCTTCATGACTTATACATGTTCCTATAACTATGAGATTATGCAACTCCTGCTTTACGGAGGAACACTTTGGTACTACCAAACGTCACAACGTAATCGGGTGATTATAAAGGAGTACTACAGGTGTCTCCAAAGGTACTTGTTGGGTTGGCGTATTTCGAGATTAGGTTTTGTCACTCCGATTGCTGGAGAGGTATCTCTGGGCCTTCTCGGTAATACACATCACATAAGCCTTGCAAGCATTACAACTAATGAGTTAGTTGTGAGATGATGTATTACGGAACGAGTAAAGAGACTTACCAAAGAATCTAGATTGAACTAGGTATTGGATACCGACGATCGAATCTCGGGTAAGTAACATACCGATGACAAAGGGAACAACGTATGTTGTTATGCGGTCAGACCGATAAAGATCTTCGTAGAAAATGTAGGAACCAATATGGGCATCCAGGTCCCGCTATTGGTTATTGACCGGAGATGTGTCTCGGTCATGTCTACATTGTTCTCGAACCGTAGGGTCCGCACGCTTAAGGTTTCGATGACGGTTATATTATGAGTTTATGTATTTTGATGTACGAAGGTTGTTCGAGTCCGGATATGATCACGGACATGACGAGGAGTCTCGAAATGGTCGAGACATAAAGATTAATATATTGGACGGATATATTTGGACACCGGAAAGGTTCCGGAGAAGTTTGGAGCTCCGGAGGTTACGAACCCCGGGAGGTATATGGGCCTTATTGGGCCCATGTAGGAGGAAGGAGAAGGAACAAGGAAGGCGCCCCAAGCCCAATCCGATTGGGGAAGGGGCGGCCCCCTTTCCTTTCTCCTTCCCCTCTTCCTATTCCTACTACTAGTACTACTTCCTAATACTAGTACTCCTTCCCCCTCCAAATAAGATAAGGAAAAGAGAGGGAAACCTACTTGGAGTAGGTTTCCCCCTTCCTATGGCGCGCCCCCCTTGAGGCCGGCCACCTCCTCCCTCCTTTATATACGGGGGTAGGGGGGCACCCTAGCACACACAAGTTGATCCTTGAGATCGTTCCTTAGCCGTGTGCGGTGCCCCCCTCCACCATATTCCACCTCGGTCATATCATAGCAGTGCTTAGGTGAAGCCCTGCGTCGGTAGAACATCAAGATCGTCACCACGCCGTCGTGCTGACGGAACTCCCTCTCCCCGGAGCTTTGCTGGATCGGAGCCCGAGGAGCGTCATCGAGCTGAACGTGTGCCAAGAACTCGGAGGCGCCGGAGTAACGGCACTGGGATCGGCTGGATCGCGAGGAGAACGTACGACTACTTCCTCTACGTTGTGATCGCTTCCGCTTTGGTCTACGAGGGTACGTAGACAATACTCTCCCCTCTCGTTGCTATGCCATCACCATGGTCCTCTGTGTGTGTGCATCAGAGCCTGGTTTTATGCGTTGATGTCATATGCACGAGTAGAACACAAGTGAGTTGTGGGCGATACAAGTCATACTGCCTACCAGCATGTCATACTTTGGTTCAGCGGTATTGTGAGATGAAGCGGCCCGGACCGACATTACGCGTACGCTTACGCGAGACTGGTTTCATCGTTACGAGCACTCGTGCTTAAAGGTGGCTGGCGGGTGTCTGTCTCTCTCACTTTAGTTGAACCGAGTGTGGCTACGCCCGGTCCTTGAGAAGGTTAAGACGGAGTCTATTTGACGAAGTATCGTTGTGGTCTTGATGCGTAGGTGAGATTGGTTCTTGCTTAAGCCCGTAGCAGCCACGTAAAATTTGCAACAACAAAGTAGAGGACGTCTAACTTGTTTTTGCAGGGCATGTTGTGATGTGATATGGTCAAGACGTGATGCTATATTTTATTGTATGAGATGATCATGTTTTGTAACCGAAGTTATCGGCAACTGGCTGGAGCCATATGGTTGTCGCTTTATTGTATGAAATGCAAACGCCTGTAATTGCTTTACTTTATCTCTAAGCGGTAGCGATAGTCGTAGAAGCAATAGATGGCGAAACGACAACGATGCTACGATGGAGATCAAGGTGTCGCTACCGGTGACGATGGTGATCACGACGGTGCTTGGAGATGGAGATCACAAGCACGAGATGATGATGGCCATATCATATCACTTATATTGTTTGCATGTGATGTTTATCCTTTATGCATCTTATTTTGCTTTGATTGACGGTAGCATTATAAGATGATCTCTCACTAAAATTATCAAGAAGTGTTCTCCACGAGTATGCACCGCTATGAAAGTTCTTCGTATGAGACACCACGTGATGATCGGGTGTGATAGGCTCTACGTTCAAATACAACGGGTGCAAAACAGTTGCACACGCAGAATACTCAGGTTAAACTTGACGAGCCTAGCATATAACAGATATGGCCTCGAACACGGAGACCGAAAGGTCGAACGTGAATCATATAGTAGATATGATCAACATAGTGATGTTCACCATTGAAACTACTCCATCTCACGTGATGATCGGACATGGTTTAGTTAATTTGGATCACGTAATCACTTAGATGACTAGAGAGATGTCTGTCTAAGTGGGAGTTTTTAATATGATTAATTAAAACTTAAATTTATCATGAACTTAGTACTGATAGTATTTTGCTTGTCTATGTTTCTTTGTAGATAGATGGCTCGTGCTGTTGTTCCGTTGAATTTTAATGCGTTCCTTGAGAAAGCAAAGTTGAAAGATAATGGTAGCAATTACACGGACTGGGTCCGTAACTTGAGGATTATCCTCATTGCTGCACAGAAGAATTACGTCCTGGAAGCACCGCTGGGTGCCAGGCCTGCTGCAGGAGCTGCGCCAGAAGTTGTGAACGTCTGGCAAAGCAAAGCTGATGACTACTCGATAGTTCAGTGTGCCATGCTTTACGGCTTAGAACCGGGTCTTCAACGACGTTTTGAACGTCATGGAGCATATGAGATGTTCCAGGAGTTGAAGTTAATATTTCAAGCAAATGCCCGGATTGAGAGATATGAAGTCTCCAATAAGTTCTATAGCTGCAAGATGGAGGAGAATAGTTATCGGTGAACATATACTCAAAATGTCCGGGTATAATAATCACTTGATTCAACCGGGAGTTACTCTTCCGGATGATAGTGTCATTGACAGAATTCTCCAATCATCGCCACCAAGCTACAAGAGCTTCGTGATGAACTATAATATGCAAGGGATGACCAAAACAATTCCGAGCTCTTCGCAATCTGAAAGCCGCGGAGGTAGAAATCAAGAAAGAACATCAAATGTTGATGGTCAACAAGACCACTAGTTTCAAGAAAAGGGCAAAGGAAAGAAGAAGGAAACTTCAAAAGAACAGCAAGAAAGTTGCTGCTCAAGAGAAGAAACCCAAGTCTGGACCTAAGCCTGAAATCGAGTGTTTTACCGCAAGCATCGACACTTTGGAAGCGGAACTGCCCCAAGTATTTGGCGGATAAGAAGGATGGCAAGGTGATCAAAGGTATATGTGATATACATGTTATTGATGTGTACCTTACTAATACTCGCAGATAGTACTGGTATTTGATACGGGTTACATTGCTAATATTTGCAACTTCGAAACAGGAACTACGGATTGCGAAGATTGGCTAAGGACGAGGTGACGATGCGCGTGGGAAATGGTTCCAAAGTCGATGTGATCGCGGTCGGCACGCTACCTCTACATCTACCATCGGGATTAGTTTTAGACCTAAATAATTGTTATTTGGTGCGGCGTTGAGCATGAACATTATATCTGGATCTTGTTTGATGCGAGACGGTTATTCATTTAAGACAGAGAATAATGGTTGTTCTATTTATATGAATAATATCTTTTATGGTCATGCACCCTTGAAGAGTGGTCTATTTTATTAAATCTCGATAGTAGTAATACACATATTCATAGTGTTGAAACCAAAAGATCTGAGTTGATAATGATAATGCAACTTATTTGTGGCCTTGCCGTTTGGGTCATATCGGTGTAAAACGCATGAAGAAACTCCATCTTGATGGGCTTCGGAATCACTTGATTATGAATCATTTGGTACTTACGTAACCATGCCTCATGGGCAAGATGACTAAAACGCCGTTCTCGGAACTATGGAGCGAGCAAGCTGATTTGTTGGAAATCATACATACTGATGTTTGTGGTCCAATGAATGTTGAGGCACTTGGCGGGTATCGTTATTTTCTCACCTTCACAGATGATTTGAGCAGATATGGGTATATCTACTTAATGAAACACAAATCTGAAACATTTGAAAAGTTCAAAGAATTTCAGAGTGAAGTGGAAAATCATCGTAACAAGAAAATAAAGTTTCTACGATCTGATCGTGGAGGAGAATATTTGAGTTACGAGTTTGGTTTACATTTGAAACAATGTGGAATAGTTTCGCAACTCACGCCACCCGGAACACCACAGAGAAAAGGTGTGTCCGAACGTCGTAATCGTACTTAACTTGATATTGTGCCATCTATGATGTCTATTACCGATTTACCGCTATCGCTTTTGGGGATATGCTTTAGAGACGGCCGCATTCACGTTAAATAGGGCACCATCTAAATCCGTTGAGACGACACCGTATGAACTGTGGTTTGGCAAGAAATCAAAGTTGTCGTTTCTTAAAATTTGGGGCTGCGATGCTTATGTAAAGAAACTTCAACCAGATAAGCTCGAACCCAAATCGGAGAAATGTGTCTTCATAGGATACCCAAAGGAGACTGTTGGGTACACCTTCTATCACAGATCTGAAGGCAAGATTTTCGTTGCTAAATTCGGATCCTTTCTAGAGAAGGAGTTTCTCTCGAAAGAAGTGAGTGGGAGGAAAGTAGAACTTGATGAGATAATCATGTCTGCTCCCTTATTGGAAAGTAGTTCATCACAAGAAACGGTTCCTGTGACAACTACACCAATTGGTGAGGAAACTAATGATATTGATCATGAAACTTCAGATCAAGTTGCTCTTGAACTTCAGAGGTCAAGCAGAATAAAATACGCACCGAGAGGTACGGTAATCCTATTACGAAAGTCATGTTACTTGACCATGGCGAACCTACAAACTATGAAGAAGCGATGGTGAGCCCAGATTCCGCGAAATGGCTGGAAGCCATGAAATCTGAGATGGGATCCATGTATGAGAACAAAGTATGGACTTTGGTTGACTTGCCCAATGATCGGCAAGCCATTGAGAATAAATGTATTTTTAAGAAGAAGACCGACGCTGATGGTAATATAACTGTCTACAAAGCTCGACTTGTTGCAAAAGGTTTTCGACAAGTTCAAGGGGTTGACTATGATGAGACTTTCTCACCCGTAGCGATGCTTAAGTCTGTCCGAATCATGTTAGCAATTGCCGCATTTTATGATTATGAAATTTGGCAAATGGATGTAAAAGCTGCATTCTTGAATGGATTTCTAGAAGAAGAGTTGTATATGATGCAACCAGAAGGTTTTGCTGATCCAAAAGGTGCTAACAAAGTGTGCAAGCTCCAACGATCAATTTATGGTCTGGTGCAAGCCTCTCGGAGTTGGAATAAACGCTTTGATAGTGTGATCAAAGCATATGGTTTTATACAGACTTTTGGAGAAGCCTGTATTTACAAGAAAGTGAGTGGGAGCTCTGTGGCATTTATGATATTATATGTGGACGACATATTATTGATCGGAAATGATATAGAATTTCTGGATAGCATAAAGGGATACTTGAATAAAAAGTTTTTCAATGAAAGACCTCGGTGAAGCTGCTTACATATTGGGCATCAAGATCTATAGAGATAGATCAAGACGCTTAATTGGACTTTCACAAAGCACATACCTTGATAAAGTTTTGAAGAAATTCAAAATGGATCAGGCAAAGAAAGTTTTTTTTACCTGTATTACAAGGTGTAAGATTGAGTCAGACTCAATGCCCGACCACAGCAGAAGATAGAGAGAAAATGAAAGATGTTCCCTATGCTTCAGCCATAGGCTCTATCATGTATGCAATGTTGTGTACCAGACACGACGTATGCTTAGCTGTAAGCTTGGCAGGAAGGTACCAAAGTAATCCAGAGTGGATCAATCGGACAGCGATCAAGAACATCCCGAAATACACGAAAAGGACTAAGGATATGTTTCTCGTATATGGAGGTGACAAAGAGCTAGTCGTAAATGGTTACGTCGATGCAAGCTTTGACATCGATCCGGACGATTCTAAATCGCAAACCGGATACGTGTTTTTGTTAAACGGTGGAGCTGTCGGTTGGTGCAGTTCTAAACAAAGCGTCGTGGCGGGATCTACATGTGAAGCGGAGTACATAGCTGCTTCGAAGCAGCAAATGAAGGAGTATTGATGAAAGAGTTCATTTCCTATCTAGTTGTCATAACTAGTGAATCGGTACCAATGAATATATTATGTGAAAATACTGTTTCAATTTCCTTGGCAAAGGAATCCAGATATCACAAGAGGACCAATCATATCAAAAGACGCTTCAACTCCATTCGGGACCAAGTCCAAGTGGGAGACATAGAGATTTGCAAAATACATACGGATCTGAATGTTGCAGACCCATTGACTAAGCCTCTTCCACGAGCAAAACATGATCAGCACCAAGACTCCATGGGTGTTAGAATCATTCTTGTGTAATCTAGATTATTGACTCTAGTGCAAGTGGGAGACTGAAGGAAATATGCCCTAGAGGCAATAATAAAGTTATTATTTATTTCCTTATATCATGATAAATGTTTATTATTCATGCTAGAATTGTATTAACCGGAAACATAATACATGTGTGAATACATAGACAAACAAATAGTCACTAGTAAGCCTCTACTAGACTAGCTCATTAATCAAAGATGGTTATGTTTCCTAACCATAGACATGTGTTGTCATTTGATTAATGGGATCACCTCATTAGAAGAATGATGTGATTGACATGACCCATTCCGTTAGCTTAGCACTTGATCGCTTAGTATATTGCTATTGCTTTCTTCATGACTTATACATGTTCCTATAACTATGAGATTATGCAACTCCGTTTACGGAGGAACACTTTGGGTACTACCAAAGCGTCACAACGTAACTGGGTGATTATAAAGGAGTACTACAGGTGTCTCCAAAGGTACTTGTTGGGTTGGCGTATTTCGAGATTAGGTTTTGTCACTCCGATTGTCGGAGAGGTATCTCTGGGCCTTCTCGGTAATACACATCACATAAGCCTTGCAAGCATTACAACTAATGAGTTAGTTGTGAGATGATGTATTACGGAACGAGTAAAGAGACTTACCAGTAATGAGATTGAACTAGGTATTGGATACCGACGATCGAATCTCGGTAGGTAACATACCGATGACAAAGGGAACAACGTATGTTGTTATGCGGTCGACCGATAAAGATCTTCAGAAAATGTAGGAACCAATATGGGCATCCAGGTCCCGCTTATTGGTTATTGACCGGAGATGTGTCTCGGTCATGTCTACATTGTTCTCGAACCGTAGGGTCCGCACGCAAGGTTTCGATGACGGTTATATTATGAGTTTATGTATTTTGATGTACCGAAGGTTGTTGAGTCCCGGATATGATCACGGACATGACGAGGAGTCTCGAAATGGTCGAGACATAAAGATTAATATATTGGACGGATATATTTGGACACCGGAAAGGTTAGGAGAAGTTTGGAGCTCCGGAGGTTACTGGAACCCCGGAGGTATATGGGCCTTATTGGGCCCATGTAGGAGGAAGGAGAAGGAACAAGGGAGGCGCGCCCAAGCCCAATCCGAATTGGGGAAGGGCGCCCCCCTTTCCTTTCTCCTTCCCCTCTTCCTATTCCTACTACTAGTACTACTTCCTAATACTAGTACTCCTTCCTTCCCCTCCAAATAAGATAAGGAAGAGAGGAAACCTACTTGGAGTAGGTTTCCTTCCTATGGCGCGCCCCCTTGAGGCCGGCCACCTCCTCCCTCCCTCCTTTATATCACGGGGTAGGGGGCACCCTAGCACACACAAGTTGATCCTTGAGATCGTTTCTTAGCCGTGTGCGGTGCCCCCTCGACCATATTCCACCTCGGTCATATCATAGCAGTGCTTAGGCGAAGCCTGCGTCAGTAGAACATCAAGATCGTCACCACGCCGTCAGGCCGACGAAACTCCCTCTCCCCGAGCTTTGCTGGATCGGAGCCCGAGGAGCGTCATCGAGTTGAACGTGTGCCAAGAACTCGGAGGCGCCGGAGTAACGGCGCTGGGATCGGCTGGATCGCGAGGAGAACGTACGACTACTTCCTCTACGTTATGATCGCTTCCGCTTTGGTCTACGAGGGTACGTAGACAATACTCTCCCCTCTCATTGCTATGCCATCACCATGGTCCTGTGTGTGCGTAGGAAAATTTTTGAAATTACCTCGTTCCCCAACAGTCACATGCATACAAGGTGAGAAGAACCTCAACGACTTTTTGAGTAATCAAAAGGAAGTTGTGGCCAAGGAGGGGATTGGGTTCGCACCCAAGCCCAAGAACAAGAAGAAGAATGACAAGACCAAACGACCCCCTCCTCTCAAGCAAACTTTTTTGAGGGAGGGAGAGGGTGCTTCCAAGGAGAAGAAGATCAACGCAAAGGGTGGCAATGCCAAGAAGGGCAATGCCACCCCTCCCAACAAAGCCAGCGATTTTAATCCCTCTTATGTGTTATGTCGTGCTAGTGACGGGCACGTTTATGCCAAATTTGTTGGTTCTCCTCGTGAGTACATTGAATGGTCTATTTGGGTTCCTAAGACCCTTGTTACTAACATCAAAGGGCCCATTAAAAAATGGGTACCTAAAACCAAGCATTGATCTCTTGTAGGTGTTTGCTTCCGGTGGAGGATCATGGTTGCTCGATAGTGGAGCTACAAATCATATGACCGGAAGCAAGGACTTGGTGGTGGACGTGCACAAGATTCCTTCTATGCCCACCAATGTTGAGTGGGGTGATGCCTCGTTTTCTAAGGTATTGGGACTCGGCAAGGTTGTCATTTCTCATGATCCCACGATCGAGAAGGTCATGCTTGTTGAGTCCCTTGCATACAATTTACTTTCCGTTCGTCAACTTGCAATCATGGGCTTTGCCACTTTCTTTGATATTGATACCGTGGCCCTCTTGTGGAGCAAGACTCTTAAAGTGGCCTTTGTTGGGCATGTCGAGAACGCTCTCTATGTGATTAACTTTTCGGAGGTACCCACTAAGACCGCGACATGCCTAATGGATAAAGTTGATGTGGGATGGCTTTGGCATCGCCGTTTAGCCCATGTTAATATGAGATCTTTGCAAAGTCTTCTCAAGGGGGACCATGTCCGTGGACTAACGAATGTTAGTTTTGCTAAAGATCGTGCTTGCAAAGGCTCAGATCGAAGGAAAGCTTCATGAAAAGGCTCACCCTCCCACGACTATCATTTACTCGAAGAGGCCTTTGGAGCTCCTTCACTTGGATCTCTTTGGGCCTCCATCCTTTGATAGTCTTGGGGTAGGAATTATTGCTTGGTGATTGTGGATGACTACTCAAGATATACTTGGGTGTATTTCTTCAAGAGGAAGAGCGAGACCCAACAAACCGTCATTGACTTTGCAAATGAAGCACAACGTCAACACAATGCAAAGATCTTGACAATAAGAACTGACAACGGCACCGAGTTCAAGAACTACACCTTGGATGAGTTTCTTAGTGATGAGGGGATCAAGCATCAATATTCTGCACCCTACACCCCTCAACAAAACAGTGTCGCGGAGAGGAAGAACCGGACGTTGATGGATGCGGCAAGGACCATGATAGCGGAGTTCAAGTCTCCATACAACTTTTGGGCCGAAGCCATCAACACCGCATGTCATGCATCCAATCGGCTCTACCTCCGCCAGGGCTTGAACAAGACTCTATATGAGATACTCACCGGTAACAAGCCCAACCTCAAGTACTTTCGGGTGTTCGGGTGTAAGTGTTTCATTCTCAAAAAGGTTGTTCGGTTGTCTAAGTTTGAAGCTAGAGCTTATGAGGGCATATTTGTTGGTTATGCTACAAACTCTCACGCTTACCGTGTCCTCAATAAATCCACGGGACTTATTGAGGAGACGTGTAACGTGGAGTTTGATGAGAATAACGGCTCCCAAGTGGAGCAAAGTGGCACTTGTGATGTAGGTGATGAAATTCCTCCTCAAGCCATAAGAAGAATGGGTGTTGGTTTTATCCTACCCGTTGAGGAACCCCTTGTGGCCGAAGGAGAAGGACAATGCTCCACTCAAGTGGATCCATCACCAACCCAAGGCCCACACGCTTCCGAAGAACAAAGTGAAGGCCCTCAACCTCATGAACAAGACCAAGGGCAAGATCATGCTCAAGACGATGTTGACACACCAAGTGATGCCCAAGGTCAAGTTCTCTCCCCCGAGAAAGTTCAAGATCAAGAACTTGCTCAAGACGGCGCTCAAGATGATCAAGTGACCCCTCCTCAACTCACCTCCGAGGAGGAACTAGAGCGTCGTGCCGCCAAGATTGCTTCCAAGCTCACCACCAAGGGTCATCTCATGAAGAATGTACTTGGAAGCATCCAAAAGGGGGTAAGCACTCGTAGACAATTGGCAAACTATTGTGAACATCACGCGTTTGTTTCTTGTGTTGAACCCCAAAAGGTATATGAAGCTCTTGAAGATCCGGATTGTCTTAATGCCATGCATGAAGAACTCAACAACTTCGAGCACAACAAAGTGTGGAGGTTGGTGCCAAGGCCAACGGGGAACCACAATGTCATTGGGACCAAGTGAATTTTCAAGAACAAGCAAGATGCTCATGGAACCATCGTTTGCAACAAGGCAAGATTGGTGGCACAAGGTTACTCCCAAGTCGAGGGTATCGACTACGGTGAAACCTTTGCTCCTGCTGTTCGCCTTGAATCCATTCGCTTGTTGATTGCTTATGCTTCTCATCACAACTTTAAGTTGCAACAAATGGATGTGAAGAGTGCCTTTCTTAATGGTCCTATCAATGAGTTGGTCTACGTCAAACAACCCCCCGGGTTCGAGGATCCCTACTTTCTCTATCATGTGTACCAACTCGATAAGGCACTCTATGGCCTTAAACAAGCCCCACGTGTGTGGTATGACCACCTTACCGAGTTGCTACAAGATCGTGGTTTTGAAGTTGGGCTCATCGATCCCACTCTTTTTACTAAGAAGGTCAATGGGGAGTTGTTTGTGTGCCAACTATATGTTGATGACATTATCTTTGGTTCCCCTAACAAAGCTTTCAATGATGAATTTGCCGCACTAATGACCTCAAAGTTCAAGATGTCTTCCATGGGAGAGTTGAAGTTCTTTCTAGGTTTCGGAGTGAAGCAAAGAAGAGAAGGTACCTTCATCAATCAAGCCAAATACACTTAAGACATGCTCAAGAGATTCAAGCTAAGTAATGTCAAGCCGGCTTCCACTCCAATGCCCACGAAGTGCCAACTTGACATCGATCCCAATGGTAAAGCGGTGGATCAAAAGGTATATCGCTCCGTGATTGGATCCTTGCTTTACCTTTGTGCATCTAGACCGGATATCATGTTGAGTGTGGGAATTTGTGCACGGTTTCAAGCCGCACCTAAGGAAAGCCACTATGTGGCGGTCAGCTTAATCTTTCGATATTTGGCTCATACCCCAAACTTTGGCCTATGGTACCCAAGAGGAGCAAACTTCAAGCTTGAAGGATATTCGGATTCCGATTGGGCGGAGACAAAGTGGATAGGAAGTCTACTTCGGAGGGTGCCAATTCCTTGGCTGCTCTTTGGTAAGTTGGTCTTCCAAAAAGCAAAGTTGTGTGTCTCTCTCTGCCCAATCAAGCGGAGTATGTAGCGGCCGGTAGTTGTTGTGCACAACTCTTATGGATGAGGCAAATTTTAAAGGATTACGGTGTCATTTGTGACAAAGTGCCTCTTTGGTGTGACAATGAAAGTGCCATCAAGATTTCTCTCAACCCGATGCAACACTTCAAGACGAAGCATATTGAGATTCTGTATCATTTCATCCGTGATCATATTAGGCGAGGGGAGATCGAGATCAAGTACGTCAACACTCATGATAACCGTGCAGATATTTTCACGAAGTCCTTGGATGAAGCAAGATTTCGCGAGTTAAAGCATGAGCTAAATATCATTGATTCGAGCAATGTTGCTTGAACCCTTGCACACCCAACCATACTCAACTTGTTATCTAGTTTAGGTGTAGGCATGGACATAGGGGGAGTGTTGTTCTCTCAATGAACTCTCCCTCCCCCATTATGCATAAATCGATCATCTCTTTCACATTAGCCATTTTTATGGTACTTGTGCTTCAAAGACGAGTTTCGGTCATGGGCCCAAGGATAATTCTTCATGTGCCATACCAATTGACTCAAACATAGGTGGCTCCGGCCACCGCTCTCCTCACGGAGAAGTTGTGTCTCGTAGTTGGTCTCGTTAAATCGTGTGTGTTCGTCTCTTAGTTGGTTGGTGTCTCTTCCGGAGTTTGTTTTTGCCTTTTCTCTCTTTTCTTTTGTGTGTTCTTACACTTTCTTGGTCTTACGGTACTACCGTGGTGAGCCACGGTACTACCGCAGGAGTTGGTGGCTCTACGTTTTGTGCGTGGCCCTCCAGGGGCACGGTACTACCGCTACCTCCGCGGCAGTAATTTTTTACTGCCGCTGAACGAGCGGTACTACCGCCCAGCGTGCGGTACTTCCGCCCGGGCGGTACTACCGCGATGACCCGCGGTACTTCCGCGCCCCCGCGAGCGGGTGGGGGTTAAGAGCGGGACAGGAGGAGTTCTAACTCCCCCATACCCATTCATCTCTATTCCCCACCCCGTCTCTCTCTCTCTCTTGACCAAGAACGGCGCCGAAGGCCTTCGCCGGATCTCCGTCTCCGGACGCTCTCCACGGATTCCGACCGGTGGGATCGTTCCCCACCTCGCCCTCTTGCCATGGACCCAGGTTTTTCCCCAAGTGCCTCTTCTTTTTGTCCTTCCTTGTGCTTCTAGGTTTTGGGGAGATGCATGTGGTGTTCTTGAGATTTTTGGCTAAATCTGTGCAAGTGGGATTCGTTGTAGAGTGGTAGTGTAGTCCCATGCTCTTTGGATAGTCAAATTAGGTCCGTTTGATCAACGGTAGTACCGAAGTTGTCATGCGGAGGTTCCAGATCCAGATCCGCGTCCTCTGTGGCGGTTTACAAACCGTGCGGTACTACCTCTCCTCCTGGAGCGGTACTACCGCAGCCTCACCTGGATCTGGCGCTCAGCGGCACTTCCGCACCTCGGTGCGGTACTACCGCTTGGCGTCCGGAAGTAAAAAATTACTTCCGCCCCAAGCGCGGTACTACCGTGCTATCCCAGCATGGTACTATCGCGTCTGGAGCAGATGTAACTTATTACTTCCGCAACCCTGCCCAGTACTACCGTAGATTCATCCTGCGCTCATTTGTTTCGTCCAAATTGCATGTTTTGTGTTTCTCTCGGTTTGGTTTTGATCTGTTTTGTTCCCGTGCGTGTCTTTCTGTCTTTGTGTTTAGGTGGTGGCTCCGGTTTTGCTCGTCGCTCGAATCCCAGCCGAGACACAGGGTCAAAGCGTCTGCGCAACCCAGATGATGTTCCAGAGGGGTCCTCTGCTGCTCCCCAACGCAGGACCAAGACTACCGCCAACAAACAGAAGGAGCCCGTCATGGGCATGGATGTGATGCCCCAGGCCGAGTTTGTCATTCGAAGGAAGCTCAATCCCTATGTGAATCCCCGGGCTAGCACGCGAGGCAATGAACTCTTCTGGAACAAGCAGCAGAATCTGATATACATGGATGTGATCAAGGCCAAGCAGAATCACTATGTTGAAGTTCACTACATTGACATGCATCATATGAGGCAGGACAAACACCGTGAGTACTTTGGAGAGGCCTTGGATCTAGTCGAGCAGTTCGCCATTAAGCACTTGCTCACCTTCCACAAGGATTTTGATCTAGAGATCATCGCACAGTTCTTTGCTTCCGTCCATTTCGGCACTGATGATGCAAGGACCATGATTTGGATGACTAATGGTCGCCGTCTGTCGGCTACTTGGAAGGAGTTCATGGAGTTGCTTAACGTTCCAGATGAAGGGCTCGACACGCCAGTTGGAGTTCACCCTCATGCCAACTCTGACTCTGCCAACAAGAACAAGCTCATGCCATTCCTTGTTCCTAAGACTCTTCCCAACAAGAAGACTGCGTGGGTGCTTAATCCCTTCCTTGACATTGGGGACATGGGCCAGGTACATGCTTACCTCGTTGACATGATGCTTATCTGCGAGGAGGCCCGTAAGGCTCAGACTCAACCACTTGATGTCTCACATATCATGTGGTGTGAGCTTCAGTTCGTCGTGTTCAACCGTAAGGTCCCCATCTACGGCCTTACCTGCTCCACTTGATCTCCATGACATGGGAGAGGTTGTTTCCCGGGATGAGTTTGAAGCTCCAGCAGGATTCGCCATGAGTCCGTCAGTTCGCATCAAGCCACATTGGGCTAACACCACCACTTCTGCTGAGGCTGCCAGGCAGGCTGTGGATGAGGAGGAACTTGGGGAGGAAGAAGTTGTTGCTGACCGTTCTGCCTTCTTGCCTCCCTCTGATGAGCCCTCTTGGGCAAAGAAGCTGAAGAACAAGATGAAGAGGCTGTGCATGCAGGTTCAGGGTCAGTACAAGGCCCATGTTGCTCAGAAGGAGAGTCGCCGTCGCGACATCAGGATCTTGAGGGCTTGCGGGGAGGATGTGGCCAGCGGTTCTGAGAAGCACATCACCCCAGAGACTGCCTGGATGGAGAAGCAGGGCTACAAGTGGACCGATTCACAGGAGGAGTCCATTCCGGCTGCAGAGTCTGAAGACGAGGAGTCCTTTTCCGCCTGAGCTACCACCTTTGTTGTAGGTGACCTCTCTGCCTTTTTGGTGTCTCGATGCCAAAGGGGGAGAGAGTGTAGGATTTGCGTGTGTGTCGTGTGTTTCGTCATTTGCTTTGCTTTCCGTCGTTGAACTTGCTTGCTTTGATTTAGTTGTGCTTGTGAGACTGAGTTTATCATATGGTGTAAGACATATGCACTCTATCGTACCTTATCATCTTATTGAGCTTGTGCTTTATCTTGCTATTAATGTTATGCTCTTATCTACTATCTTGCTTAGTATCAGCCTTATCATTGCAAGATATGCTTTGTTTCTAAAATACAGGGGGAGTGGTGATCCTAGTATTCGTGGTCGCAGCTCTAAGCACTTTACTCTCTATCACGAATCTAGGGGGAGCTCATCTATATTTTAGAGATGTGGGGTTTGCTTGTGCTATATTCATTTCCTTTGTGCAAATCCCGTATTGTCATCAATCCACCAAAAAGGGGGATATTGTAAGGGCACTTTTGTCCCTAAGTAGTTTTGGTGATTGATGACAATGCCTTTGCGGACTAATCGTGTGTATTGAGCTTTTCAGATTCATCACGACTAAACACAAGACGATTCCATGCCCCTCGAAGATTATTGAAGACGGTGTTTGTCTACGGTTTGGTTCGGTGGAGTTGAGTCGTAGGAGAGCCGTACTATTAAGAGGAGGTCCGCTTTGGAAAGGTTTGGGTGGAACATCACGTTCACATTCCTTTTTGCACCGCCTTTCCTTGAGCTCCTTGGAGTGTTCCTCCGTCTCACCTTGTCTCCGTGATTTGAAGGTCTCCGCGATTTGAAGGTCTCCGCCTTGCTCTTCTCAGGCTAGCGGTAGTACTGCTCCTCTGAGCCGTACTACCGCAGGAGCCAGCGGTAGTACCGGGCTCCTGCAAGGTAGTACCGTGGGCTCGACGGTAGTACTTCCCCGAGCGTAGTACCGCTGAAGCTCTGGTCCGCACCGCTGCTCAAGCGGTGGTATGCGCGGATGTAATTTTCTACATCCGCGCTACCCGCTGTAGTACCGTCTTTGCGGCGGTAGTACCGTGACGCCTTGAGCCGTGCACGGTAGAAATCTTGAAGTAAGGGCGGATGTAATTTTTGCATCCGCACCTTTCACGGTAGTACCGCACCCATGGTCGCGTAGTTCCGCGGTCGGATTTTGCACGGCAATTTCTCAAGCGGAGGTAGTCATGAATGTAATTTTTACATCTCGTTTACCAGACCGGCTCGCGTACTGTCTTGGAAGGAAGTCAGTATGAGGTCACGGTAGTACCGCTTCTGCGGATCTACCGCGCCCTATTAGTGCTCCTGTTTGCTAGGTCCGGTCTCCGCTGTGCCCACGGTAGTACCGCCGTTCGCCGCGGTAGTACCGCGCCTGTGGTGCGGTAGTTCCGTGGGTCGCGGGATGAGTGGTGGGTAACGGTTGGAAATGTCCCCCCACTATAAAAGGGGGTCTTCTTCCCCAAGAAGACTCACCTCTTCCAACCCTAAACTCCATTGTTGCTCCAAGCTCCATTTTTGCCCGATCTCTCTCCCTAGCCAATCAAACTTGTTGATTTGCTCGGGATTGATTGAGAAGGCCCCGATCTACACTTCCACCAAGAGAAATTTGATTCCCCCACTAATCCCTAGCGGATCTTGTTACTCTTGGGTGTTTGAGCATCCTAGACGGTTGAGGTCACCGTGAAGCCATAGTTCATTGTGGTGAAGCTTCGTGGTGGTGTTGGGAGCCTCCAATTAAGTTGTGGAGATTGCCCCAACCTTATTTGTAAAGGTTCGGTTGCCGCCTTCAAGGGCACCAATAGTGGAATCACGGCATCTCGCATTGTGTGAGGGCGTGAGGAGTATACGGTGTCCCTAGTGGCTTCTTGGGGAGCATTGTGCCTCCACACCGCTCTAACGGAGACGTACTTCCCCTCAAAAGGAAGGAACTTCGGTAACACATCCTCGTCTCCACCGGCTCCACTCTTGGTTATCTCATCCCTTTACTTGTGCAAGCTTACTTGTGTTTTATTCATTGCTTGCTTGTGTGGTTGTGTTTGTTGCATCATATAGGTTGTTCACTTAGTTGCACATCTAGACAACTTACTTTGATGCAAAGTTTAATTTGGTAAAGAAAAGCTAAAAATTGTTAGTTGCCTATTCACCCCCCCCCCCTCTAGTCAACTATATCGATCCTTTCAAACCCCGTATACAATTCCCTTTGTCAATCGATACGTTACTTGCCCGAGATTCGATCGTCGGTATCCCAATATCTCGTTTAATCTCGTTACCCGCAAGTCACTTTACTCGTACCGTAATGCATGATCCCGTGACCAGACACTTGGTCACATTGAGCTCATTATGATGATGCATTACCGAGTGGGCCCAGAGATACCTCTCCGTCATACGGAGTGACAAATCTCAGTCTCTATTCGTGCCAACCCAACAGACACTTTCGGAGATACCCGTAGTGTACCTTTATAGTCACCCAGTTATGTTGTGACATTTGGCATACCCGAAGCACTCCTACGGTATCCGGGAGTTGCACAATCTCATGGTCTAAGGAAATGATACTTGACATTTGGAAAAGTTCTAGATAAACGAACTACACGATCTTTGAGCTATGCTTAGGATTGGGTCTTGTCCATCACATCATTCTCCCAATGATGTGATCCTGTTATCAATGACATCCAATGTCCATAGTCAGGAAATCATGACTATCTGTCGATCAACGAGCTAGTCAACTAGGGGCTTACTAGGGACACGTTGTGGTCTATGTATACACACATGTATTACGATTTCTGGATAACACAATTATAGCATGAATAATAGACTATTATCATGAACAAAGAACTATAATAATAATCATTTTATTATTGCCTCTAGGGCATATTTCCAACATGTGGGTAGCGTTGGATGGCTGCCTTTCGCATCTGTGTCCATGATCTGGCCCTCCTTGTCCGTGGATGGATGCCAAAGCAAATTTACGGGTCAGCATTGGAGATGCCTTAAGCAAATGCTTCGAGTCATTTTTAGGATGGCCTCACTAGTCACTCAGGGTGTGTTTGATAGAGTGCATGGATGGTGAACAAGCTCAAAAGTTCCTTTATCGATCCATTTCTGGGTGTTTGGTAGCCTGGACGGGGGCTCCTCAGCATGCACGTGCTCAGCCCAAATACCCTCGTAGCATGCACGAAGAAAGAACACCCCAGCAGTCGTTCGGTGGTCAGGATGCATGAGCGAAGCGAGCAACAACGTGTTCTAAAAAATGTTCAGAATATCTAAAAAAATTCAGAAAATGTTTAGAATACCAAACATTGTTCAGATTTTCAAAAATTGTTCAATTTTCCAAAAATTTTAACATTTTCAAAAAATGTCCAAATTTTCCAAATTCGTTTAAATTTTCAAGAACAGTTCATAATTTCGAAAAATAGATATTTTATAAAAATCATAATTTGGAAAAATGTTTGGATTTTCAAAAAATCATACCTGCAATTTTTTAAAAAAATTACAAAAAATGTTCGAATTTTTAAAAAATAATTTTAAATTTTATAAAATAATAAACTTCCAAAATTTCTTTAAATCTTCAAAAAAAACTTCAGAATTTCAGAAAATGCTTAAATTTTCAAAAAAAGCGCTATATTTTTCCATGTTTCAAAAAATTATTCAATTTTTTAAAAATACTGTTCACTTATTTGAAAATACCGGTTGCTACCGCCGACATGTCTAAACAGATGCGAGCTGCCAAACAGAGTCTCAACTTAGCATTGTCTCAGTACATACAAGCATCAGCTAATGCATGCACTCCCTCCGTTCCTAAATATAAATCTTTGTAGAGATTCCATTATGGACCACATACGGATGTATATATATGCATTTTAGAGTATGATTCACTCATTTTGCTCCGTATGTCGTTCATAGTGAAATTTCTCCAAAGACTTATATTTAGGAACGAAGGGAGTACTCGGCATGTCATACTACTATTCAGTTCGGCCTTTTTTTTTCCTTGGGGCATTTCTAGTACGGTGTACGGACTTGCCTTTTTGGTGAGGGCACTGGTCTGCGTGCACGGGCCGTGCGATGCTTGCAGCCCAGCAGCAGACCGAGCAACGAGCCAGCAGGTACGTGGACGTGTCAGCCAGGAGCGGATGACGAGGATTGACCGGTGGAGAGACGTGGCAGTGGACGAACGGTGGGTCCCACGGCCGTTCCATGACCTACCGAAAGAGAAAAGGAAGGAAAATGTCTTTTTAAGGAAGTCCATTAATGCTTGCGGTGTTGTTTGGCACCGTCACACCCACCCAACCCCCAAGTGTCTATGGTTTCACCCATACCAAAGCCTCGATCCCCCCTCCCACTTCCAGACGTGGAAAGACAGACGGAGCATCGATCTGATCTTCAGCACATTGGTACGAGAGCGCGTGACACGCCACAAACAAATTCATACGAGCACCCGCATGCAAACACAAGAAATGCATACAGATTACTTTTTTTGTTTTGGAAAAAAGCATCTCAAACATAATAAAAATTACTACCTATAACGGCGACGCCACCGGTATCCGCGGCCCGGATAAGAAACTGGTTAGGTCTAGGGATGAAAACGGAGCAGAAACGGACGGAACTGAGTGCTATCATATTTGTTTTCATATTCTTTGCGAGCGGAAGCGAATCTGAAACCCGGAAATGAATACGGAAACATATATTATCGAAAACAAACACGGAGCGAATATAAAGCGGATACGGAAACAAAAATAGGCATTGATCGGAACTTAATAACCCCTTAAATCATAAAGAAATACACACAAAAACAAACAAATTTAATGAGTTGTTAACATGGCTACAAAATAATATCATTATGTTAGCAACTTAGTGTAGTATTGTAGTAGTACCGGACCATTGCATATAGGGTCAAGCTGAGTACATGTGTGGTAGTAGAAGTTGAGCCTTAAATCCATTCTACTAATTCTATCATTGTGTTCCCTTTGGTGGTTGGGCTACAAAGCAGCTATTGGTCTATAGTAAAAACAAAAATTCCATATTCACGGAGACGGAAAGTTCCATTTCCATGCATGTTCCACCGGAAAACACCGTTCCGTTTTTGTTTTCATTTCCGCATAAAAAATTCCATTTCCACTTCCATTTTGTAAATTTCCATTTCCGTTTTCATATTTCCTCTTCATTTCCATTTTTTTCTCTGGAAAAACGAAAAGTTTCCACTGCATTTTCATCCCTAATTAGGTCTATCCATGATAAAAAAAAAACCCGGTTAAGTCATCATAATAAACACATCGTTAAAAGACGCTAAAAGTTTTAATGGTATTTCTCGTGTCACGACAAGGCACATTTTATACCGCTACCACGGTAAGAGGTGTATCTGTAGGATTTCCGCGTCACGAGAAGGCGCCTTCTATTCTAATAACATGGAAAACATAGATTCACGCAGTTGCTAAGCCCTGTCCGGTCGCTCGATTTTCTTGCGATTCGTCAAATAGTTGGTTCCTGCACCGCACGAGGGCACAATACTCTCTCCGTTTCTTTTTTACATTGCATATACTTTCTTTTTACTTTGGGTATACAATTTGTTTGAAGTCAAACTACATGAAATTTGACCAAATTTATCTTAAAAATAGCAACATTTACAACACAAAATTTATATAGTATGATAGATATTGATTTCGTATTTTGAAATTTGATGTTTTTTCTTATATAATTGGTTAAACTTTACGAAGTTTGACTCCGGACAAATTTATATGCGGATTAAAAAGAAACGGAGGGAGTAAGTTTTAAGCTTCAATCGTTGAAACTTACAATTTTTCCACTGAAACTTGCGATTTTCTCACTCACTCTTACCAAGTTTCATAGATAAAATTTCAATACATTTTTGTTGTCCGCTGTAAGCACAAAAATCGTGATTTTATCAGTCGCTCATAGTAAGTTTCAAGAGCTCAAACTTAACATTTAAATTTGAAATTTGCCAAAAATGTATTTAAAATGGATCTTATTTGAAAGCCTTCATCACGAGAAACACGGATATGAAAACAAAACCTAATTTGGACTTTTCATTCAAAAATTATAAAAAATTGAAAATTGAAAGCCAAAAATTAAAACACGCGTGAGGGACTCGATGCCCTGAGACATGCATGCCACAAATCCTGTCCCACACTGATAAGAGGCATAACCACAACATCTATGAGACGCCGATTTTACCAGTCATGCTACCGACGCCACCAATATCCGACAACAATCCCATATATAAGAGGCGTTACCCCGATCATTTCTTACATGCTATAGTTCCATAACCACAACATCTATGAGACGCCGATTTTACCAGTCATGCTACCGACGCCACCAATATCCGACAACAATCCCATAGATAAGAGGCGTTACCCCGATCATTTCTTACATGCTATAGTTCCTACCGGCAACGACCGTCCGAGGATCGACATCTAAATTAGAAACGACAAATAATGTTACTTATTCGTCGGAAACATCTGATGGATGAAGATACCGGCTTCTGTGGATACATTTGCTTCAGAACAAGACCCCTAGTTGGGGCGCCGAATCCTCTGAGCCAAAAGTTGGCAGTTGAAAATGTGTTTCTCTAACGATTCCATTTATTCGAGTGTTCCGTTCCACTTCTCAAACTCCGTTTATTATCAATATTCATATAAAAAGATATATAATAGAAAGATGATATCGAAAATACTTGGAGATGGCAAATATTCGGATCTAAGACCGGGGGAGGGGGGCACTCCAAGCTAACAAGAGGCATCATTCCTGACGGTGTCCCGGCCTAGGGGTCTCTTACCACGTCGGTTCCCGGTCAGGTGGGCCAGACCGAGGACCCTTGATCAGTTTCGTCTTAGGCCACTTTGGGCGACTCATGGCTAACTGTATGAACACTCGACTTGTGGAGGACTCTACCTCTGACGACGTAGCGACTAGGATTTGTAACCCTTGGACCCGAGGTGTATTAATTATATAATACGGGGGTCGGGCCCATCGTAGAACACATTACAACCTCTCAGTACTCGTTGTACTTTATACACACGCAACGCAATATACACGAGCATGACGTACAGTATTACCTCCTCCGTGAGAGCCTGAATCTGGGAAAAAACATTGCTTTATGTTAATATCCATTTACTTCTTCCAGTAAGTTGTTGATCTTAAAAAATATCTCTGGTCCTTTTTCTTTTCTTTTTTGAAATGGTCTCAGGCCATTTTACATTCTGCCAGTAAGTTTTTTTTTAGATCAAGCCAGGTAAGTTTTTTTTTTTTTTGAGAATCATCAAGCCAGTAATTTGCTTTTTTTTAGGGAAAGCCAGTAATTTGCTGAGCTATGCTTCTCCAGCGGGCTCTACTTTGCATGGGCCGTGTGAAGGTTGCGGCCCAGCGGCAGATCGTTTGGGCCAGGTAGATACGTGTCAGACGACCGAGTGACCAGTGGCGACACGCAGCATTGTTCGGCCGGTGGGTCCCACCTCGGCCATTCCAGAAGAAGAAATCATCTTCTGTTTAAGGAAGCCCATTAATGCTTGCGGTATTAATTTGTGTGACACAAGGCGCGGTGCGTCGTCACACCCCAACTGTCCGTCGTACTTCTACTTCTACTTCTACTTTCATGTTTGAGTTTGACCCATACTCCACAGCCTCGATCCTTCCCCATATCAGAGCATCTATTTTTCCTCATCAGAGCTGGGCAAATATTGTTGTACTAGTAAACAGTTAAGAAGTCACCATGCTAAGACTCCATAGAATTAGCGCACCGGAACAACAACCATGGCCAACGAAAAGAAGTGTAGTTCGAAAGGATCCGACCTACAGTCTAAAATATTTGACTTTATCTTTTTTACCGCAGTACTTATAGTAATCATTAAAAGATGGCACAATTCATTCATAAATAACACACATGTATATCTAGTACACTGATACTAGTTCAAATGTAAATAGGATTACATCTGCGATAACATGATGTTTAAAGGGTTTTTCGAATTAATCAATTCATAAATTCAACGATAAAATTTAAAACTGACACAAGTCTTGCCACACATATTGCGCTTTAAATTTCATTCAACAATAGATGTGCGTGAATGACCTGCCTGTAGTATATTTCGGTAACGTGTGCAGTCTATATAATGTGTAGAGTAACATTGAGTGAATGAATGAATTAAACAACACGCAGAGCAACGGGAAGCAAAGCGTACGGTCTCCATGGTTGACGATGGCCACAATGTGCTCCGCTCGTGCAATCGCACCGCAAAACTTCATGACAGAGTTGCAGATGGTGTATCATCGATGCGATATCGACTTCACATTGTGTTCCTGAATGATGTGTATGTTGTAGGGCGTGACGCACGCGTTGCCAAAAGATCAAGCCCCTTGAATTCCTGCCTACAAAGTCCGTAGATAAGGCCAACCAGCCATCACACAACAACTCATCCTCCTTCACTGAGTACCCACCATCGTGCTTACTCTTGAAAACAACAAGAAGTTCAACAAAAAAGTTTAATGTCATTTGACCAAACACCTACCGGACGTGGTGTCCACCATGGACGTCGTCGGCTAGGGGCGGATGGTACCTAGTTGTGGAGGGATCCTGGGTGGATGGTAACGTAGTCCAAGGAGGTCAGACGTGTTGGTGGGGGCTGTAGAGTTCATGGTGTAGATACAAAGCAAGGTGTAGTAGGGGCGGAGTTAAAAAATGGACCGGCAGGGGGGTTTGAGTGGGCCGGGAGTGTCGGAGTCCTCCATGCAGCGGTCCAGACTCTAGCAAAGCTACCAGTTTGCATTTGGTTTGCGGGAAAACGGACGTCTGGACCGCTCCATGGACCGACGGGGGTACCGTGTTTGATGACAAAACACCTCCGAACAACACGGTCCAGACGGAAGGGTCGGAGTTGGAGATGCCATAAGTAAACAAGAAACCTATATAAATATCCCAGTAATTACAAAAACAAAGGAGGTTCGAACAAATAAGGTATGCGCGCGTGAATACAAACCCCGTTTTGCCCTGGAGGACCTCACAAGTAGCTGTGAATGTGATCAATACCGGTTTTGGCAGAATTTTGTGTCGTCGATATCGGCGACACCACCGGTGTCCGCACCTGGTTTTGTATCAGTTAGGTTAGCATGATAAACGCACACCGTTATACAATGCCAAAAGTATCAACGGGATTCACACGTCGCGACAAGGCGCCTTTTGTACCTATCCCGTGCATAAGAGGCTTACCAGAGAATCTATGAAACACCACTTTTGATATGCAGCGGGCAACCCATAGACCGCTTCTAAATTAGAGACGATAGCACGTTGCCTCTTGGTCCCAAAAATCAGAAACGGACTAGCCTCCATGCATATGTTTACTTCGAATTCGAAAGAAGACCCCCTAAGACCATCACCAATCATGCTAGAACGAGAGTCATACGAGCGTAATACGGAATGTGTACAAGCGATTTCTTCCTCGGAGGACCTCATCGATCACCGTGGGCGGAATGATAAGGAAAGAAATTCCGGTTTCGTAACACGACATGATTTGTACACCTTGCATCAACAACATTGTCGGTATCCGCCTTCGTGTTCCTACCGCTGACGTGACCGACGCCACCAATATCCGATTATTTAGAGCGGCGTTGGAACCAAGGCCAGGTCATGCCAACATGATAAACACCCTAAAAGACGACACGAAAGTACCAACACAGTTCCGCACCACGACGAGGGCGCCTCCGACAACAATCCCGCAGATAAGAGGCGTTACCCAAGCATTTATCAAACGCCATAATTCCTACCGGCAACAGTCACGTCAAGACCAACTTCCAAATTAGAAAAAAAATGAAAATGGCGATACGTTACCAATTTATCCGAGATATCTGGATGGACGATATAGAACCCTAACCGGGGGCGCCGGATCCTCGGCGTTAGACCCCTAACCGGGGGCGCCGGATCCTCGGGCCCCAAGTTAGGCAGTTGAAAATGCGCTCCGATAACGGTTTCGGGTTTTCCGAGCATCTTTTCCCCTTCATCAATCTATGTTTCTTATCAGTTTTCAAGTAGGAAGATTAACCATAAAAAACGACATCGAAAATATTCGGAGACGGTAGTAACCCGGATCTATGAAGGAGGGGAGAGGCTCAAACCTAACACGAGGCATCGTTCCCCACATCGCCATTGTTAACTACTACAAACACCCCGATGATTAAACTAATTAACCCATGTAGTAATGTAATTTTACGGTGATTATCGGTCCATTATTACCAGTTTACCACGCACGGGGCCTGCAGTAAAAAAAAACGGCAACTACACCACACGGGCCGCAGTAAAAACCAGCGGGTGTGTGGGTGTGGTTGTGCGTGTGCTCAAATAGGCAGAGGGCAACCCCCCACTCACAAAGCAAACCCTCGCTCTCAAATCTCCTCGCTCCGCCTCCGCCTCCGCCTCAGCCTCCGGCCGCGCCGCCGCGCCGGGAGACCCGCCCCCCTCCGGCGAAGAACGCAAGCAGACGACGCCGCAGATGCAGATCTCGCCGCTCTGACCGGGAAACGCGCCGACGGACTGACCGAACGCTCGCCGAACGCATTTCGCCACGAATCCGCCGCCCCCCGTCGGAGGAAAGGAGGAGGCTTTCCCGTCCCTCCCAGGGCCCGATGCACCCGAGGTCGCGCATTCGCGGACGCGAGCCGCCGCCCCCGCCGCCGCCGCCATCGGGAGGACGATACCGCCGACGGTCCCCGCCCCTGCCGCCGCCCTCCCCGCGGCCGCAGCACCACCAGCGCCGGGCCCCGCCGCGGCGCAGCAGCCCCTGAACGGTTGCCCCTGCGCCGCCTGCTGGCGTTGGACGAGAAGCCCCTCCGCCGCCGGCGGCCGCGCTCGTCGTCGCCGCCGAACGGCGCTGGCGCAACGACGTGCTCCTCGAGGCCGGCCGCCTGGCCGCCCACTTCCTGGTCGCGCAGGGCGTCCTCCCCGACCACCTTCTCCACGCCCGGGAACACCCCAGCCCCAAGCACCACCACGTTCTCCACGCCCGGGACGACCCCATCCCCAGCCCCCGCCCCGAGATCTCCGCTCCCGCCGGCTACGCCAGGAAGAGGGATGACGACGGGCCGCCGCGCCCTGATGACGACCCCAGATGGCGACGCAACGGCGGCGGCGGCGGCGACTGGGCCCGCGACAAGAGGGACGAGGACGACGGCGCCAGGCTAGCCCGGGCCAAGTCGGGCTGGGACCGGAGGACCCAGAGCTTTGACGGAAGACGCAGGTACAACGAGGGCGACGGCGGACGCGGCGCTGGCGGTGATGCCGACCGCGGCGTTCGCCGGAGCCACCCGTACGACGAGAAGAGGAGACCCGCCATGTCACGCTCCTACTCCCAGAACGACCGCCGGGCCTCCAGCGACGACCGCCGGCCGCCCCCCATCGATGACCGCCGGCCCTCTGTTGACCGCAGACTGGACCGGAAGCGGAGGAGCAGAAGCAGGAGTAGAAGCCGGAGCCGGAGCCGGAGCAGAACCAGGCCCAGGAGCTCTTACAGTGGCGGCCGGAGGGATCCAGACTGGCGACCACGCGGTGGTGATTTCGATCAGCCACGCACTGGCGATCTGGATCAGAGCAAGGTGCCAGCAGAGCCTGCAACTGTTGCCAGCCGCGAAGGCGATGTGGACGGCGATGATGTCGATAAACTGCCAAGGGATCCAAAAATTCCTCGCTCGGAGGTGGTGATGGCGGAGGCAAAAGACGGTGCCGGCCGCGAAGATGAAGCTGCGGTGGAACCAGAGCATGATGGTGCCAGACATGAAGATGAAGAGGCAGAGTATGAGTATGAAGAGGTGGTGGAATCAGATGATCATGGTGAAGATGATGATGGTGTCACCTATGAATATGAAGAGATGGAAGCAGAGGACAATGGCCAGGACGATGAGGCTGCTGCTGTTGCTGGCTTGAATGATGCTGATGCTGATGCTGCTGAAATAAATGCCAGCCACCAACTGCCCATGGTGGATGTTCATCCATCAGAGCCTGTTGAGGAACCGTCGCACACGCAGCCCCAGCCCAGCGACGTCGAGGAGGCCACGGAGGCGGGCGTTGCGCGTGTGGATGCATGCCTGATTGAACCAGTGGCTGACAACAGTGGTTCTTCTGAAGCTAGAGGTGAAACGGAGGCTCCGCAAAGTCAACCTGAAACTGAACTTCAAGCTAGAGGTGAAATGGAGGCTCTGCAGAGTGAACTTGGAAATGAACCTCAAGTTAGAGGTGAAATGGAGGTTCTGCAGAGTGAACGTGAAACTGAACTTCAAGTTGCAGGTGAAATAGCGGCTCCGCAGAGTGAACTTGAAGCTGAACCACAAGTTACCGATGAAGTGGAGGCTCCGCAAAGTGAACGTGAAACTGAACTTCAAGTTGCAGGTGAAATGGAGGCTCCTCAAAGTGAACCTGAGACTGTACTTCAAGTTGCCGATGAGATGGAGGCTCCGCAAAGTGAACTTGAAACGGAACTTCAAGTAGCAGATGAAATGGAGGCTCCGCATAGTGATCTTGGAACTGAACTTCAAGTGGCAGGTGAAATTGAGGCTTCGCAAAGTGAACTTGGAACTGAACTTCAAGTGGCAGGTGAAATGGAGGCTCTGCAAAGTGAACCTGAAACTGAACTTCAAGTGGCAGGTGAAATGGAGGCTCTGCAAAGTGAACCTGAAACTGAACTTGTTGAGGAAACTCCACAGATGGAAATTGAGCTTGGAACTGAACTTCAAGTGGCAGGTGAAATAGAGGCTCTGCAAAGTGAACCTGAAACTGAACTTGTCGAGGAAACTCCACAAATGGAAATTGAGCTTGGAACTGAACTTCAAGTGGCAGGTGAAATGGAGGCTCTGCAAAGTGAACCTGAAACTGCACTTGTGGAGGAAACTCCACAAATGGAAATTGAGCTTGCAACTGAACTTCAAGTGACAGGTGAAATGGAGGCTCCGCAAACTGAACATGAATCTGAACTTGTCGAGGAAACTCCACAAATTGAAATTGAAGCTGCTGATGGTGATCCTACTAGAGATGAAGAAGAGCTGCCGTCTTGGTATCAAATTTTTGACCTCAATGTCGACGGAACTCGTGAGAGCTGTGAAGTGACTGAGATTCCCGGTGATCCTCCTGAAGAACATGCTTCTGATTCTCTGCCTGATTTAGTTGGTCAGATGAGCCAGCAAGCATACTATGATCCTCCAGATACTCAAGTTCAAGATAAACGTGCAGATGAAAACCAACAGTCCGAGGATGATCAGGTGCTTCTAAATCAGGGTATTGGCATGCATGATTTGGATAGGAACTACCAGAAGAGCGAGCAGATGCTTATAAATCAGATAGCCGATGAGCATGGACAGGGTGATCAACAGCTGGATGGCGAGCAAATTCTTTTAAACAATGAGGAAGCAATGGTAAAGCAAGATGCGGAGAAGCAGGTGGAGAATGAGCAGTTGTCACCTGATCGTGCTACAGACGTTAATCACCAGATAAAGGAGGAACAAATGCTTCTAGATCGTGTTACAGTTGTGCATGACTTGGATCATTGTGATCTGAACGGTGAACAGATGCTACTAAATGATGGTTCAGTTAATAAATCTGCAGTTGATGGGGACCAGTTAAAGGATGGGCAAATGGACCGGGCTGCAAAGAGACAAGCTACGCTTCGCAGCCTGGACAATGGTCAAATGATGATTCCTATAATTAATTTGGATGACGACGACGATGATGATGATTATGCAGAGCAGCCTGGTACCAGAGAGTTCTTAGAACCCAAGTAAGCTTTCTTTCATCATTCTTTTTGTCGCAAATCTCAGGGGGGGAGAGGGCAATCTTTTACATTTGAACATGTCCACTATACAGAAGTGATGCCTTACACGTGGATAATTTTCTGCCAGAACGTATGTGTTCTCAAGACGAGCAAGCCGCAAGCTTTCCTGACCATCAGACTAACATCCCAGCATCTTCTTCGTCGGTTCCACCACATTCCGGGAATAGGTGGACTGGGATGGGAGCTGTCAATGCACAGGTGAGATGGCTGTTTTGAAAGAATATATCTGCGCCCTCATTTTTGTTCATTATTCTTGGTGCAGCTAGTAAAGCATCTAGCTAGAGAGGGTTAACTGTTACTGTACAACTTGCTTTAATACTAGGGGTTGTGCTTCTCACCATTGATTTGCTCATATAGTCACATGCTCAAGGGGTAATTACCAAATCAGTCTGTTCATGCTCTGATTGGCATTTGTCAGTACCACACTTCGTCATTGTTCATCTCTAACTGCGATCCGCAGCATTGCATTTCTGTCCTGTATTCATACCTTTTTTCCGTTATCTCTTTAAGTAAGATATTTAAATGGTTTCTCATTTCACCAGGGAATTCCCAGTGATGATGGCGTCCTATATGGTGGTGCGTTTGACAAGATACCATTAGGTAAGCTCTGCCACTTCACTTCTGGAATGTGCAAATTTCCTTTCCCAGCTTATGTTTGTTAATGTTGGTAAAATTGGAGCGTTGCCAACTTTGTTTGTCTCAATTTTTTACCATATATGTGTGGGTGAAGCTTGTGTAGATTAGTTAACTTGAGGTTGCACATTCCTAGCTACTCGATTAATATGTATGCTGGTATTGCGTTGAACTTTTGGACCAAGCCCATGATAGCTGGCATGCATGGAGGCATTTGTTTTTTCGCAACATTTTTTTTAAATGGGTCCTGGAGAGCTGTCTGGTTGGTTAGTGCAGCTTGCACACAATAATAAAGTCGCCGGTTCGAATCATAAAAGGCTTTGTTGTTGTTGGGTCCCGGAGGCATTTGCATGCCCACATGGATTACAGCAACGTCTTGAACCCAGGATTGGACATTTAGTGATATAAGCGCAGGTCATTTCTTTCGGTGGACTGTTTATCATTATTTTCTGTTTACGTGGAAACCATGTTTTTTTGGGGGGATGGGAATATGAATACCATATTATTCTTTTACAGAGCATGTTTTCAGTTCCATACACAGACATTGCTCTTTTTCTGCTTAGTCTTTGATCTGATAATACGGCTGCACCATATCCCCCATTCGATGATCTATATTTTTTTTTGCCATACCCGGTGACTAGTTTGCCAATCGTCAGTCTTGGCTTTCTTCCTGGGTTCCTGTACGTGTACCTGTGCCAACTTACTGAAACAACTCTGCAGTTATGTTTGTTCATGTATCCTGCACGCTATGTTTAACTGAACTTACCCTGGGATGCAGTAGCTAGTTTCTACTCGGAGTACAAATCTTGTTTCAGCCAGGGTGCTGCAACTATATTATCTCCTATTTTCAGGCTGTGTCTACCGCTTACTGAAACAACTTTTCTTGTAGTTTTTTCCATGCTCGGCGACTAGTTTGTCAACCATGAATTTTCCTGTGTACCTGTGCCAAAACATATGCCTGTTTATTTCTTGTCGATGCTTTGTTCAACCGAACCGAACCTAGGGCTGCAGGGAGTGAATTCTACTCTACAGATTTGCTTTGCTGCTACAGTATTTTATTTTCAGGCCATGTCTGCCGCTTAAATAACCTTTTTCCTTTCTAAATTTTTTTTGGGCAGAAGTGATCAATGTGTGGGACCTGCCGTCAACGGAGCTGGGGAAGTCCTGATGAGCCAACCAGCCGTGCTGTGTTGTGTTGTAACTTTGGCTCCAGCTTACTGTCTGTCTGTTGTTAGTTATCCTGGACGACCGTCGAAGGCGGGGGTGCTGGAGCCGGTCGACCGGTCGTCGTCTGTACTGTGTGGTGTTATGCTAGGTAGAGTTTAGTTGTCTTGTTGTTAGAGATGATCCCGGGTAGGGTAGAGTTGAAACAAGTCACATTTCGTTGCTGGTCCAGGAAGGAGTGTCTGGTGGTGCCTCCTCACCTCTCTGGGTAGTACAGGGTAAGCAAGCACTACCCCTGTACCTGTAGCGTAGCTTGTCGACAGCCAGCAGCTGCTCCTCCCACAGTTTTGACTGCAAAATGAGACCGAGTCCTGTTGGTCCAACCGTTTATGTTTTGTGTCGCGGTCGTCCTGATTCACCTTGTGAAGTGCTGCAAAATGGGCACCGGAGTCTGCGTGCGGCTGACGAGTCTCGGAGGTGAGAGGCAGATGACAGCAGCTCTGGTCCTACAGTTTTGGCTGCAAAAGATAGGTAGGTGCCTAAACCTTTATGTTCCATGTCGCGCTCCTCCTGATCCACCTTGTGAAGGACGGTGCCGCGAATAGCTAGGGGTGCTCGAGCCGAGGCTCATGACCTCCTCTTGGTTCAGTATGCAACGTGAAGTGCATATTGTTTTACTGTGTCTGTGATGGGAGAGGAACCCGGCCGGTTCGGTCCGGTCTGGGTCAGTGCTGCTAACTGAACTTGTTCTGTATTGGAAGGAACAGCAATCAATACTCTGCTAGCTGCTGCAATGGCATTGTGATGGAAGATGCTTTTTTTTCTTTTTTCTTTTCTATGAACTGATGTGATGCAATATGTTAGTGGTGGCAGTGTAAGATCTGCTGTATAGCAACTAAGAACTAGTAAGAGCAACTCCAACGGGCCGATCCAAACGGACGGCGATTTCGTCCGCTTTTTGTCCGTTTGGGTCGGCCGGACGGACACGGATGCCCGCTTTCGCATTTGGGTCGGCGCATGCGCCCAACGCTGGCCTGAGACCCATTTTGACGGCGCCAAAAAAATGAACGCATGCATGTAAAAAAAAAGAGAAACAACATTAATTAAACATTAAAGCCGGCCACGAAGGCCGGTGAGAGTCCACGCGTCCACATTTGCATTTTAAAAAAATAGCCTAAACTACGACTGCATGGGCAGCGGGTAGTTGGACGGGTGTCATGTGGGGACGCGGCGGATAGCGAGAAGGCGCACGAAGCGTCCGTTCGGCGTCTGCGCTGACGCATTTGAGGCGTAAATTTAGGGCCGCACATGCGTCGGCGCGGACGTGATTTGGGTTTGGACCGTCATTTTTGTCCGCGCCAACCCAAACGGACGCAGGTGGACGAAATGGGTCGGCCCTTTGGAGTTGCTCTGACTGTGTGAATTCTTACTGATGAATCGTACGTGAAGGCGTTGGACGTAAACCAAATCATACGCCGCTTCTTCATAGGGGCTCTCTGGTCTGCCTGCCTATGTACTAGTGGCAGCACAGGGAGGGTGCTTATGCATCTGATCCATTCTCTTTTTCTTTCTGATGGGCCTGTAGAGTTGACTTGAGTTGACCCGATTGCCCATTCCAGACCCGTAGCTTATTCATCATCTTCTGGGTGAGAAACAAGTCTGGGTGGCCTGCTTGCTTGCTGGGCGATCGAGCGCACCGAACGAAGGAGGACAGGGAACGCCCGCGGCGTACATATTAGTCCCACATCGGGGAGGCGGGCGAATGGACACCGCTTCATAAGAGGAGCAGCCCGATCTACAGCGTGCCCAAATGGAAATGGAAGCACACCCGACAAGGCATGAGCCACATCAGGCTCCTGCCGTGGCGGGTGGCATACAAAATCATGGAATTATCAAGCCCACTCACCACCACCGTGTGTTGTGTGATGGTACCGGCGCATGACATATGCGCTTTCAGGCCAGGCCATGTTTACCTTACCGCTTACTGAAACAACTTTTCTTCTACTCCCTCCGTTCCTAAAAACAAGTCTTTTTAGAGATTCACTAGGAAACTACATACGTTCTTCTCCTCCGCGCTTTATCTAACTGAACCTACCTTGTCTGTTGGATAAAGCCCATCACCGTCCCTGATTTTGAGAGGAACCCGGGATGACCGGTTTGGTGGTGGGTCAGTGCTGCTATCATCTGAAAGAAAGAAGTCCATTTTTCACCCTCAAATGCGCTTATAGGGACAAATACCCCCCTGAACTCTAATTTGGTACAATTTTAACCCTTAAATTCCCAAAACCGGGTAAATCTTTCCCTGAGCTGGTTTTGCTGTTGATTTGAGGGAATTTAGCCGGTTTTAGATGTTGACGTGGACAAGACACTTTTGACGTGGCAGGGGACTCGGCTCTAGACTAGACCAGCCAACTCGCTCCTTCCTGACCAGACGAGCCGCCGCCGCCGCCGTAGCTCACTTTTGTTGTTGCCACCGCCGCCGTCTTAGCTCCGCTTTTTGTCGTTGCCGCCGCCGCCCGTCGTCGTAGCTCCGACGTTGCTGCCGCGCCGCCGCCGTAGCTCCGACTTTGTCGTTGCCGCACCGCCGCCAGTAACTCCTTTTTTGCCGTCGTCGCCGTAGCTCCACACCGCCATTGATGCCGTAGCTCCACACCATCCGCCGCAGTAGCTCCGGACCTAACGCCGTCCCGCCAGTGGCGCAAACCCGCCCTCCCGCCGCCAGTAGTTCCAGACACCTGCTGTCGCCGCCGTAGCTCCGGACCTACCGCCCATTTACTCTCCGGTCGATCTGCCAAGAATAAGAGAGCAACTGTTATTTGAACAGGGCACAACTATTGTTTTTCCTTTGGAAAGATCAAGCGACATCACCATTTCAAGCAGCAGAAGATCCAAAGCAACCATCAACTGCTGTTGTTGGTGCATTATCTGACGAGGATTTCCGGTTCAGTGTATCAACTGAAGGACGAGAGAGATCAAGCTGTGGGTTGTCTTTTCATTGCAATGAAATGAAGAAATCAAGCTGGGAATGTGTGTCCAGTGGTCTGTAAAATCATTTGTATGCAACATGTGAAATTTGGGAATGTATGTCCAGTGTACTGAGAAAGTGAGAATATTGTATTATTTGGGAATATATGTTAAAACATGTTTTATAGCAAAAGTCTGTTGTAGTCTACAGATTATATGGAAGTATATGTACAATCGTTGAAAGCATATATGAAAGTATAGGTAATTCTTTAGACTACAACAGTAGTCTGATGCAAAACTTCAGATTCTCACTCTCAGCTTATTTTTGTGATCCATTTAACAACAAAAGAGGAATATTTTGTGAACTAACAATACCATGGTTACATTACAAGCAGCAGATCTTCAGTGAACTACAAAAATCTGCAGTGATCTAAAAAGGCGAACTTCATTTCTTTGTGAAGAAAGCTCATTTGCAACCTTGAAAGCAGCAAGATTGAAAACACAGTGAGAGGGTTGGTACATTGCATGAGAGCCTGCCCTAGGTCCATTATCATTAATTTTCAATCCTCCTAGAGTAACAGTCGCTGCCTCTTTCTTCTGTGCGACAGCAGCACCTTTTCCCTTCAGATCAGCAACTACAGGTGTTTTCCTGTTCTCAACAGCAACAACAGGTGCTTTCCTCCTCTGATCAGCAACAGTAGTCTGTTTGGATTTTTTCCTTGGTGCTTGAACATGATCCTGTAGTAGTAAACGATACAGTTAGTGAAATTCAGTAAAAGGAACACTTAGAAAAAAATCTGTCAAGCAAAACTGTTAACAAAAATCAGCAAAGCAAACACTAACCATTGATGATTTGCTTGCTTCAAATATTTCCCTATCAGCTTTTCTTTTCTTTCTTGCTTGCTTTACAATATGCTGGTTAATATTTTTTATGGAGTTGGGGTTTGCTTTGCAGCTTGTTGAGTTGTGGCCCTCTCTATGACACAAGCTGCATGTTATGGTTGTTCCAACCTTGCTAAGCTTGCTGCCCTTCGGTTTTTCTCCTTCTTCTCTTCTTCTCTCTTTCTTTTCCTTCCTGGCATGTTAATAAACCCTGGTGCTGCTGGCCTCACATGATCTGCTTGGCCAACTCTCTTGTCCCAAAAGTGGCTCCAAGCAATAAGCATATGTCTTCCTGTACATTTCAATGGAGTAGCATTTTGCTATAAAATCATCTAGTTGCTGAGAACTTTTGTATATAGCACATATGGCATGGCAACAGGGGAGGCCAGATAGTTGCCAATATCTGCATGCACAAACCCCTGTTGCAAATTGACAGGTGTACCTGAACTTGCCATGCTCAATCACCTCAAATCCATCCTTCCCATTCCATAACACATGACAATTGGCAGACCTAATCATGTTTTGCTTGAGCTTTTGAAAATGTTAGGACAAATTGTTCCATTCCAAGTCAAGCTCTTGCAAATATTTTCTTGTATCCTTACCATCATCTTCCTTCTTATCCACTCAAACATTGAAATGACAGCCAAGAACCTTGCCTCAAGTATGAGATTGTTGAAAGACTCACACATGTTGTTGTCGATTGAATCACAATTAGAGCCAATCTTCAAGTGTGCTCTACTCCAATGCTCTGGACTTGTGTTCATCATATCTCTCGCTCCTTCTGGTGTTATCTGAGCCAACCTAGCTCTATTGTAGTTGAACAAGATTTGGTTGGGAGCTTTTGCACACCTCCAGAACCTCTTTTGTAGGTCATGGTCAGGATGTTTCTTTTTCCAGTTTGCATATATATGCCTTGCACACATCCTGTGTTCAACTTTGGGAATTATATCCTCAATAGCACCAATAAGACCTTTTTGCTGGTCAGATATTACTACCCAACCTTCTCCTTGGTTTGGTATTTTCAAATCCTTGTTCAACAATGCAAGAAACCAAAACCAAGATTCATATGTTTCCTTCTCAACTAAAGCCCATGCTATCGGATAAATCTGGTTATTTGCATCTCTGCCCAAAGCACATAACAACTGCCCATATGTAGCACCCTTGATGAAACATCCATCCAGGCCTATTACCCTTCTACAACCAGCTAGGAAACCTTTCTTGCAAGCAGCAAAACACATATAAAATCTCTGGAAAACATGTTGGTCATCTCTCATCTCCGGATCAAGTGTTATAGCAATCAGATTTGTACTACTGGATTGCTTCTCGAGAAGCTCTTGTTGGTAGTCAAACACTCTCTGATTACTCCCCATGTGTGGAGTTCAACATCCTTTCTAGCACAAGCTTCTTTGCTCTTTTGCACTTGGCTATGTGAACATCAACACCCAAGTCCTCCAAGATAGTTTGTTTAATATTCTCAAGTTTCCATGTGGGGTTTGCTTCTATCAACTTCCCATATTTCATAGCAATAACTTCGGCAGTCACTAGCTTGTTGTCTCTCCTAGGTACACACCGGTGATCATCGATAAGAGTCGACACTTGAAGCCACTTGTTCTTTGTTGTTCTTGATGCATAGATCATCCATGGGCAACCTGGCCATGTGCAATGAGCTCTAACCTTTGCTTGCTCGTCCTTTGTAAATGCCAAATGGACACGCTCTTTAATTGCATAGTTTATTATGGCCTTCTTTATTTGCTCCTTGCCTCTGAATACCATTCCCAATAGAAACTTAGGCTTTTCAGCCGTACTGTTGTATCTAGGCCACTCACTTTTCTCTCCTAACCATAGTTGTACCTCCTTCACCATCACTTTCCTCGTCAGATGACCAGTCATCATCTGAGTCATAATACGGTGTTTCATTTCCTTCTTCAAGGCCTTCTTCACCATCCTCTACCACTTTATTATCTTGCACAATTGGACCTACTACATCTCCTCTTTTCTTGGCTCTCCTCTGCTGCCTGAGAGCTCTTGCCATCTTCCTCAACTCCTCTCGCTTCGAATCCTCACCGAACTACATTCAGCAAGGGGAGATAATCACAGTCTGAATCTTCCGAGCTCTCATCTTCTTCCCTTTATCTCTCTTCTTGTCAGCTTTAATCGGTGTTTGCAACGGTGCTTCAATAGTTGCACCAACAGGAGGTGAACTTGCTCTTGGTGTACCAAAGGGTGACCTTGTTGCATTCTTTGAACTTTCTGCACTAACATGATCTGACTTTGCTGCACTACTTGTTGACCTTGCTGCATTAACATGATCTGACCTTGCTGCACTACTTCCTACATTTTCCCAACAATCTTGACCTGTTGCTGCATGTTCCCCACAATCTTGTGTTGATGCTCCAGTATAGCTAAAAAGTGTCTCGAACATAGCTTGCATCAACAACTTCTACATTAATTAGTGGCAGTTTACTTCCCTTCACTGTGGAATAATTTTCAGATATATTAATCTCCACCATTCCATCTATCACACTGCAAGATTTTTTCCCTTTCTTGTCCTGCTTGATACTGTCATTTAGATTTGGCTCTGCTTCAACTTGATCTACATAAATATCAGCCATCTCAACCTCCCGGGTGTTACTGTCCCATCTTTTTCACTGAATCATCATCACAAAGAAAGCATAGTCCATCAGCTAGTGATTTTCCTGGACAGAGCCAGTGCATCTTCATTAGTCTGTCCTTCCTAACATATTCTTCTTCAACATCATACAGATCTTTAGCTATATCCAGAATGTACTCATATGTCAAATTATCCCTCTCAATGGAAACCACAGCTTCCAAATCACTAGTGTACTCCAAACCTCCTTCTCTCTTGACAAAGTGCCCAAAATAGTGATATCTCGAATAATAAATTCAATAGGATCCGAAGGATCCCCTTTATGACCTGAAAAAATGGAGCTTTCATCAGCTTTCCTTCTCACAAATTTGTCTGAATATTGAACAGATAATATGCCACAAGGAAGAGCAGATAATAATGTACTGCTACTGCTGGTACTATATATAAACATATATACTGGTCTGCTACTGGTGCTACTCTATATATACTACTGGAAATTTCATCAAATTTATTCTTCTGCTTACTACTGGTACTATATATAAAAACATATATACTCCTACTGCTACTACTGGTACTCTACATACACATACACACCTGAAAAGCCAGAACTTTCTGCTTGTGAATTAATTAAGGTACTATATCAAATTTGACAGTATATATTCATCTAGAATGTGCTTTCCTGCTCATTCTGGATATCACATATGACAGTACCTTAATTAATCTGCTCTTCCTGCTCATAAGTTTCAGTTTTGACAGTATATATTCATTCAGAATGAGCTCTTCTACTAGCAGATTATGCCTTTTTTACATCTGACGAAAATGACTAATTCCTGCTATGTTCCTACATAATTGATAGCAGCTACCGAAAATATTCGTCTAACTAGAGAGAGATTTGTCGGACATTCATTGAAATACACATGCTTGCCACTATAATACGAATTTTTGTAAATTTGAACGTGGCTCTCTCATCCTCAAACGTGGCTCCCCATCCTCTCCATCAGAACAATAAACAATGGTGGTTGACGATACATAGACGACAGAAACTCCAAAAATCCCCTCCATCAGAACCCTTTCTCGTGGTACCCTAAAATCCCTAAATCGCGCATCAGAGAGAGGGGCAATGGGTTCGCATCACGTACCGGGATCCATGGCTTCAATCCGATCACGATTTCGTCGCCTAGATCATGGACGACGACACCTGCGGTGGATTCAACCTCGACGGCGACGACGGCTGCGGAGGCGGCGTCGAAGGAAGCAGAGGACGCAAACCGACGAGAGAGAGGGGTTTGGGTGCGTTACCTGGCCCAACCCAATCGAGCCACGTCACCAGAACATAACTCTCTCCACTTACCACAATACCATGCCATGTCACGCGGTGTTGCCCCAAAACCGAGTTAAATCGATGCAAAACCACTTAGGGGGGAAATTTATCCGGTTTTGGAGATTTTAGGGTGTAAAGTGTACCAAATTCGAGTTCAGGGGGATATTCGTCCATCATACCACATTTGAGGGTGAAATATGGACTTCTTTCCATCTGAAATAGTGTTGCTGGACTGTGATGTGACGGCATATATCCGTAGCAAACCCAACTCACAGCTCCTCTGAAAGGGACACATATATGGGTCTGCATGCATGCCTGCCCATGTACTCCTACTTGTATCATCATACTGCCAACACAGGCACAGGGCCACGGAACATATATACGCGCTTTAGCAAAACCAAACTGTTATAAAGGGTTGCTGAGAATAAAACTATAAGCTCATCCAAAGAATTAGCACAGCAAAGCACCAGTGGTCTAGTGGTAGAATAGTACCCTGCCACGGTACAGACCCGGGTTCGATTCCCGGCTGGTGCATTTTTAAATTTTTAATTTATTTTTGTTTCATTTCCCTTCGGCCTTGCTTGTCACTTTCATTTTGCAGTACACGATGGCTAATCCAACACCTTTCTGCAGTTTGCATGCTTTCACAGCCAAGGGTATCTCTCTGGGCGTTGATCAATACGTACGTGCTGCATGCGTGTGTATATCTGTTGTTGGTCCCTTGTGGAGAGCCGATTCCAACGGCTCTTGTGCTGCTCTACTCCATCGACTGTTTGCTGTCCATGGACTGAAACGATGACAGTTATTTCCTGGAGCAATGGCTGCTGACTGATGTACTAGCAGAGCTTGGTTTGGTCTTATGCCGGTGTGCGAATGCAGTCACTGCATCATCCAACCTTCTCTGCCCAGGCTCCCGATGAGTGTGCAAATCCCGAGGCATGGCGCACTGTAGCCATGCCCCAGCTTGTCTCTTGGTCGGGCTCAGACTCCAACGGGGAGGACAGGCCGCCTGCTAGGAGGCGGCCCATGCCTTGCTGCCCTCTGGAGCGTGCCATCTTCTTGGGGCCCGCCGCCTTCTAGGAGGCGGTCCTCTGGCTTCAGCCGCCCCGAGGGCCGGCCTTGCGACCAATCGGATGGAGGAGCTTGGCCAGCCCTGATGTCCTAAAAAGTGCTGAAGTGTTGATGAGGCTACCCGAGGTCTATCCCCCCGTCACATAGGCTATGCTTTTTCCTTTTTTTCTGGGGAAAAGCACGTGTCATGCTTCTCAGGAAAGCACATCTGTTCTTTTTTGAGTAAAAACACTAATTTTTTTCTTGTGAAAGCATAACTGTGCATCTATCTATGCTTGTACGAGACGCACGGTTGTGCTTCCACACAAAACACAACTGTGCGTTTCGTAGAAGCATAGATTTTTTTACGAGAAGAACATATGTGCTTTCCCAACAAATAATTTCACGGCTCATACCGGCCAGAATCTAGAGAAGAAAAAAAAAAGAATGGTCGGCTCTTTTTTCATTATTTTTTAAGAGAAGACACCCAAAGAGAATCTCACGGCTATTGGGACATATGCTTTCATAGGGAATCAATCTGGTGTTTATTGTTTATCGCGGTACCAATCTGTTTTTTTTTTAATACAAAAGCTTTATTCATTAGAAATAACAGCAACTTGTTGATGAGGATGGATAGAATCTGGTGTTGGTGAGACCATCGTCTCAGCGATGTGCTCATGCATGTGCCACTGTCCATTGAGTGGCCTGCAACAAGACTTGTATTTTTTCTTTAAAAGAAAAAAACCCTGTGATCCATTTGTTTCCTTCTTGATGGGCCGTGATCCATTCTTGTACCTGATGCCGTTTGCCCATTCCCGGCCCGTCGCTACGAATGAATCAGTGCACCAGCGCGCCGCGAAATCAAGCCTGGGTGGCCCTGCTTGCTTGCTTGCTGGACGAGCGGACCTAACCAAGCTCAGAGAACGCACGCGTTTTAGTTCCACATCGGGGAGGCGGGCGAATGGGTTCCACTTCATAAGAGCAGCAGGCTGAGCCTACAACGTGCCCCAATGGAAGCACATCCGACGTGGCACGAGCCAGATCAGGCTCGTGTCGTGGCGGTGATATGTGCGGTAAGCACATTAAGCAACATAAAAACCAATGGAAAAGTATTGATCAATCCACACACGCCACCGGTGTGATGGTTCCGGCGCATGACAAATGCGCCCGGCTATTTTTATTTTTATTATTCTTATCCCTATCGCATGGAACTCTGGAATCGGAGGTGCGGGCCGCCCGCCGCGATAGGCAGAGGGCAAGGGAGATGGGGGCCGCGTCGGACGCGGCTGTCCAGTCCTCCCGCCGCCGCCGCGTGATGCTGACGGTACCTGACCAGGAGGAGCGTCTCCTCCAGTGGGTGTACCATCGGTCACTCACGACGGCGGAGAAAGACGCCCGGCGGCTCCGAAGGATCAACGCGAAGGCGCTACGGCTTGACATTGAGCAGTCCGAGTGGGAGGTGGCGGAGGTAGCGGCAAAGACGACGAGGGTAGCCAAGCTCAAGCACAAGCATGACCGCATCGTCCGACGCTTGAAGGGCTAGATCTTCATCTCCGATTCCTCCTCCTCTGAGGGGTCCGACTCCTACATCGACCCACCTCCAGCCGCGGACGCCTACAACAGCGTCGGCTACCGGAAGGGCAAAGGGCCGGCGAAGAAGTGGTGAAGCCCCGCCCTCTGATATAATCTAGCTCCTAGTATATAGTTAGAATTTGCGAGGCGTTTGAACTATGTGAACCATGCCCGTTTGATGATCCTCTTTGGTCATCTCTTTAAGACATTAAAACCAAGCTCGATGCATTCATACAACCACAAAAGATAGCCATTCAACATGAAGTTCGATACCAAAAGTGAGAACACATAAAAGGAGGTAATAAAAACAGGAACGTAATAAAAAGAGCCAACTATGGAGCCATAATCATTAAGCATACTAATAAGTGGCGTAATCCATCTGCCTTGTCACTGTACTTCACAGGGACCGCCTCACACAAACCTTTTGCACAAATATATTAAAACATGATAATATAAGAAAGGGCTGATGAGAGATACACAGAGTGAGAGACATGAGATCCTCACAGTAGCACCAAAATGTTCAGAGACTTGCAGCTCCGGCTTGCCGCTCAGCCGACAGACACGGCACCGAGCTCTCACCACATCAACGACTCTATTGTATGTTGTATGGAGCAACAGAAAAAAGGAGATCAGAACTGTGTATATATGGACATCTATAAGAGAGTGGAACCTGGGATGCATTACCTGAGCGCACGCGCAGCGCGATTACAACGACCGCACACGATGGTGACCCCAATGGAGCAGCGGCATGAGCAGCGACTTGCGCTCCTGACGTCAACGGCGACGACGCCCATCATTGCGGTCATGCTCGACTTCACACACACGAACGAGCAAGGGTTATGCTGTGTCCGTGCTCCGGCTGGACCGGCACCCTCGCGCCAAGGCGCGCTCCCGATCTACATATAAGATGCACGAATGGAGTTGGACTGTAAGGTACTACTTGCAGTGATGATCTGCATAATTTTTTGGCCCAGACTCTCAAATAGATTCTTCTTTATTCCAATAATAACATGGTAAGACCACCTGAATAATTTTTGGTGATGAATAAATTACGTGATGCCTTTCACTAAAAATAAAATAGCTTTGGTGAGGAATGTTTAAACATATGAAGTGCAGATGATAGCTTCAGTGTAGAACACTTTAGAATAGACAATTTCATTCCAGTAGCAATATGCTATGATCAGCCGCCGGCGTAGAGGAGGGGCAGGAAAAAAGCAGGCATGCTAACCTGTTGCAATTGGAAGCATTGAACCTTTCTTCGGTGACGCATTGCCCTTTCCACCATCATGGAACCTCGCCGATGCCGTCGTCTCTAAAGCTGGTTGCCTCCGGCCATATCCCTGAAAAGTTAGGATCCAAGAAAAACCTCAGTCGTCACATTGTCGTGCTAGTGTCAGTTCAGATCGATGCGGCAACAGAGAAAGAAAGAAATAAACATGCAACCATACATGATTTGTGTGCGAGAGGGCACCTGAGGAGGCTAGCTCGGGCAAGACACCGCTGGATAGAAACCAAGAAGCTGCACACCGTCCTGCTCCAGCACAAAAAGGACCTCCATGGCCGACCTCGAGGACGGTCCCAGCCGCCTGGAGAGGTCGAGGGAGGAGGACGGATGCTGCCGCCATGGAGGAGCGGCAACGCGGTACGAGGATAGGCGCGGCTGCACCTGAGGAATGACAGCAGGGCGAAGCAAGGGTAGTGAGCGAAAGATCTGGCTTCGCAAACTTCTTACACTGTTTGGACAAATTGACATAGATCAATGAAAGCATAGAATTCACAAATTCAAACTTCTGATTTCAACAAAACACGAAGCGTATGCAGCCATCGAGGCTATGCAACCAACCTTTGCTATCACGGTTCTGAAGTGGTTCGGCATAGAATCTTCACATAATGCATGCTCAAACATCTTGAAATTACCGATGAGTTTTTTCAAGCCTTTCTCAGTGAAGGTTAGCTGAGAGAGGCAGTAAGAGATATACTCCCACTGCCTAACATCTGAAAATACAAGCAAAGAAGAATCATACATCTGAGAAAGTGGTGAGCCCAAAGCCATACCCCCTCCGTGCCATAATATAAGATTGTTTTGCAAGTTGCAAAACAATCTTATACTACTTGCAAAACAATCTCGTATTATGGGACAGAGGGAGTAAATTCATGAAAACGTCCAAAACAATTGATGTAGCAAATCTGGGCTGTTTCAGGGAGAACAGAAGGCTGAAATGAGAACCAAAGAAGTCAGCTGTCTTGCTAAATTTCCATACTGGTAACTTCTGCGGAGAAACTTACAAGACAACAAGTAACACGAACTGTTGATTCACAACATTAAATCTATGATTATTACTCTCATTTTATTTGTAAGTCGTAATCTCCATTCATCAAAATTTATTTATCTCGTGGGTTCTTAAACATACAGGTCAAGTGGGTCGGCAGTTGATTAGCCATTAATGGAAGCACACACGAACAACATAAATATTCAGTATAATTTGATTGTAGAAGTGAGCATATAATACCATTTACACCAGCAAACCTATTGCAGAGCTTATCAACAAGAGCTTCCATTTGTTTTTCCTAAAATACCAGTTAGAAATTAATATAGTTATCAACAGATAAAATCCAAAGTGCACTAATGGCAGGCAAAGAAGCGGTGTGTTAGAATTTTTTAATAGAACCAATTAAGAATTTGCATGACGCTGTGAAATGTTTCTTCCTTGAGGTGTTGACTGCACAGTCTACTCAGAATATCCGGAAGAAGATTATAAATTGGATTGCTTCCTTCACAGTTGCCAAAGGAAAGAGGTACATTAGCTAAATTCTAGCTGCAGCACTGCAGTAAATCAAATGGACTGACACATCTTATATGTGTAGCATGGTAGCTTATTCTTCTTAATGAAAGCACATATATTTAATAACTGCTAGTTAATCACAACTCCAACTAATTTTGCAAACCAAGCCATGAATGGGAGCAAGCATCACCTTTGTAGAGAGAGTGGCACAAGGAGCTCTGCTTCTCATGCCATCTCCAGCCCCGAATGCCGCCTCCAGCCCCGCAGCTGCCATAAATTTGACACAAGGAAACCATGTGATCACTAATTAAGTAATTAATATCAGGAAATGGTCGCATCAGAAATCAAAAGACAGTATATTTTCTTAGCCCAAATGACTCCATTGGTTATCATCCAGTAAACAATGCTACCACCCCATGCTAGTGGAAAGGGATGGAGAAATAAGCACATTCATGCTAAAGAAAAGAAGCACCGAATCTGAATGAGACACAAGTAGTATAGTAGCAACAAAGCATATCACTTGTACATCAGGGGGGCTATCAAAATAGAAAGAAACGAGAGGAGAAGGGAGACCTTCCATGGTGGTGGCATCTCACCTTTAGAACAACACAGAGCATGTTGGACTGCCATCCCCGCTGGGATCTGGGCGACCACCATGAGTGCCGGGAGGATCTCCTCTTCCTCCTTCCTCACCCTCTCTTCTTACCACCCCATCTCCCTCTCTGCCTCCTACTCTGACACAACAAGAAGTTAACAACATCAACACTGCAGAATCCAACCAATATATCTGCATCGTCAAACAAACATCCTACCAAAAAATTTAACTGTCAGTCGGCTATTTCAGTAAATAAATCATGAACCATAACTTTCTATTAATTACCTTCCATTAGTAAGAAAAATGGCCCAGTTACCATCATAAGAACGGTAGGCTTGAGCCCCAAAAAATTTCAAGCTTGACCAAAGAGTGCCACCAAATAACAGGTTCCTAGTACTACAGCAAAAACTAACTTCAGTCGAGGACAACAATGAGAAGCAGCACCAATTGAGACACACAACCACACAGATTCTTGTAAGCCGGAAACGACAACACTGAACCTCACAAGCTTATGCAGAGAACGCCATGTAAAATGAGCAACGATTACCGCTACAACACTGAACCTCACATGCTTATGCATGGAACAATATACAGAATTAGCAAGCGCTACTACACACTGATTTGTACTATTTCCATCCACACTTGGCCTCAACGCCAAAATTCATGGCTGGAAAGAACTGAGCCTGGCACTACTCCCCTAAGCCGGAAACAACAACACCGAACCTCGCAGGCTAATGCAGAGAACGAGCTTGGCACACCCAAGCCGAATTCCCGGTCTACAGAGCTCAAATCAAGCGAGAAAAATTAGCAAGAGGGGGGAAATCAACCTTCTGGTCACCACCTCCCGTGGCGAAGCGGAGGCCGCTCGGCTGGATGTTGATGGAGAAGATCTGCAGGCCGTCATGGCGAACCCAGCTGGGCTTCTCCGTCAGCATCTCCGTGCCCTCGAGGTAGGGAAGAGGAGGAGTCCTGTCTACACGGGTGACGGACGCGTGCCGTTCTCGGTGAAGACGCAGATGCGGCGGCCGGTGTCGCAGGAGAGCACGTAGCGCGCCCGGCCAGCGTGGTGCGCCTCGAGGTGGAGCACGGGCGCCCGTCGAGGCATGGACGAGGAGCCGGGAGGAAGCAGCGGTGAGGCACGGGCGGGAGGAAGAGGAGAGGGGCGACGGCGGCGGCGCGAAGTGCGGGCGGGTGCCCACCACGGCCTGCCGCTGCTGCTCCCCGCCGCCGCCACCGCCGTGCTCCTCGTCCTCCCTCCGCTGCTGTCGCGTGCCCCTCCTCCTTCTGCTGCTCCCCGGAGGCGGCCGTCTCCTCGTCCTCCCCGAGCGCGAGCTCCTCCTCGGCGACGGGGACGGGGTAGGCAGCCATGGCGGGCAGGGTGGGACGGCGGGGAACAGCAGCGGCAGAAGCATTTAACTCCGGGAACTACACCCAAAAAATAATATTCCATCATGCCAAAACCACAGAGAGCAATGGAACCCAATGTTTCAAAGATGTAGGAAGGGCAATACAATACAAACCTTTTGCAGCAAAGTCAGGTTTCTGCAGATGCACAAAAGGTCCTGCATCGGTTTCATCCTATGGCTGATGTTCCTCTGTTCTCACCTGACCCAGAGAGAGAGGCGAAGGAAGAGTAAGAGAAATTCTACTAAAATGCAGAAATTATCACCTGGTCTTGTGGGGTTGGCCTGCGAATCCAGTCGAGGCACGAGTGCATGATGCAGGCGTTGCCTATTTCCAAACCTAACTATTAGAAAATTAGGCTAGTTGAACATGTAAAGAATCAATTATACAATTCAGAACAGAAAAAATAAAGTTGCAAGGTAGACATTTGTAGCTACCACCATAACTCTGATTTGGCAGAGCAAATTTTTTTGATATATGTATTAGTTTCTAAAACAGAACGTAAAGTGCACATTTATAATTAGCAGATTTTGACAATGAATGGAACCTGCAGCGACCGGCACTGGGCAAGACATGAATAATCCATATATACTACCAACAGATCTGAAGAAAGTGTAGTGTAGCCTGAAGATAATGAGTTAGCCAAGCTGTGGCATCACATGAAACATTTATCTGATTGTTCTTATTGTGCATGGCATACCAGGACTAAGAAAATTAAGATACAGCAGGCGGGGCTTATACATTATTGCTGGTTAAACAAAAGCAGTTCCTAGCCGAGTAGAATCTCCAAAATTCTGAAAATGAATATCAGATGACATGATTGTTTTTAACTGAATAGAATCTCCAAAATTCTGAAAATGAGAATAAGAGCATAAGATGACACGATTGTTTTACTATATTAATTATTAGTATCAAAAAATGAGGGCCATCAATGCTTATTATTAGCAAAATTTTGGTCCATCCTATTGATCTATGGTCTCATAATTAATCATCACTGCACAACAATACTATAGGATGCAGTGCGTACCAATCATGTACACTGTTTTCTATTTGTGAATAAACATCATGTAGAATACTACAAAGCGTCATTATTGTCCATTATTCTTTAACCAAAAATGAAGCAGTAGGAAGCAACACACATAAAAAGCACTTAAGCAAAGCAAGCACAAAGACACATAGAAGGGAAGGTATACCTGCAGGATGTGGCTGCTGGAGCACATGTGCTGCTGTGACAAACCCAACATAGTCTTTCTCTCTAGAATTTCTTCGCCACAACGAAACCTGACAAATATTTAAAGCAAGGGCAACTTAAAGTTATTGCTCCGGGATCTCCCATGAACAATAACAGAACTATTCTAGAATAAATGCTACTACTCTTGCAAGGAGAATAAACATGTGAAACAATAGAGCAACTGTACCTTGTGAGGGCCAGTTCTTGAGAAGGATGTGACGGGAATGTCCTCATGAGTCATGACAATAGAAAAAATGCTACTACTGGGATCATCGGACCACACCACACACACACACACACAGAGAGAGAGAGAGAGAGAGAGAAGGGAGAGAGGACCTTTCCCTTCTTTAGATAAGACGGTTATAAACACTGGAGCTTAAATAAGCAACACCTTTAAATACAAATAAAAAGGGTTCAGGGTTCAATGCATAGTGGGCTCAGATTCGCCTTTCCTTGATCATTCAACCTACCCCCGTCATCTCTTATCACCAGATCAATCTGTTTATACAGTTGAGCTGCCCTGGTTATCACTCAACAAGAATGACCATCCAAGGGCAGAACAATAAGTATCACAGGATGAAAAAGGATTCTAGAGACAAGAGGGAGGATCCAACTTCATACCCACAGGTGCCTCGATTGCTCAAAGGCACACTTATTTCAGCCACGGCAATCATCATCGCCCTAGAAAGAAAGGCTTCCGACCGATGGGGCACGTGAATTACAAAGTAGGCACGAGACTTTTACAGCAGGAGGTAACTATTCATTCCTCTGATTACCCCTCTCCGATCCGGGCGCCCAGCTCCTCCCACCTCTGGATCCTACATTTTGTTGCCATTACTATTCATTCCAGCAGTGTCAATCCCAGATCCAACGGCCCAGGCTTCTCCAGATCTCGATCGGACGGACGAGAACGCATCAAGAGAAACGATCCAACGGTCCAGAATCACTGAGCTCTGAGGAGGCTGTGTGATCCATCCTTCTCTTATTTCTGGATGGATGAGACGGCTATAAACACCGAAGCATAAATAAGCAACACCTTTAAATCAAATAAAAAGGGTTCAGGGTCCATTGCATAGTGGGCTCAGATTCGCCTTTCCTCAATCATATTACCTACCCCGGCATCTCTTATCACCATATCAATCTGTTTATACAGTTGAGCTGCCCTGGTTATCACTCAACAAGAATGACCATCCAAGGACAGAACAACAGGTATCACAAGATCAAAAAGGATCCTAGAGACACGAGGGAGGATCCAACTTGATACCCACAGGTGCCTCGATTGCTCAAAGGCACGCTTATTTCAGCCACGGTTAATCATCATCGCCCTAAAAAGAATGGCTTCCGACCGGCCGGCTACAGCCCCTCAGCGGGGCACTGGAATTACACACGATGGCACGAACAAGAGATTGCCGGCACACCAGCTCGAAGGACAATATCCGGCATCCCAGCTATCTGATATCTCAACACAAATGCACTCTGTTCAGGAAAGAACCCTATCTGTGCACTAAACAATATATCGTTAAAATGCACACAACCCAGAAATGCAAAAAACATAATGACCAAGAATTTTATGCCTACTCATGATCTCAACAAACGTGACTTTGGTACATGTATTTCTTTGATCCTTTTTCATTTGAATAATCACAGTATTAAAATTATGATGGTGCAGTTTGATTATAATCAAATCAATCAAACAACTATGCAAGTACGATTTCTATATACAAAGAGCAACATCACGCCAGTCCTAAATTGCAGGATAGGTGCTTACCATATTTTCTATGATTCGCATGCATCTATTAGAATATATATGATGCATTTACTTTGGTTTTTCAGCCGTCGCGGTCCAAAGCTTTAGACTTGACTTGTATTCTACAAAGTCACCAAGAAGAGGCAGAGGCGCTGGCAATGCCATGGCCACCAGCAGTTTTACCAGCAGCATTGCGGGAGCGCCCACGAGCAGCCGCGGATGAGGGGCGACCAACACATAGCCAAAAGGAAAAATGGTAGTCGACTATAAATAAAGAATTTGTTTATTTTTATAGAATGACGGCGGGGTAGACCTTAAAACAAGTGACCAAAGTTCAACTTGAAGCAACAACACGCAGAAGTAATTTTCGCCGATTTGTTATAAAACTAACATGAATATGGGACTGATCCAAAGATCCCCTTCCTTCGAACCTAGCTGGACCATATAACATATCAAACTAACTATATAACGTTGCCCATGATCACCGGCCAACACAAAGGTCTCATCAGCGACACCTCACGTCCTTCACATATTTATGAAGAAACATATATGAACAATCAGATATGCCATCACAACAGGCGAATAAACATCTAGTAAAAACAGAACAATGTAAGATCCACACTCACCTAAGATGAACCGGGGCATGCCTATATGTGCTCCATTCAAATGCTTAAACTACACAGATCAAGATGGAAAGGAAAAAATCAGGTAGAAATCAACTCACCCACATCAACAATATAAGAAACAAACAAAAGATATTTTCCCCCGATAACACGAACCTGCAGCCACAGCACAAAAAGCCTCCTGGAAGTTGAATTTGGCATCGACCTGGACTGCGAGCTATGAGAAGGGCTGCTCGGAGATCACGTCTCCTCAGCGACATATACCATCTTAGGGAGTCTAAACACCTCTCTCTAGTTCATAGCTGACACCACTACGAACAAAAGGGAAAGGTTTCGATGAGTACAAGTAAAGGAAGAAAAGGCCAACAACAATTAAGTAAGTGAATAGTTGCCATACTTTGAGGATACTCTTATCAGAAAAAATGAAGGTAAATATGTAAATAAAAGTTTCAGACCTATCGTCTGTGCAATTATCAGAGTTGTTATTTTTAGTAAGCACAGTATCATTGGTCTCAAATTTGCAGATCTGCTTTTGCAGCTGTATCGACCACAAAACAACGATCCAAAAATTTACCATTAAAGACATTCCACATCACACGTCCAAAAATTTACCATTAAAGACATTCCACATCACACGTCCATAAATCATGAATCATATAAAAGAACGAAAAAGACGGGAGGGAGGTGGTATACCTGAATTGGAAAGGTTTCCGGCAAGGAAGTACAACTCTGTACAACGACAGCTACACCATTGGGATAGCCGTGCTTGACACAAAACAGGCTCATGTCACATAATTGAGCGCCATGGAGAGGAGAGGTGGCCAGTAGTACGACAATGAGAGAAAACCTACAACAATCGACGAGTGAGCATAGGCCTAAAATTCATCTAGTTGCATTCTGCAAGACCTAGGTTGTTATTTGAAACTCATAAAGTGATAGGCTGACAAATAAATGATCTATGAAGAGCAAGAGTGTGTAGAAAGCATCTGATCTATACATATAGAAAAAGCACCTACAAACCGGCGCCATGTCAAATTTTAAACTTGTCCAGAATAAGAATTCATGTGCCTAACAAAAAGATGCCATCCCATAGCAAAGCTGTTCTCTTCTCCTCTCTGTTACCTTGAGTAGTTGCATTAGCTTCTCATATAATTATTTCTACTATATGAAGAGAAGCACTATTTTAATAGATATGTTTGACAGAATTGGCAATAATTCTTTCAACTCAAGACATAAAATAGACAAGCCTTCCAGTATGGGGACTGGTATTTCCTGGCTGCAAGTATTTAGAACCATTGACAGAACTGCTAGTCTATTTAGTCACATAAATCAGCACATATGTAAACAACATATCTAGATTTAGGAACACTACAAACACACGAAGCATAGACCGATAATATCTAATAATCTGTAAATCATACTTGCTATGGTGTTATCTTTAAGAGATGCATGTGATCTGATTGAGAAAAACACCTTGTGTGGCCATTCTGCTTGTGTGACCACCCTGCTCCTCACTAATGCAAACATCAATTAAACCATAATTGCAATTCAATATTTGGAAATTCAGATCATCACACCCTTGCCTCGGTTATTGTTGAATCATAGGAGCACAGTAGAAAGAAACAATAAATAAAACAAGCAAAGGAACAAAATAACCAACATTCCATGCACAAAGGTGAAAGGACCAACAATCATAGGCCCTACAAAGATCCAGACAAGGAACAAAAGGCATATATCTAGGCTCCACTAAAAACAAGCAGTGAAGGAAGGAAACGACAAACATCCAATGCACAAAGACAAAAATACTTTTGGCCTTTAACAGAAAGGACATGATCTACAAGCAGAACAGAGCGAGGCAAAAAATGCATACTGCCATATAATCCTACACCTAGGTCTGGAAAGAATAGGAGGGGAAAGGAGGAGAAGAGGGGTTGACCCGCAGATTCGTGAACGAAGATGGACGAGGCTGCTAATAGATGATGTGCACGCACAGATCGAAGGAGTCACTGACCAGGGGATTGACCAGAAGGCCATGAACCGTGGACCAATCTGGATGAAAAAAAGATGAAAAAATAAAGATTAGCAGCAGCCAATAACCAAAGCGGAACAAAATATTGACATACCTACGGATCGACGAGTGCAGCAGAGGTGGAGCACCATGGTGCGGTGTGCTTATGACCCGAGCTACGCAGCAGCATGGGCGCCGAGTGGCTGTGGCAGCCTGTGCTCGGAAAGCAGAGCAACAGACGAGGACCGAGGAGGAGGGGCACCCCTGGCACGAGCAAGGGACTGCGCTGCTCGGATCGAGCACTGGCGCATCTCTACAGCTCGAGGCCGGCGACGGGAAGTGCGAGAGGAGATGGGGCGGCGATGGCATGAGAGAGGCAGCAGGGAAACGAGCGCATGAGAGGAGGGGCTAGGAGATCGAGCACGGGATCGAGTGGACGGCAGGAATCCACCGCCGCCACGGAAGCCATCGCCGGCGCCGCTGATCCGCCGCCCTCCTCCGTGGCCGCTGCCACCGTCGCCGTGGTTGGTGGGAGCCGCTTAGGCGTGCGGGGCCACATGGTGGCGTGTTGGGGAAGGAAGAACGCGGGCGCGGGAGCCGCCGGATGAGGAGCGAGCGAGGGAGGAGGGAGGCGGCTGCGTCGGAGGGAGGGAGGGAGGCGGCTGCAGGAGCGAGCAAGGGAGGAGGCGGCTAGGTCTCCGCCAGAGCGCCCCCCTTTTATACCCCCCCTAGGCGTAATGACCGAAATGCCCCGGTGGGGATACGGTATTTACATTTTGTTACCATCAGCAGTGTCAATCCCAGATCCAACGGCCCAGGCTTCTCCAGATCTCGATCGGACGGACGAGAACTCATCAAGAGAACCGATCCAACGGTCCAGAATCACTGAGCTCTGAGGAGGCTCAGCCATCCACTCGTCTCTTATTTCTGGATGTTGGTGGAAGCTCTGCACCTGCGCTGCAGTATACGAGTAACTGTCACTATCTGAATTAGTGTTACAGCACACAAGTGTGATGTGATGGCATATATCCGTGGCAAACCCAAATCACAGTTTTTTTTAAAGGGACATACTCGTATATGTGTCTGCATGCATGCATGCCTGGCCATGTAGTACTTGTATCATCATACTGCCAACACAGACACATGAGGGAAGTGAATCTCTATTTGTGACCTCATCATTGTGCATGTATCTGTTGTTGGCCTATTGTAGAGCGGCGATTCTAACAGCTCTTGTGATGTACTCCCTTCGTTCGAAATTACTTGTCTCGAAAATAGATGTATCTAGAATTAAAATATATCTAGATACATCCATTTCTGCGACAAGTAATTCCAAACGGAGCAAGTACTGTTTGTTGTCCATGGATTGAAACGGTGAGACACACTTATTTCCCGGAGCAATGGCTGCTGACTGATGTAGCAGAGCTTAGTTTGGTCTTATGCCGGTGTCCGGATGCAGTCCCTGCATCATCCAGCCTTTTCTGCATGGGCTCAGACTAGCATGCGGGCCATCAGGTTTGCGGCCCCACATGTCAATGGCTCTAAGGCACGTACACCAAAATCAGACTTTTTCGTGAACAAAATGTTCATTTAAAATCACAGTCACACGAGGGCTGCTGCTGGAATCAGAGCTGCATGATTCAATATGCATGATCTATACACGAGGGAGGTGTATAGATCGATTGCAACGCATCCCACTCTTGCACACGCCTGACCGCCCAAGATTAACAAGAAATCCTTGCCGGGTGCCGCCGAGTTCCTTCTCCACTTGTTCCGACCAGGGGTTGCGCAAGGCCAGACGCCTGGATCGTTGGCGACAGCTTGTACTTATCGTTCTCAGCAGATATAAACACACCAGTATTCTAATCTAGTATTGTCCGTTGGATCACAAATGTAAAGGGTCCAAAATAATTTGATGCGATGTAAAAAAAGACTCAAAAACATTCATGGGCCCTCGCCGTTGGCCACCCCGTCCCCGGCACCCACCTACCTCTGTCGACGGCCACTCTGGCCTCGATATCCACCTCTCTGCAACCTCCTCCTCCCTCTCGCCGTCGGCAATGGAGTCTTCGCTCCTGTGAGATCGATGGCACGCCTCGGCCCCTCCTTAGGTGATCTGCCGACAACGCGGTCCTACCTCCAGGCCTCGCGGAGATGAGGTGCTCATGACTTTCGAGACCTCTCCTCCTCGCCACCAAGGCACGTATGTTACGTACACGAGGCATTATGTATGTATGCATGTATATATACCTGTCCTGCAAGAACGACATGTCACCATTGAGGGAGGCACCGACTTGGCTATAGCACATTTAGAGCACCAAAGAGAGGGTGCGCTCAGTGCCACTCTCCATTGAGTGCCCCATCATGACGGTGTTTGGTAGCATTCTCAACCTAGTATGGTTGTTCTCCTCGATACATGCTGAGTGTAGACATGCTAAGTACATGCATTTGATGTTGTTTGGAAGTGGTGTATGTGTTGAGACATGCCGAGTTAAGACTTGATTTGGCAGCCTGCATCTGTTTAGACATGGCAGATAATTTTAAATTCAGATTTTTTTTGAATGATCAACAAAATTTGGAAAATGTGAACAAAAATATTTTTTAAATTTTATACATATTCTGAAAATTTAAACGAAATTTGAAATTTTATACATATTCTAAAATTTAAACATTTTTTGGAATTTTGATTTTTTAAATATTTAAACAATTTTTAAAAATATGAGAATCTGAAAATCTAATTTATTTTTAGAATACCGAACATTCTTTGAAAAATGGAATTTATTTTAAATTCTATTTTTGCTTCTTCTCAAAATCTGAATTTTTTCTGATATTCTGAATATTTTTGAAAATTTACCAAAATTTGAAAGTCTAATCATCTTGAAAATTAAACAAAATTTGAATTTCTAAACATTGTTTTTCAAATTTTCAATAATTTTTGAAAATGTAAAAATTTCTTGATTTTTTTTTCTAAATTGAATTTCAAAACATTTTTTTAAACACGTCGTCGCTCGCTTTGCTCGTGCATGCTGATCAGTGAATTATTGTATTCTCTCTTCATACATGGCACGAGGGTATTTGAGCTGAGCTCGTGCATGCGTGAGAGGCCCCGTGCAGGCTACCAGACACACAAAAGTGGGTTGAGTAGAGAACCTTTGCCCTTATGCACCTCGAGAACATATCTGGTGCACCGGGCACTTGGTGCTACCGGTGCACCGACCTCCTTAGCACATTTTCAAATCTTTCATTTTTTTTGGAAAAGTCTAGCACATTGGCATAATATTAATGTATTTTGTCACAAAATTTCGTATCAAAATTTGAAACATAGCTTGAGATGCAAAAAATATAATTTCGACACTGAATAGTACATAACACAAGTTGGGCATTAGATTTGGCCCATCATCACACTGATGTTAAATCTGTCATTTTGGTACCTCAAGCAATTTTTCAAATTTTAATACAAAATTTATAACAAAATACATTGATGACATTCGAATGTGCTAGAATTTTTGAAACCTTTTAAAATATATGCTAATGCGTCCGGTGCACCGGATACGTTCTCCATGCACCCAAACCAAACACATTCATAATTCACAAGGCCTGCAACAAGACCTTTAAACTAAAAATACACCCGGTGATCCATTTTTCTATTGATGGGCTGTGGTCCATTCTTGTACTGAACTACCTAATGCCGTTTGCCAACTCCCGGCCCGTCGGCGCGTCCAGAAACTGCACCTGTTCTTCTCTTGAGGGAAAACGAGTCTGAATGGCCTGCTTGCTGGACATGGACGGGTGTTTTAGTCCCACATCGGAGAGGCTGGCGAATGGCTTCCAGTTTATAAGAGCAGCAGGTGAAGCTTGGAATGTGCCCAAATGGAAGCACACCCGACAAGGCATGAGCCAGATCAGGCTTGTGCCATGGCGGTGGTATGTGCGGTATGCACATTCAGCAACATCAAAAATCATGGTATAGATCAACCCACGGCCGCCATCATCGTCTGATGGTACCGGCGCATGACACATGCGCCTGGCTATGTTTATTGTTTTTGTCATCTACAAACAAATGTTACCTTGTGAAAGAAGGTGCTGCAACTAGGGTCATCTCTCATCTGTGTGATGCTCACGACCTCCTCCTGATTCAGCTTGTGAAAGAAGGTGCTGCATAACCATCTGAACTAGTGTTACTGAACCCAAATCCAAATCACAGCTTCTCCTTTTGAAAGGGACATACATGGGTCTGCATGCATGCCTGCCTGCCACTGCCAACATGCATCATCTGTCGTCGGTCCGTTGTAGAGCGGCGATTCTAACGGCTCTTGTGATGTGATGTTTTTTGTTTGTTTGACTGACAGTGACCGACCCTACTGTTTGCTGCCCGTCGACTGACTGCAATGGATTGGTGGGTGAGATACTGAGATGCCCTTCTTTTTTTCCTCAAGTAATGGCTGCCGACTGATGCAGCAGAGCTTTGGTTTGGCCTCAGGCCTGCCGGTGTCCGCATGCATGCACTGCATCAACTGCCTACGCTTCACTGCCTGTGCCTGTGCCTGGGGTGGGGTGGGGAGTCGCGACGGCAGCCCGCGCGGTGGGTTTTTTTTTGAGGGTCAAACGTTGCCGCTTTATTTAACTTGTATTCGGAATCTCATCCGACAAAACAGAAAGAACAAAATCCGGGGGTCCCCAACCAGACCCGACAAAGTTCATCACCCACACCTACTCTAGCAAATTTATGCGCGGCAACATTTGTTAAACGACGTACCCAAGAGATTTTAAACTCCTCGAAAGATCTCAACCTAGCTTTGATCTCCTCCACCAGAGGCCCCGTCGCCCAAAACTCCTTCGCTTCGTTCTGCAGGGATTGCACCACTCCTTTGGAATCCAGTTCGACATGGACTCGTTGCACATTCATCTCCAGTGCCACCTCAAGAGCTCGCCTACAAGCTAGCAGCTCTGCTGTCTCCGGATCAGACACACCGGGGAAAAGATGACATACTCCCGCTCTGAACGCGCCCATGTGATCTCTCGACCGCACCTCCTCCCGCCTTTGCTTCCGATCTTCGCCCGTTGCACCGTCCGAGTTGACCTTGGTCCAGCCCTCGGTTGGCGGTTCCCAGCGCTTGGCGACGCCTTGAAGTCTGGTTGTTGCTCACGATGGGATGTGCCAGCCTCCACTCTTCCATGTGCATCATCACCGTGGCCACTATTTCATGTGGAGTCTTGATCCTCTTTCCCTCTCTTGTTTCATTCCTGGCAAGCCAAAGCATGTACACCGCATGCATCATTGCTTGTTTGGCATCATCGGAGGCTCCCGCCAGCCACTGCAGAAGCCATCGCGCTACTTCCCCCTGGGAGACAAGCTCGCATGGTGGAATCGCCACCACATCTCCCAATTCCGAGTGAAGCAGCTGCCAAAACTGCACAGAATGTTGGCACGACCAAAAGCGATGGAAAATGGTTTCCTCTCGACCACAAACAGCACAAAAGACTCCCGGCTTAATCCTTCTCCGATGTAGCTCTGACCCAACTGCCAATCCATTGGAAAGCAATCCCCATAAGTGTACCTTCGCCTTCCACAGTGCGTTTGTGTCCCAAAGAGCCATATAGCCTTTATGCTTATTTACAGAGCTAGAAGACTCCGGCCGTCCGGAGTTTGCTCTCACCATGGCCATCTTAGGATGATAGGCGAGCGCACCGAGAACAATCCATTTTTCGTGTGGTTCCAAGCGGATAATCATCAACACCTAAGCCGCCCACCACGATCTGCAAGATATCGCTCGCATCATCCGGGGAGAACATTTGTAGCACGAGATCTCTGTTCCACACTTTGCCATCGTTCTGAAGAAGGTCAGCGACTCGTGTTACCCTGTGCAAATATATCGACCAAGCGGTTTCATTGAGCCACTCCTCGGGATCCAATTACTGTGGTGTATATTAACTTTTGAGCCATCCCCGATTCGCCAAACCAGCCCCTCTCTAAGAAGGTCCCTCCCGTGCAATATACTTCGATAAGTGTACGAGGCTGTCGACGGGCATGTCGCACTCAAAATAGACTCGTCCTTGAAATAGCGGGCTTTCAACACTCTCGTTACCAAAGACTCCGGACATTGTAGCACACGCCATGCTTGTTTTGCTAGAAGGGCTTGGTTGAACGCAACTGGGTCACGAAAACCCATTCCTCCGTCCCGCTTAGAAGTGCACATCTTCTGCCAAGAGACCCAATGTACCTTACGTTCCCCATCTTTCGCCCCCCACCAGAATTTCGAAGAGATTGTATTCAGATTCCGGCATGTTTTCTTCGTGAGGTGGAAACAACTCATGGTGAACGTTGGTACCGATTGGAGCCCAGACTTGATGAGAACCTCCCTAGCTTTCTTGGATAGACCCAAACCTTTCCATCCACTGCATTTACCTTTCGTACTCTCTGTGACATACTGGAATGTGCCCTCTTTCGATCGTCCAACCAGTGTTGGTAGACCAAGGTACTTTTCACTCAATGCTTCAGAGGACACACCCAAGACTGCCTTGAGCTCCTCCTTGGTGCTATCCTGACATCCTTTACCAAAAAAGATGGATGACTTTTGCATGTTTACCCTCTGGCCCGAGGCTGCCTCATATATGGCCAGAATTTCCTTAAGAGTTTGAAGATATTCCGGGGAACCCTCGAGAAAGACTATGCTGTCATCCACAAATAAAAGATGTGTGATATGGGGGCCAGTGCCCCCAAAAGTAACACCCTTTAGCTTATTTTCAGATTGTGCTTTCCTCAACAACGCAGAAAACCCCTCCACACAGAATAAGAATAGATATGGTGATAGAGGGTCACCCTGCCGCAGCCCCCGGGATGGAAAGAAGCGCCTAGAGCAGGCACCATTAAGCTTAAGCGAGAAGCTCGCCGTTGTCACACAGCGCATTATCATTGTTGTCCATTCCGAGCAAAACCGAACCTATCTAACATTCGTTGAAGAAACTCCCATTCCACTCGATCATAGGCTTTCATCATGTCAAGCTTGACCGCACAAAGAGGCTTTTTCCTCTTCCTATGACGAATGGCATGCACACACTCATATGCAACTAGGACATTATCCGTGATAAGGCGCCCCGGCACAAAAGCACTCTATTCCTCCGAGATAAGAACGGCAAAATGCTTTTTAATCTATTGGCCAGAACCTTTGTCGCGATCTTATACAACACATTGCACAAGCTAATCGGCCGAAACTGGGATAGCAAATCCGGAGAATTGACTTTAGGGATCATGACAATCACTGTGGCATTAAAACCCTCCGGTGTGGCTTTCCCACTCAAGAAATCGCGAACCGCCCTGCAAATATCATCTCGAAACAACGACCAGTGTCGCTGATAAAATAGCGCCGGTAGCCCGTCCGGTCCGGTGCCTTCGTCGGACCCATCTGAAATAGAGTCGTCTCTATTTCGGAGTCGGAAACCGGAGTAGTCAAAGCTGTGTTCATCTCCACCGTGACTGCCCAATGAATATTCTGCAGCACCTCCTCCGCTCCTTCTGACCCCCCTGAAGTGAACAGGTCCTCATAAAATGTTGCTGCCATATCTCGCATCTCCTCATCCACGGTGCATCTAGTCCCATCTGCCCGCCTCAACATCCTTATCGTGTTCTTCCTCTTGCGGTGCGAAGCCCGGTTCTGAAAATATTTAGTGTTTTGGTCTCCCGCTTTAAGCCAATCTACTCTCGACCTTTGCCTATACATGATTTCTTCTTGTTCATACACTTCCCAAGCTGTTCTTCTAACTCCCGAACCTCATGTTGGTACCCTGAGCTGAGCGCACGTTCCTTAGCTTGCACAAGTTGCGCCTTCAACTGTTTTACTTTCCTTAGAATAGAGCCAAACACCTCCCTCGCCCACCTTTGCATAGAGCACATCATTCTGCCTAGGCGATCCCAAACCGCAGTCACACCTTCCTCCCCCGTGCTTGCCGCAGCCCATGCCTCTGTAATCATCGTCTAATACTGCTCGTGTCATGTCCATGCTTCCTCAAACCTGAAAGGCCTGTCCCCCACACCCGTACGCATAGGAGCCGTCTCCAGTATCCGTACCAAAAGGGCTTGATGATCCGACTCCTCACAAATAAGATGCTCGACGGACGTCTCAGGAATCATACGCAAGAAGTCGTCGTTGCTTGTAGCCCGGTCCAGCCTGACCTGTATATTGTCCATTCCATCTCTCTTATTGTCCCAAGTGTAGGGATACCCAGTAAAACCAAGGTCAGCTAGGCCGCAGTCGGCCAGACAATCTCTAAATTCTTCCATTTGATTGAAACACCGTGGATTCCCCCCCCCCCCCCACTTGATCCGTGCGGAAAAGTGCCTCGTTGAAATCACCAACACACAACCATGGAAGATTGTCCTGAGCACGTAAGAACCGAATCGCATCCCATGATTTCTTCCGTAGTTCCGTTTTAGGCTCCCCGTAGAATCCAGTGATCCTATGGATTTTTCCCTCCAAAACCACCTCCGCATCAATAAAATACTGGCACCACGGCCTGACTGTAACTTGAACATGATCCCTCCACCATAACGCCAAACCCCCACTCCTACCCTTGCAACCCACCGCCACTCCATTAGTAAACCCCAAACTCCACTTCAAACATTCCATCGCCTTAGCTGATTTTTTTGTTTCAGAAAGAAAAACCACCGATGGGTTGTGAGACCGTATAAGATCTCGCAGTTCGCCAACTGTCGAGTCCAACCCCAGTCCCCGACAGTTCCACGCAAGGAGATTCATTGTGTTCGGCGGCCCTGTGCCCCAGGGTCCGCCGCTTCATCATCTCTATCTTGGATGCGATCAAACACAGAGGCAGTTTTCTGCCTTGTATCGCGAATGAACTCATCCTCTGCACCCCTTGCTCCAGCATCACCCTTAGCTCTCCACACCTGTCTCGGCCCTCTCTTTCTACTACCTCCATCCCTCCAAAAATGTGAGTCCGATTGTTGCTTCTGCCGAGAATCAGGCCTCTCCTTTTTGACGTAAAAACCGCGCCGCCGTCCCCGGGTCCCATGCATATCGGGTCCTCCCAGTGGGTCGACCCGATCCACTTCTGCATGGCACCCGTTGGAGCCGCTGCCCACGTAATTTTTGCTGTGCGTGCTGCTTTTCTCATACTCCTTCCACTCCCACCCAGCCTCCACATGACGCCCTCTCTGGCTCCCCAGATTCTGGTCCATGAGCTTACTCCTCATTTCCTGTTCCCTCCTTGCTTCGAGACTGTCTCTGAGATCATGCCCCCTCATCTGTTCCATCTTTCCTTTAGCTCTATTTGGGCTAATAACTCAGTCCCCTGTTTGGACTGGTGCTTGGTCACGACCATCCGAGTCTGAGAGAATTCCGTCTGCAAGTTCCTTTTTGTCGGCACCTCCCTAGCTCTAGGATGCACGGGGTTATGTTTCGCCGTCTCACCAGTGTGAGAGCTACCCTGACTGTTAAAGTTGCACGACCCACCTCCTTTCGACCCCTCTTTGCCTGGATTGTTCCTCCCGGGAGAAGCCCTTAGCCATCCTCCCCATTGAGACGACGAATCCACTGGAGGCTCGCACTCCCCTCCCTCATGGACAAGCCTTCCACAATCAAAACAAAAATGCGGGACTTTCTCATAGTAAAAATCAAACCATGTCTTCTCCTTATCATCCTTATCCTTCCTCAAAAAGATGCCCCTTACTAGCGGTTCAAACAAATTGCCAGCGGTGGGTTAAAGCATCAATTGTCTACACAAATTCAGACGCCAAGACACTGTATGCTTGACTCAACGGTTCAAGTCACGGTCACATGAAATCAATCTTGGCTTGGTCGCAGTCCAATCGCACAACCTAACCAAGTTGTGCGTAATCGATCAGGGTACTATCTTGGTTTAAATGCATGCCATGCCGGTGTCCGTCCGAATGCACCTCCTATTATTGCAGGAATCAGAGCTGTGCATGATTCAATATGCAATTTCAGAGGTCACTCACAAAAACATTCACAAGACCTCTTCTACATCCTAGGTCTCTGCGTTCCGTCATCTGGCTTATGTTCTTCATGTAGCATTCAGATCGAATGACTCTATGAAATTACGTCGATACTTCCACATATTATGGGTAACGTAGGAGACATCCCTATTTTCCTCCGGGGGTCTTAATTACCACTGCTTAGATTTCAATTTGCCTCTGACCATCAAATTAAATGTGAATAACCCGTCCTCCTCTCTTTAAAACAAGGGGCGCTTCACCTAGGCCTGAGCTCGGGCAGCCCGACTCGACGGCCCGTGTCAAGTTGGCCTTGCCATTCGGTCCGGGCCCATGCCTTGTTTTGCAGCCTGGAAGGGTAGTTCAGGATGGGCCCGGGTTTCTCCATTTCAGTATTTCGGGCCGGACTTGCACATATGAACAGCATTTTGGCCGGGCTTCAGGCATGATTTTTTGGGATTCCTATTTGGCGCATACCCCACCGGCTAGCGAGGTAACGGGTACCCCCGCAGGCGCTGGTTTTTTGTATGGGCCGGCCCATTCTTTCAGCTTTCATCCAATCCTGTTCTGGGAAGGTTCTAGAACCTACTCTGAACCGGTTTATATTTTTTATTTTTATTTTTCTTTTCTTTTTTCTCCTTTTCTGTTTGCTTTTTTCGGTTCTCCTTTTCTTCTTTACTTTTCATCCTGTTTTGCCAATTTTCTTTTCAAATCCATGAACATTTTTTGTTCATGGAATTCAAAACATGTTCATTGGATTTAAAATGTTCATCAAATACAAAATTTGCTCATCGAATTAAAAAATGTGCATCAAATACAAAAAAATTTCATCGATTATCAAAAAATGTCCATAAATTCAAATTTTGTTCATAAAATTCAAAACTTGTTCATCCATTTTTTCAAAAAATGTCCTAACATACAAAATTTGTTCATAAAGTTCAAAAATGTTCAGTGGATTCAAAATTTGTTCATCGAATACCAAATAATGTTCATTGTTACTGATAATTGCTCATAAAAATTGTTATCAAAATTCGAAATATGTTCATTCGTTTGAAATCAAGAACATTTTTTTAATTCAGTGAACATTTTTTGAAAATCATATTTTTTTTCTAAATCTCGAAAAAAAGGGGCACGTCGTGCTCGACTTGGGCCGACCCAGAAGGGCGCGCAGGGGGGGAGGGGCGCGATTCCCAACGTGCCATGCGTGGAATAGGGGCTCCCATGATTTTGGGCCAGCTTGGCCTTGAGAAAAGAGTGTATTTCGGGCTTCTGACCGGGATTGGGATTGAGAACAGAAGGTCTGGCTTTTACAAGCCCGGCAAGAAACCTGACCCCGTGACATTTGCCTAGGTTTACCCTCATTCCCAGTCATGCCAACCCAGTGACGTCGTCTCCAATGTATCTATAATTTACAAAGTATTCATGATGTTATATTATCATTTTTAGATGTTTTACAATCATTATATAGCAACTTTATATCATTTTTGGGACTAACCTATTGACATAGTGCCCAGTGCCAGTTACTGTTTTTTGCTTGTTTTTTACATTACAGAAAATCAATACCAAATTGAGTCCAAAGCGTAGTGAAACTTTTTGGAGATTTTGATGGACGAGAACACCAGGATGGGCGGACAAGTACCGGAAGGGGTGCCTCGAGGGCACAGCCCCACTGGGCGCACACAGGGCCCAAGCGCACCCTGGTGGGTTGTGCCCACCTCGTTGGCCTCCCGCACCCCCTCTTCGGCCTATAAATTGCCAAATATTCCAAAAACCCTCGGGGTAACCCTAGATCAGAAGTTCCGCCGCCGCAAGCCTCTGTAGCCACGAGAAACCAATCTAGACCCCGTTCCGGCACCCCGTCGATGGGAGAAATCATCACCGGTGGCCATCTTCAGCATCCCGGCGGCCACCATGATGAGGAGGGAGTAGTCCACCCTCGGGGCTGAGGGTTTGTACCAGTAGCTATGTGTTTAATCTCTCTCTATCTCTCTCTCTCTCGTGTTCTTGAGATGTCACGATCTTGATGTATCACGGACTTCGTTAATATAGTCGGATCATATGGTGTTTTCCCCTCTTTATCTTGTTGTGAATTGAGTTTTCCCTTTGAGATTTCATTTTATCGGATTGCATACTTTTATGAATTTGAGAACACTTGATGTATGTCTTGCTATGAATATCCGTGGTGACAATGGGGTATCATATTGATTCACTTGATATATGTTTTGGCACTCAAGTCGCGGGTTCGAGGTGACATTGGGGTAATCTATGCATAGGGGTTGATGCACGTTCTCGTCTTTTGTTTCTCCGGTAGAAATCTTGGGGCCCTCTTTGAGGTTCTTTGTGTTGGATTAAGTATTATGAATCTGAAATTGTTTGATGCATATCGTATAATTAACTCACGGATACTCGCGGTGACATTGGATATCTAGGTGACATTAGAGTTGGTTGGTGTGTATCATATGGTGTTATTTTAGTACGAACTCTTGGTTAATTGGATCGATCGAAAAGAATAGCTTTGTGTTATTTTAGTACGAACTCTTGGTTAATTAGATCGATCGGAAAGAATAGCTTTGTGTTATTTTAGTACGAACTCTAGGATAGATTCACGGAAAAAATAGTTTTGAGGTGGTTTCATACCCTTGAACAATTTCTGCTTATGTTCCCGCTAGATAGGAACTTTGGAGTGATTCTTCATCACACGTTGAGGGATGGTTATATGATCCAATTATATTAGCATTGTTGAGAGGTTGCACTAGCGAATGTACGGACCCTAGGCCTCATTTTCAAGCATTGCAATACCGTTTTTGCTCACTATTTTTACTTGCTACCTTACTGTTTTTTATTGTTACTTTTACGAAAATCAATATCTACTATCATTACTACACTTTTATTACTATCTCTTCGCCGAACTAGTGCATCTTTATCCTACGCCTCCCACGGATTGATAAACCGTGGGTCATCCACTTGAGGAAAATTGATACTGTCCTACAAAACTCTGCGCTTGGAGGCCCAACACAAGACTACAAGAACAAGTTGCGTGGTAGAGATCAGGCACCCACCTACCTTCATCTGTGAACACTCCAGCCCCGACATCCACCTCTCTATAACCTCCCTCCCTCTTGTAATCAGCCATGCAATTTTTGCCTCCCACGCCGACCAGCTGCTCCCGCGAGCTCCGATGGCTCGCCTCCAGCGCCTCCTCGGGTGGTCCTGCCGACGACGCTCCCCGGAGGTCCTACCTCTAGTCCATGCATGAAGATGAGGTTCTCTCGTGCCATCCGAGACCTCCCCCCATCTCCTTCTCTCTGCGCCTCCTTGTCTCGTGGTGCGTTCTGAGGCTAGGCATAGCCATTCCCATGTACAACATAGATTAAACTCTCGGTGGTCATATATTCATCTCTACTGTAAATCCGATACTTCACCATGAATACAAATCATAAAACAGGGCGTAGGGCATTACCTCAACACGAGGGCCCGAACCCAGGTGAACCCCTTGTGCGATCTCATCTACGATACTTTCGGCGCGTTTGCCACTCTGCCGAGAATGCTGGCGTGTTTTCGAACCGGCGGTGGGCGGCGTGTGATTATGTCGCCGGGGTAGCTTCTCCGAGGAGCCCGACAAAGGACTACCACAGGGTCCCGAAGGCCCACCAAGAATTCGGCGACAAGAAGGAGCCTAGAGGCTTGGATGAATAAGGCCATTGGCCAGGGGTGTTACCAGTCGAAGTGCCGGGTAAATGCTCGATCGTTACCTCCTCTCATATCCAAGGTTGTATTAGTTCATGTTAAGACTATTTAAATATACAATATAATTTTTTTAGTGCTAGAAAAGAAAAATAAAAGTTAGACGTCATTTTGCATATTTAAAACAAATTAGGATGTTACATTGTAACCCTGCCCTGTACCACCATACTAAGGCTTGGTGTCGTGTCATGAAGTAGACATGCCTAGAACTCCAAGGGGACCTTGTTCTCAACATCCGAGGAGTTCCAAATGACTCGAGTCGAGTCCATCTTATCGACATTATCGTCTCCTACTATTTTGTCTGAGCGCTATGGGGCGGTCCTACACATGTCCACTAATATAGTGTCGGAACCGCTACTATCATCCCTAAGCTCTGATCATATCAAGGATGACAACAACACCGTACAAGCACGCACCCACGGAATCAAATGGCTCTGAGTGGTCTGCACCATAGTACAAACTCGTTCGCTCCCTTTAATTACTGTATTTTCTGGATCAAAGGTCGTGAGATAGCATAGAGTGAAATTGAAGGAAGCAAGGAAAGAACTGGGGAGAAAGAATGCTCACGGTACTACTGGGCTTGATCCTCCACCAAGGCAAGCAAGCTTAATCGCTCCCATCATTCTTCTCAGCCAACCTGAAGCCTGTTTGCTTTAACAAAAACAACTGAAACAAACCCGATCCAAAGCAAAAAAGTATTACCAACCATCATCAAACTAGAATGAATTAGGTCAATCATTTAATGTGATACCACAATACAAGTTATGTAAAACAATAAAACCACATTTACACAAAACACATAAGCCGGTAAAACTTTAAAATGATATTTTTTTTTTTGCGTTGTGTTGGCTGTGTGCATCGATCGTGCTATGCAAAGGCGGGCATTCCTTCAATATGGTTGTATCCAGTGGCGGAGCTTCCTTAGGGCCAACCATTGATTGAATGGCCCCTCCTACATGGTTTCTATCATTAGCACTTAATTAGACATAAATGATGGAGTTTTGCCCAATCATTGATTGAATGACCCCTCCTACATGGTTATGTCATTATCACTTAATTAGACATAAATGATGGAGTTTTTGCCCAATCATTGATTGAATGGCCCCTCCTACATGGTTAGCCCCTCCTATAATTTTGATCAAGCTCCGCCACTGGTTGTATCACCTCAATATATCAATTGAATGAAATGTCCTTTATAAAAAAAAAGACAAAATATACTTTAAAGCACACAACATAATAACTTTAGAGCCATGCACGGTCGAATCGCACAACATAACTTATAGTATAGCTAATCGATAGTACACTTGAACAAACTGAGCGTACACATCAAAGTTTTGGTTGGTCGTGTCCATCCTGGACCTCTTTTAAATCATGAATGGACACGTCTTTAGATAAACAATGCCTAGTAGTCCTTCAAGGTAAAAGGAGGATTCAAAAAGCCATCCCCATCTCGCGATATCACCTTTGTCTTCGACAAGGGTGGACCAAGCAACACCAATCTCTAGCTCAGCATCATCAACATTAAATTTCTTCTGGCTGAAGCCGTAAGCTTTGGGTGTCAAGGAGATATGCCCTTGTGCAGTGATAAAACCCGATAATGAGTAGGCCTGTACCACAACTTTCATGCTTCCCTGAAGTTGTACGGAGACCACACGCCTCAATAGATCAAGGTATCCGAATGAACCCTTAGGCATTGCCAGTTTACCAGGATCAAGCAGCACAACTTCACCGGAACGCGCATTAGCAACATAAGTGACTTCATTTTCAATGATCTTGTGTGAGTATGATGTTGTCGAGCAAGCTACTCGGCATTGAAGATCAAAAGCGACACCGTGTCCCTTGTTTGACCACAGGATGCTGCAGACTGTGGCCTGGACCGTCTCCACAATCTGCTCCATGCATAATTCTATTTTGCAGAAGCAGTTCTCAAAGCAAGTGGTATGCACGCCAGGACCAAGTGGGGTGTGACAGTGCGTCGCGCTTATCAACGGTCTATCTCGAGACATTGCTCCACGTTCAACTCGTAGCTGAATTTCAAAGTCAACAGGTTCCGTACGCAGAATGGCACGAGGCGGCCCAATCAAGCGCAGAAAAGGATTCTGCAAACATTCGCCAATATATAACCCCATCGTCATTAAGTAGTAAATCGACCCAGGCAGAGGCATATGCTAGCAGCATCAATACCCAAAAAAGAAAATGTAAAAGTAAAGATACTATACGTACGCGTCGATTGATTATTTGTGGCCTTCTCCTACTGCGAGAGAAGAGAAGGTTGCGGTTATGATCGACGGAGTCCCGGGCAGCAACCACGCCGTACACGGATAACGGCCACTCGAAGCCGCCTTTGATCTCGGCGAGCTTGACCGAGAAGATCTGCAGGGCCGTGCCCACGACGCCATCATGCACGCTGGGTTTAGGCGTCAGGTGTGTCAGGTGCATGGAGCTCACTTGCGCTGCATGCACGGAAGCACCAAGGTGAACGACCATGAGTTAACCCTAAACGAAATTGAGTAAGGATGCATGCATGTTAGACGTTGACGTTGTGTTTGCTTACTCATGTCTTCGAAGGAACCGCACCGGCAGGATGACTCGGATCCCCATCGATTTTCCCAGCTACTCCTGTCCTGTAGTAGGCGAAATCCTCCTCCTCGGCCGCCATCTCTTCCTTCTCCGCGGCCGCATCGATCTCGTCATCGTCATCAACCTCCAATTTTTCAAAAGATGTTGGTAGTTTGTCCATGGTGGACTCGTCGCCCGATCTGACCGCCGGACCAACCGCCTCGGTGTTGGTCTGCTTCTCCGCCGCCTCGGCCATCTGTTTCCGGCCGGCGATTGTTGGTTTCAGCGTCTTGAACGATCGGTCGGGTCGACTAGTTCCGGCTGATTGATGATCCGCCGACGGCCGGTGGCTTTGGCCTAAGCAACAAGCTCACCTATGGTACGGAGCTTGATAAATTTCTGCACCTTCCGTAAATATAGCCAACACCTAGTCGGTTGCAAATTCCTCCGGTTTGTACTAGTCAAGCCGTGTTTAACTCTAGCACCTAGCAACAATGTCGTCAATAACAGGCAGCCCGGTCCACTTTATTAGGGTTTTCTCGTTCGAACTTTTTGTTGTTGCAAAAAGGACTCAAATCTATTATAACGGTTCACTAGAAGTATAAAACACCCCAAACATAATAAAACTTTATTTGGTTCTCCATGCCCGTTTCTGGCTTTAATAAAGCCTAAAACCTTCAGAGTGCACGCGCACTAAGCGGAGAGAACGAGCGGCCGGCTCTACCACACACATGTATGAGTAGGTTTTGTCTTCTAGTGCATGTGATTGATCATTAAATGCAGTCAGACTTATTATATCCATGGACAACAAAGCAGATTCACGTGTATTTATTCCGGTTCTTCAATTTTTAAAAGTCATATCTTTTAAACCACGTGTCAGAATTAAGATCCGTCTTCACCGTTGGGTTCGTCGTGACGAGATCTTTGAAACTAGATCCCATATGAGTATGTTTCAATGATTTTTTTTGATGCCAACTTTGATGATATATTTGTGCAACTTTAGTACTATATTGTGCAACTTTAGTACTACATCGTACAACCTTTTTCCAAAACTAATGTTTGGAACTGCACCTTCGTATGGGGTTGCAACCTAGCAACCTGCGACTTTGATGTGCAACTAGTCTATTGCCTCAACGAAAGTCGATGTGCAGCCTCCTCTTGTAATGTAGTCTAGTTGCACACACATTGATGTTTAGTTGGCAGGAAGACTAGTTGCACACACATATGATCAGTTGGCTTGTAATTTAGTTTAGTTGCACAAACATTGATATTTAGTTGGCAGGACACTAGTTGCACACACATATGCTCAATTGGCACTGCAATGTAGTCTAGTTGCACATACATTGATGTTTAGTTGCAGGACTATTTGGCACACACATATGCTCAGTTGGTAGCGACAATCTAGTCTAGTTGCACACACATTGATGTTTAGTTGGCAGGACACTAGTTGCATACACATATGCTCAGTTCTTGTGACAATGTAGTCTAGTTACACACACATTGATGTTTAGTTGGCAGGACAATTGGCACACACATATGCTCAGTTAGTGCGGCAATGTAGTCTATTGCACACACATTGATGTTTAGTTGGCAGGAAAACTAGTTAAATGAAACATCCCCACACGGGATCTACTTTTGAAGAGCATGTCGCGAGAGTTTCAAAGGTGAAAAGCGGATCTAAATTTCGACATGCGGTTTAGAAGATATGCCTTTTACAATTTTCAAAACCAAAAATTAATGCAAAGACAAACATGAGGAATATTAATACAACGGTATGCAGTCATTCATCACACGTGAAAAGAAACCATATACAAGATGATTAATTAACAACATGTTACAGGTTTCCTAATCAGGACAAAAAGACAGAAGGTTTCCAAAAAAGCTGGCCGCCCAGGGGCGCTAAGCGGGCACCCAACCGCCCGCTAGGCAGCGTCCTTAATAAAGGAGGTCAAGGGAGAGGGCCAACTTTACCCAAGTACCCAAAATTATGGCTCCCCAAAAAAAAACCTCGAGAGAATCGACCACTTGATTTGTGTGTTCTAAAGTCAAAGGGATTTCTCGTCAATTAAAGGAACTACAAAAAGGGGAAAAGTGTTCTAAAACGGACCTTAGTAAATATCAGGATAATGATATGGATTGTGAATGACTTAGGGGTTGTTTGGTTCAAGCCCTGAACAATGTGCACTGGGGAAAAGTAACGCCTGGGAGATGCCTGAGATATTAGACTATTTTGCCTGGCCAGGCGTGCCACATGCATGCGTGTTTGGTTGCCCTCCTGGCCTCTGCTTTGTCCTTTAGTGTTTAGAATATTTTCAATATTGCCATAGTTCTTTCATTAGTGCCAGGCACACATCCAGGCGTGGGATATCCGACGCCTGTGCTGAAACTGATTACATTGCCTGGGACTGGATACATTATTTTATTCGATTGTTTGCACCAGGCCAGGCTAATCATGTTGACAGGGACGGCTAGGCCAGGCAGCCACATTCTCCACCAGGCACCATCCAAACAAACACCAGGCAGATATCAGGCAGCCTCCAGGCCAGGCCACACACAACGAGGAAGCAATCCAAACTAGCCCTTAGTAAGAAACATTACTTGGAGTGCCTATACTATAACATGTTCGTTAATTAGTATGAATGAGAAAAATCCAAAGAAGTTAGTTCGGATCCATTTTCGAAATAGAAATAAGAAAGAAACTGGATTCCTCCGGTGCAAAGAAATTATAATCACTCGAAGTATTTTCATTTACTTTTGCAGAGCAATAAGGTATTTCCCATTTGGTAACACTAGAACGAACTATTAATCATTCAAAAGTGCTGCTAGAACAAAACCCGAGTGAAAGAAGCAACTAATACTGCAGAAATTAAAACCAGAGGTCAAGCTAATATATACCTCACACAACATAGCTTTAAAGTTACAATCGATAATAGAAAATAATCAGACAATAACATGTAAAGTCACGCGATTGAATACCAGAACATAAATTTTATATATATAGGACAAATGTTTCCTACAAGCAGTGGTAGTTACCACTACTTGCGTTTTGTATGTTGTATGTAGTATCTATCAAAACCGAGAGTATATGCGTGTAGTATGTAGTATATAACAATGATTAGGTAGTATATATACTAATTTTTAGGTAGTATGCACCATATTTTGAGTATGCTCTTTTTACGTTACAAATATATACGCATTTCACAAATATAAAAAACTATGGGTTGGCCGTGGTGCATGAGCTCGAGGCGGACCCCTGCTTCAACTTCGGGGCCAGCGGCTCCGCGCTCACCAGCGCCCGGCACCGTCGAGATGGAGGCCAGCATCATGGGCGGCATGACGCCCGCTCTTGGCGTCGTCTCGAGGCGTCTCCACCGTTCGCAACCTCGTCTCCCTCGCCCGCCTCATCATGGACAAGTCCCCACATTCCTACCTACGCCTTCGGTGGCGCCGAGGATTCAGCGCGCGAGCAGGTAGTAATGAATTGAGATTCAGTTTTACCTCCGCTGATTATGTTTCCTACCTAGGATGAATGCACCCCAACTCAATAAGGAAACTACTATAAACTGGCAGATTATGCTTCCTGTGCAATGTGTTGAACTTTATTTGCATCAAGAAGAGTTAACTGAGATTAAAGACAATTTTACTAGTGGAATGTGTTGATCTGATTTGGCTTCTAACTTGATGTGTTTGCAGGGCCTGGAGACCGTGGACAATAGCTACTTCATCACGGAGGAGAACGTGGGCATGCTCAAGCTCGCCAAGGAGTCCAACAGCATCCGAAAACATATAATAAAACACCTGCACCCAGGCCCTCCCTATCTAGCCATCCATTCTGTGCATCATGATTCATGCAAACATATTTTTCTTTTTTGTTTCTATCACATAAAACATGTTTTGAAGTTCAAACCTCTACAGAATGGCAAAGTTTTCTATCTAGAATCTAGGATAAATCGCTCAGATTTTTTTGTCAAATATAAATATACAAATTATGAATCTAGAAAATCATAATTTGTATATTTATGTTTGACAAAAAATCTGAAACATTATCCTATATTCTAGATAGAAAACTTTACGCTGTAAAGGTTTGAAGTTCAAGACATATTCTATCTTGAAGAAACAAAAAAAAAATTCATATAAAAGTTAGTTGTGTTGCACAGATCTTAAAGCAATATTGGACACCCAGGATAACAGGGCCGGGTGCAGATGTTCTAAAATCCACGTTCAACAGCATCCTCTTGACTAGCATCCCGCTCACGAGGCCGCAGCGTCGGAGAGCCACAATGCTGAAGGCATGGTGATGAGCGGGCTGTCCATCAGCATCTGGCGCGGAGGCGGTGGGGTGCGCGGTGGTGGACTCTAAGCGGCCTCACGGCGGCGGAGCACGTCCGCAGGCGGGCTCATGAACAAGATAGCGGGCGCGCCGGCGACTTCGCCGCTCGCCGGCGCCCGGCACATCTGGCGTGCGGCCACTGCGCCCGTGTCGTGCGCAGGCGGCGAAGCCATCATCCGCTTCGGCAGCTGGCGGCGGGGCGTGGCGGCCGTCATGGAGTACAAGGGCCTGCCTCTCCGGGAGGCCGTGGACTTCTGCGTCAAGGGCGGCTCGGCGAGGATTCACGGGCCTCATCGCCGTGTCCGGGACGGCGAGGTGGCCCTACGGTTTCAACTGCACCGGCATGTTCGGGGCTGCGCCACCGAGGCGGATTCATGGAGGAGCAAGCAAGCGAAGTCACGATGGCGGTCCGAACTCTGGAGATTCTTAATTTTAGTGAAACTTCGGGAGATAAGTAGTGTCATGATACCTGTGTCATCCTGCGATTGCCATGTGGTTCTAGTCTGGGATCCCAGGTTATATCAGTGATTGGAAATTGGGAGGAAAAATTATGTGAAAAGTTTCTATGGCGTCTGAAATAACAGGTCTCTATGGTGTTCATGTCATTTTCGATCAAAAGGAGTTCCCCCGGCTTCACATTTTATGGAAGAGTTATATACATTTTACCCCTTATGCTTGTGACAGATTTTACCCACAAATTGGAAATCGGTCACATTTTGATATATTCAAAGATCCCTTCCACATTTTGCCCCATTCAACCCCCCCACACACACCCCGTTCTCATCAGGTGATGGTGTCCTGACCTAGCCGGGTGTTTCACATATGGGCAGACCAAGGACCCCAGAAATGATCAACCGGTGGGCCATGATTATCGGGCCCATAACACCAAAGTGGATAACTCTCGAAGACTTGCCGTATACAAGACTTAGATCGTCTTTGTCGCGACTATCCCTAGATATAACCGACTTATGTAAACACATGAGCACCCGGCATATATAAGCCGAGGGATGAGGACCGTAGAAAAACTCTCATACACACGATCTACGTGGTAGATGTGTATTTTGTATCCCATAAGAATCAATACAACCAGAGCAGGACATAGGGTATTATCTATTAAGAGAGCCCGAACCTGGGTAAATCGTGTGTCACTGTTACCATCGTGCCAAGAGTACTAGTTCGGGACCCCTACCGAGATCTACTGAATTTCATTCATAGCCCATGTAGGTCCCTCTCTGTAGTCGAAGCGGTTCGATGGCATGCCTTCAGATCGACTATTAGGTCGGCTGCGGCATAATTTTCCTGCCGAGAACAACTTTTCGTCTTTGGCAACATCACCATCCATGCCGATTCATTTGGCCACCTCGGGCAGATCAAAACTTTTGTTCAGGGCAGATCCTCAAATTGTGGAACTTGCAATACACCATGGTTTCCCGGGGTGTATTCGGGTTTTTAAGCTGGTGCCAGACCAGATCAAACATCTGAATTTGTGGGGGTGGCAGGGGTGCTGGCAGGGGCCTCCCCCCCCCCCCCCCCCTACGCTCTCACAAATACAATTGTATGTGCTTCTAACCCTCCATTTGTCAGACAAAATTAGCTAGATTTAGGTGATTTGGCCCCCTCTAATATTACATGACATGTTTGCCCCCTCTAACATTACTGACATTGTTGACCCCCTCTATATTCAGTTTCTGGCTCCACCACTGATAAGAAGGCGCACCATGGAGGAGAAAAAATTAAAATACAAAACTACAATATACAACCATGCCTTATGCTAGATGAAATCAACTGAAGAACAAGGTTGACAAATTTGAACTATAAAGTTGACGGTCAAGCAACCATAAAAGAAGGGATCACGTATACTCTAGATAAGTTGACGGCGAATAAGAGGAGGCGATGACCTAGAATCTAGGTGGGGTAGTTCCTTCATATTATTTTTCTGAAATAGATATCTAAAATCTCATGTTATTTTGCTTGAATTAGATACTTTATTGACCATGGTGGAGTTTTCTCTTTCGCCAGCTCAAAACGATATCTTTCGGACATGCATGTTGTATGATATTTGTGCTGGTATATATCGGGAAATATTATTCATATTTGTGAGATCTCAAATGGTGTTACTCCTAGTGAAGAACTACTTCTGGTGTGTTCCATATGCTCGTGAAATCTTGTATTGCCTCGAGAACATGCAAATCAAAATGAATGGTTTTTCTACCCACACTAAACGATGAACAGTAAATTAAAAAGGCAATGCTGGCACCGATCAGCCGACCCAACTTTCTGTAGGCCGAATCCAGGCCGCGTGATGAGATCTGGCTCGGCCGTTTGGTCTGATTCCATCACTTCTTCCACCTTACGTAGAAGCAACAGCGCCCCAGCCCCAGGAGCTTCGTCGCCCGCCTGCAGCGCTCCCCAGCCATCGTCGTCGTTGGCAGCACCTCAACGATTTTGATGCCGGTCATCCTCCGTCACCTGCGGTTGGTCGTCCCTAGCCACCGGTTGCAGCAGGTTCATATTTCCTTCAAAATCCATGCCTCCATCCTAGCCACTGTCGCCTATCGCATCTTGCGGGCTCGCCACCAAGCCGTTCCAGCACCTTCGCTTGGCGGTCCCAGCACCCCCACCAAGCCGCACCACCTTCGCCAGGGATGCCGGCCCCAATCCTGCCGGGGAGGTGCACGACAGTGATGATGTCCACCAAAAGGATGCGCGTGTGAGCAATCCATCCAGGTGCCTCCGATTAATCAGATTCACCATTTGAATCCTCCGGCGCCAGGCGCCTGCAGCCTCCCCCCTAGAGTGCTCAAGGTTATCGGCGAACTCTTCCCGAACTGGGATCCTGTGGGCGCTGGAGTTCAAGAAAAGGTCTAATTTGATGCGATGTAAAAAAAGACTCAAAAACATTCATGGGCCCTCGCCGTTGGCCACCCCGTCCCCGGCACCCACCTACCTCTGTCGCCGGCCACTCTGGCCTCGATATCCACCTCTCTGCAACCTCCCTCCTCCCTCTACGCCGTCGGCAATGGAGTCTTCGCTCCTGTGAGATCGATGGCCCGCCTCCGGCCCCTCCTTGGGTGATCTGCCGACAGCGGTCCTACCTCCAGGCCCTTGGCGGAGATGAGGTGCTCATGACTTCGAGACCTCTCCTCCTGCGCCACCAAAGGCACGTATATTACGTACCACGAGGCATTATGTATGTATGCATGTATATATACCTGTCCTGCAAAACGACATGTCACCATTGAGGGAGGCACCGACTTGGCTATAGCACATTTAGAGCACCAAAGAGAGGTGCGCTCAGTGCCACTCTCCATTGAGTGCCCCATCATGGCGGTGTTTGGTAGCATTCTCAACCTAGTATGGTTGTTCTCCTCGATACATGCTGAGTGTAGACATGCTAAGTACATGCATTTGATGTTGTTTGGAAGTGGTGTATGTGTTGAGACATGCCGAGTTAAGACTTGATTTGGCAGCCTGCATCTGTTTAGACATGGCAGATAATTTTAAATTCAGATTTTTTGAATGATCAACAAAATTTGGAAAATGTGAACAAAAATATTTTTAAATTTTATACATATTCTGAAAATTTAAACGAAATTTGAAATTTTATACATATTCTAAAATTTAAACATTTTTTGGAATTTTGATTTTTAAATATTTAAACAATTTTTTAAAAATATGAGAATCTGAAAATCTAATTTATTTTTAGAATACGAACATTCTTTGAAAAATGGAATTTATTTTAAATTCTATTTTGCTTCTTCTCAAAATCTGAATTTTTCTGATATTCTGAATATTTTTTGAAAATTTACCAAAATTTGAAAGTCTAATCATCTTGAAAATTAAACAAAATTTGAATTTCTAAACATTGTTTTCAAATTTTCAATAATTTTGAAAATGTAAAAAATTTCTTGATTTTTTTCTAAATTGAATTTCAAAACATTTTTTTAAACACGTAAATCGCTCGCTTTGCTCGTGCATGCTGATCAGTGAATTATTGTATTCTCTCTTCATACATGGCACGAGGGTATTTGAGCTGAGCTCGTGCATGCGTGAGAGGCCCCGTGCAGGCTACCAGACACACAAAAGTGGGTTGAGTAGAGAACCTTTGCCCTTATGCACCTCGAGAACATATCTGATGCACGGGGCACTTGGTGCTACCGGTGCACCGACCTCCTAGCACATTTTCAAATCTTTCATTTTTTTTGGAAAAGTCTAGCACATTGGCATAATATTAATGTATTTTGTCACAAAATTTCGTATCAAAATTTGAAACATAGCTTGAGATGCAAAAAATATAATTTCGACACTGAATAGTACATAACACAAGTTGGGCATTAGATTTGGCCCATCATCACACTGATGTTAAATCTGTCATTTTGGTACCTCAAGCAATTTTCAAATTTTAATACAAAATTTATAACAAAATACATTGATGACATTCGAATGTGCTAGAATTTTGAAACCTTTAAAATATATGCTAATGCGTCCGGTGCACGGATCGTTCTCCATGCACCCAAACCAAACACATTCATAATTCACAAGGCCTGCAACAAGACCTTTAAACTAAAAATACACCCGGTGATCCATTTTTCTATTGATGGGCTGTGGTCCATTCTTGTACTGAACTACCTAATGCCGTTTGCCAACTCCGGCCCGTCGGTAGCGTCCAGAAACTGCACCTGTTCTTCTCTTGAGGAAAAGCGAGTCTGAATGGCCTGCTTGCTGGACATGGGCCAGATGTTTTAGTCCCACATCGGAGAGGCTGGCGAATGGCTTCCAGTTTATAAGAGCAGCAGGTGAAGCTTGGAATGTGCCCAAATGGAAGCACACCCGACAAGGCATGAGCCAGATCAGGCTTGTGCCATGGTGGTGGTATGTGCGGTATGCACATTCAGCAACATCAAAAATCATGGTATAGATCAACCCACGGCCGCCATCATCGTCTGATGGTACGGCGCATGACACATGCGCCTGGCTATTTATTGTTTTGTCATCTACAAACAAATGTTACCTTGTGAAAGAAGGTGCTGCAACTAGGGTCATCTCTCATCTGTGTGATGCTCACGACCTCCTCCTGATTCAGCTTGTGAAAGAAGGTGCTGCATAACCATCTGAACTAGTGTTACTGAACCCAAATCCAAATCACAGCTTCTCCTTTTGAAAGGGACATACATGGGTCTGCATGCATGCCTGCCTGCCACTGCCAACATGCATCATCTGTCGTCGGTCCGTTGTAGGCGGCGATTCTAGCAGCTCTTGTGATGTGATGTTTTTTGTTTGTTTGTTGACGGTGACCGACCCTACTGTTTGCTGCCCGTCGACTGTTGCAATGGATTGGTGGGTGAGATACTGAGATGCCCTTCTTTTTCCTCAAGTAATGGCTGCCGGTGATGCAGTGAGCTTTGGTTTGGCCTCGGGCCTGCGGTGTCCGCATGCATGCACGTGCATCAACTGCCTCGCTTCACTTTGCACTGTGCACGTGCACAGGGTGGGGTGGGGAGTCGCTGACGGCAGCCCGCGCGGTGGGTTTTTTTGAGGGTCAAACGTTGCCGCTTTATTTAACTTGTATTCGGAATCTCATCCGACAAAACAGAAAGAACAAAATCCGGGGGTCCCCAACCAGACCCGACAAAGTTCATCACCCACACCTACTCTAGCAAATTTATGCGGCAACATTTGTTAAGCAGCGTACCCAAGAGATTTTAAACTCCTCGAAAGATCTCAACCTAGCTTTGATCTCCTCCACGGAGGCCCGTCGCCCAAAACTCCTTAACCCGTTCTGCAGGGATTGCACCACTCCTTTGGAATCCAGTTCGACATGGACTCGTTGCACATTCATCTCGGTGCCACCTCAAGAGCTCGCCTACAAGCTAGCAGCTCTGCTGTCTCCGGATCAGACACACCGGGGAAAAGATGACATACTCCCGCTCTGAACGCGCCCATGTGATCTCTCAGCACCGCACCTCCTCCCGCCTTGCTTCCGATCTTCGCCGTTGCACCGTCCGAGTTGACCTTGGTCCAGCCCTCGGTTGGCGGTTCCCAGCGTTGCGGCGACGCGCGAGTCTGGTTGTTGCTCACAGTGGGATGTGCCAGCCTCCACTCTTCCATGTGCATCATCACCGTGGCCACTATTTCATGTGGAGTCTTGATCCTCTTTCCCTCTCTTGTTTCATTCCTGGCAAGCCAAAGCATGTACACCGCATGCATCATTGCTTGTTTGGCATCATCGGAGGCTCCGCCAGCCACTGCGAAGCCATCGCGCTACTTCCCCCTGGGAGACAAGCTCGCATGGTGGAATCGCCACCACATCTCCCAATTCCGAGTGAAGCAGCTGCCAAAACTGCACAGAATGTTGGCACGACCAAAAGCGATGGAAAATGGTTTCCTCTCGACCACAAACAGCACAAAAGACTCGGCTTAATCCTTCTCCGATGTAGCTCGACCCAACTGCCAATCCATTGGAAAGCAATCCCCATAAGTGTACCTTCGCCTTCCACAGTGCGTTTGTGTCCCAAAGAGCCATATAGCCTTTATGCTTATTCTGAGCTAGAAGACTCCGGCCGTCCGGAGTTTGCTCTCACCATAGCCATCTTCAGATGATAGGCGAGCGCACCGAGAACAATCCATTTTTCGTGTGGTTCCAAGCGGATAATCATCAACACCTAAGCCGCCCACCACGATCTGCAAGATATCGCTCGCATCATCCGGGAGAACATTTGTATGCACGAGATCTCTGTTCCACACTTTGCCATCGTTACGAAGAAGGTCAGCGACTCGTGTTACCCAGGCAAATATATCGACCAAGCGGCTTCATCGAGCCATTCCTCGGGATCAATTACTGTGGTGTATATTAACTTTTGAGCCATCCCGATTCGCCAAACCAGCCCCTCTCTAAGAAGGTCCCTCCGTGCAATATACTTCGATAAGTGTACGAGGCTGTCGGCGGGCATGTCGCACTCAAAATAGACTCGTCCTTGAAATAGCGGGCTTTCAACACTCTCGTTACCAAAGACTCAGGACATTGTAGCACACGCCATGCTTGTTTTGCTAGAAGGGCTTGGTTGAGCATAAGCTGGGTCACGAAAACCCATTCCTCCGTCCGGCTTAGAAGTGCACATCTTCTGCCAAGAGACCCAATGTACCTTCGTTCCCCATCTTTACGCCCCACCAGAATTTGAAGAGATTGTATTCAGATTCGGCATGTTTTTCTTCGTGAGGTGGAAACAACTCATGGTGAGCGTTGGTACCGATTGGAGCCAGACTTGATGAGAACCTCCCTAGCTTTCTTGGATAGACCCAAACCTTTCCATCCACTGCATTTACCTTTCGTACTCTCTGTGACATCTTTGGAATGTGCCCTCTTTCGATCGTCCAACCAGTGTTGGTAGACCAAGGTACTTTTCACTCAATGCTTGAGAGGACACACCCAAGACTGCCTTGAGCTCCTCCTTGGTGCTATCCTGACATCCTTTACCAAAAAAGATGGATGACTTTTGCATGTTTACCCTCTGGCCCGAGGCTGCCTCATATATGGCCAGAATTTCCTTAAGAGTTTGAAGATATTCCGGGGAACCCTCGAGAAAGACTATGCTGTCATCCACAAATAAAAGATGTGTGATATGGGGGCCAGTGCCCCCAAAAGTAACACCCTTTAGCTTATTTTCAGATTGTGCTTTCCTCAACAACGCATGAAAACCCCTCCACAGAATAAGAATAGATATGGTGATAGAGGGTCACCTGCCGCAGCCCGGGATGGAAAGAAGCGCCTAGAGCAGGCACCATTAAGCTTAAGCGAGAAGCTCGCCGTTGTCACACAGCGCATTATCATTGTTGTCCATTCCGAGCAAAACCGAACCTATCTAACATTCGTTGAAGAAACTCCCATTCCACTCGATCATAGGCTTTCATCATGTCAAGCTTGACCGCACAAAGAGGCTTTTCCTCTTCCTATGACGAATGGCATGCACACACTCATATGCAACTAGGACATTATCCGTGATAAAGGCGCCCGGCACAAAAGCACTCTATTCCTCGAGATAAGAAGCGGCAAAATGCTTTTTTAATCTATTGGCGGAACCTTTGTCGCGATCTTATACAACACATTGCACAAGCTAATCGGCCGAAACTGGGATAGCAAATCCGGAGAATTGACTTTAGGGATCATGACAATCACTGTGGCATTAAAACCCTCCGGTGTGGCTTTCCCACTCAAGAAATCGCGAACCGCCCTGCAAATATCATCTCGAAACAACGACCAGTGTCGCTGATAAAATAGCGCCGGTAGCCCGTCCGGTCCCAGTGCCTTCGTCGGACCCATCTGAAATAGAGTCGTCTCTATTTCGGAGTCGGAAACCGGAGTAGTCAAAGCTGTGTTCATCTCCACCGTGACTGCCCAATGAATATTCTGCAGCACCTCCTCCGCTCCTTCTGACCCCCACAAGTGAACAGGTCCTCATAAAATGTTGCTGCCATATCTCGCATCTCCTCATCCACGGTGCATCTAGTCCCATCTGCCGCCTCAACATCCTTATCGTGTTCTTCCTCTTGCGGTCTGAAGCCCGGTTCTGAAAATATTTAGTGTTTTGGTCTCCGCTTTAAGCCAATCTACTCTCGACCTTTGCCTATACATGATTTCTTCTTGTTCATACACTTCCATAACTGTTCTTCTAACTCCCGAACCTCATGTTGGTACCCTGAGCTGAGCGCACGTTCCTTAGCTTGCACAAGTTGCGCCTTCAACTGTTTTACTTTCCTTAGAATAGAGCCAAACACCTCCCTCGCCCACCTTTGCATAGAGCCTGTCATTCTGCCTAGGCGATCCCAAACCATGATCACACCTTCCTCCCCGTGCTTGCCGCAGCCCATGCCTCTGTAATCATCGTCTAATACTGCTCGTGTCATGTCCATGCTTCCTCAAACCTGAAAGGCCTGTCCCCCACACCCGTACGCATAGGAGCCGTCTCCAGTATCCGTACCAAAAGGGCTTGATGATCCGACTCCTCACAAATAAGATGCTCGGCAGACGTCTCAGGAATCATCATAAGAAGTAAATGCGTTGCTTGTAACCAGTCCAGCCTGACCTGTATATTGTCCATTCCATCTCTCTTATTGTCCCAAGTGTAGGGATACCCGGTAAAACCAAGGTCAGCTAGGCATGATCGGCGGACAATCTCTAAATTCTTCCATTTGATTGAAACACCGTGGATTCCCCCACTTGATCCGTGCGGAAAAGTGCCTCGTTGAAATCACCAACACACAACCATGGAAGATTGTCACGAGCACGTAAGAACCGAATCGCATCCCATGATTTCTTCCGTAGTTCCGTTTTAGGCTCCCCGTAGAATCCAGTGATCCTATGGATTTTTCCCTCCAAAACCACCTCCGCATCAATAAAATACTGGCACCACGGCCTGGCGTAACGAACATGATCCCTCCACCATAACGCCAAACCCCCACTCCTACCCTTGCAACCCACCGCCACTCCATTAGTAAACCCCAAACTCCACTTCAAACATTCCATCGCCTTAGCTGATTTTTTGTTTGAGAAGAAAAACCACCCGATGGGTTGTGAGACCGTATAAGATCTCGCAGTTCGCCAACTATCGAGTCCAACCCGATCCCCGACAGTTCCACGCAAGGAGATTCATTGTGTTCGGCGGCCCTGTGCCCCAGGGTCCGCCGCTTCATCATCTCTATCTTGGATGCGATCAAACACAGAGGCAGTTTTCTGCCTTGTATCGCGAATGAACTCATCCTCTGCACCCCTTGCTCCAGCATCACCCTTAGCTCTCCACACCTGTCTCGGCCCTCTCTTTCTACTACCTCCATCCCTCCAAAAATGTGAGTCCGATTGTTGCTTCTGCCGAGAATCAGGCCTCTCCTTTTTGACGTAAAAACCAGCGCCGCCGTCCCGGGTCCCATGCATATCGGGTCCTCCCGGTGGGTCGACCCGATCCACTTACATGGCACCCGTTGGAGCCGCTGCCCACGTAATTTTTGCTGTGCGTGCTGCTTTTCTCATACTCCTTCCACTCCCACCCAGCCTCCACATGACGCCCTCTCTGGCTCCCCAGATTCTGGTCCATGAGCTTACTCCTCATTTCCTGTTCCCTCCTTGCTTCGAGACTGTCTCTGAGATCATGCCCCCTCATACATTTCCATCTTTCCTTTAGCTCTATTTGGGCTAATAACTTGATCCCCCTGTTTGGACTGGTGGCAGTCACGACCATCCAGTCTGAAGAATTCCGTCTGCAAGTTCCTTTTGTCGGCACCTCCCTAGCTCTAGGATGCACGGGGTTATGTTTCGCCGTCTCACCAGTGTGAGAGCTACCCTGACTGTTAAAGTTGCACGACCCACCTCCTTTCGACCCCTCTTTGCCTGGATTGTTCCTCCCGGGAGAAGCCCTTAGCCATCCTCCCCATTGAGGCAGCGAATCCCTTTGGAGGCTCGCACTCCCCTCCCTCATGGACAAGCCTTCCACAATCAAAACAAAAATGCGGGACTTTCTCATAGTAAAAATCAAACCATGTCTTCTCCTTATCATCCTTATCCTTCCTCAAAAAGATGCCCCTTACTAGCGGTTCAAACAAATTGCCCGCGCGGTGGGTTAAAGCATCAATTGTCTACACAAATTCAGACGCCAAGACACCTTTGTATGCTTGACTCAGCGGTTCAAGTCACGGTCACATGAAATCAATCTTGGCTTGAGTGGCGGTCAATCGCACAACCTAACCAAGTTATGCGTAATCGATCCCAGGGTACTATCTTGGTTTAAATGCATGCCATGCGGTGTCCGTCCGAATGCACCTCCTATTATTGCAGGAATCAGAGCTGTGCATGATTCAATATGCAATTTCAGAGGTCACTCACAAAAACATTCACAAGACCTCTTCTACATCCTAGGTCTCTGCGTTCCGTCATCGGGCTTATGTTGTTGATGTTGCATTCAGATCGAATGACTCTATGAAATTACGTCGATACTTCCACATATTATGGGTAACGTAGGAGACATCCCTATTTTCCTCCGGGGGTCTTAATTACCACTGCTTAGATTTCAATTTGCCTCTGACCATCAAATTAAATGTGAATAACCCGTCCTCCTCTCTTTAAAACAAGGGGCGCTTCACCTAGGCCTGAGCTCGGGCAGCCCGACTCGACGGCCCGTGTCAAGTTGGCCTTGCCATTCGGTCCGGGCCCATGCCTTGTTTTGCAGCCTGGAAGGGTAGTTCAGGATGGGCCCGGGTTTCTCCATTTCAGTATTTCGGGCGGACTTGCACATATGAACAACATTTTGGCGGGCTTGAGGCATGATTTTTGGGATTCCTATTTGGCGCATACCCCACCGGCTAAGCGAGTAGCAGGTACCCCATGGCGCTGGTTTTTGTATGGGCGGCCCATTCTTTCAGCTTTCATCCAATCCTGTTGCAGGGAAGGTTCTAGAACCTACTCTGAACCGGTTTATATTTTTATTTTATTTTTTCTTTTCTTTTTTTCTCCTTTTCTGTTTGCTTTTTTCGGTTCTCCTTTTCTTCTTTACTTTTTCATCCTGTTTTGCCAATTTTCTTTTCAAATCCGCGAACATTTTTTTGTTCATGGAATTCAAAACATGTTCATTGGATTTAAAAATGTTCATCAAATACAAAATTTGCTCATCGAATTAAAAAAATGTGCATCAAATACAAAAAAATTTCATCGATTATCAAAAAATGTCCATAAATTCAAATTTTGTTCATAAAATTCAAAACTTGTTCATCCATTTTTTCAAAAAATGTCCTAACATACAAAATTTGTTCATAAAGTTCAAAAAATGTTCAGTGGATTCAAAATTTGTTCATCGAATACCAAATAATGTTCATTGTTACTGATAATTGCTCATAAAAATTGTTATCAAAATTCGAAATATGTTCATTCGTTTGAAATCAAGAACATTTTTTTAATTCAGTGAACATTTTTTGAAAATCATATTTTTTTTCTAAATCTCGAAAAAAAGGGGCACGTCGTGCTCGACTTGGGCCGACCCAGAAGGGCGCGCAGGGGGGGAGGGGCGCGATTCCCAACGTGCCATGCGTGGAATAGGGGCTCCCATGATTTTGGGCCAGCTTGGCCTTGAGAAAAGAGTGTATTTCGGGCTTCTGACCGGGATTGGGATTGAGAACAGAAGGTCTGGCTTTTACAAGCCCGGCAAGAAACCTGACCCCGTGACATTTGCCTAGGTTTACCCTCATTCCCAGTCATGCCAACCCGGCTGACGTCGTCTCCAATGTATCTATAATTTACAAAGTATTCATGATGTTATATTATCATTTTTAGATGTTTTACAATCATTATATAGCAACTTTATATCATTTTTGGGACTAACCTATTGACATAGTGCCCAGTGCCAGTTACTGTTTTTTGCTTGTTTTTTACATTACAGAAAATCAATACCAAATGGAGTCCAAACGTAGTGAAACTTTTGGAGATTTTGATGGACGAACACCGGATGGGCGGACAAGTACCGAGGGGTGCCTCGAGGGGCACAGCCCACTGGGCGCACTGGGCCCCAGCGCACCACAGTGGGTTGTGCCCACCTCGTTGGCCTCCCGCACCCCCTCTTCGGCCTATAAATTGCCAAATATTCCAAAAACCCTCGGGGTAACCCTAGATCAGAAGTTCCGCCGCCGCAAGCCTCTGTAGCCACGAGAAACCAATCTAGACCCCGTTTTGGCACTCCGTCGGAGGGGGAAATCATCACCGGTGGCCATCTTCAGCATCCCGGCGGCCACCATGATGAGGAGGGAGTAGTCCACCCTCGGGGCTGAGGGTTTGTACCAGTAGCTATGTGTTTAATCTCTCTCTATCTCTCTCTCTCGTGTTCTTGAGATGTCACGATCTTGATGTATCACGGACTTCGTTAATATAGTCGGATCATATGGTGTTTTCCCCTCTTTATCTTGTTGTGAATTGAGTTTTCCCTTTGAGATTTCATTTTATCGGATTGCATACTTTTATGAATTTGAGAACACTTGATGTATGTCTTGCTATGAATATCCGTGGTGACAATGGGGTATCATATTGATTCACTTGATATATGTTTTGGCACTCAAGTCGCGGGTTCGAGGTGACATTGGGGTAATCTATGCATAGGGGTTGATGCTGCGTTCTCGTCTTTTTGTTTCTCGGTAGAAATCTTGGGGCCCTCTTTGAGGTTCTTTGTGTTGGATTAAGTATTATGAATCTGAAATTGTTTGATGCATATCGTATAATTAACTCCACGGATACTCGCGGTGACATTGGATATCTAGGTGACATTAGAGTTGGTTGGTGTGTATCATATGGTGTTATTTTAGTACGAACTCTTGGTTAATTGGATCGATCGAAAAGAATAGCTTTGTGTTATTTTAGTACGAACTCTTGGTTAATTAGATCGATCGGAAAGAATAGCTTTGTGTTATTTTAGTACGAACTCTAGGATAGATTCACCGGAAAAAATAGTTTTGAGGTGGTTTCATACCCTTCGAACAATTTCTGCTTATGTTCCCCGCTAGATAGGAACTTTGGAGTGATTCTTCATCATACGTTGAGGATGGTTATATGATCCAATTATATTAGCATTGTTGAGAGGTTGCACTAAGCGAATGTATACGGACCCTAGGCCTCATTTTCAAGCATTGCAATACCGTTTTTGCTCACTATTTTTACTTGCTACCTTACTGTTTTTTATTGTTACTTTTACGAAAATCAATATCTACTATCATTACTACACTTTTATTACTATCTCTTCGCCGAACTAGTGCATCTTTATCCTACGCCTCCCACGGATTGATAAACCGTAGGTCATCCACTTGAGGGAAATTGATACTGTCCTACAAAACTCTGCGCTTGGAGGCCCAACACAAGACTACAAGAACAAGTTGCGTGGTAGAGATCAGGCGCCCACCTACCTTCATCTGTGAACACTCCAGCCCGACATCCACCTCTCTATAACCTCCCTCCCTCTTGTAATCAGCCATGCAATTTTTGCCTCCCACGCCGACCAGCTGCTCCCTTGAGCTCCGATGGCTCGCCTCCAGCGCCTCCTCGGGTGGTCCTGCCGGCAACGCTCCCGGAGGTCCTACCTCTAGTCCATGCATGAAGATGAGGTTCTCTCGTGCCATCCGAGACCTCCCCCATCTCCTTCTCTCTGCGCCTCCTTGTCTCGTGGTGCGTTACGAGGCTAGGCATAGCCATTCCATGTACAACATAGATTAAACTCTCGGTGGTCATATATTCATCTCTACTGTAAATCCGATACTTCACCATGAATACAAATCATAAAACAGGGCGTAGGGCATTACCTCAACACGAGGGCCCGAACCAGGTGAACCCCTTGTGCGATCTCATCTACGATACTTTCGGCGCGTTTGCCACTCTGCCGAGAGTCTTGGCGTGTTTCGAACCGGCGGTGGGCGTGGCGGTGTATGTCGCCGGGGGTAGCTTCTCCGAGGGGAGCCCGACAAAAGGACTACCACAGGGTCCCGAAGGCCCACCAAGAATTCGGCGACAAGAAGGAGCCTAGAGGCTTGGATGAATAAGGCCATTGGCCAGGGGTGTTACCAGTCGAAGTGCCGGGTAAATGCTCGATCGTTACCTCCTCTCATATCCAAGGTTGTATTAGTTCATGTTAAGACTATTTAAATATACAATATAATTTTTTAGTGCTAGAAAAGAAAAATAAAAGTTAGGCGTCATTTTTGCATATTTAAAACAAATTAGGATGTTACATTGTAACCCTGCCCTGTACCACCATACTAAGGCTTGGTGTCGTGTCATGAAGTAGACATGCCTAGAACTCCAAGGGGACCTTGTTCTCAACATCCGAGGAGTTCCAAATGACTCGAGTCGAGTCCATCTTATCGACATTATCGTCTCCTACTATTTTGTCTGAGCGCTATGGGGCGGTCCTACACATGTCCACTAATATAGTGTCGGAACCGCTACTATCATCCCTAAGCTCTGATCATATCAAGGATGACAACAACACCGTACAAGCACGCACCCACGGAATCAAATGGCTCTGAGTGGTCTGCACCATAGTACAAACTCGTTCGCTCCCTTTAATTACTGTATTTTCTGGATCAAAGGTCGTGAGATAGCATAGAGTGAAATTGAAGGAAGCAAGGAAAGAACTGGGGAGAAAGAATGCTCACGGTACTACTGGGCTTGATCCTCCACCAAGGCAAGCAAGCTTAATCGCTCCCATCATTCTTCTCGGCCAACCTGACGCCTGTTTGCTTTTACTTAGACAACTGATAGAAACCCGATCCAAAGCAAATAAGTATTTCCCACCATCTTCAAACTAGAATGGATGAGGTGAATCATTTAATGTGCTACCAGAATAGAAGTGATTGAAAACAATAACAAGACATGTACACAAAACTCATAAGCCGGGAAAACTGTAAAATGATATTTTTTTTTTGCGTTGTGTTGGCTGTGTGCATCGATCGTGCTATGCAAAGGCCGGGCATTCCTTCAATATGGTTGTATCCAGTGGCGGAGCTTCCTTAGGGCCAACCATTGATTGAATGGCCCCTCCTACATGGTTTCTATCATTAGCACTTAATTAGACATAAATGATGGAGTTTTTGCCCAATCATTGATTGAATGACCCCTCCTACATGGTTATGTCATTATCACTTAATTAGACATAAATGATGGAGTTTTTGCCCAATCATTGATTGAATGGCCCCTCCTACATGGTTAGCCCTCCTATAATTTTGATCAAGCTCCGCCACTGGTTGTATCACCTCAATATATCAATTGAATGAAATGTCCTTTATAAAAAAAAAGACAAAATATACTTTAAAGCACACAACATAATAACTTTAGAGCCATGCACGGTCGAATCGCACAACATAACTTATAGTATAGCTAATCGATAGTACACTTGAACAAACTGAGCGTACACATCAAAGTTTTGGTTGGTCGTGTCCATCCTGGACCTCTTTTAAATCATGAATGGACACGTCTTTAGATAAACAATGCCTAGTAGTCCTTCAAGGTAAAAAGGAGGATTCAAAAAGCCATCCCCATCTCGCGATATCACCTTTGTCTTCGACAAGGGTGGACCAAGCAACACCAATCTCTAGCTCAGCATCATCAACATTAAATTTCTTCTGGCTGAAGCCGTAAGCTTTGGGTGTCAAGGAGATATGCCCTTGTGCAGTGATAAAACCCGATAATGAGTAGGCCTGTACCACAACTTTCATGCTTCCCTGAAGTTGTCACGGAGACCACACGCCTCAATAGATCAAGGTATCCGAATGAACCCTTAGGCATTGCCAGTTTACCAGGATCAAGCAGCACAACTTCACGGAGCAGCGCATTAGCAACATAAGTGACTTCATTTTCAATGATCTTGTGTGAGTATGATGTTGTCGAGCAAGCTACTCGGCATTGAAGATCAAAAGCGACACCGTGTCCCTTGTTTGACCACAGGATGCTGCAGACTGTGGCCTGGACCGTCTCCACAATCTGCTCCATGCATAATTCTATTTTGCAGAAGCAGTTCTCAAAGCAAGTGGTATGCACGCCAGGACCAAGTGGGGTGTGACAGTGCGTCGCGCTTATCAACGGTCTATCTCGAGACATTGCTCCACGTTCAACTCGTAGCTGAATTTCAAAGTCAACAGGTTCCGTACGCAGAATGGCACGAGACGGCCCAATCAAGCGCAGAAAAGGATTCTGCAAACATTCGCCAATATATAACCCCATCGTCATTAAGTAGTAAATCGACCCAGGCAGAGGCATATGCTAGCAGCATCAATACCCAAAAAAGAAAATGTAAAAGTAAAGATACTATACGTACGCGTCGATTGATTATTTGTGGCCTTCTCCTACTGCGAGAGAAGAGAAGGTTGCGGTTATGATCGACGGAGTCCCGGCAGCAACCACGCCGTACACGGATAACGGCCACTCGAAGCCGCCTTTGATCTCGGCGAGCTTGACCGAGAAGATCTGCAGGGCCGTGCCCACGACGCCATCATGCACGCTGGGTTTAGGCGTCAGGTGTGTCAGGTGCATGGAGCTCACTTGCGCTGCATGCACGGAAGCACCAAGGTGAACGACCATGAGTTAACCCTAAACGAAATTGAGTAAGGATGCATGCATGTTAGACGTTGACGTTGTGTTTGCTTACTCATGTCTTCGAAGGAACCGCACCGGCAGGATGACTCGGATCCCCATCGATTTTCCCAGCTACTCCTGTCCTGTAGTAGGCGAAATCCTCCTCCTCGGCCGCCATCTCTTCCTTCTCCGCGGCCGCATCGATCTCGTCATCGTCATCAACCTCCAATTTTTCAAAAGATGTTGGTAGTTTGTCCATGGTGGACTCGTCGCCCGATCTGACCGCCGGACCAACCGCCTCGGTGTTGGTCTGCTTCTCCGCCGCCTCGGCCATCTGTTTCCGGCCGGCGATTGTTGGTTTCAGCGTCTTGAACGATCGGTCGGGTCGACTAGTTCCGGCTGATTGATGATCCGCCGACGGCGGTGGCTTTGGCCTAAGCAACAAGCTCACCTATGGTACGGAGCTTGATAAATTTCTGCACCTTCCGTAAATATAGCCAACACCTAGTCGGTTGCAAATTCCTCCGGTTTGTACTAGTCAAGCCGTGTTTAACTCTAGCACCTAGCAACAATGTCGTCAATAACAGGCAGCCCGGTCCACTTTATTAGGGTTTTTCTCGTTCGAACTTTTTTGTTGTTGCAAAAAGGACTCAAATCTATTATAACGGTTCACTAGAAGTATAAAACACCCTAAACATAATAAAACTTTATTTGGTTCTCCATGCCCGTTTCTGGCTTTAATAAAGCCTAAAACCTTCAGAGTGCCGCAGCGCACTAAGCGGAGAGAACGGCGGCCGGCTCTACCACACACATGTATGAGTAGGTTTTGTCTTCTAGTGCATGTGATTGATCATTAAATGCAGTCAGACTTATTATATCCCATGGACAACAAAGCAGATTCACGTGTATTTATTCCGGTTCTTCAATTTTAAAAAGTCATATCTTTTAAACCACGTGTCAGAATTAAGATCCGTCTTCACCGTTGGGTTAAATCGTGACGAGATCTTTGAAACTAGATCCCATATGAGTATGTTTCAATGATTTTTTTTGATGCCAACTTTGATGATATATTTGTGCAACTTTAGTACTATATTGTGCAACTTTAGTACTACATCGTACAACCTTTTTCCAAAACTAATGTTTGGAACTGCACCTTCGTATGGGGTTGCAACCTAGCAACCACGACGACTTTGATGTGCAACTAGTCTATTGCCTCAACGAAAGTCGATGTGCAGCCTCCTCTTGTAATGTAGTCTAGTTGCACACACATTGATGTTTAGTTGGCAGGAAGACTAGTTGCACACACATATGATCAGTTGGCTTGTAATTTAGTTTAGTTGCACAAACATTGATATTTAGTTGGCAGGACACTAGTTGCACACACATATGCTCAATTGGCACTGCAATGTAGTCTAGTTGCACATACATTGATGTTTAGTTGCAGGACTATTTGGCACACACATATGCTCAGTTGGCGCGACAATCTAGTCTAGTTGCACACACATTGATGTTTAGTTGGCAGGACACTAGTTGCATACACATATGCTCAGTTCTTGTGACAATGTAGTCTAGTTACACACACATTGATGTTTAGTTGGCAGGACAATTGGCACACACATATGCTCAGTTAGTGCGGCAATGTAGTCTATTTGCACACACATTGATGTTTAGTTGGCAGGAAAACTAGTTCGTCGAAACATCCCCACACGGGATCTACTTTTGAAGAGCATGTCGCGAGAGTTTCAAAGGTGAAAACGGATCTAAATTTCGACATGCGGTTTAGAAGATATGCCTTTTACAATTTTCAAAACCAAAAATTAATGCAAAGACAAACATGAGGAATATTAATACAACGGTATGCAGTCATTCATCACACGTGAAAAGAAACCATATACAAGATGATTAATTAACAACATGTTACAGGTTTCCTAATCAGGACAAAAAGACAGAAGGTTTCCAAAAAAGCTGGCCGCCCAGGAGCGCTAGCGGGCACCCAGCCGCCCGCTAGACGCGTCCTTAATAAAGGAGGGTCAAGGGGAGAGGGCCAACTTTACCCAAGTACCCAAAATTATGGCTCCCCCAAAAAAACCTCGAGAGAATCGACCACTTGATTTGTGTGTTCTAAAGTCAAAGGGATTTCTCGTCAATTAAAGGAACTACAAAAGGGGAAAAGTGTTCTAAAACCGGACCTTAGTAAATATCAGGATAATGATATGGATTGTGAATGACTTAGGGGTTGTTTGGTTCAAGCCCTGAACAATGTGCCTGGGGAAAAGTAACGCCTGGGAGATGCCTGAGATATTAGACTATTTTGCCTGGCCAGGCGTGCCACATGCATGCGTGTTTGGTTGCCCTCCTGGCCTCTGCTTTGTCCTTTAGTGTTTAGAATATTTTCAATATTGCCATAGTTCTTTCATTAGTGCCAGGCACACATCCAGGCGTGGGATATCCGACGCCTGTGCTAGGCTGATTACATTGCCTGGGACTGGATACATTATTTTATTCGATTGTTTGCACCAGGCCAGGCTAATCATGTTGACAGGGACGGCTAGGCCAGGCAGCCACATTCTCCACCAGGCACCATCCAAACAAACACCAGGCAGATATCAGGCAGCCTCCAGGCCAGGCCACACACAACGAGGAAGCAATCCAAACTAGCCCTTAGTAAGAAACATTACTTGGAGTGCCTATACTATAACATGTTCGTTAATTAGTATGAATGAGAAAAATCCAAAGAAGTTAGTTCGGATCCATTTTGAAATAGAAATAAGAAAGAAACTGGATTCCTCCCGGTGCAAAGAAATTATAATCACTCGAAGTATTTTCATTTACTTTTGCAGAGCAATAAGGTATTTCCCATTTGGTAACACTAGAACGAACTATTAATCATTCAAAAGTGCTGCTAGAACAAAACCCGAGTGAAAGAAGCAACTAATACTGCAGAAATTAAAACCAGAGGTCAAGCTAATATATACCTCACACAACATAGCTTTAAAGTTACAATCGATAATAGAAAATAATCAGACAATAACATGTAAAGTCACGGTCGAATACCAGAACATAAATTTTATATATATAGGACAAATGTTTCCTACAAGCAGTGGTAGTTACCACTACTTGCGTTTTGTATGTTGTATGTAGTATCTATCGAAACCGAGAGTATGTACGTGTAGTATGTAGTATATAACAATGATTAGGTAGTATATATACTAATTTTTAGGTAGTATGCACCATATTTTGAGTATGCTCTTTTTTACGTACAAATATGTACGCATTTCACAAATATAAAAAAACTATGGGTTGGCCGTGGTGCGCGAGCTCGAGACGGACCCCTGCTTCAACTTCGGGGGCGGCTCCGCTCACCCGCGCCCGGCACCGTCGAGATGGAGGCCAGCATCATGGACGGCCGCGGCCGCCGCTGCGGCGTCGTCTCGGGCGTCTCCACCGTTCGCAACCTCGTCTCCCTCGCCCGCCTCATCATGGACAAGTCCCCACATTCCTACCTCGCCTTCGACGGCGCCGAGGATTTCGCGCGCGAGCAGGTAGTAATGAATTGAGATTCAGTTTTACCTCCGCTGATTATGTTTCCTACCTAGGATGAATGCACCCCAACTCAATAAGGAAACTACTATAAACTGGCAGATTATGCTTCCTGTGCAATGTGTTGAACTTTATTTGCATCAAGAAGAGTTAACTGAGATTAAAGACAATTTTACTAGTGGAATGTGTTGATCTGATTTGGCTTCTAACTTGATGTGTTTGCAGGGCCTGGAGACCGTGGACAATAGCTACTTCATCACGGAGGAGAACGTGGGCATGCTCAAGCTCGCCAAGGAGTCCAACAGCATCCCGAAAACATATAATAAAACACCTGCACCCAGGCCCTCCCTATCTAGCCATCCATTCTGTGCATCGCGATTCATGCAAACATATTTTTCTTTTTTGTTTCTATCACATAAAACATGTTTTGAAGTTCAAACCTCTACAGAATGGCAAAGTTTTCTATCTAGAATCTAGGATAAATCGCTCAGATTTTTTTGTCAAATATAAATATACAAATTATGAATCTAGAAAATCATAATTTGTATATTTATGTTTGACAAAAAAATCTGAAACATTTATCCTATATTCTAGATAGAAGGCTTTGCCACGCTGTAAAGGTTTGAAGTTCAAGACATGTTCTATGAAGAAGAAACAAAAAAAAAATTTCATATAAAAGTTAGTTGTGTTGCACAGATCTTAAAGCAATATTGGACACCCAGGATAACAGGGCCCGGTGCAGATGTTCTAAAATCCACGTTCAACAGCATCCTCTTCGACTAACGCATCCCGCTCACCGAGGCCGCAGCGTCGGAGAGCCACAATAACAGAGGCATGGTGATGAACGGGCTGTCCATCAGCATCTACGCGCCGGAGACGGTGGGTGCGCGGTGGTGGACTCTAGCGGCCACACGGCGGCGGGCACGTCCGCAGGCGGGCTCATGAACAAGATGACGGGCCGCATCGGCGACTTCGCCGCTCGCCAGCGCGCCGGCACATACGCGTGCGGCCACTGCGCCCGTGTCGTGCCGGCGAAGCGGCGAAGCCATCATCCGCTCGACGCTGGCGCGGGACGTGGCGGCCGTCATGGAGTACAAGGGCCTGCCTCTCCAGGAGGCCGTGGACTTCTGCGTCAAGGAGCGGCTCGACGAGGGATTCACGGGCCTCATCGCCGTGTCCGGGACCGGCGAGGTGGCCTACGGTTTCAACTGCACCGGCATGTTCCGGGGCTGCGCCACCGAGGACGGATTCATGGAGGAGCAAGCAAGCGAAGTCACAGTGGCCGGTCCGAACTCTGGAGATTCTTAATTTTAGTGAAACTCGGGAGATAAGTAGTGTCATGATACCTGTTTCATCCTGCGATTGCCATGTGGTTCTAGTCTGGGATCCCAGGTTATATCAGTGATTGGAAATTGGGAGGAAAAATTATGTGAAAAGTTTCTATGGCGTCTGAAATAACAGGTCTCTATGGTGTTCATGTCATTTTCGATCAAAAGGAGTTCCCCGGCTTCACATTTTATGGAAGAGTTATATACATTTTACCCCTTATGCTTGTGACAGATTTTACCCACAAATTGTAAATCGGTCAAATTTTGACCCCCTATTCAAAGATCCCTTCCACATTTTGCCCCATTCACCCCCCCCCCCCCCCCCCCCACACACAGTTCTCATCAGGTGATGGTGTCCTGAACTAGCCGGGTGTTTCACATATGGGCCGGGCCAAGGACCCCAGAAATGATCAACCGGTGGGCCATGATTATCGGGCCCATAACACCAAAGTGGATAACTCTCGAAGACTTGCCGTATACAAGACTTAGATCGTCTTTGTCGCGACTATCCCTAGATATAACCGACTTATGTAAACCGCAGGCACCCCCGGCATATATAAGCCGAGGGATGAGGACCGTAGAAAAAACTCTCATACACACACGATCTCGTGGTAGATGTGTATTTTGTATCCCATAAGAATCAATACAACCAGAGCAGGACATAGGGTATTATCTATTCGAGAGAGCCCGAACCTGGGTAAATCGTGTGTCACTGTTACCATCGTGCCAAGAGTACTAGTTCGGGACCCCTACCCGAGATCTACTGAATTTCATTCATAGCCCATGTAGGTCCCTCTCTGTAGTCGAAGCGGTTCGATGGCATGCCTTCAGATCGACTATTAGGTCGGCTGCGGCATAATTTTCCTGCCAGAACAACTTTTCGTCTTTGGCAACATCACCATCCATGCCGATTCGACTGGCCACCTCGGGCAGATCAAAACTTTTGTTCCAGGGCAGATCCTCAAATTGTGGAACTTGCAATACACCATGGATTCCCGCGGTGAAGTCGCGTTTTTAAGCTGGTGCCAGACCAGATCAAAGATCTGAAGTAGTGGCGGAGGCAGGGGTGCTGGCAGGGGCCTCCCCCCCCCCCCCCCCCTACGCTCTCACAAATACAATTGTATGTGCTTCTAACCCTCCATTTGTCAGACAAAATTAGCTAGATTTAGGTGATTTGGCCCCCTCTAATATTACATGACATGTTTGCCCCCTCTAACATTACTGACATTGTTGACCCCTCTATATTCAGTTTCTGGCTCCACCACTGATAAGAAGGCGCACCATGGAGGAGAAAAATTAAAATACAAAACTACAATATACAACCATGCCTTATGCTAGATGAAATCAACTGAAGAACAAGGTTGACAAATTTGAACTATAAAGTTGACGGTCAAGCAACCATAAAAGAAGGGATCACGTATACTCTAGATAAGTTGACGGCGAATAAGAGGAGGCGATGACCTAGAATCTAGGTGGGGTAGTTCCCTTCATATTATTTTTCTGAAATAGATATCTAAAATCTCATGTTATTTTGCTTGAATTAGATACTTTATTGACCATGGTGGAGTTTTCTCTTTCGCCAGCTCAAAACGATATCTTTCGGACATGCATGTTGTATGATATTTGTGCTGGTATATATCGGGAAATATTATTCATATTTGTGAGATCTCAAATGGTGTTACTCCTAGTGAAGAACTACTTCTGGTGTGTTCCATATGCTCGTGAAATCTTGTATTGCCTCGAGAACATGCAAATCAAAATGAATGGTTTTTCTACCCACACTAAACGATGAACAGTAAATTAAAAAGGCAATGCTGGCACCGATCAGCCGACCCAACTTTCTGTAGGCCGAATCCAGGCCGCGTGATCAGATCTGGCTCGGCCGTTTGGTCTGATTCCATCACTTCTTCCACCTTACGTAGAAGCAACAGCGCCCCAGCCCCCGGGAGCTTCGTCGCCCGCCTGCAGCGCTCCCCAGCCATCGTCGTCGTTGGCAGCACCTCAACGATTTTGATGCCGGTCATCCTCCCGTCACCTGCGGTTGGTCGTCCTAGCCACCGGTTGCAGCAGGTTCATATTTCCTTCAAAATCCATGCCTCCATCCTAGCCACTGTCGCCTATCGCATCTTGCGGGCTCGCCACCAAGCCGTTCCAGCACCTTCGCTTGGCGGTCCCAGCACCCCACCAAGCCGCACCACCTTCGCCAGGGATGCCGGCCCCAATCCTGCCGGGAGGTGCACGACAGTGATGATGTCCACCAAAAGGATGCGCGTGAGCAATCCATCCAGGTGCCTCCCGATTAATCAGATTCACCATTTGAATCCTCCGCGCCAAGAGCGCCTGCAGCCTCCCCCCTAGAGTGCTCAAGGTTATCGGCGAACTCTTCCCGAACTGGGATCCTGTGGGCGCTGGAGTTCAAGAAAAGGTCTAATTTGATGCGATGTAAAAAGACTCAAAAACATTCATGGGCCCTCGCCGTTGGCCACCCGTCCCGGCACCCACCTACCTGCCGACGGCCACTCTGGCCTCGATATCCACCTCTCTGCAACCTCCCTCCTCCCTCTCGGCCGTCGGCAATGGAGTCTTCGCTCCTGTGAGATCCAGTGGCACGCCTCCGCCCCTCCTTAGGTGATCTGCCGACAACGGTCCTACCTCCAGGCCCTGCTGGAGATGAGGTGCTCATGACTTTCGAGACCTCTCCTCCTCGCCACCAAGGCACGTATGTTACGTACACGAGGCATTATGTATGTATGCATGTATATATACCTGTCCTGCAAGAACGACATGTCACCATTGAGGGAGGCACCGACTTGGCTATAGCACATTTAGAGCACCAAAGAGAGGGTGCGCTCAGTGCCACTCTCCATTGAGTGCCCCATCATGACGGTGTTTGGTAGCATTCTCAACCTAGTATGGTTGTTCTCCTCTGATACATGCTGAGTGTAGACATGCTAAGTACATGCATTTGATGTTGTTTGGAAGTGGTGTATGTGTTGAGACATGCCGAGTTAAGACTTGATTTGGCAGCCTGCATCTGTTTAGACATGGCAGATAATTTTAAATTCAGATTTTTTGAATGATCAACAAAATTTGGAAAATGTGAACAAAAATATTTTTTAAATTTTATACATATTCTGAAAATTTAAACGAAATTTGAAATTTTATACATATTCTAAAATTTAAACATTTTTTGGAATTTTGATTTTTTAAATATTTAAATTTTTTTTAAAAATATGAGAATCTGAAAATCTAATTTATTTTTAGAATACCGAACATTCTTTGAAAAATGGAATTTATTTTAAATTCTATTTTTGCTTCTTCTCAAAATCTGAATTTTTTCTGATATTCTGAATATTTTTTGAAAATTTACCAAAATTTGAAAGTCTAATCATCTTGAAAATTAAACAAAATTTGAATTTCTAAACATTGTTTTTCAAATTTTCAATAATTTTGAAAATGTAAAAAATTTCTTGATTTTTTTTCTAAATTGAATTTCAAAACATTTTTTTAAACACGTCGTCGCTCGCTTTGCTCGTGCATGCTGATCAGTGAATTATTGTATTCTCTCTTCATACATGGCACGAGGGTATTTGAGCTGAGCTCGTGCATGCGTGAGAGGCCCCGTGCAGGCTACCAGACACACAAAAGTGGGTTGAGTAGAGAACCTTTGCCCTTATGCACCTCGAGAACATATCTGGTGCACTGGGCACTTGGTGCTACCGTGCACCGACCTCCCTTAGCACATTTTCAAATCTTTCATTTTTTTTGGAAAAGTCTAGCACATTGGCATAATATTAATGTATTTTGTCACAAAATTTCGTATCAAAATTTGAAACATAGCTTGAGATGCAAAAAATATAATTTCGACACTGAATAGTACATAACACAAGTTGGGCATTAGATTTGGCCCATCATCACACTGATGTTAAATCTGTCATTTTGGTACCTCAAGCAATTTTTCAAATTTTAATACAAAATTTATAACAAAATACATTGATGACATTCGAATGTGCTAGAATTTTGAAACCTTTAAAATATATGCTAATGCGTCCGTGCACCGGATAATGCTCTCCATGCACCCAAACCAAACACATTCATAATTCACAAGGCCTGCAACAAGACCTTTAAACTAAAAATACACCCGGTGATCCATTTTTCTATTGATTGGTTGTGGTCCATTCTTGTACTGAACTACCTAATGTCGTTTGCCAACTCCCGCCCGTCGGGCGTCCAGAAACTGCACCTGTTCTTCTCTTGAGGGAAAACGAGTCTGAATGGCCTGCTTGCTGGACATGGACGGGTGTTTTAGTCCCACATCGGAGAGGCTGGCGAATGGCTTCCAGTTTATAAGAGCAGCAGGTGAAGCTTGGAATGTGCCCAAATGGAAGCACACCCGACAAGGCATGAGCCAGATCAGGCTTGTGCCATGGCGGTGGTATGTGCGGTATGCACATTCAGCAACATCAAAAATCATGGTATAGATCAACCCACGGCCGCCATCATCGCTCGATGGTACCGGCGCATGACACATGCGCCTGGCTATTTTTATTGTTTTGTCATCTACAAACAAATGTTACCTTGTGAAAGAAGGTGCTGCAACTAGGGTCATCTCTCATCTGTGTGATGCTCACGACCTCCTCCTGATTCAGCTTGTGAAAGAAGGTGCTGCATAACCATCTGAACTAGTGTTACTGAACCCAAATCCAAATCACAGCTTCTCCTTTTGAAAGGGACATACATGGGTCTGCATGCATGCCTGCCTGCCACTGCCAACATGCATCATCTGTCGTCGGTCCGTTGTAGAGCGGCGATTCTAACGGCTCTTGTGATGTGATGTTTTTTTTGTTTGTTTGACTGACAGTGACCGACCCTACTGTTTGCTGCCCGTCGACTGACTGCAATGGATTGGTGGGTGAGATACTGAGATGCCCTTCTTTTTTTCCTCAAGTAATGGCTGCCGACTGATGCAGCAGAGCTTTGGTTTGGCCTCAGGCCTGCCGGTGTCCGCATGCATGCACTGCATCAACTGCCTACGCTTCACTGCCTGTGCCTGTGCCTGGGGTGGGGTGGGGAGTCGCGACGGCAGCCCGCGCGGTGGGTTTTTTTTTTAGGGTCAAACGTTGCCGCTTTATTTAACTTGTATTCGGAATCTCATCCGACAAAACAGAAAGAACAAAATCCGGGGGTCCCCAACCAGACCCGACAAAGTTCATCACCCACACCTACTCTAGCAAATTTATGCGCGGCAACATTTGTTAAACGACGTACCCAAGAGATTTTAAACTCCTCGAAAGATCTCAACCTAGCTTTGATCTCCTCCACCAGAGGCCCCGTCGCCCAAAACTCCTTCGCTTCGTTCTGCAGGGATTGCACCACTCCTTTGGAATCCAGTTCGACATGGACTCGTTGCACATTCATCTCCAGTGCCACCTCAAGAGCTCGCCTACAAGCTAGCAGCTCTGCTGTCTCCGGATCAGACACACCGGGGAAAAGATGACATACTCCCGCTCTGAACGCGCCCCATGTGATCTCTCAAGACCGCACCTCCTCCCGCCTTTGCTTCCGATCTTCGCCGCTGCACCGTCCGAGTTGACCTTGGTCCAGCCCTCGGTTGGCGGTTCCCCAGCGTTCTATGGCGACGTGAGTCTGGTTGTTGCTCACAAGGATGTGCCAGCCTCCACTCTTCCATGTGCATCATCACCGTGGCCACTATTTCATGTGGAGTCTTGATCCTCTTTCCCTCTCTTGTTTCATTCCTGGCAAGCCAAAGCATGTACACCGCATGCATCATTGCTTGTTTGGCATCATCGGAGGCTCCCGCCAGCCACTGCAGAAGCCATCGCGCTACTTCCCCCTGGGAGACAAGCTCGCATGGTGGAATCGCCACCACATCTCCCAATTCCGAGTGAAGCAGCTGCCAAAACTGCACAGAATGTTGGCACGACCAAAAGCGATGGAAAATGGTTTCCTCTCGACCACAAACAGCACAAAAGACTCCCGGCTTAATCCTTCTCCGATGTAGCTCTGACCCAACTGCCAATCCATTGGAAAGCAATCCCCATAAGTGTACCTTCGCCTTCCCTGGTGCGTTTGTGTCCCAAAGAGCCATATAGCCTTTATGCTTATTTACAGAGCTAGAAGACTCCGGCCGTCCGGAGTTTGCTCTCACCATGGCCATCTTCAGATGATAGGCAGAGCGCACCGAGAACAATCCATTTTTCGTGTGGTTCCAAGCCGATAATCATCAACACCTAAGCCGCCCACCACGATCTGCAAGATATCGCCAGATCATCCGGGAGAACATTTGTAGCACGAGATCTCTGTTCCACACTTTGCCATCGCTCAAGAAGGTCAGCGACTCGTGTTACCCTGTGCAAATATATCTGACCAAGCGGCTTCATCGAGCCATTCCTCGGGATCCAATTACTGTGGTGTATATTAACTTTTGAGCCATCCCCGATTCGCCAAACCAGCCCCTCTCTAAGAAGGTCCCTCCCGTGCAATATACTTCGATAAGTGTACGAGGCTGTCGACGGGCATGTCGCACTCAAAATAGACTCGTCCTTGAAATAGCGGGCTTTCAACACTCGCTACCAAAGACTCCGGACATTGTAGCACACGCCATGCTTGTTTTGCTAGAAGGGCTTGGTTGAACGCAACCGGGTCACGAAAACCCATTCCTCCGTCCCGCTTAGAAGTGCACATCTTCTGCCAAGAGACCCAATGTACCTTACGTTCCCCATCTTTCGCCCCCCACCAGAATTTCGAAGAGATTGTATTCAGATTCCGCATGTTTTCTTCGTGGAGGTGGAAACAACTCATGGTGAACGTTGGTACCGATTGGAGCCCAGACTTGATGAGAACCTCCCTAGCTTTCTTGGATAGACCCAAACCTTTCCATCCACTGCATTTACCTTTTCAGATTCTCTGTGACATACCGAATGTGCCCTCTTTCGATCGTCCAACCAAGGTGTTGGTAGACCAAGGTACTTTTCACTCAATGCTTCAGAGGACACACCCAAGACTGCCTTGAGCTCCTCCTTGGTGCTATCCTGACATCCTTTACCAAAAAGATGGATGACTTTTGCATGTTTACCCTCCGCCCGAGGCTGCCTCATATATGGCCAGAATTTCCTTAAGAGTTTGAAGATATTCCGGGAACCCTCGAGAAAGACTATGCTGTCATCCACAAATAAAAGATGTGTGATATGGGGCCAAAGGCCCCAAAAGTAACACCCTTTAGCTTATTTTCAGATTGTGCTTTCCTCAACAACGCAGAAAACCCTCCACACGTAATAAGAATAGATATGGTGATAGAGGGTCACCCTGCCGCAGCCCCGGATGGAAAGAAGCGCCTAGAGCAGGCACCATTGCTTAACTGAGAAGCTCGCCGTTGTCACACAGCGCATTATCATTGTTGTCCATTCCGGAGCAAAACCGAACCTATCTAACATTCGTTGAAGAAACTCCCATTCCACTCGATCATAGGCTTTCATCATGTCAAGCTTGACCGCACAAAGAGGCTTTTTCCTCTTCCTATGACGAATGGCATGCACACACTCATATGCAACTAGGACATTATCCGTGATAAGGCGCCCCGGCACAAAAGCACTCTATTCCTCCGAGATAAGAACTGGCAAAATGCTTTTTAATCTATTGGCCAGAACCTTTGTCGCGATCTTATACAACACATTGCACAAGCTAATCGTCAAACTGGGATAGCAAATCCGAGAATTGACTTTAGGGATCATGACAATCATCGTGGCATTAAAACCCTCCGTGTGGCTTTCCCACTCAAGAAATCGCGAACCGCCTGCAAATATCATCTCGAAACAACGACCAGTGTCGCTGATAAAATAGCGCCGGTAGCCCGTCCGGTCCCAGTGCCTTCGTCGGACCCATCTGAAATAGAGTCGTCTCTATTTCGGAGTCGGAAACCGGAGTAGTCAAAGCTGTGTTCATCTCCACCGTGATCGCCCAATGAATATTCTGCAGCACCTCCTCCGCCTCCTTCCTCAATTTCAAGTGAACAGGTCCTCATAAAATGTTGCTGCCATATCTCGCATCTCCTCATCCACGGTGCATCTAGTCCCATCTGCCCGCCTCAACATCCTTATCGTGTTCTTCCTCTTGCGGTGCGAAGCCCGGTTCTGAAAATATTTAGTGTTTTGGTCTCCCGCTTTAAGCCAATCTACTCTCGACCTTTGCCTATACATGATTTCTTCTTGTTCATACACTTCCCAAGAATCGTTCTTCTAACTCCCGAACCTCATGTTGGTACCCTGAGCTGAGCGCACGTTCCTTAGCTTGCACAAGTTGCGCCTTCAACTGTTTTACTTTCCTTAGAATAGAGCCAAACACCTCCCTCGCCCACCTTTGCATAGAGCCTGTCATTCTGCCTAGGCGATCCCAAACCGCAGTCACACCTTCCTCCCCCGTGCTTGCCGCAGCCCATGCCTCTGTAATCATCGTCTAATACTGCTCGTGTCATGTCCATGCTTCCTCAAACCTGAAAGGCCTGTCCCCCACACCCGTACGCATAGGAGCCGCCTCAGATCCGCACTAAAAGGGCTTGATGATCCGACTCCTCACAAATAAGATGCTCGACGGACGCCTCGTGAATCATACGCAAGAAGTCGTCGTTGCTTGTAGCCCGGTCCAGCCTGACCTGTATATTGTCCATTCCATCTCTCTTATTGTCCCAAGTGTAGGGATACCCAGTAAAACCAAGGTCAGCTAGGCCGCAGTCGGCCAGACAATCTCTAAATTCTTCCATTTGATTGAAACACCGTGGATTCCCCCCCCCCCCACTTGATCCGTGCGGAAAAGTGCCTCGTTGAAATCACCAACACACAACCATGGAAGATTGTCCTGAGCACGTAAGAACCGAATCGCATCCCATGATTTCTTCCGTAGTTCCGTTTTAGGCTCTCAGAGAATCCAAAGTGATCCTATGGATTTTTCCCTCCAAAACCACCTCCGCATCAATAAAATACCGCACCACGGCCCGACCAGAATTTGAACATGATCCTCCACCATAACGCCAAACCCCCACTCCTACCCTTGCAACCCACCGCCACTCCATTAGTAAACCCCAAACTCCACTTCAAACATTCCATCGCCTTTAGCTGATTTTTTGTTTCGTAAAAGAAAACCACCGATGGGTTGTGAGACCAGATAAGATCTCGCAGTTCGCCAACCTGTCGAGTCCAACCCCAGTCCCCGACAGTTCCCACGCAAGGAGATTCATTGTGTTCGCGGCCCCTGTGCCCCTGTGGTCCGCCGCTTCATCATCTCTATCTTGGATGCGATCAAACACAGAGGCAGTTTTCTGCCTTGTATCGCTAATGAACTCATCCTCTCGCACCCCTTGCTCCAAAGATCACCCTTAGCTCTCCACACCTGTCTCGGCCCTCTCTTTCTACTACCTCCATCCCTCCAAAAATGTGAGTCCGATTGTTGCTTCCGCCGAGAATCAGGCCTCTCCTTTTTGATCGAAAAGCTGCGCCGTCCCGGGTCCCATGCATATCGGGTCCTCCCAGTGGGTCGACCCGATCCACTTCTGCATGGCACCCGTTGGAGCCGCTGCCCACGTAATTTTTGCTGTGCGTGCTGCTTTTCTCATACTCCTTCCACTCCCACCCAGCCTCCACATGACGCCCTCTCTGGCTCCCCAGATTCTGGTCCATGAGCTTACTCCTCATTTCCTGGTCCCTCCTTGCTTCGAGACTGTCTCTGAGATCATGCCCCCTCATCTGTTCCATCTTTCCTTTAGCTCTATTTGGGCTAATAACTTCAGTCCCCCCCTGTTTGGACTGGTCGCCAGTGCGACCATCCGAGGTACGAGAGAATTCCGTCTGCAAGTTCCTTTTTGTCGGCACCTCCCTAGCTCTAGGATGCACGGGGTTATGTTTCGCCGTCTCACCAGTGTGAGAGCTACCCTGACTGTTAAAGTTGCACGACCCACCTCCTTTCGACCCCTCTTTGCTCGGATTGTTCCTCCCGGAGAAGCCCTTAGCCATCCTCCCCATTGAGACGACGAATCCACCGGAGGCTCGTGACTCCTCCCTCATGGACAAGCCTTCCACAATCAAAACAAAAATGCGGACTTTCTCATAGTAAAAATCAAACCATGTCTTCTCCTTATCATCCTTATCCTTCCTCAAAAAGATGCCCTTACTAGCGGTTCAAACAAATTGCCCAAGGTGGGTTAAAGCATCAATTGTCTACACAAATTCAGACGCCAAGACACTGTATGCTTGACTCAACGGTTCAAGTCACGGTCACATGAAATCAATCTTGGCTTGGTCGCAGTCCAATCGCACAACCTAACCAAGTTGTACGTAATCGATCCCAGGGTACTATCTTGGTTTCGTCGCATGCCATGCCGGTGTCCGTCCGAATGCACCTCCTATTATTGCAGGAATCAGAGCTGTGCATGATTCAATATGCAATTTCAGAGGTCACTCACAAAAACATTCACAAGACCTCTTCTACATCCTAGGTCTCTCGTGTTCATTATCCGGCTTATGTTCTTCATGTAGCATTCAGATCGAATGACTCTATGAAATTACGCCGACATTTCCACATATTATGGGTAACGAGGAGACATCCCTATTTTCCTCCGGGGTCTTAATTACCATCGCTTAGATTTCAATTTGCCTCGACCATCAAATTAAATGTGAATAACCCGTCCTCCTCTCTTTAAAACAAGGGGCGCTTCACCTAGGCCTGAGCTCGGGCAGCCCGACTCGACGGCCCGTGTCAAGTTGGCCTTGCCATTCGGTCCGGGCCCATGCCTTGTTTTGCAGCCTGGAAGGGTAGTTCAGGATGGGCCCGGGTTTCTCCATTTCAGTATTTCGGGCCGGACTTGCACATATGAACAGCATTTTGGCCGGGCTTCAGGCATGATTTTTTGGGATTCCTATTTGGCGCATACCCCACCGGCTAGCGAGGTAACGGGTACCCCCGCAGGCGCTGGTTTTTTGTATGGGCCGGCCCATTCTTTCAGCTTTCATCCAATCCTGTTCTGGGAAGGTTCTAGAACCTACTCTGAACCGGTTTATGTTTTTTATTTTTATTTTTTCTTTTCTTTTTTTCTCCTTTTCTGTTTGCTTTTTTCGGTTCTCCTTTTCTTCTTTACTTTTTCATCCTGTTTTGCCAATTTTCTTTTCAAATCCGCGAACATTTTTTTGTTCATGGAATTCAAAACATGTTCATTGGATTTAAAAATGTTCATCAAATACAAAATTTGCTCATCGAATTAAAAAATGTGCATCAAATACAAAAAATTTCATCGATTATCAAAAATGTCCATAAATTCAAATTTTGTTCATAAAATTCAAAACTTGTTCATCCATTTTTCAAAAATGTCCTAACATACAAAATTTGTTCATAAAGTTCAAAAATGTTCAGTGGATTCAAAATTTGTTCATCGAATACCAAATAATGTTCATTGTTACTGATAATTGCTCATAAAAATTGTTATCAAAATTCAAATATGTTCATTCGCTTGAAATCAAGAACATTTTTTAATTCAGTGAACATTTTTGAAAATCATATTTTTTCTAAATCAAAAAAAAGGCACGTCTGTGTTCGACTTGGGCCGACCTGTATATGCCAAGTAGGGGGAGGGGCGCGATTCCCAACGTGCCATGCGTGGAATAGGGGCTCTATGATTTTGGGCCAGCTTGGCCTTGAGAAAAGAGTGTATTTCGGCTTCTGACCGGGATTGGGATTGAGAACAGAAGGTCTGGCTTTACAAGCCCGCAAGAAACCTGACCTCGTGACATTTGCCTAGGTTTACCCTCATTCCCACCATGCCAACCCAGGCGCTGATACGTCTCCAATGTATCTATAATTTACAAAGTATTCATGATGTTATATTATCATTTTTAGATGTTTTACAATCATTATATAGCAACTTTATATCATTTTTGGGACTAACCTATTGACATAGTGCCCAGTGCCAGTTACTGTTTTTTGCTTGTTTTTTACATTACAGAAAATCAATACCAAATGGAGTCCAAACGTAGTGAAACTTTTTGGAGATTTTTGATGGACCGTAACACCTGTGATGGGCTGCATAAGTACTGAGGGGTGCTCGAGGGGCACAGCCCACCTGGGCGCACTGGGCCCCAGCGCACTCGGTGGGTTGTGCCCACCTGCTGGCCTCCCGCACCCCTCTTCGGCCTATAAATTGCCAAATATTCCAAAACCCTCGGGTAACCCTAGATCAGAAGTTCCGCCGCAAGCCTCTCAGAGCTACGAGAAACCAATCTAGACCCTGCTTTGGCACTCCGTCGAGGGGGAAATCATCACCGTGGCTATCTTCAAAGATCCCGGCGGCCACCATGATGAGGAGGGAGTAGTCCACCCTCGGGGCTGAGGGTTTGTACCAGTAGCTATGTGTTTAATCTCTCTCTATCTCTCTCTCTCTCGTGTTCTTGAGATGTCACGATCTTGATGTATCACGGACTTCGTTAATATAGTCGGATCATATGGTGTTTTCCCCTCTTTATCTTGTTGTGAATTGAGTTTTCCCTTTGAGATTTCATTTTATCGGATTGCATACTTTTTATGAATTTGAGAACACTTGATGTATGTCTTGCTATGAATATCCGTGGTGACAATGGGGTATCATATTGATTCACTTGATATATGTTTTGGCACTCAAGTCATGGGTTCCCGAGGTGACATTGGGGTAATCTATGCATAGGGGTTGATGCACGCTCGCCTTTTTGTTTCTCCGGTAGAAATCTTGGGGCCCTCTTTGAGGTTCTTTGTGTTGGATTAAGTATTATGAATCTGAAATTGTTTGATGCATATCGTATAATTAACTCACGGATACTCATGTGACATTGGATATCTAGGTGACATTAGAGTTGGTTGGTGTGTATCATATGGTGTTATTTTAGTACGAACTCTTGGTTAATTGGATCGATCGAAAAGAATAGCTTTGTGTTATTTTAGTACGAACTCTTGGTTAATTAGATCGATCGGAAAGAATAGCTTTGTGTTATTTTAGTACGAACTCTAGGATAGATTCACCGGAAAAAATAGTTTTGAGGTGGTTTCATACCCTTCGAACAATTTCTGCTTATGTTCCCCGCTAGATAGGAACTTTGGAGTGATTCTTCATCGCACGTTGAGGGATGGTTATATGATCCAATTATATTAGCATTGTTGAGAGGTTGCACTAGCGAATGTACGGACCCTAGGCCTCATTTTCAAGCATTGCAATACCGTTTTTGCTCACTATTTTTACTTGCTACCTTACTGTTTTTTATTGTTACTTTTACGAAAATCAATATCTACTATCATTACTACACTTTTATTACTATCTCTTCACTTAACTAGTGCATCTTTTATCCCACGCCTCCACGGATTGATAAACCGTAGGTCATCCACTTGAGGGAAAATTGATACTGTCCTACAAAACTCTGCGCTTGGAGGCCCAACACAAGACTACAAGAACAAGTTGCGTGGTAGAGATCAGGCGCCCACCTACCTTCATCTGTGAACACTCCAGCCCCGACATCCACCTCTCTATAACCTCCCTCCTCTTGTAATCAGCCATGCAATTTTGCCTCCCACGCCGACCAGCTGCTCCTCATGAGCTCCGATGGCTCGCCTCCAGCGCCTCCTCGGGTGGTCCTGCCGACGACGCTCCCCGGAGGTCCTACCTCTAGTCCATGCATGAAGATGAGGTTCTCTCGTGCCATCCGAGACCTCCCCCCATCTCCTTCTCTCTGCGCCTCCTTGTCTCGTGGTGCGTTCTGAGGCTAGGCATAGCCATTCCCATGTACAACATAGATTAAACTCTCGGTGGTCATATATTCATCTCTACTGTAAACTGATACTTCACCATGAATACAAATCATAAAACAGGACGTAGGGCATTACCTCAACACGAGGGCCCGAACCCAGGTGAACCCCTTGTGCGATCTCATCTTCGAGCATACTTTCGTCGCTGCTTGCCACTCTGCCGAGGGTACTGACGTGTTTTCGAACCGATAGCATGCTGGACGGTGTAATACGCCGGGGGTAGCTTCCGAGGGAGCCCACAAAAGGATTCACCACAGGGTCCCAAGGCCCACCAAGAATTCGGCGACAAGAAGGAGCCTAGAGGCTTGATGAATAAGGCCATTGGCCAGGGTGTTACCAGTCAAGTGCCGGGTAAATGCTCGATCGTTACCTCCTCTCATATCCAAGGTTGTATTAGTTCATGTTAAGACTATTTAAATATACAATATAATTTTTTTAGTGCTAGAAAAGAAAAATAAAAGTTAGACGTCATTTTTGCATATTTAAAACAAATTAGGATGTTACATTGTAACCCTGCCCTGTACCACCATACTAAGGCTTGGTGTCGTGTCATGAAGTAGACATGCCTAGAACTCCAAGGGGACCTTGTTCTCAACATCCGAGGAGTTCCAAATGACTCGGAGTCGAGTCCATCTTATCGACATTATCGTCTCCTACTATTTTGTCTGAGCGCTATGGGGCGGTCCTACACATGTCCACTAATATAGTGTCGGAACCGCTACTATCATCCCTAAGCTCTGATCATATCAAGGATGACAACAACACCGTACAAGCACGCACCCACGGAATCAAATGGCTCTGAGTGGTCTGCACCATAGTACAAACTCGTTCGCTCCCTTTAATTACTGTATTTTCTGGATCAAAGGTCGTGAGATAGCATAGAGTGAAATTGAAGGAAGCAAGGAAAGAACTGGGGAGAAAGAATGCTCACGGTACTACTGGGCTTGATCCTCCACCAAGGCAAGCAAGCTTAATCGCTCCCATCATTCTTCTCGGCCAACCTGACGCCTGTTTGCTTTTACTTAGACAACTGATAGAAACCCGATCCAAAGCAAATAAGTATTTCCCACCATCTTCAAACTAGAATGGATGAGGTGAATCATTTAATGTGCTACCAGAATAGAAGTGATTGAAAACAATAACAAGACATGTACACAAAACTCATAAGCCGGGAAAACTGTAAAATGATATTTTTTTTATGCTTGTGTTGGTTGTGTGCATCGATCGTGCTATGCAAAGGCCGGGCATTCCTTCAATATGGTTGTATCCAGTGGCGGAGCTTCCTTAGGGCCAACCATTGATTGAATGGCCCCTCCTACATGGTTTCTATCATTAGCACTTAATTAGACATAAATGATGGAGTTTTTGCCCAATCATTGATTGAATGACCCTCCTACATGGTTATGTCATTATCACTTAATTAGACATAAATGATGGAGTTTTGCCCAATCATTGATTGAATGGCCCCTCCTACATGGTTAGCCCCTCCTATAATTTTGATCAAGCTCCGCCACTGGTTGTATCACCTCAATATATCAATTGAATGAAATGTCCTTTATAAAAAAAAAGACAAAATATACTTTAAAGCACACAACATAATAACTTTAGAGCCATGCACGGTCGAATCGCACAACATAACTTATAGTATAGCTAATCGATAGTACACTTGAACAAACTGAACGTACACATCAAAGTTTTGGTTGGTCGTGTCCATCCTGGACCTCTTTTAAATCATGAATGGACACGCCTTTAGATAAACAATGCCTAGTAGTCCTTCAAGGTAAAAAGGAGGATTCAAAAAGCCATCCCCATCTCGCGATATCACCTTTGTCTTCTATAAGGGTGGACCAAGCAACACCAATCTCTAGCTCAGCATCATCAACATTAAATTTCTTCTGGCTGAAGCCGTAAGCTTTGGGTGTCAAGGAGATATGCCCTTGTGCAGTGATAAAACCCGATAATGAGTAGGCCTGTACCACAACTTTCATGCTTCCCTGAAGTTGTACGGAGACCACACGCCTCAATAGATCAAGGTATCCGAATGAACCCTTAGGCATTGCCAGTTTACCAGGATCAAGCAGCACAACTTCACCGGAACGCGATTAGCAACATAAGTGACTTCATTTTCAATGATCTTGTGTGAGTATGATGTTGTCGAGCAAGCTTACTCGGCATTGAAGATCAAAACGACACCGTGTCCCTTTGTTTGACCACAGGATGCTGCAGACTGTGGCCTGGACCGTTTCCACAATCTGCTCCATGCATAATTCTATTTTGCAGAAGCAGTTCTCAAAGCAAGTGGTATGCACGCCAGGACCAAGTGGGTGTGACAGTGCGTCGCGCTTTATCAACGGTCTATCTCGAGACATTGCTCCACGTTCAACTCGTAGCTGAATTTCAAAGTCAACAGGTTCCAGACGCAGAATGGCACGAGACGGCCCAATCAAGCGCAGAAAAGGATTCTGCAAACATTCGCCAATATATAACCCCATCGTCATTAAGTAGTAAATCGACCCAGGCAGAGGCATATGCTAGCAGCATCAATACCCAAAAAAGAAAATGTAAAAGTAAAGATACTATACGTACGCGTCGATTGATTATTTGTGGCCTTCTCCTACTGCGAGAGAAGAGAAGGTTGCGGTTATGATCGACGGAGTCCCGGGCAGCAACCACGCCGTACACGGATAACGGCCACTGAAGCCGCCTTTGATCTCGGCGAGCTTGACCGAGAAGATCTGCAGGGCCGTGCCCACGACGCCATCATGCACGCTGGGTTTAGGCGTCAGGTGTGTCAGGTGCATGGAGCTCACTTGCGCTGCATGCACGGAAGCACCAAGGTGAACGACCATGAGTTAACCCTAAACGAAATTGAGTAAGGATGCATGCATGTTAGACGTTGACGTTGTGTTTGCTTACTCATGTCTTCGAAGGAACCGCACCGGCAGGATGACTCGGATCCCCATCGATTTTCCCAGCTACTCCTGTCCTGTAGTAGGCGAAATCCTCCTCCTCGGCCGCCATCTCTTCCTTCTCCGCGGCCGCATCGATCTCGCCATCGCCATCAACCTCCAATTTTTCAAAAGATGTTGGTAGTTTGTCCATGGTGGACTCGTCGCCCGATCTGACCGCCGGACCAACCGCCTCGGTGTTGGTCTGCTTCTCCGCCGCCTCGGCCATCTGTTTCCGGCCGGCGATTGTTGGTTTCAGCGTCTTGAACGATCGGTCGGGTCGACTAGTTCCGCTGATTGATGATCCGCCGACGGCCGGTGGCTTTGGCCTAAGCAACAAGCTCACCTATGGTACGGAGCTTGATAAATTTCTGCACCTTCCGTAAATATAGCCAACACCTAGTCGGTTGCAAATTCCTCCGGTTTGTACTAGTCAAGCCGTGTTTAACTCTAGCACCTAGCAACAATGTCGTCAATAACAGGCAGCCCGGTCCACTTTATTAGGGTTTTTCTCGTTCGAACTTTTTGTTGTTGCAAAAGGACTCAAATCTATTATAACGGTTCACTAGAAGTATAAAACACCCCAAACATAATAAAACTTTATTTGGTTCTCCATGCCCGTTTCTGGCTTTAATAAAGCCTAAAACCTTCAGAGTGCACGCGCACTAAGCGGAGAGAACGAGCGGCCGGCTCTACCACACACATGTATGAGTAGGTTTTGTCTTCTAGTGCATGTGATTGATCATTAAACGCAGTCAGACTTATTATATCCCATGGACAACAAAGCAGATTCACGTGTATTTATTCCGGTTCTTCAATTTTTAAAAAGTCATATCTTTTAAACCACGTGTCAGAATTAAGATCCGCCTTCACCGCTGGGTTCTGCCGTGACGAGATCTTTGAAACTAGATCCCATATGAGTATGTTTCAATGATTTTTTTGATGCCAACTTTGATGATATATTTGTGCAACTTTAGTACTATATTGTGCAACTTTAGTACTACATCGCACAACCTTTTTCCAAAACTAATGTTTGGAACTGCACCTTCGTATGGGGTTGCAACCTAGCAACCATTTATTTACTTTGATGAGCAACTAGTCTATTGCCTCAACGAAAGTCGATGTGCAGCCTCCTCTTGTAATGTAGTCTAGTTGCACACACATTGATGTTTAGTTGGCAGGAAGACTAGTTGCACACACATATGATCAGTTGGCTTGTAATTTAGTTTAGTTGCACAAACATTGATATTTAGTTGGCAGGACACTAGTTGCACACACATATGCTCAATTGGCACTGCAATGTAGTCTAGTTGCACATACATTGATGTTTAGTTGCAGGACTATTTGGCACACACATATGCTCAGTTGGCGCTGACAATCTAGTCTAGTTGCACAAACATTCATGTTTAGTTTGCATGACACTAGTTGCATACACATATGCTCAGTTGCGCGGAAATGTAGTCTAGTTACACACACATTGATGTTTAGTTGGCAGGACAATTGGCACACACATATGCTCAGTTGGTGCGGCAATGTAGTCTATTTGCACACACATTGATGTTTAGTTGGCAGGAAAACTAGTTCGTCGAAACATCCCCACACGGGATCTACTTTTGAAGAGCATGTCGCGAGAGTTTCAAAGGTGAAAACGGATCTAAATTTCGACATGCGGTTTAGAAGATATGCCTTTTACAATTTTCAAAACCAAAAATTAATGCAAAGACAAACATGAGGAATATTAATACAACGGTATGCAGTCATTCATCACACGTGAAAAGAAACCATATACAAGATGATTAATTAACAACATGTTACAGGTTTCCTAATCAGGACAAAAAGATGAAGGTTTCCAAAAAGTTGGTTGCCCAGGAGCGCTTAAGGGCACCCAGCCGCCCGCTAGACGGCCCTTAAAAAAGGAGGGTCAAGGGGAGAGGGCCAACTTTACCCAAGTACCCAAAATTATGGCTCCCCCAAAAAAAAACCTCGAGAGAATCGACCACTTGATTTGTGTGTTCTAAAGTCAAAGGGATTTCTACGTCAATTAAAGGAACTACAAAAAGGGGGAAAAAGTGTTCTAAAACCGGACCTTAGTAAATATCAGGATAATGATATGGATTGTGAATGACTTAGGGGTTGTTTGGTTCAAGCCCTGAACAATGTGCCTGGGGAAAAGTAACGCCTGGGAGATGCCTGAGATATTAGACTATTTTGCCTGGCCAGGCGTGCCACATGCATGCGTGTTTGGTTGCCCTCCTGGCCTCTGCTTTGTCCTTTAGTGTTTAGAATATTTTCAATATTGCCATAGTTCTTTCATTAGTGCCAGGCACACATCCAGGCGTGGGATATCCGACGCCTGTGCTAGGCTGATTACATTGCCTGGGACTGGATACATTATTTTATTCGATTGTTTGCACCAGGCCAGGCTAATCATGTTGACAGGGACGGCTAGGCCAGGCAGCCACATTCTCCACCAGGCACCATCCAAACAAACACCAGGCAGATATCAGGCAGCCTCCAGGCCAGGCCACACACAACGAGGAAGCAATCCAAACTAGCCCTTAGTAAGAAACATTACTTGGAGTGCCTATACTATAACATGTTCGTTAATTAGTATGAATGAGAAAAATCCAAAGAAGTTAGTTCGGATCCATTTTCAAATAGAAATAAGAAAGAAACTGGATTCCTCCCGGTGCAAAGAAATTATAATCACTGAAGTATTTTCATTTACTTTTGCAGAGCAATAAGGTATTTCCCATTTGGTAACACTAGAACGAACTATTAATCATTCAAAAGTGCTGCTAGAACAAAACCCGAGTGAAAGAAGCAACTAATACTGCAGAAATTAAAACCAGAGGTCAAGCTTAATATATACCTCACACAACATAGCTTTAAAGTTACAATCGATAATAGAAAATAATCAGACAATAACATGTAAAGTCACGGCCTAATACCAGAACATAAATTTTATATATATAGGACAATGTTTCCTACAAGCAGTGGTAGTTACCACTACTTCATGCTTTTGTATGTTGTATGTAGTATCTATCAAAACCGAGAGTATGTACGTGTAGTATGTAGTATATAACAATGATTAGGTAGTATATATACTAATTTTTAGGTAGTATGCACCATATTTTGAGTATGTTTTTTTACGCATAAATATGTACGCATTTCACAAATATAAAAAACTATGGGTTGGCCGTGCGCGAGCTCGAGACGGACCCCTGCTTCAACTCGACGCGGCTCGCCACCCGCCGCACCGCCGAGATGGAGGCCAGCATCATGGACGGTCATGCCGGCTGGGCGCTGCCTCGGGCGCCTCCACCGCTCGCAACCTCGCCTCCTCGCCCGCCTCATCATGGACAAGTCCCCACATTCCTACCTCGCCTCGACGGGCGCCGAGGATTTCAAGCACATGAGCAGGTAGTAATGAATTGAGATTCAGTTTTACCTCCGCTGATTATGTTTCCTACCTAGGATGAATGCACCCCAACTCAATAAGGAAACTACTATAAACTGGCAGATTATGCTTCCTGTGCAATGTGTTGAACTTTATTTGCATCAAGAAGAGTTAACTGAGATTAAAGACAATTTTACTAGTGGAATGTGTTGATCTGATTTGGCTTCTAACTTGATGTGTTTGCAGGGCCTGGAGACCGTGGACAATAGCTACTTCATCACGGAGGAGAACGTGGGCATGCTCAAGCTCGCCAAGGAGTCCAACAGCATCCCGAAAACATATAATAAAACACCTGCACCCAGGCCCTCCCTATCTAGCCATCCATTCTGTGCATCGCGATTCATGCAAACATATTTTTCTTTTTTGTTTCTATCACATAAAACATGTTTGAAGTTCAAACCTCTACAGAATGGCAAAGTTTTCTATCTAGAATTAGATAATGCTTCAGATTTTTTGTCAAATATAAATATACAAATTATGAATCTAGAAAATCATAATTTGTATATTTATGTTTGACAAAAAATCTGAACGATTTATCCTATATTCTAGATAGAAGGCTTTGCCACGCTGTAAAGGTTTGAAGTTCAAGACATGTTCTATGCGAGAGAAACAAAAAAAGAAAATTTCATATAAAAGTTAGTTGTGTTGCACAGATCTTAAAGCAATATTGGACACCCAGGATAACAGGGCCCGGGTGCAGATGTTCTAAAATCCACGTTCAACAGCATCCTCTTCGACTAACGCATCCCGCCACCGAGGCCGCAGCGCCGGAGAGCCACAATAACAGAGGCATGGTGATGAACGGGCTGTCCATCAGCATCTACGCTACCGGAGACGGTGGGGTGCGCGGTGGTGGACTCTAGCGCCACACGGCGGCGGGCACGCCCACGGGCGGGTTCATGAACAAGATGACGGGCCGTGATCGGCGATTTCGCCGCCATCGGGCGCCGCACATACGCTGCAGGCCACTGCGCCGCGGTCGCACGGGCGAGGGCGGCCATCATCCGCCGACGCTGGCGCTGGACGTGGCGGCCGTCATGGAGTACAAGGGCCTGCCTCCAGGAGGCCGTGGACTTCTGCGCCAAGGAGCGGCTCGACGAGGGATTCACGGGCCTCATCGCCGTGTCCGGGACCGGCGAGGTGGCCTACGGTTTCAACTGCACTGCATGTTCCGGCTGCGCCACCGAGGACGGATTCATGGAGGAGCAAGTGTTAAGTCACAGTGGCCGGTCCGAACTCTGGAGATTCTTAATTTTAGTGAAACTCGGGAGATAAGTAGTGTCATGATACCTGTGTCATCCTGCGATTGCCATGTGGTTCTAGTCTGGGATCCCAGGTTATATCAGTGATTGGAAATTGGGAGGAAAAATTATGTGAAAAGTTTCTATGGCGTCTGAAATAACAGGTCTCTATGGTGTTCATGTCATTTTCGATCAAAAAGGAGTTCCCCCCGGCTTCACATTTTATGGAAGAGTTATATACATTTTTACCCCTTATGCTTGTGACAGATTTTACCCACAAATTGGAAATCGGTCACATTTTGACCCCTTATTCAAAGATCCCTTCCACATTTTGCCCCATTCAACCCCCCCCCCCCCCCCCCACACACACAGTTCTCATCAGGTGATGGTGTCCTGAACTAGCCGGGTGTTTCACATATGGGCCGGGCCAAGGACCCCAGAAATGATCAACCGGTGGGCCATGATTATCGGGCCCATAACACCAAAGTGGATAACTCTCAAGACTTGCCGATACAAGACTTAGATCGTCTTTGTCGCGACTATCCCTAGATATAACCGACTTATGTAAACCGCAGGCACCCCCGGCATATATAAGCCGAGGGATGAGGACCGTAGAAAAAACTCTCATACACACACGATCTCGTGGTAGATGTGTATTTTGTATCCCATAAGAATCAATACAACCAGAGCAGGACATAGGGTATTATCTATTCGAGAGAGCCCAACCTGGGTAAATCGTGGTGTCACTGTTACCATCGCGTTAAGAGTACTAGTTCGGGACCCCTACCCGAGATCTACTGAATTTCATTCATAGCCCATGTAGGTCCCTCTCTGTAGTCGGTTGTTCGATGGCATGCCTTCAGATCGACTATTAGGTCGGCTATGCATAATTTTCCTGCCGTAACAACTTTTCGCCTTTGGCAACATCACCATCCATGCCGATTCGACCGCCACCTCGGCAGATCAAAACTTTTGTTCCAGGGCAGATCCTCAAATTGTGGAACTTGCAATACACCATGGATTCCCGCGGTGAAGTCGCTGCTTTTAAGTTGGTGCCAGACCAGATCAAAGATCTGAAGTAGTGGCGGAGGCAGGGTGCCGCAGGGCCTCCCACGCCTCACAAATACAATTGTATGTGCTTCTAACCCTCCATTTGTCAGACAAAATTAGCTAGATTTAGGTGATTTGGCCTCTAATATTACATGACATGTTTGCCCCTCTAACATTACTGACATTGTTGACCCCTCTATATTCAGTTTCTGGCTCCACCACTGATAAGAAGGCGCACCATGGAGGAGAAAAATTAAAATACAAAACTACAATATACAACCATGCCTTATGCTAGATGAAATCAACTGAAGAACAAGGTTGACAAATTTGAACTATAAAGTTGACGGTCAAGCAACCATAAAAGAAGGGATCACGTATACTCTAGATAAGTTGACGGCGAATAAGAGGAGGCGATGACCTAGAATCTAGGTGGGGTAGTTCCTTCATATTATTTTTCTGAAATAGATATCTAAAATCTCATGTTATTTTGCTTGAATTAGATACTTTATTGACCATGGTGGAGTTTTCTCTTCGCCAGCTCAAAACGATATCTTTCGGACATGCATGTTGTATGATATTTGTGCTGGTATATATCGGGAAATATTATTCATATTTGTGAGATCTCAAATGGTGTTACTCCTAGTGAAGAACTACTTCTGGTGTGTTCCATATGCTCGTGAAATCTTGTATTGCCTCGAGAACATGCAAATCAAAATGAATGGTTTTTCTACCCACACTAAACGATGAACAGTAAATTAAAAAGGCAATGCTGGCACCGATCAGCCGACCCAACTTTCTGTAGGCCGAATCCAGGCCGCGTGATCAGATCTGGCTCGGCCGTTTGGTCTGATTCCATCACTTCTTCCACCTTACGTAGAAGCAACAGCGCCCCAGCCCCCGGGAGCTTCGTCGCCCGCCTGCAGCGCTCCCCAGCCATCGTCGTCGTTGGCAGCACCTCAACGATTTTGATGCCGGTCATCCTCCCGTCACCTGCGGTTGGTCGTCCTAGCCACCGGTTGCAGCAGGTTCATATTTCCTTCAAAATCCATGCCTCCATCCTAGCCACTGTCGCCTATCGCATCTTGCGGGCTCGCCACCAAGCCGTTCCAGCACCTTCGCTTGGCGGTCCCAGCACCCCCACCAAGCCGCACCACCTTCGCCAGGGATGCCGGCCCCAATCCTGCCGGGGAGGTGCACGACAGTGATGATGTCCACCAAAAGGATGCGCGTGTGAGCAATCCATCCAGGTGCCTCCCGATTAATCAGATTCACCATTTGAATCCTCCGCGCCAAGAGCGCCTGCAGCCTCCCCCCTAGAGTGCTCAAGGTTATCGGCGAACTCTTCCCGAACTGGGATCCTGTGGGCGCTGGAGTTCAAGAAAAGGTCTAATTTGATGCGATGTAAAAAGACTCAAAACATTCATGGGCCCTCGCTGGCCACCCCTGGCCCCGCACCCACCTACCTGCCGACGGCCACTCTGGCCTCGATATCCACCTCTCGCAACCTCCTCCTCCCTCTCGGCCGGGCAATGGAGTCTTCGCCCTGTGAGATCCAGTGGCACGCCCGCCCCTCCTTAGGTGATCTGCCGACAACGCTGTCCTACCTTCCAGGCCTCTGCTGGAGATGAGGTGCTCATGACTTTCGAGACCTCTCCTCCTCGCCACCAAGGCACGTATGTTACGTACACGAGGCATTATGTATGTATGCATGTATATATACCTGTCCTGCAAGAACGACATGTCACCATTGAGGGAGGCACCGACTTGGCTATAGCACATTTAGAGCACCAAAGAGAGGGTGCGCCAGTGCCACTCTCCATTGAGTGCCCCATCATGACGGTGTTTGGTAGCATTCTCAACCTAGTATGGTTGTTCTCCTCTGATACATGCTGAGTGTAGACATGCTAAGTACATGCATTTGATGTTGTTTGAAGTGGTGTATGTGTTGAGACATGCCGAGTTAAGACTTGATTTGGCAGCCTGCATCTGTTTAGACATGGCAGATAATTTTAAATTCAGATTTTTTTGAATGATCAACAAAATTTGGAAAATGTGAACAAAATATTTTTTAAATTTTATACATATTCTGAAAATTTAAACGAAATTTGAAATTTTATACATATTCTAAAATTTAAACATTTTTGGAATTTTGATTTTTAAATATTTAAATTTTTTTAAAAATATGAGAATCTGAAAATCTAATTTATTTTTAGAATACCTAACATTCTTTGAAAAATGGAATTTATTTTAAATTCTATTTTTGCTTCTTCTCAAAATCTGAATTTTTTCTGATATTCTGAATATTTTTTGAAAATTTACCAAAATTTGAAAGTCTAATCATCTTGAAAATTAAACAAAATTTGAATTTCTAAACATTGTTTTTCAAATTTTCAATAATTTTTGAAAATGTAAAAAATTTCTTGATTTTTTTTCTAAATTGAATTTCAAAACATTTTTTAAACACGCCGTCAGCCGCTTTGCTCGTGCATGCTGATCAGTGAATTATTGTATTCTCTCTTCATACATGGCACGAGGGTATTTGAGCTGAGCTCGTGCATGCGTGAGAGGCCCCGTGCAGGCTACCAGACACACAAAAGTGGGTTGAGTAGAGAACCTTTGCCCTTATGCACCTCGAGAACATATCTGGTGCACTGGGCACTTGGTGCTACCGGTGCACCGACCTCCCTTAGCACATTTTCAAATCTTTCATTTTTTTGGAAAAGTCTAGCACATTGGCATAATATTAATGTATTTTGTCACAAAATTTCAGATCAAAATTTGAAACATAGCTTGAGATGCAAAAATATAATTTCGACACTGAATAGTACATAACACAAGTTGGGCATTAGATTTGGCCCATCATCACACTGATGTTAAATCTGTCATTTTGGTACCTCAAGCAATTTTTCAAATTTTAATACAAAATTTATAACAAAATACATTGATGACATTCGAATGTGCTAGAATTTTTGAAACCTTTTAAAATATATGTTAATGCGTCCGTGCACCGGATAATGCTCTCCATGCACCCAAACCAAACACATTCATAATTCACAAGGCCTGCAACAAGACCTTTAAACTAAAAATACACCCGGTGATCCATTTTTCTATTGATGGGCTGTGGTCCATTCTTGTACTGAACTACCTAATGCCGCTTTGCCAACTCCCTGCCCGTCGGGCGCCCAGAAACTGCACCTGTTCTTCTCTTGAGGGAAAACGAGTCTGAATGGCCTGCTTGCTGGACATGGACGGGTGTTTTAGTCCCACATCGGAGAGGCTGGCGAATGGCTTCCAGTTTATAAGAGCAGCAGGTGAAGCTTGAATGTGCCCAAATGGAAGCACACCCGACAAGGCATGAGCCAGATCAGGCTTGTGCCATGGCGGTGGTATGTGCGGTATGCACATTCAGCAACATCAAAAATCATGGTATAGATCAACCCACGGCCGCCATCATCGTCTGATGGTACCGGCGCATGACACATGCGCCTGGCTATTTTTATTGTTTTTGTCATCTACAAACAAATGTTACCTTGTGAAAGAAGGTGCTGCAACTAGGGTCATCTCTCATCTGTGTGATGCTCACGACCTCCTCCTGATTCAGCTTGTGAAAGAAGGTGCTGCATAACCATCTGAACTAGTGTTACTGAACCCAAATCCAAATCACAGCTTCTCCTTTTGAAAGGGACATACATGGGTCTGCATGCATGCCTGCTCGCCACTGCCAACATGCATCATCTGTCGTCGGTCCGTTGTAGAGCGGCGATTCTAACGGCTCTTGTGATGTGATGTTTTTTTGTTTGTTTGATCGACAAAGGACCGACCCTACTGTTTGCTGCCCGTCGATCGACTGCAATGGATTGGTGGGTGAGATACTGAGATGCCCTTCTTTTTTCCTCAAGTAATGGCTGCCGATCGATGCAGCAGAGCTTTGGTTTGGCCTCAGCCTGCCGGGTGTCCGCATGCATGCACTGCATCAACTGCCTACGCTTCACCGCCTGCGTGCTCGTGCTCGGGTGGTGGGAGTCGCGACGGCAGCCCGCCATGTGGGTTTTTTTTGAGGGTCAAACGTTGCCGCTTTATTTAACTTGTATTCGGAATCTCATCCGACAAAACAGAAAGAACAAAATCCGGGGGTCCCCAACCAGACCCGACAAAGTTCATCACCCACACCTACTCTAGCAAATTTATGCGCGGCAACATTTGTTAAACGACGCACTCCAAGAGATTTTAAACTCCTCGAAAGATCTCAACCTAGCTTTGATCTCCTCCACCAGAGGCCCTGGCCGCCTAAAACTCCTTCGCTTCGCTCTGCAGGGATTGCACCACTCCTTTGGAATCCAGTTCGACATGGACTCGTTGCACATTCATCTCCAAGTGCCACCTCAAGAGCTCGCTTACAAGCTAGCAGCTCATGCTGTCTCCGGATCAGACACACCGGGAAAAGATGACATACTCCCGCCTGAACGCGCCCATGTGATCTCTCAAGACCGCACCTCCTCCCGCCTTTGCTTCCGATCTTCGCCACAGCACCGTCCGAGTTGACCTTGGTCCAGCCTCGGTTGGCGGTTCCCAGCACAGGGCGACGCCATGAAGTCTGGTTGTTGCTCACAAGGGATGTGCCAGCCTCCACTCTTCCATGTGCATCATCACCGTGGCCACTATTTCATGTGGAGTCTTGATCCTCTTTCCCTCTCTTGTTTCATTCCTGGCAAGCCAAAGCATGTACACCGCATGCATCATTGCTTGTTTGGCATCATCGGAGGCTCCCGCCAGCCACTGCAGAAGCCATCGCGCTACTTCCCCCTGGGAGACAAGCTCGCATGGTGGAATCGCCACCACATCTCCCAATTCCGAGTGAAGCAGCTGCCAAAACTGCATGTAATGTTGGCACGACCAAAAGCGATGGAAAATGGTTTCCTCTCGACCACAAACAGCACAAAAGACTCCCGGCTTAATCCTTCTCCGATGTAGCTCTGACCCAACTGCCAATCCATTGGAAAGCAATCCCCATAAGTGTACCTTCGCCTTCCTCGGTGCGTTTGTGTCCCAAAGAGCCATATAGCCTTTATGCTTATTTACAGAGCTAGAAGACTCCGCCGTCCGGAGTTTGCTCTCACCATGGCCATCTTCAGATGATAGGCAGAGCGCACCGAGAACAATCCATTTTTCGTGGTTCCAAGCCGATAATCATCAACACCTAAGCCGCCCACCACGATCTGCAAGATATCGCCAGATCATCCGGGAGAACATTTGTAGCACGAGATCTCTGTTCCACACTTTGCCATCGCTCAAGAAGGTCAGCGACTCGTGTTACCCTGTGCAAATATATTCGACCAAGCTGCTTCATCGAGCCATTCCTCGATCCACCATTACTGTGGTGTATATTAACTTTGAGCCATCCCCGATTCGCCAAACCAGCCCCTCTCTAAGAAGGTCCCTCCCGTGCAATATACTTCGATAAGTGTACGAGGCTGTCGACGGGCATGTCGCACTCAAAATAGACTCGTCCTTGAAATAGCGGGCTTTCAACACTCTCGTTACCAAAGACTCCGGACATTGTAGCACACGCCATGCTTGTTTTGCTAGAAGGGCTTGGTTGAACGCAACTGGGTCACGAAAACCCATTCCTCCGTCCCGCTTAGAAGTGCACATCTTCTGCCAAGAGACCCAATGTACCTTACGTTCCCCATCTTTCGCCCCCCACCAGAATTTCGAAGAGATTGTATTCAGATTCCGGCATGTTTTCTTCGTGAGGTGGAAACAACTCATGGTGAACGTTGGTACCGATTGGAGCCCAGACTTGATGAGAACCTCCCTAGCTTTCTTGGATAGACCCAAACCTTTCCATCCACTGCATTTACCTTTCAGATTCTCCGTGACATACCGGAATGTGCCCTCTTTCGATCGTCCAACCAGTGTTGGTAGACCAAGGTACTTTTCACTCAATGCTTCAGAGGACACACCCAAGACTGCCTTGAGCTCCTCCTTGGTGCTATCCTCGACATCCTTTACCAAAAAGATGGATGACTTTTGCATGTTTACCCTCCGCCCGAGGCTGCCTCATATATGGCCAGAATTTCCTTAAGAGTTTGAAGATATTCCGGGGAACCCTCGAGAAAGACTATGCTGTCATCCACAAATAAAAGATGTGTGATATGGGGGCCAGTGCCCCCAAAAGTAACACCCTTTAGCTTATTTTCAGATTGTGCTTTCCTCAACAACGCAGAAAACCCCTCCACACCGAATAAGAATAGATATGGTGATAGAGGGTCACCCTGCCGCAGCCCCCGGGATGGAAAGAAGCGCCTAGAGCAGGCACCATTAAGCTTAACTGAGAAGCTCGCCGTTGTCACACAGCGCATTATCATTGTTGTCCATTCCGGAGCAAAACCGAACCTATCTAACATTCGTTGAAGAAACTCCCATTCCACTCGATCATAGGCTTTCATCATGTCAAGCTTGACCGCACAAAGAGGCTTTTTCCTCTTCCTATGACGTAATGGCATGCACACACTCATATGCAACTAGGACATTATCCGTGATAAGGCGCCCGCACAAAAAGCACTCTATTCCTCCGAGATAAGAACTGCAAAATGCTTTTTAATCTATTGGCCGTAACCTTTGTCGCGATCTTATACAACACATTGCACAAGCTTAATCGGCCAAACTGGGATAGCAACCGGAGATTTGACTTTAGGGATCATGACAATCACGGTGGCATTAAAACCCTCCGGTGTGGCTTTCCCACTCAAGAAATCGCGAACCGCCCTGCAAATATCATCTCGAAACAACGACCAGTGTCGCTGATAAAATAGCGCCGGTAGCCCGTCCGGTCCCAGTGCCTTCGTCGGACCCATCTGAAATAGAGTCGTCTCTATTTCGGAGTCGGAAACCGGAGTAGTCAAAGCTGTGTTCATCTCCACCGTGACTGCCCAATGAATAATCAGCAGCACCTCCTCCGCCTCCTTCCCCCCTCAAGTGAACAGGTCCTCATAAAATGTTGCTGCCATATCTCGTGATCTCCTCATCCACGGTGCATCTAGTCCCATCTGCCCGCCTCAACATCCTTATCGTGTTCTTCCTCTTGCGGTGCGAAGCCCGGTTCTGAAAATATTTAGTGTTTTTGGTCTCCCGCTTTAAGCCAATCTACTCTCGACCTTTGCCTATACATGATTTCTTCTTGTTCATACACTTCCCGCAACTGTTCTTCTAACTCCCGAACCTCATGTTGGTACCCTGAGCTGAGCGCACGTTCCTTAGCTTGCACAAGTTGCGCCTTCAACTGTTTTACTTTCCTTCGAATAGAGCCAAACACCTCCCTCGCCCACCTTTGCATAGAGCCTGTCATTCTGCCTAGGCGATCCCAAACCGCAGTCACACCTTCCTCCCCCGTGCTTGCCGCAGCCCATGCCTCTGTAATCATCGTCTAATACTGCTCGTGGTCATGTCCATGCTTCCTCAAACCTGAAAGGCCTGTCCCCACACCCGCACGCATAGGAGCCGCCTCCAAGATCCGCACTAAAAGGGCTTGATGATCCGACTCCTCACAAATAAGATGCTCGACGGACGCCTCGTGAATCATACGCAAGAAGTCGCCGTTGCTTGTAGCCCGTCCAGCCTGACCTGTATATTGTCCATTCCATCTCTTATTGTCCCAAGTGTAGGGATACCCAAGAAAACCAAGGTCAGCTAGGCCGCAATGCCAGCACAATCTCTAAATTCTTCCATTTGATTGAAACACCGTGGATTCCCCCACTTGATCCGCGGCGAAAAGTGCCTCGTTGAAATCACCAACACACAACCATGGAAGATTGTCCTGAGCACGTAAGAACCGAATCGCATCCCATGATTTCTTCCGTAGTTCCGCTTTTAGGCTCCTCAGAGAATCCAAAGTGATCCTATGGATTTTTCCCTCCAAAACCACCTCCGCATCAATAAAATACTGGCACCACGGCCTGACTGTAACTTGAACATGATCCCTCCACCATAACGCCAAACCCCCACTCCTACCCTTGCAACCCACCGCCACTCCATTAGTAAACCCCAAACTCCACTTCAAACATTCCATCGCCTTTAGCTGATTTTTTGTTTCGTAAAGAAAACCACCGATGGGTTGTGAGACCAGATAAGATCTCGCAGTTCGCCAACTGTCGAGTCCAACCCCAGTCCCCGACAGTTCCACGCAAGGAGATTCATTGTGTTCGGCGGCCCTGTGCCCCAGGGTCCGCCGCTTCATCATCTCTATCTTGGATGCGATCAAACACAGAGGCAGTTTTCTGCCTTGTATCGCGAATGAACTCATCCTCTGCACCCCTTGCTCCAAAGATCACCCTTAGCTCTCCACACCTGTCTCGGCCCTCTCTTTCTACTACCTCCATCCCTCCAAAAATGTGAGTCCGATTGTTGCTTCCGCCGAGAATCAGGCCTCTCCTTTTTGACGTAAAAATCCGCTGCCGTCCCGGGTCCCATGCATATCGGGTCCTCCCAAAGGGTCGACCCGATCCACTTCGCATGGCACCCGCTGGAGCCGCTGCCCACGTAATTTTGCTGTGCGTATGCTTTTCTCATACTCCTTCCACTCCCACCCAGCCTCCACATGACGCCCTCTCTGGCTCCCCAGATTCTGGTCCATGAGCTTACTCCTCATTTCCTGTTCCCTCCTTGCTTCGAGACTGTCTCTGAGATCATGCCCCCTCATCTGTTCCATCTTTCCTTTAGCTCTATTTGGGCTAATAACTTCAGTCCCCCCCTGTTTGGACTGGTCGCCAGTGCGACCATCCGAGGTACGAGAGAATTCCGTCTGCAAGTTCCTTTTTGTCGGCACCTCCCTAGCTCTAGGATGCACGGGGTTATGTTTCGCCGTCTCACCAGTGTGAGAGCTACCCTGACTGTTAAAGTTGCACGACCCACCTCCTATCTACCCCTCTTTGCTCGGATTGTTCCTCCCGGAGAAGCCCTTAGCCATCCTCCCCATTGAGACGATTTAATCCACCGGAGGCTCGTGACTCCTCCCTCATGGACAAGCCTTCCACAATCAAAACAAAAATGCGGACTTTCTCATAGTAAAAATCAAACCATGTCTTCTCCTTATCATCCTTATCCTTCCTCAAAAAGATGCCCCTTACTAGCGGTTCAAACAAATTGCCCGCGCGGTGGGTTAAAGCATCAATTGTCTACACAAATTCAGACGCCAAGACACTGTATGCTTGACTCAACGGTTCAAGTCACGGTCACATGAAATCAATCTTGGCTTGGTCGCAGTCCAATCGCACAACCTAACCAAGTTGTACGTAATCGATCCTGTGGTACTATCTTGGTTTCGCCGCATGCCATGCCGGTGTCCGTCTCAATGCACCTCCTATTATTGCAGGAATCAGAGCTGTGCATGATTCAATATGCAATTTCAGAGGTCACTCACAAAAACATTCACAAGACCTCTTCTACATCCTAGGTCTCTGCGTTCCGTCATCTGGCTTATGTTCTTCATGTAGCATTCAGATCGAATGACTCTATGAAATTACGTCGATACTTCCACATATTATGGGTAACGTAGGAGACATCCCTATTTTCCCCCGGGGGTCTTAATTACCACTGCTTAGATTTCAATTTGCCTCTGACCATCAAATTAAATGTGAATAACCCGTCCTCCTCTCTTTAAAACAAGGGGCGCTTCACCTAGGCCTGAGCTCGGGCAGCCCGACTCGACGGCCCGTGTCAAGTTGGCCTTGCCATTCGGTCCGGGCCCATGCCGTGTTTTGCAGCCTGAAGGGTAGTTCAGATGGGCCCGGTTTCTCCATTTCAGTATTTCGGCCGGACTTGCACATATGAACAGCATTTTGGCCGGGCTTCGTGCATGATTTTTGGGATTCCTATTTACGATACCCCACCGGCTAGCGAGGTAACGGGTACCTTCAAGCAGCGCTGGTTTTTTGTATGGGCCGGCCCATTCTTTCAGCTTTCATCCAATCCTGTTCTGGGAAGGTTCTAGAACCTACTCTGAACCGGTTTATGTTTTTTATTTTTATTTTTTCTTTTCTTTTTTTCTCCTTTTCTGTTTGCTTTTTTCGGTTCTCCTTTTCTTCTTTACTTTTTCATCCTGTTTTGCCAATTTTCTTTTCAAATCCGCGAACATTTTTTTGTTCATGGAATTCAAAACATGTTCATTGGATTTAAAAATGTTCATCAAATACAAAATTTGCTCATCGAATTAAAAAAATGTGCATCAAATACAAAAAAATTTCATCGATTATCAAAAAATGTCCATAAATTCAAATTTTGTTCATAAAATTCAAAACTTGTTCATCCATTTTTTCAAAAAATGTCCTAACATACAAAATTTGTTCATAAAGTTCAAAAAATGTTCAGTGGATTCAAAATTTGTTCATCGAATACCAAATAATGTTCATTGTTACTGATAATTGCTCATAAAAATTGTTATCAAAATTCGAAATATGTTCATTCGCTTGAAATCAAGAACATTTTTTAATTCAGTGAACATTTTTTGAAAATCATATTTTTTTCTAAATCTCGAAAAAAGGCACGCTGTTTCGACTTGGGCCGACCTGTATGGGCGCCAGGGGGAGGGCGCGATTCCCAACGTGCCATGCGTGGAATAGGGGCTCCCATGATTTTGGGCCAGCTTGGCCTTGAGAAAAGAGTGTATTTCGGGCTTCTGACCGGGATTGGGATTGAGAACAGAAGGTCTGGCTTTTACAAGCCCGGCAAGAAACCTGACCCCGTGACATTTGCCTAGGTTTACCCTCATTCCCAGTCATGCCAACCCAGGCGCTGATACGTCTCCAATGTATCTATAATTTACAAAGTATTCATGATGTTATATTATCATTTTTAGATGTTTTACAATCATTATATAGCAACTTTATATCATTTTTGGGACTAACCTATTGACATAGTGCCCAGTGCCAGTTACTGTTTTTTGCTTGTTTTTTACATTACAGAAAATCAATACCAAATGGAGTCCAAACGTAGTGAAACTTTTTGGAGATTTTTGATGGACCAGAACACCCAGGATGGGCCAGACAAGTACCAGAGGGGTGCCTCGAGGGGGGCACAGCCCACCTGGGCGCACCTGGGGCCCCAGGCGCACCCTGGTGGGTTGTGCCCACCTCGTTGGCCTCCCGCACCCCCTCTTCGGCCTATAAATTGCCAAATATTCCAAAAACCCTCGGGGTAACCCTAGATCAGAAGTTCCGCCGCCGCAAGCCTCTCAGAGCCACGAGAAACCAATCTAGACCCTGCTTTGGCACTTCGGAGGGGGAAATCATCACCGTGGCCATCTTCAAAGATCCCGGCGGCCACCATGATGAGGAGGGAGTAGTCCACCGGGCTGAGGGTTTGTACCAGTAGCTATGTGTTTAATCTCTCTCTATCTCTCTCTCTCTCATGTTCTTGAGATGTCACGATCTTGATGTATCACGGACTTCGTTAATATAGTCGGATCATATGGTGTTTTCCCCTCTTTATCTTGTTGTGAATTGAGTTTTCCCTTTGAGATTTCATTTTATCGGATTGCATACTTTTATGAATTTGAGAACACTTGATGTATGTCTTGCTATGAATATCCGTGGTGACAATGGGGTATCATATTGATTCACTTGATATATGTTTTGGCACTCAAGTCGCGGGTTCCCGAGGTGACATTGGGGTAATCTATGCATAGGGGTTGATGCACGTTCTCGTCTTTTGTTTCTCCGGTAGAAATCTTGGGGCCCTCTTTGAGGTTCTTTGTGTTGGATTAAGTATTATGAATCTGAAATTGTTTGATGCATATCGTATAATTAACTCACGGATACTCATGGTGACATTGGATATCTAGGTGACATTAGAGTTGGTTGGTGTGTATCATATGGTGTTATTTTAGTACGAACTCTTGGTTAATTGGATCGATCGAAAAGAATAGCTTTGTGTTATTTTAGTACGAACTCTTGGTTAATTAGATCGATCGGAAAGAATAGCTTTGTGTTATTTTAGTACGAACTCTAGGATAGATTCACCGGAAAAAATAGTTTTGAGGTGGTTTCATACCCTTCGAACAATTTCTGCTTATGTTCCCCGCTAGATAGGAACTTTGGAGTGATTCTTCATCGCACGTTGAGGGATGGTTATATGATCCAATTATATTAGCATTGTTGAGAGGTTGCACTAGCGAATGTACGGACCCTAGGCCTCATTTTCAAGCATTGCAATACCGTTTTTGCTCACTATTTTTACTTGCTACCTTACTGTTTTTTATTGTTACTTTTACGAAAATCAATATCTACTATCATTACTACACTTTTATTACTATCTCTTCGCCGAACTAGTGCATCTTTATCCTACGCCTCCCACGGATTGATAAACCGTAGGTCATCCACTTGAGGGAAAATTGATACTGTCCTACAAAACTCTGCGCTTGGAGGCCCAACACAAGACTACAAGAACAAGTTGCGTGGTAGAGATCAGGCGCCCACCTACCTTCATCTGTGAACACTCCAGCCCCGACATCCACCTCTCTATAACCTCCCTCCCTCTTGTAATCAGCCATGCAATTTTTGCCTCCCACGCCGACCAGCTGCTCCCGCGAGCTCCGATGGCTCGCCTCCAGCGCCTCCTCGGGTGGTCCTGCCGACGACGCTCCCCGGAGGTCCTACCTCTAGTCCATGCATGAAGATGAGGTTCTCTCGTGCCATCCGAGACCTCCCCCCATCTCCTTCTCTGCGCCTCCTTGTCTCGTGGTGCGTTCTGAGGCTAGGCATAGCCATTCCCATGTACAACATAGATTAAACTCTCGGTGGTCATATATTCATCTCTACTGTAAATCCGATACTTCACCATGAATACAAATCATAAAACAGGACGTAGGGCATTACCTCAACACGAGGGCCCGAACCCAGGTGAACCCCTTGTGCGATCTCATCTCTGATACTTTCGGCCGCGTTTGCCACTCTGCCGAGGGTACTGACGTGTTTTCGAACCGACAGTGGGCGCGTGACGGTGTAATACGCCGGGGGTAGCTTCTCCGAGGGGAGCCCGACAAAAGGACTACCACAGGGTCCCGAAGGCCCACCAAGAATTCGGCGACAAGAAGGAGCCTAGAGGCTTGGATGAATAAGGCCATTGGCCAGGGGTGTTACCAGTCGAAGTGCCGGGTAAATGCTCGATCGTTACCTCCTCTCATATCCAAGGTTGTATTAGTTCATGTTAAGACTATTTAAATATACAATATAATTTTTTTAGTGCTAGAAAAGAAAAATAAAAGTTAGACGTCATTTTTGCATATTTAAAACAAATTAGGATGTTACATTGTAACCCTGCCCTGTACCACCATACTAAGGCTTGGTGTCGTGTCATGAAGTAGACATGCCTAGAACTCCAAGGGGACCTTGTTCTCAACATCCGAGGAGTTCCAAATGACTCGGAGTCGAGTCCATCTTATCGACATTATCGTCTCCTACTATTTTGTCTGAGCGCTATGGGGCGGTCCTACACATGTCCACTAATATAGTGTCGGAACCGCTACTATCATCCCTAAGCTCTGATCATATCAAGGATGACAACAACACCGTACAAGCACGCACCCACGGAATCAAATGGCTCTGAGTGGTCTGCACCATAGTACAAACTCGTTCGCTCCCTTTAATTACTGTATTTTCTGGATCAAAGGTCGTGAGATAGCATAGAGTGAAATTGAAGGAAGCAAGGAAAGAACTGGGGAGAAAGAATGCTCACGGTACTACTGGGCTTGATCCTCCACCAAGGCAAGCAAGCTTAATCGCTCCCATCATTCTTCTCGGCCAACCTGACGCCTGTTTGCTTTTACTTAGACAACTGATAGAAACCCGATCCAAAGCAAATAAGTATTTCCCACCATCTTCAAACTAGAATGGATGAGGTGAATCATTTAATGTGCTACCAGAATAGAAGTGATTGAAAACAATAACAAGACATGTACACAAAACTCATAAGCCGGGAAAACTGTAAAATGATATTTTTTTTTTTGCGTTGTGTTGGCTGTGTGCATCGATCGTGCTATGCAAAGGCCGGGCATTCCTTCAATATGGTTGTATCCAGTGGCGGAGCTTCCTTAGGGCCAACCATTGATTGAATGGCCCCTCCTACATGGTTTCTATCATTAGCACTTAATTAGACATAAATGATGGAGTTTTTGCCCAATCATTGATTGAATGACCCCTCCTACATGGTTATGTCATTATCACTTAATTAGACATAAATGATGGAGTTTTTGCCCAATCATTGATTGAATGGCCCCTCCTACATGGTTAGCCCCTCCTATAATTTTGATCAAGCTCCGCCACTGGTTGTATCACCTCAATATATCAATTGAATGAAATGTCCTTTATAAAAAAAAAGACAAAATATACTTTAAAGCACACAACATAATAACTTTAGAGCCATGCACGGTCGAATCGCACAACATAACTTATAGTATAGCTAATCGATAGTACACTTGAACAAACTGAACGTACACATCAAAGTTTTGGTTGGTCGTGTCCATCCTGGACCTCTTTTAAATCATGAATGGACACGTCTTTAGATAAACAATGCCTAGTAGTCCTTCAAGGTAAAAAGGAGGATTCAAAAAGCCATCCCCATCTCGCGATATCACCTTTGTCTTCGACAAGGGTGGACCAAGCAACACCAATCTCTAGCTCAGCATCATCAACATTAAATTTCTTCTGGCTGAAGCCGTAAGCTTTGGGTGTCAAGGAGATATGCCCTTGTGCAGTGATAAAACCCGATAATGAGTAGGCCTGTACCACAACTTTCATGCTTCCCTGAAGTTGTACGGAGACCACACGCCTCAATAGATCAAGGTATCCGAATGAACCCTTAGGCATTGCCAGTTTACCAGGATCAAGCAGCACAACTTCACCGGAACGCGCATTAGCAACATAAGTGACTTCATTTTCAATGATCTTGTGTGAGTATGATGTTGTCGAGCAAGCTACTCGGCATTGAAGATCAAAACGACACCGTGTCCCTTGTTTGACCACAGGATGCTGCAGACTGTGGCCTGGACCGTCTCCACAATCTGCTCCATGCATAATTCTATTTTGCAGAAGCAGTTCTCAAAGCAAGTGGTATGCACGCCAGGACCAAGTGGGTGTGACAGTGCGTCGCGCTTATCAACGGTCTATCTCGAGACATTGCTCCACGTTCAACTCGTAGCTGAATTTCAAAGTCAACAGGTTCCGTACGCAGAATGGCACGAGACGGCCCAATCAAGCGCAGAAAAGGATTCTGCAAACATTCGCCAATATATAACCCCATCGTCATTAAGTAGTAAATCGACCCAGGCAAAGGCATATGCTAGCAGCATCAATACCCAAAAAAGAAAATGTAAAAGTAAAGATACTATACGTACGCGTCGATTGATTATTTGTGGCCTTCTCCTACTGCGAGAGAAGAGAAGGTTGCGGTTATGATCGACGGAGTCCCGGCAGCAACCACGCCGTACACGGATAACGGCCACTCGAAGCCGCCTTTGATCTCGGCGAGCTTGACCGAGAAGATCTGCAGGGCCGTGCCCACGACGCCATCATGCACGCTGGGTTTAGGCGTCAGGTGTGTCAGGTGCATGGAGCTCACTTGCGCTGCATGCACGGAAGCACCAAGGTGAACGACCATGAGTTAACCCTAAACGAAATTGAGTAAGGATGCATGCATGTTAGACGTTGACGTTGTGTTTGCTTACTCATGTCTTCGAAGGAACCGCACCGGCAGGATGACTCGGATCCCCATCGATTTTCCCAGCTACTCCTGTCCTGTAGTAGGCGAAATCCTCCTCCTCGGCCGCCATCTCTTCCTTCTCCGCGGCCGCATCGATCTCGTCATCGTCATCAACCTCCAATTTTTCAAAAGATGTTGGTAGTTTGTCCATGGTGGACTCGTCGCCCGATCTGACCGCCGGACCAACCGCCTCGGTGTTGGTCTGCTTCTCCGCCGCCGCCATCTGTTTCCGGCCGGCGATTGTTGGTTTCAGCGTCTTGAACGATCGGTCGGGTCGACTAGTTCCGGCTGATTGATGATCCGCCGACGGCCGGTGGCTTTGGCCTAAGCAACAAGCTCACCTATGGTACGGAGCTTGATAAATTTCTGCACCTTCCGTAAATATAGCCAACACCTAGTCGGTTGCAAATTCCTCCGGTTTGTACTAGTCAAGCCGTGTTTAACTCTAGCACCTAGCAACAATGTCGTCAATAACAGGCAGCCCGGTCCACTTTATTAGGGTTTTTCTCGTTCGAACTTTTTTGTTGTTGCAAAAAGGACTCAAATCTATTATAACGGTTCACTAGAAGTATAAAACACCCCAAACATAATAAAACTTTATTTGGTTCTCCATGCCCGTTTCTGGCTTTAATAAAGCCTAAAACCTTCAGAGTGCACGCGCACTAAGCGGAGAGAACGAGCGGCCGGCTCTACCACACACATGTATGAGTAGGTTTTGTCTTCTAGTGCATGTGATTGATCATTAAATGCAGTCAGACTTATTATATCCCATGGACAACAAAGCAGATTCACGTGTATTTATTCCGGTTCTTCAATTTTTAAAAAGTCATATCTTTTAAACCACGTGTCAGAATTAAGATCCGTCTTCACCGTTGGGTTCGTCGTGACGAGATCTTTGAAACTAGATCCCATATGAGTATGTTTCAATGATTTTTTTTGATGCCAACTTTGATGATATATTTGTGCAACTTTAGTACTATATTGTGCAACTTTAGTACTACATCGTACAACCTTTTTCCAAAACTAATGTTTGGAACTGCACCTTCGTATGGGGTTGCAACCTAGCAACCACGACGACTTTGATGTGCAACTAGTCTATTGCCTCAACGAAAGTCGATGTGCAGCCTCCTCTTGTAATGTAGTCTAGTTGCACACACATTGATGTTTAGTTGGCAGGAAGACTAGTTGCACACACATATGATCAGTTGGCTTGTAATTTAGTTTAGTTGCACAAACATTGATATTTAGTTGGCAGGACACTAGTTGCACACACATATGCTCAATTGGCACTGCAATGTAGTCTAGTTGCACATACATTGATGTTTAGTTGCAGGACTATTTGGCACACACATATGCTCAGTTGGCGCGACAATCTAGTCTAGTTGCACACACATTGATGTTTAGTTGGCAGGACACTAGTTGCATACACATATGCTCAGTTGCGCGGCAATGTAGTCTAGTTACACACACATTGATGTTTAGTTGGCAGGACAATTGGCACACACATATGCTCAGTTGGTGCGGCAATGTAGTCTATTTGCACACACATTGATGTTTAGTTGGCAGGAAAACTAGTTCGTCGAAACATCCCCACACGGGATCTACTTTTGAAGAGCATGTCGCGAGAGTTTCAAAGGTGAAAACGGATCTAAATTTCGACATGCGGTTTAGAAGATATGCCTTTACAATTTTCAAAACCAAAAATTAATGCAAAGACAAACATGAGGAATATTAATACAACGGTATGCAGTCATTCATCACACGTGAAAAGAAACCATATACAAGATGATTAATTAACAACATGTTACAGGTTTCCTAATCAGGACAAAAGACAGAAGGTTTCCAAAAAAGCTGGCCGCCCAGGAGCGCTAGCGGGCACCCAGCCGCCCGCTAGACGCGTCCTTAATAAAGGAGGGTCAAGGGGAGAGGGCCAACTTTACCCAAGTACCCAAAATTATGGCTCCCCCAAAAAAAAACCTCGAGAGAATCGACCACTTGATTTGTGTGTTCTAAAGTCAAAGGGATTTCTACGTCAATTAAAGGAACTACAAAAAGGGGGAAAAAGTGTTCTAAAACCGGACCTTAGTAAATATCAGGATAATGATATGGATTGTGAATGACTTAGGGGCTGTTTGGTTCAAGCCCTGAACAATGTGCCTGGGGAAAAGTAACGCCTGGGAGATGCCTGAGATATTAGACTATTTTGCCTGGCCAGGCGTGCCACATGCATGCGTGTTTGGTTGCCCTCCTGGCCTCTGCTTTGTCCTTTAGTGTTTAGAATATTTTCAATATTGCCATAGTTCTTTCATTAGTGCCAGGCACACATCCAGGCGTGGGATATCCGACGCCTGTGCTAGGCTGATTACATTGCCTGGGACTGGATACATTATTTTATTCGATTGTTTGCACCAGGCCAGGCTAATCATGTTGACAGGGACGGCTAGGCCAGGCAGCCACATTCTCCACCAGGCACCATCCAAACAAACACCAGGCAGATATCAGGCAGCCTCCAGGCCAGGCCACACACAACGAGGAAGCAATCCAAACTAGCCCTTAGTAAGAAACATTACTTGGAGTGCCTATACTATAACATGTTCGTTAATTAGTATGAATGAGAAAAATCCAAAGAAGTTAGTTCGGATCCATTTTCGAAATAGAAATAAGAAAGAAACTGGATTCCTCCCGGTGCAAAGAAATTATAATCACTCGAAGTATTTTCATTTACTTTTGCAGAGCAATAAGGTATTTCCCATTTGGTAACACTAGAACGAACTATTAATCATTCAAAAGTGCTGCTAGAACAAAACCCGAGTGAAAGAAGCAACTAATACTGCAGAAATTAAAACCAGAGGTCAAGCTAATATATACCTCACACAACATAGCTTTAAAGTTACAATCGATAATAGAAATAATCAGACAATAACATGTAAAGTCACGGTCGAATACCAGAACATAAATTTTATATATATAGGACAATGTTTCCTACAAGCAGTGGTAGTTACCACTACTATGCGTTTTGTATGTTGTATGTAGTATCTATCGAAACCGAGAGTATGTAATGCGTAGTATGTAGTATATAACAATGATTAGGTAGTATATATACTAATTTTTAGGTAGTATGCACCATATTTTGAGTATGCTCTTTTTTACGTACAAATATGTACGCATTTCACAAATATAAAAAAACTATGGGTTGGCCGTGGTGCGCGAGCTCGAGACGGACCCCTGCTTCAACTCGGGACGCGGCTCCGCGCTCACCCGCGCCGGCACCGTCGAGATGGAGGCCAGCATCATGGACGGCCGCGGCCGCCGCTGCGGCGTCGTCTCGGGCGTCTCCACCGTTCGCAACCTCGTCTCCCTCGCCCGCCTCATCATGGACAAGTCCCCACATTCCTACCTCGCCTTCGACGGCGCCGAGGATTTCGCGCGCGAGCAGGTAGTAATGAATTGAGATTCAGTTTTACCTCCGCTGATTATGTTTCCTACCTAGGATGAATGCACCCCAACTCAATAAGGAAACTACTATAAACTGGCAGATTATGCTTCCTGTGCAATGTGTTGAACTTTATTTGCATCAAGAAGAGTTAACTGAGATTAAAGACAATTTTACTAGTGGAATGTGTTGATCTGATTTGGCTTCTAACTTGATGTGTTTGCAGGGCCTGGAGACCGTGGACAATAGCTACTTCATCACGGAGGAGAACGTGGGCATGCTCAAGCTCGCCAAGGAGTCCAACAGCATCCCGAAAACATATAATAAAACACCTGCACCCAGGCCCTCCCTATCTAGCCATCCATTCTGTGCATCGCGATTCATGCAAACATATTTTTCTTTTTGTTTCTATCACATAAAACATGTTTTGAAGTTCAAACCTCTACAGAATGGCAAAGTTTTCTATCTAGAATCTAGGATAAATCGCTCAGATTTTTTTGTCAAATATAAATATACAAATTATGAATCTAGAAAATCATAATTTGTATATTTATGTTTGACAAAAAAATCTGAACGATTTATCCTATATTCTAGATAGAAGGCTTTGCCACGCTGTAAAGGTTTGAAGTTCAAGACATGTTCTATGCGAGAGAAACAAAAAAAGAAAATTTCATATAAAAGTTAGTTGTGTTGCACAGATCTTAAAGCAATATTGGACACCCAGGATAACAGGGCCCGGGTGCAGATGTTCTAAAATCCACGTTCAACAGCATCCTCTTCGACTAACGCATCCCGCTCACCGAGGCCGCAGCGTCGGAGAGCCACAATAACAGAGGCATGGTGATGAACGGGCTGTCCATCAGCATCTACGCGCCGGAGACGGTGGGGTGCGCGGTGGTGGACTCTAGCGGCCACACGGCGGCGGGCACGTCCACGGGCGGGCTCATGAACAAGATGACGGGCCGCATCGGCGACTCGCCGCTCATCGGGCGCCGCACATACGCTGCAGCGGCCACTGCGCCGTGTCGTGCACGGGCGAGGGCGAAGCCATCATCCGCTCGACGCTGGCGCGGGACGTGGCGGCCGTCATGGAGTACAAGGGCCTGCCTCTCCAGGAGGCCGTGGACTTCTGCGTCAAGGAGCGGCTCGACGAGGGATTCACGGGCCTCATCGCCGTGTCCGGGACCGGCAAGGTGGCCTACGGTTTCAACTGCACCGGCATGTTCCGGGGCTGCGCCACCGAGGACGGATTCATGGAGGAGCAAGCAAGCGAAGTCACAGTGGCCGGTCCGAACTCTGGAGATTCTTAATTTTAGTGAAACTCGGGAGATAAGTAGTGTCATGATACCTGTGTCATCCTGCGATTGCCATGTGGTTCTAGTCTGGGATCCCAGGTTATATCAGTGATTGGAAATTGGGAGGAAAAATTATGTGAAAAGTTTCTATGGCGTCTGAAATAACAGGTCTCTATGGTGTTCATGTCATTTTCGATCAAAAAGGAGTTCCCCCCGGCTTCACATTTTATGGAAGAGTGATATACATTAGTACCCCTTTTGCTTGTTTCAGTTTTTACCCACAAATTTGAAATCGGTCAAATTTTGACCCCTTTTTCAAATTTCCCTTCCACATTTTGCCCCATTAAACCCCCCCCCCCCCCCCACACACACAGTTCTCATCAGGTGATGGTGTCCTGAACTAGCCGGGTGTTTCACATATGGGCCGGGCCAAGGACCCCAGAAATGATCAACCGGTGGGCAATGATTATCGGGCCCATAACAACAAAGTGGATAACTCTCAAGACTTGCCGTATACAAGACTTAGATCGTCTTTGTCGCGACTATCCCTAGATATAACCGACTTATGTAAACCGCAGGCACCCCCGGCATATATAAGCCGAGGGATGAGGACCGTAGAAAAAACTCTCATACACACACGATCTCGTGGTAGATGTGTATTTTGTATCCCATAAGAATCAATACAACCAGAGCAGGACATAGGGTATTATCTATTCGAGAGAGCCCGAACCTGGGTAAATCGTGTGTCACTGTTACCATCGTGTTAAGAGTACTAGTTCGGGACCCCTACCCGAGATCTACTGAATTTCATTCATAGCCCATGTAGGTCCCTCTCTGTAGTCGGCGGTTCGATGGCATGCCTTCAGATCGACTATTAGGTCGGCTGCGGCATAATTTTCCTGCCGTAACAACTTTTCGTCTTTGGCAACATCACCATCCATGCCGATTCGACCGGCCACCTCGGGCAGATCAAAACTTTTGTTCCAGGGCAGATCCTCAAATTGTGGAACTTGCAATACACCATGGATTCCAGCGGTGAAGTCGCTTTTAAGTTGGTGCCATACCAGATCAAATATCTGAAGTAGGGGCGGAGGCAGGGGTGCTGGCAGGGGCCTCCCCCCCCCCCCCTACGCTCTCACAAATACAATTGTATGTGCTTCTAACCCTCCATTTGTCAGACAAAATTAGCTAGATTTAGGTGATTTGGCCCCCTCTAATATTACATGACATGTTTGCCCCCTCTAACATTACTGACATTGTTGACCCCCTCTATATTCAGTTTCTGGCTCCACCACTGATAAGAAGGCGCACCATGGAGGAGAAAAAATTAAAATACAAAACTACAATATACAACCATGCCTTATGCTAGATGAAATCAACTGAAGAACAAGGTTGACAAATTTGAACTATAAAGTTGACGGTCAAGCAACCATAAAAGAAGGGATCACGTATACTCTAGATAAGTTGACGGCGAATAAGAGGAGGCGATGACCTAGAATCTAGGTGGGGTAGTTCCCTTCATATTATTTTTCTGAAATAGATATCTAAAATCTCATGTTATTTTGCTTGAATTAGATACTTTATTGACCATGGTGGAGTTTTCTCTTTCGCCAGCTCAAAACGATATCTTTCGGACATGCATGTTGTATGATATTTGTGCTGGTATATATCGGGAAATATTATTCATATTTGTGAGATCTCAAATGGTGTTACTCCTAGTGAAGAACTACTTCTGGTGTGTTCCATATGCTCGTGAAATCTTGTATTGCCTCGAGAACATGCAAATCAAAATGAATGGTTTTTCTACCCACACTAAACGATGAACAGTAAATTAAAAAGGCAATGCTGGCACCGATCAGCCGACCCAACTTTCTGTAGGCCGAATCCAGGCCGCGTGATCAGATCTGGCTCGGCCGTTTGGTCTGATTCCATCACTTCTTCCACCTTAGGTAGAAGCAACAGCGCCCCAGCCCCCGGGAGCTTCGTCGCCCGCCTGCAGCGCTCCCCAGCCATCGTCGTCGTTGGCAGCACCTCAACGATTTTGATGCCGGTCATCCTCCCGTCACCTGCGGTTGGTCGTCCTAGCCACCGGTTGCAGCAGGTTCATATTTCCTTCAAAATCCATGCCTCCATCCTAGCCACTGTCGCCTATCGCATCTTGCGGGCTCGCCACCAAGCCGTTCCAGCACCTTCGCTTGGCGGTCCCAGCACCCCCACCAAGCCGCACCACCTTCGCCAGGGATGCCGGCCCCAATCCTGCCGGGGAGGTGCACGACAGTGATGATGTCCACCAAAAGGATGCGCGTGTGAGCAATCCATCCAGGTGCCTCCCGATTAATCAGATTCACCATTTGAATCCTCCGCGCCAAGAGCGCCTGCAGCCTCCCCCCTAGAGTGCTCAAGGTTATCGGCGAACTCTTCCCGAACTGGGATCCTGTGGGCGCTGGAGTTCAAGAAAAGGTCTAATTTGATGCGATGTAAAAAAAGACTCAAAAACATTCATGGGCCCTCGCCGTTGGCCACCCCGTCCCCGGCACCCACCTACCTCTGTCGACGGCCACTCTGGCCTCGATATCCACCTCTCTGCAACCTCCCTCCTCCCTCTCGCCGTCGGCAATGGAGTCTTCGCTCCTGTGAGATCCAGTGGCACGCCTCCGGCCCCTCCTTAGGTGATCTGCCGACAACGCGGTCCTACCTCCAGGCCCTGCGCGGAGATGAGGTGCTCATGACTTTCGAGACCTCTCCTCCTCGCCACCAAGGCACGTATGTTACGTACACGAGGCATTATGTATGTATGCATGTATATATACCTGTCCTGCAAGAACGACATGTCACCATTGAGGGAGGCACCGACTTGGCTATAGCACATTTAGAGCACCAAAGAGAGGGTGCGCTCAGTGCCACTCTCCATTGAGTGCCCCATCATGACGGTGTTTGGTAGCATTCTCAACCTAGTATGGTTGTTCTCCTCACGATACATGCTGAGTGTAGACATGCTAAGTACATGCATTTGATGTTGTTTGGAAGTGGTGTATGTGTTGAGACATGCCGAGTTAAGACTTGATTTGGCAGCCTGCATCTGTTTAGACATGGCAGATAATTTTAAATTCAGATTTTTTGAATGATCAACAAAATTTGGAAAATGTGAACAAAAATATTTTTTAAATTTTATACATATTCTGAAAATTTAAACGAAATTTGAAATTTTATACATATTCTAAAATTTAAACATTTTTGGAATTTTGATTTTTAAATATTTAAACAATTTTTAAAAATATGAGAATCTGAAAATCTAATTTATTTTTAGAATACCGAACATTCTTTGAAAAATGGAATTTATTTTAAATTCTATTTTTGCTTCTTCTCAAAATCTGAATTTTTCTGATATTCTGAATATTTTTGAAAATTTACCAAAATTTGAAAGTCTAATCATCTTGAAAATTAAACAAAATTTGAATTTCTAAACATTGTTTTTCAAATTTTCAATAATTTTTGAAAATGTAAAAAATTTCTTGATTTTTTTTCTAAATTGAATTTCAAAACATTTTTTTAAACACGTCGTCGCTCGCTTTGCTCGTGCATGCTGATCAGTGAATTATTGTATTCTCTCTTCATACATGGCACGAGGGTATTTGAGCTGAGCTCGTGCATGCGTGAGAGGCCCCGTGCAGGCTACCAGACACACAAAAGTGGGTTGAGTAGAGAACCTTTGCCCTTATGCACCTCGAGAACATATCTGGTGCACCGGGGCACTTGGTGCTACCGGTGCACCGACCTCCCTTAGCACATTTTCAAATCTTTCATTTTTTTTGGAAAAGTCTAGCACATTGGCATAATATTAATGTATTTTGTCACAAAATTTCGTATCAAAATTTGAAACATAGCTTGAGATGCAAAAAATATAATTTCGACACTGAATAGTACATAACACAAGTTGGGCATTAGATTTGGCCCATCATCACACTGATGTTAAATCTGTCATTTTGGTACCTCAAGCAATTTTTCAAATTTTAATACAAAATTTATAACAAAATACATTGATGACATTCGAATGTGCTAGAATTTTTGAAACCTTTTAAAATATATGCTAATGCGTCCGGTGCACCGGATACGTTCTCCATGCACCCAAACCAAACACATTCATAATTCACAAGGCCTGCAACAAGACCTTTAAACTAAAAATACACCCGGTGATCCATTTTTCTATTGATGGGCTGTGGTCCATTCTTGTACTGAACTACCTAATGCCGTTTGCCAACTCCCGGCCCGTCGGCGCGTCCAGAAACTGCACCTGTTCTTCTCTTGAGGGAAAACGAGTCTGAATGGCCTGCTTGCTGGACATGGACGGGTGTTTTAGTCCCACATCGGAGAGGCTGGCGAATGGCTTCCAGTTTATAAGAGCAGCAGGTGAAGCTTGGAATGTGCCCAAATGGAAGCACACCCGACAAGGCATGAGCCAGATCAGGCTTGTGCCATGGCGGTGGTATGTGCGGTATGCACATTCAGCAACATCAAAAATCATGGTATAGATCAACCCACGGCCGCCATCATCGCTCGATGATGGTACGGCGCATGACACATGCGCCTGGCTATTTTTATTGTTTTTGTCATCTACAAACAAATGTTACCTTGTGAAAGAAGGTGCTGCAACTAGGGTCATCTCTCATCTGTGTGATGCTCACGACCTCCTCCTGATTCAGCTTGTGAAAGAAGGTGCTGCATAACCATCTGAACTAGTGTTACTGAACCCAAATCCAAATCACAGCTTCTCCTTTTGAAAGGGACATACATGGGTCTGCATGCATGCCTGCCTGCCACTGCCAACATGCATCATCTGTCGTCCGGTCCGTTGTAGAGCGGCGATTCTAACGGCTCTTGTGATGTGATGTTTTTTGTTTGTTTGATCGACAAAGGACCGACCCTACTGTTTGCTGCCCGTCAATCGACTGCAATGGATTGGTGGGTGAGATACTGAGATGCCCTTCTTTTTTTTCCTCAAGTAATGGCTGCCGGTGATGCAGCAGAGCTTTGGTTTGGCCTCAGGCCTGCCGGTGTCCGCATGCATGCACTGCATCAGCGCCTACGCTTCCTTTGCTGTGCTGTGCACAGGGGTGGGGTGGGGAGTCGCGACGGCAGCCCGCGCGGTGGGTTTTTTTTTTGAGGGTCAAACGTTGCCGCTTTATTTAACTTGTATTCGGAATCTCATCCGACAAAACAGAAAGAACAAAATCCGGGGGTCCCCAACCAGACCCGACAAAGTTCATCACCCACACCTACTCTAGCAAATTTATGCGCGGCAACATTTGTTGAACGACGTACCCAAGAGATTTTAAACTCCTCGAAAGATCTCAACCTAGCTTTGATCTCCTCCACCAGAGGCCCCGTCGCCCAAAACTCCTTCGCTTCGTTCTGCAGGGATTGCACCACTCCTTTGGAATCCAGTTCGACATGGACTCGTTGCACATTCATCTCCAGTGCCACCTCAAGAGCTCGCCTACAAGCTAGCAGCTCTGCTGTCTCCGGATCAGACACACGGGATGACAGCTCTGGATTTCCACGCTCCCTGGACTAACGACCTGTGCCACTGGTGGAAAAACAGGCTTCCGTCCAGCCCCATAAGTCGCGAAGCTGTAGGAACCGCGACTAATGGGACCTTTAGTCGCGGTTCTGGAGGTGAACCGCGACCAAAGGCCCTGGGCCTGTGGCGCTCGGTGGCCAGCTGGTGCACGTGAGGGCTTTTAGTCGCGGTTGGCAGGACAACCGCGACTAAAGGCCTTTTCGGGCACCTTTAGTCACGGTTTGCTGTGCCAACCGCAACTAAAGCCCTCCCTATATATACCCATCCAGCAGCCAACACTTAGCCATTTGGAGCCATTCTCTTCACAAGTGGGTGTAGGTTTGCTTTTGGTTCCTCTTATGCACATAAGGTGTTTGATGAAATGCCCCAAGAGCATGAAACAAACATGACATGAAGTGTTGGAGCCACACTCTTCGATCGCGGTTAGCAACTTGATGAACCTTTGATGTGTCAATATGCATGTGTGTAGTTCATTGTTTAATTTATATTGTTTGTAGCTAGTTAGTTTAACAAATGCATGATGGTTAATTATATATTTTATATTATAATAATGCAGATGAATCGGCAATGGATGTACGGTAACCGACTCTCCGGCGAGTTCACTACGGGTTTGAAAGATTTCCTCGTAGTGGCTAATGCGAACAAGCGGGGGGGTTTTGTTATCTGTCCATGTGTTATCTGTAAGAATGAGAAGGGTTACTCTTCCTCAAGAGTTGTTCACATGCATCTGCTTCAGAAGGGTTTCTCTTCCTCAAGAGTTGTTCACATGCATCTGCTTCAGAAGGGTTTCATGCCAAGCTATAATTGTTGGACCAAGCATGGAGAAAGAGGGGTTATAATGGAAGAAGATGAAGAAGGGGATGATTTGATCGATGAAAGCTATCTTGCTCATTTCGGTGATACTTTCATGGAGGATCTTTGAAGGTGAAGGGGAAGGTGAAGAAGAGGCACGTGATGATCCTGTTGATGATCTTGGTCGGACCATTGCTGATGCACGGAGACGCCGCTAAACTGAAAAGGAGAGGGAGAATTTGGATCGCATGTTAGAGGATCACGTAAAGGCGCTGTACCCGGATGCGATGATGGTGCGAAAAAGCTGGGCTGCTGCTGGATTTGCTGAAATGGAAGGCGAGGCAGGTGTAGCTGACTCGGCATTTGAAAACTTGCTGAAAATGTTGAAGAATATGTTTCCAAAGGATAACGAGTTGCCCACCAAAGACGTCTGAAGCAAAGAAGGTTGTCCGCCCTCTAGGTTTAGAGGTTACGAAGATACATGCATGCATCAACGACTACATCCTCTACCGCGGTGAATACGAGAATTTGAATGAATGCCGGTATGCACTTGCATTGCGTTATAAGATCAGAGGCGATGACCACGGTGGCGATGTTGAGGGCGAAACCCGGGAAGAGGGTTCCGCCAAGGTGATGTGGTATGCTCCTATAATACCACGGTTGAAACGTCTGTTCAGGAACAAAGAGCATGCCAAGTTGTTGCGATGGCACAAAGAGGACCGTAAGTCGGACGGGGAGTTGAGACACACCGCAGATGGAACGCAATGGAGAAAGATCGACAGATGGTTCAAAGATTTTGCAGGTGACGCAAGGAACATAAGATTTGCTCTAAGCACGGATGGCATGAATCCTTTTGGCGAGCGAGCTCCAGCCATAGCACTGGCCCGTGACTCTATGCATCTACAACCTTCCTCCTTGGTTGTGCATGAAGCGGAAGTTCATTATGATGCCGGTGCTCATCCAAGGTCCGAAGCAACCCGGCAGCGACATCGATGTGTACCTAAGGCCATTAGTTGATGAACTTTTACAGCTGTGGGGTGGTGTCCGTGTGTGGGATGAGCACAAACAAGAGGAATTTGACCTCTGGCGTTGCTTTTCGTAACCATCAACGATTGGCCTGCTCTTAGTAACCTTTCGGACTGTCAAATAAGGGATACAATGCATGCACGCACCGCTTACATGAGACTGAAAGTGTACATTTGCCAAATTGTAAGAAGAACGTGTACCTTGGGCATCGTCGATTTCTTCCGAAAATTCATCGATGAAGAAAGAAAGGCAAGCATTACAACGGCAAGGCAGATCACCGGCGAAGCTCGCGGAACGACCTTGGTGCTGAGGTATTTGATATGGTCAAGGATTTGAAAGTCATCTTTGGAAAGGGTCTGGCGGACAATCAGTTCGAAGGGAGCCGACGGGCACGCAGCCATGTGGAAGAAGAAATCTATATTCGGGAGCTAGAATATTGGAAAGTCCTAGATGTCCGCTCTGCAATCGACGTGATGCACGTTACGAAGAATATTTGCGTGAACCTCCTAAGCTTCTTGGGCGTGTATGGGAAGACAAATGATACAAAGGAAGCACGGCAGGACCAGCAACGTTTGAAAGACCACGATGACCGGCATCCGGAATGGTTTCAAGGTCGTGCCAGCTACGCTCGACCAAAGAAGAGAAGGTCATCTTTTTGAATGCCCGAGCAGTATGAAGGTTCCGTCTGGATTCTCGTCCAATATAAAGGGAATAATAAACATGGCGGAGAAAAAGTTCCAAAACCTGAAGTCTCACGATCGCCACGTGATTATGACGCAATTGCTTCCGATTGCTTTGAGGGGCTCCTGCGGAAAATGTTCGAGTAGCCATTGTGAAGCTATGTGCATTCCTCAATGCAATCTCTCGAAGGTAATCAATCCAGAAGTTCTACCACGGTTACGTAACGATGTGATCCAATGTCTTGTCAGTTTCGAGTTGGTGTTCCCGCCATCCTTCTTCAATATTATGACGCACCTCCTGGTTCACCTAGTCGAAGAGATTTTCGTTCTCGGTCCTGTATTTCTACACAATATGTTCCCCTTCGAGAGGTTCATGGGAGTATTAAAGAAATATGTTCGTAACCGTGCTAGGCGAAGGAAGCATCGCCAAGGGCTATGGAAATGAGGAGGTAATTGAGTTTTGTGTTGACTTTGTTCCTGACCTTAAGCCGATTGGTCTTCCTCGATCGCGCACGAGGGGAGACTAAGTGGAAAAGGCACGATCGGAATGAAATCAACGATATGTATGGACGGCCATTCTCATGAAGCACACCACCTGTCTTGACCAATTCCAGCTTGGTGGCTGCATTTTGAGAAATACAAGAATATTTTACGTTCTGACAACCCGGGGAAGCCTGAATCCTGGATTAGGAAGGCCCACATGGAGACTTTCGGCAGTTGGTTGAGAAAACATTTAATGAATGACAATGATGTTGTAGATCAGCTGTACATGTTGGCCAAGACACCATCTTCGACTATAACGACTTTCCAAGGGTACGAGATAAATGGGAATACATTTTACACGATCGCCCAAGATAAAAGAGCACTAACCAAAACAGTGGTGTCCGCTTTGATGCAGCAACCGAGAATGGGCAAGAGGTCACATATTATGGTTACATAGAGGAGATATGGGAACTTGACTATGGACCCTCCTTTAAGGTCCCTTTGTTCCGGTGCAAATGGTTCAAGCTAACGGAGGTGGGGTAAAGGTGGACCAGCAATACGGAATGACAATGGTGGATTTCAACAATCTTGGTTACCTTGACGAACCATTCGTCCTAGCGAAAGATGTCGCTCAGGTTTTCTATGTGAAGGACATGAGTAGCAAACCGAGGAAGCGGAAAGATAAGAAAGCGATCAAGACATCATGCGATGATTCAAAGCGCCACATTGTTCTTTCAGGGAAAAGAAACATCGTGGGAGTGGAGGACAAGACAGACATGTCGAAGATTATAATATGTTTGCTGAAATTCCGCCCTTCAAAGTGAACACCGACCCAAGCATTAAGTTAAATGATGAGGATGCTCCATGGATACGGCACAATCGTAAGCAAGCAGGGACACAAGGAAGAAAAATGATGTGTAATAATTTATTGTACCAAACTTTGTTGAATGGATCATGTGAATTATATTACCCGTGATGTGTTTGGTGTCCATTTTGAATGATTCGAGATACCACTGATGATACATGAAATTTGGAGTGATTTAGTCATACTCCTGCCTAGGCGTATAATATGCATACTCGTAGTCTTCATAGCCGCCGTCGTCGTTGTCTTTAGTGGTAGTCGCCTTCTAAGTTGCCGCCGTCGTCGCTGCTTTGTCGTCGCTGCTGTCGTCGCTGTCGTCGGGCGGCGCTCGTGGCTCGAACTGAGGGTAGCGCAGGCGGGGGATATCGCCGGCCGTGATGTAGTCCATGACGCTCTGCAGAGTCCGGCCATACCACCAGTCAAACAGACTGTTGACAGACCTTGACATCGCCGAGCGTACCGTACTGACACATCCATGTACATCACGTTGCCTGTGCAAGTCTACTTCGCATCATCGCCGGCGCCCATGCATGCCATCCCGGCGTTGATCCAAAATCAGTGGACCAGCAAAATCTCCGAACTGGCCCTGAGCAAAATCAGTGGACTTTGAGAAAACGCGATGAGCAACAACGGTCAACGGCCAGCTAGTATGCACTAGTACTATAGATTCCAAAGGAGGGGATTAGGAGCAACATCGTCCCGATGGGGAGCAATGCAACTAGTAGTAGTAGTCGATCTAAATCCTCGTTGGCAATTGGAAACCGTTTCCAATCATTAGGAGCAACAGACGCTACCTGTATTTTTTTTTACCAAACATTGACAAATGTTTAATTGCTTGCAAAGTTTCTTCACAAAATGACATTCGTGAAGACGTGGTTGTCTGTTGTCCTCGCCTCCCTCTCCGTGTGTGTTGTCCTCGCCTCCTCTCCGTGGCCTGCGTAAATGCCGCCCGTCTCGCGCTCTACCGCGACACCCTCTCCCACCCTTCCTCGCCTCCTTTTGCCACCGCCCTTTCGCCACCGCCACCGCCACCGCCCCTTCTTCACTTAATTAATTTGTTTTACTACATGTTTTCAGGACTGACATAATGGCGGACGATAGAGCTGACCCGATTATGGACAACTATGATCCGGACGGTGAAGCACATATGTTCGGCATCATAAACGGCGATATTCAATATGTGCCGACCGGAGAAGAAGAAGATGATATCTCTTCTTATCTGAACCTTGACGGTGAAGATGAAGGGCGCCGTCAGCAAGAAGATGTCGAAGAAACGTCGATAAACGACGATTTTCAAATGGAAGTAGCAACCACCTCCGCGCCGAGGTATATATATACATTGAGCCTCTAGTGATACAAACTAACTGATTTGAATAAATATGTGTGTACTAACGCCGCGACTCTCTTTCTTATTTTAGCCCTCGGCGGATCGTCGAAACAATCGAGTACGTCGTCAAAGCGTGGGCGCAACCAAGACGATGAAACAAGGAGAAACATGCACCATCGAGGTTGTCGACGTGCAACGGCAGGCCGCTGGAGCCCCGCAAGAACGCCACCAAGTTTGTCAGCCAATGCGGAGCCATTGTTAGAGACAACGTCTCGATCACCGTCGAGGAGTGGAATGAGCCAAAGAAGGCACGAATTGATGGTTTCACTTTTGTCGATAAGAGAACAAAAAGATTGCTTCAAGAAGCTTATGGAACATTTCGTTCTACCTCCGGAATACAACAAATTCGATGAGGAGGGTAACAAGATTGAGGAAAACAAGGAGAGGAGGAGGCTAGTCAAACAGTTCGCTCTTCATAAGATGGCCGACGCATTCCGGAAATTCAAGCAAAATCTAGCCCGTGACTTTGTCAAGCAGAACAAGACTCCGGATTTCAAAGGACAATATGAGAAACTGAAACATGATTGGCCAGAATTTGTGAAGCAAAAGAAATCGGAGCAGTTCATTGAAATATCGAAAAAAATAAGGAAAATGCGGCTAAGAAGGAGTACAATCATGTTATGGGGCCAGGAGGGTATCGCATTTTGGTGCCTAGGTTGGAGAAGATGGAGAACGAGATGAGGCGCGAGGAATCCGTCCAGTGCGGAGGAGGATGGGACCCAAGGGCCAAAAAGCTGGTGGTACGGGCATTGGGGAACGCTGAACCCGGAGACAGGGGAGTGTGTTTACCGGGGCAAATTAATTAAACCCACCCAAGCCCTTATTGACGCAATGAAGGATGCTCAACAGGGGAAGATCAAGTTCAACAGAGAGAACGACGCGCTGACAAAAGCCCTCGGGAATCCTGAACACGGAGGACGTGTACGAGGCATGGGGCACATTCCGTGGAAAATAGGGTTCCCCCAGAACGATGACCCGTCTGATTCTGAAGCCGTAAGAGAAAGATGGATCGGGAATCAGATGTTGTGGCGCGGTTGGCATCGGAAATGGATGTGATGAAGAAAACCATGAGTGTACTAGTAGCGAAAGAGATGCAGCTCGGGTGCAGCATGAAGATCATCCAGCGGATCTCGGAAGCCAAGAGCGGAGAAGCAGCGTGGCTTCCACGGAGGCCCCACCGGCTGGTGCAGATGCACCGACGATCGAAATTACTGCACCGGAGCCTCCGGTGGTCGAAATTACTGCACCGAGCCTCCGGTGGTCGAAATTACTGCACCGGAGCCTCCTCGCTACCCGTGGGCGATATAAAGGAGATGAAAGAATGTCATCTGTATTATCCTATCGGGAACATGTCCATGAAGGTAGCCATCGGCAGTGCTTTACCATGTTTATCTGAGCACTCCACCACAACAACCCCATTCAAGATGGCTATGCTCGTGTCACGGTGGAGGACATAGTCCAAGGGTTTGAGGACACGGAGATTGACATTGCTACACGAAGGGGAGAAATGACTTGGAGATGTCAAGCGCCATTTCATTCTATGGCAAAAGAAGTTTATCAAGTTTCCAGGCGAGGCGCCAAGGACAACAAGTCCACCCCCCTACGGTGGTGGTGGTGGCGGTGGCGGTGGTGGTGGCGGTTCACCTACACCTCCGTCACGTCAGCCGACGCCGCCCCGATCCCACAACGTCCGGCGGGTGATCACCGCCGCCCCCGATCCTCGTCGGCGGGTGATCGACGCCGCCCCAATCCACCTCCGACAAAGAAGCGAAGCAGTCTGGATTATTAACCCGGACCCTTATGTACCTAAGACCACAAAGGTACCGGAGCCATCATCAAGCCTCTCCCCACAAGGCCTTGGGAACATAGTGCCGAGGAAGTCGACGCTGCCGCTGCTGCTCATTATGAGAAATGGAAGGCGGACTGCAAGAAGAAAAGAGAGCCCGAGCCCAAGCCAAGATATTACGATGAGCAAAAGAAGTGGGCTAAGTCATTTTTAGCACACCGTCCCAAGTCATGAAGAATCTGCCTAACGACTATGCATGTGAACTTGGCGAGCAGGCACTCATGTTCAACGAGAACAAAGAGCGGAGAAGGCCGAAAGTAAAATAAGCGAAACAAGTTGCCCAGCTCGGGAACAAAGTAAACAATCGATTGCCCGCTTATAGTGGAAGCCCGGATGCCCCGAGATCATACAAGCTGCGACTGCACATGGATTGATCAGAACGAAAAGCGAGAACAAGCGGCCAACTTAGGTATTACTCTTCGTGAACTGTTAGGCCTTGATGAGGCGCGGTGAAGGAGGTAGTAATTACATATGTCAAGAATGGGCCTCTCGTCTAGCCAGCGCAGGAAAATGATCTACCAGACCAAATGAAAGGTTTGCTGAATTGTTACAATGGTTACATAAAAAATAAAAACGCCAAAGAATAAATTTATGCGGAAGTTAGACATTAGCATCACTTCAAACATTACTATGTACAAATTGCACGAGTGAATTGTTCCAGCTTTTCAATCTGCGCGAGCTCGACAAATCTATCATCGGTTGCTACGTTACGTAAGTGATTTATTAATTTCTACCCCATCTCGTTCATATTGCCTGCACTATATATATGTCCTAACTATATTGTTGTGTCCGCTATTATACATGCAGAATGAAGATTAAGGAATGCAGAGTAAGGAACATCCATGATGTTGGGTTCATTGACCCACACATCGTTAATGGACATGTGTTGGAGCGTCACCCCGCCGACGTGGAGGCAGACCTGTGGCAGTTTCTTACAAAGCAGGAACTCAAAAGTGATATTCTATTTCCTTACCATTTTGGGTGAGTGTTTCTGTCTTGAGCACATTAATTCTCTTTTGTTTACTCCATGCATGGTATGTGGCGGCTAATCGATGAGTTATGCATGACGTCTGTGCATGTATCGTGGTCCGCAGGTTCCACTGGATTCTGCTAGTAATTAAAGTTAACACCTCAGAATGTCTCGTCCCACGACTCTCTGAATATGGATCCAAAGCTTTGGGCCGACATGAGAAGAATGCTGCAGAAGTAATTATTTTCATTCATTTGCGCTCTATATCGATCGGCCTATTTCGTTCATTTCCTAATATCAAGTAACTAATAACTCTCTTGTTCACTTAATTTTCTTTTGCCTCGTAGGGTTTGGAGACGGTTCGTAGATACAAAGGTCGGTGAATTCAAAAAGAGCTAGAATTCAAAATGTTAAAGCCTAAGAATGCTTGGGGATATTCAGCCACCGGAGACCAATCTATGTGGATACTATGTTCGTGAGAGGATCCGGAGATACACCTCCGAGCGGGTTCCGAGTGATACCAATGCTCGGAGGAATAACCTCCGGATGATGCTTAGTCTAGAAGCTCGCTTCCGACCACTTCAAGAGGAACTAGCTGGATGGTTCAGCAGGAAGTCCTCCATCCTAAAGGAGAACACTATTACGAGGACGTAGAACTTTATATGGATTAAATCATGTATGGAAACTTGTTCAAAATTGTATATGGTCATCCGATGATATTGAATATATATTGTATATTCCTCTTGAATTCTTTTTGGTTCTAATTTCAAATTTATTTGAGATTGTACATTCATATGCATGTATGTAGTACCGTAGAATATATGAAACTCCTTCAAAATTAAAATAAAGCACAAAAGAAATAAAACAATACAAATTAAACAGAAAACAGGTTTAGGGGGTGGCTAAAACCCTAAACACATGGCGGCCTTTAATCGCGGTTGGCGGAAGAACCACGACTAAAGGTCCTCCGCCTGACGGTCACCGGCGCCCACGTGGACGGGCCTTTAGTCGCTGTTCTTAGCAGCCGCGACTAAAGGTGGGGGGATTTAGTCGCGCTTATTTGGTCGCGGTTGCGCAACCGCGACTAATGGCAGTTGCGAACCGCGACCAAAGGCCTTTTTTCCACCAGTGTGCCATGGCACAACCCATCCCCGTGACGGAGCCGTCCACAGACCCACGCGCGTGGCATACGACACTGTGCACCACATATTCGCTACCGTAGTTTTCTTTTCCGCGGGCCTAAACTGTTGTGCTAGCTGGACTTTCTCGCATCCCAATGGCACAACGGACGACCAAGATTTAGAGTGCAGCTGAGCGTGGGCACCAAAACGCTCTGTCCAAAATCAATGGCTCAACGCAAAATACACCATCATGTGTACAATGGCACCCACACATATCCTCACAGTTTTATTTTCTTGAGCTGGTCTGACCGACATGTGGGCCAACGAATGGGCATGTACGCCACATCAGCAGGAGCACAAACCGTGATAGTCCGGATGGTGTATATTAAAAAAATGCTAGGCCCGACTAAACCCGCTTGGTCAATCCGCGACAGTTTCTGTGACAGTAGCTTGACGTCCGTCATCAAGGGCCTCTTGTTTTCGGGCCCAACCGCGGCTTACAAATCGGTGACGGTACTCGTGACGGGTTTATGTTTTCAGTCATAATCCATGACGGATTTCTGGAACGTTAGCATGAATCCGTCATGGACTAACAGGTTTCTTGTAGTGCTATCCCCCGCGGTGACACAGACGAGCCTATTGGCATCGCATACCTACCGTTATAGATCCATGACCATTGACGGCAAACAAAACCTCTATGTATGTGACAGCATTGAAGAGGCTGAACATGCCGAGGCCATCATGGTGGTAACAAACGGGACGGCCAAGGGCGAGACATCCATTTCTAGAGCCGATGCAACGCGCGCCCAAAGGGATGGGTTCAAGGTTGAAGGAGCGACGCATGGGAAGCGAGGCTGTGGCGGGGTAGCTACCGACACTGTCAAGGACGATGACCAGCGACGGGGACAACGGCACGAGAGCACAACGCCACGTCGTGCTAGTGTTACACTTGAGATCATCGAGGTTGGCGTTGATGCGGTAGAGGAGATCCATCGGCAGGCCAGCACAGTGCGACATGGCCTTTGGCGGATTCTGTTCAGAAATGTTGGTTTGAGCAGGAATAGAGGCAACTAGAAGGTTTGGTAATTTTTTGCTTTTGAACAGTGTTGCAGGTCGAAGTGAGTGAGCACACACACTTTATAGAAAATTGCTCTAGTGTCTAGAATGACCAATTTATCGGTTGGGCTAGGATGAGAGATCAGACAAATAGATTAGATTTTTCACCGGGGTCTGTTTATATTGCTGGGATATGTTATTTAATGATGAAATATGTTTATTGTTTGTCAGGGTGTGTTTTTAACTGTTGAAATCTATTCTTAAATGTTGATATCTATTTTAATGTTGATATGTCTTATTAATTGCTGAAATCTTTATAAAGGATGAAATTAAGTGCTAGAATATATATTTTTATTCTTGAGATATATTATTAAGTGCTAAAATATGTTTTTATTGTTGAAATGCCCTAATAAGTGTTGAAATCTTTTCTTCATTTGTTGGAATTCGTTTTTCAAGTGTTGAAATATCTCTTCTTGTAGGTATGTCTTATTAAGTGTTGGAACTTTTTATTGAGCAATTGTCTTATTAAGTGTTGAAATCTGTTTTAATAATGAAATCTCCTATCAAATCTTGGAATCTTCTTTATTGCTTGAATGTCTTGTAAGTGTTGGAACTTTTTATTGAGCAAACGTCTTATGAAGTGTCGAGATCTGTTTTTAATAATGAAATCTCCTATCAAGTGTTGGAATCTTCTTTATTGCTCGAATGTCTTATTTGGGTATGTCTTATCAAGTGTTGGAATCTTCCTATTAGAAATAATGGCACTACCATAAGATATGTTCTTCTAGTGTGAAGCTCTTAAATGAGGTACTCCTCCCAATCCATATTAATTGTCGCTCAAATGGATGTATATAGCACTAGCTACATCCATTTGAGCGACAATTAATATGGATCGGAGTGAGTACTACAAATTTTAATTAGGCCAGTTAATAGGTACTATATTATTGCTTGATCTTTTCTGCACCGGATCCCCATCTCTCCATCTATACAAGCCCTGTGTTGATAGACCAATCGTGTGTATCTTTTCCCTAGCATTTTCAAACTGCATTAGAAGAGGATGGACAGGTACACGGTTCGCATCTACGGTCTAGCCTTGCTACTGTCTCTCCATCTCCTATGGTCCGCACCTACTGCGCAATGTATGCACTTCCACAAAGAGTTATCAGTTCTTTCTCACCTTTCAGTAGTTGTTGCTTGTTTGTAATTAATCGGTTCAAAATGATCAGTTACCATATCAACGGCTAATTGATTGTTGTACCATAGGTCGGATCATCGAAGAAGACGTGGATGACGAGAAGATCAATTTCCCGCATGGGCTTTGTGTCAACGGTAAACCATGCAAAGATGGATGGCTTTGCTTGTGTTGCCTTGCGAATCTAGAGTGCTACCCGTCCATGGATGCGTGCAAGAAAGACTGTCTGAAACCCTCTCCTGCTCAGATGGTGTCGATGACAATGATCCGTTCTCCTTTACCTGCCCCCTCTCCCACCTCTTCATTAGGTTTAATTTGAATTACCTATATTTTTCCCGGGACCTAATGGATATTGTGTGAAAAAATAATTTTGAATAGAAGTATCTCATACATCAGTTGTTGCAGTTATATTTGACATGTTGCATCAATCGTCTTTTTTTGTTACCAATTATTGCCGGTAACTCAGCTTTTCGACTACTCAACGCCCAGCGAGGATGCCCGGTCATTTTTTGTTAGTTTTACACTACCACTTTGGCGGTCCTGCTCAAGATAAAGAGTGTTGATTATCGGTATTGTGTTTTGGCCAATCTATCGCTCCAAAGATTTTTCTGTGTGTTGAAATTGATGTTGTGCCATGTTTCCGGTGAATCAAGATTAGATGGTAGCATCATTAGCTTGAATATATTAGCAGAAATATCAGCACACTTGTACGTAAAGGTGCTCTAATTTAAATGGGACTGAGCATCAACAGCACAACAACAAAAAGAAACTGACAGTCCCCTTCTTGATAGATACATGAACAGCATCTTGTACATGGATTTCACCGGAACCAAGACACCGCATTTCCTGTGATCATGTCTATGGGTTTTGCATGTCCAACTGCACCTGCTTCCTCAACCTAAAAGTTTTTTTGAACCCAAACGCAAGTGTCAAAGAACTCCCGGTGCATGTTTCTTACCAACATTCTCAGTTATCAGAAAATTAAGATAAATTTGTTTGTACGTCACATGGCAACATACCAGCGTTGCGACGGATATATCAGAATTAGTAAACCCTAACAAGAGGATGCAACACAAGGATGCAGAGAGTCTTTGACAGATGACTTCACCAAACTCTAGTTACAATAAGAGCCACCCTCCAAGACTCATTCCTGGCCTCAGATCCTAGATTGACAGGAAGCTTCTCTCTACTTGCTGTTTCTACCTTCTCGATGCCCAGCCAGACGGGGCTTCTTTCTACATTCCCGACACCACAAAAGGGAGAACCAACCACCCTACGTCGCCACCGGAGCGAGCCTGACAACATCCCAGGCAACCCTCATCACGCCGCCATGCCTCGACTCCGCCTCCTGGAATGTTCTTCCCGACGCCTCCGAAGGGTGGGGGAGTTCCCTCCATTTCTCAACCTTGAGCTCCGTGACGTCGATGATGCAGGTGTGGCTCTCCGCCAGGCTCTTCCCTTGGGCCCTGCCATCAACCTGGAAGATCTCGCCCCTGCCGATTTCATTCCCTTCGTTGTCAATCAGCACAACGGGGCGGCCAGGCTCGAATGACAATGACCTTGTGAACGGCCGGCTCGTCATCATGTCTTGTGTACTTGGCTCGCTCGAGTCTGGGGTAACCAGCCTGCTGCTGCCCTTGGAGTTGGATAAGCCTAGAGCATTCAGCACCCTTGAAGGCGGCAGATAGCTCTCCTCGCCGGCACTCTCCGAGGAGTCACCCAACTGAGAATTGGCTGGTGTGGATGACTTGTCAGCACCCTCGCCCTCGTATGGCACTCCTCTTTCTTTCGCGATACGAGCGAGCTTAGCTTTTCTGTTGTTCAGCCTAGATAGAATTTAAAAGAAAAGAGGCTATTATTACAAACGGATACAGAATGCAGGCACAAAAGAAAATCTGTATGAGACAGGAATAACTAAATTTGAAGGACTAAGAGTTGGTTATATTATGGAGCAGTACATTCCTAGGAAAGAAGACGGATAATTTCACCTTACCAATTCTTTAGTTGCGATGATGTGATCTCTGCACCCTGAAAAGTAAGGACGCATTTCCATTAATCAGACAAAGCCGAAACTAGTTAGTCAGACCTAATGAAACATTTACCCAACTGAAAAGGCATATATATCATTCGCGGCAAGAAAAAAAGAAAAGGCATATAATATATATTACCTGCCCACTCAGCTTCTCTGCCCATGTCTGAAGGGAAGCGGCATTCTTATGCATCTCGGGCTCATCAACCAGAGCATTCTCAATTTCATTTACCTGCCCGTCGTTCATGATAGTTCGCTTCTTTCCTCTCCTACTAGGCTGCCTCTCATCCTCGTCCTGGAGACAACTTTCCTTGGTAGGTTCTGGTGTTTTGAAATGGTCTACACTTCTGCAGCGTGGGACCTCCATGCTGGTAGCAGTACTGGGACCCGGATAGCCCGCGCTGGTCGTTCTCGCAACGCCAAGATGGATTAGGTTCTGACCGACTGAATTTTGCAGGACCCCACCATTTGTAGTGGCACGGTTTCTTGGAGTCTCATCCCTAGCATTTCCATCTTGTCTCATGGGGGGCGTCGCCATAGACTCTTCAATGTTTTGCACATCCTGCTAGTATCAGTTTTGGATTGGGATCAAATACATTACCAAGTCAATGGCTAATATTAATGTAATCGATAATGTTACCTTAGGAGGGCCATCCATATTGGGATCTGGAACACTAGCCCTTGCTGGCTGGGGCTGCTGCACCGGTTGCAAGTCTACCTTCATTTCTGATGTGACGTCACTTTTTGCCACCTAAAACATCACATCATGAAATCATCTTACATAAGAAAATGAGGTACTGGCAAAAACTTTTGAGTAGACTGCTAAGAAGTATGAACCTGCCACCCAATGCATGGTTCCAGGCTATTTTCTAGTTTACACATTGAGCACACCCGTCACACCAACCATACAAAAGAAACAATGAATTTGCCTGAGGACATTATGCACTTCAAACTATACTTGTAGAAATGTAAGTTACTAATTTTACAGATTATCCCTTGGGAACCAGAAAACAGAGACCCTAAACATAATGCTTTGGTATGATGTTTGAGATCAATGAGTAAAGCAAAAAAAAACCTGCGATATTCTCTGTCCAACTTGCGATTTACACCAACGTTGCAACTTATAAGAAAAATCACTGCAGAGAGGAAAGGTAAAGTTTAGAGAAGCATCAACAAAGAAGTTGTCAGCTGAGGGCAACAAATTCAAACCAATCAGGCATACGGCAAGAAAGGTATAAAGAATATTTTTCTATGTGGCACACCAAGGACCAGTCAAAATGACATTACCCACCTTAATAGTTGCACATCTTCCTCATTTAACAAGTTACCAGGGATTAATGATTTAGCATAATGGGACAAAGATCCTGCAAACCGAGCAAAAGAAGACATAAGATATGCAATGCGATGAATTAACATAATCACAACAAATTGCAAAACAGAAAGACAAGCGACTGTACCCAAGTTTGTACAAACTATGGTGATCTCATCAGCTGCTGGATGGTCCAATGATGGCTTGGGACTCTCTGATAACAAGTATTTCTGAAATTTCTGAAGAAAGAGGTCTCTTTCTTGCTCTGTTAACATACATGACAATGGAACTTGCGTTTAACAAGGTTACACATAAAATCTACAGCGTATCATAGCCACTGAGAGAAGATCTGACCTTCGCATATGTTTGGAACAAAGACGTGCAAATTTGCTATTATTTTCACCACACAGGATGTTCTTGTCTGTGCATATTGTATTGAAGGCATGCTGATAGAGCGAAAATTGCATGAATAGTTAACTTTCGCTTCAGTCAGCATATTTGAAGCAGCTAACAGTGCCAGGTCAGCTGCACCAACTGGATCATAATCCAGATTAGCATCATCTTCCATCACTGGCAGATCGACAGAGCACCAACTTGAGACAAACTCATCATGAGGAGTCGCCAAAATTTGCGTCAGAAAGGGAATCTGCAGAGAAGATGAACGAAATTGAATTAGCTAAAATAAGAGCTTTGCGGTTGCAAAAAGACTATATATAACCCTATCAAGGTACGTATTAAAAGCAGTCGGTTTCAAAGCTTACAGTATTAGTTATGAAGGAAGATCTAAAGTTTGAATCATCAGAAAAGACGTCAACGAGACGCAATGCACTGATAAGCACAGAACCCACGGGGTAACTCTTATCATGGGAACCGCCAGCAGGTTTTTGTTTTCTTCCAAATGCGATCTTCAGCAAATCAAGAACCTGCAGTAATCATTGTGATAAATTTGATAGGAACCAAATGATATTTTCAAATGCTGCAGAAAAGGAGTAATTTCAACCCCAGCTGTGGTCAGACCTAGGAGAACTAACCTCCAGCCCTAGTTGCATGCTCTTTGGCAAAGTGGCGACTTCATCGAGGTAAGAAATACTTTCAGATTCACAAAGTTGTAACAACTACAGAGTATTTAACCAGGCATCAGTTATAAAGGCAACACTGGCAGTATACAGTGGTAGTACTTGAATTAAACAAAGTAATTCAAGACCCATGACAAACTTACGATAGAAAGGATTTTAGCCTTCTGTCTGGAAATGGAAGAAGCAATATCAGTTGATCCTTTCAGCCATTCTGGAACACCTAACTTCAATATCGTAAACGAGAGTGACAGTATACCTCCATTTCTACAGAGCTCCTGCATTTAGTAACTTCTTGAGTCAATATCCTCCGAGGGCATACACGATGTAATGATATACAGAAACAGTAACATATTTGAGTACATACTCACTTCTTTTAGTAGAAAACACAGGAAGATGGATGTGTCACTAAATTAAAGTATTATTCCACACACTAGACTAGTCTAGGTTAATCAGTTAATCTGTTTTCTGGAAATCTTATGCAAGGGGGTAAAACAAGATGGAATTGAACTAAAACTGGAGAACAAGTAATGAGTTTTTTTTGGGAGAGAGTTAGTGTGATATACTTCTGTTTGCATCACTGATCAGTATGCCGAAACAAGTATATCTTGATAAATTATAAAGAAGAAAAGGGGCTCACATTTAGCAGTTTTTCCCTTAAAAATACAAGGAAATGCATTTCAAAAAAAATCAAGGAAATGAGACGCATAGGGATATACGGGACCTTGTTTTTTAAAATACGATCTCGGAATAACTTCTGCTGGCACAGTGACAAAAGAAATTGCAATGATGCTTCGCACTGTTGGCATATGAAGTAAGTGAGTTGTGAGTCAAAAGGGCCAACGGGAAAGGCTTTGGTGCCCAATGTTGATAGCCTGACACTCAATAACCTCATATCTTCGTGCAGACTATCAAAGGCTACATCCATAAAGATATCAACCTGACCACAAAGCAGCAAATATTAACAGAGATGAACAGATTGAATACAAAGTACCTAACAGGCAGATCTATGTCTTGCTGGTATAACATTCATATCAAAGGATGCCATAGTGATCCAAGGAGTACACAAAGAAAGAACTATGCGAAGGTCAGGTGTTTGATTTTTTTCTACCGAAATATCTTTCCACTGAGATGTATAAACGAAACAGGAATCAATAACTAAACAGTAGTCAGCAAAAACTTATAAGCAGCGAAGGTTCAGATAACCCAGTAGAATAGCTAAAGGAAGTTAAATACTAACATAATCTCTTAGTATTATATAATAAAATGATGCCTGCGGATAACAGCCTGTAATAATATAGCGCAGAAGTTGACACATTTTAAGAATACTACTAATTTTAGCTCAGATCGGCCTGGGAGCTACACTTGTTACTAAACTGGTTGAACCACAAAACACCACAAGTATAAATGAATTTGATTGGAATCTCTAAGAAAAGAGTTGACACTCCGCAATATGTTACAAATTCTATTCAGGATGAGGACAAAACCAGCGATAAACATGGCATTATCATTTATGAAATCAACTTGCAGCGCAACAAGATTATTACAGAAAAGTTGGCCGTGATGATGAAAAACAACAAAATCTGGGAGTTCAGAAATCAAAAGCAATGCAAAATAGGGGCGAGGTTAAAAAATACTCCCTCCGTCCCATAATATAATATCAAAAAAGATGTTATATTATGGGATGGAGGGAGTAGAATTTAAACATTAACATGTTATAAATTCAGGAAGCTAGTTATATGCTTTTATATTTCACAGTTTCTTCAGAATCAAGCCATGGTACGAAATAATCACCAAATTACCATATGGGTTACCTACTACTTACCTTTGGATGTGCAAGAAGAATATGAACAAGCTCATGCCACTGAGATGAGAAGTAGCTTGTCATCAGATGAAGACTTCCTGCTACAAGTGATGAATGTATGAAGGGAGAAGCGCCGAGATGATCTTCCTAATTTAGAACAATAGCTGTTACCAGAAATTAGTATGAAATGATAACAATTAAGTATAAGCATGCCGCCCTCAATAAATAATTTGGTGGTTGTCGAACCTTCTTCCAGTGGGACAGAACGGATAGCAGAAAGAATATCAGGTCCATAACTTGTTCAGATAACTTCACATCATCCAGAAGAAGCTGCACGAAGATAAACAAGGATTTTGACTCAATGCTCATCTTTTACTCATTTGGCATCTAACCATACAGTAAAAGCAAAATTATTTAACGAATTAAGCTTTATCGGAGAAAGACACAAAGACCATATGATGTGATTCATGAGTCAACTATGACATAGAGAAAGAGAGAAGTCGCAGAATATCAAGATTCAAATGAACAGGGTAAGAAATTCGTATGTGATGAGATGGACGAGCCTGCGTGAAATAACGAGAGAAGTCACCTGCTCGAGCTTGGTGTGGCGAGTTGCTAGCTCAGACAAACAATGCAAAAAGCGCACGCCACGGAGCACATATGTCAAATCTGAACCTCTTCCGATATCCAAACTTACAGCAAGAAGATGGAGAGGAAGCGATGACACAAGCTTCTCCATGTCCACCTGCAGAGAAGACGTGTGAGCGAAAGGGTGGCTGAAATAGGCGTGAACATTGTGAGCGAAAGGGCACCTGCTCAGGACCTCCGGCTTGCGCCTTGGACTGCAAGACGAAGCTGTCGGACTCCTTGAGCATCTCACTAAGTTCCCTAGCGGTCAGCCCACTAAGCTCTTGGACAGCAGAAATCATGTCTATCATCTGCACCCAGCAATCGAAATATAAGTAGTATTCCGGTTTGGCGGTAGTGAGAAAATATTCAAACATCTATCTTGTACATGAAACGGAGAACGAAGATGAGAGCTTACAGGTGAATTCATTATGCGGTCAAGTAAGTGTCTTGAAAGTAAAGGTTATGCTAATAACCAAGATGCTTTCACAAAAATGCAGGATCACATATACATGTTGACAGAATTTGCCCAGGAAATCTGGGATATTAAGTAGCACTTGTGTGGCGAATTTTGTGGAGCACACACATAGTAATCTGTAGTGCTCTCTGCATCTACCAAGAGGAAATCGGCAAAAGTAATGTGCTTGTGCAGCAGATTCGATCGAACCTAACATATTTTTTTTGTGAGCAGTCGGTACAAGCGTAAGAAAAATTCTAGAGGATAATCCCACATGGCTTGTTCACGCTTAATCTCACTAACTAATAATTCATATACGCGCCCATTCCATTGATGATTCAACAAGCGACGCGACGGGAAACAAAGATGTAAAGATTACAGGAAATCTGCACGTACACACATACATCTGACAATAAACTTCAGAAAGAAACCCCCATCCAACCGGGGATCAGAAGCAGCCTAGAGCAGCACGCACGCGGGGCCCAAGCAGACGAAGAAGAGCCGCCGGCCTCACGCCGAAGCCGCCGCGCCGCTTGACGGAACAGGAGCATGGGCACAGGGGTCGGAGATGTGGTGGCGCAGGGAAGGCCCGCGTCCAGGCGCGGAGGCTCGAGCCATGGAGGCGATGCAATTTGGGCGCGGCCAAAAAGATGGTCTCTGTTGGCCAAAAAGATGCACTTTGGGCGCGGCCAAAAAGGTGGGTTCGCCGGCCGGAGGGGTCGCTGGGCTGGGCAAACGACGGCGAGTCCGGAGCGGTGGTGCGGGGGTGTGTGTGCGCGTGGCGGCGCTGAGGGGATCGGATCCAGAGGATGGGTGGGGATCGATTGGGAAGAGGAGCTCCCGATCCCGATCGCTTCGCTAGGGTTAACAAGAGCTTTGGCTGGGCCTTCTTGGGCCGGATTTTGGGGGATGGAAGTTAGGCTAGCTTTCTTCAGGCCCATCCACACTTCATGCTCCCTACAACAACAATAAGAGTGTAACCTTATTACCGATGTTTTATCGTAACTGGCTATAAGAAATGGCGCATGATGGACCCGGAGCAGGCTTTGCATTTGTTTTGCCCGTTGCAACGCACGGGCATTTGTATTAGTAGTAATAATAGCCGAGTATGCGAGGCGGCCCGTTTGGCTTCAACACTGGAGCGCCTTAGGAAAAAAATAGAAAAATATATTTTTCTTCTTCTTCTTCTATTTATCGGTTGTAACCATCGGGAGAACTACTAATCGGTGCCTTCTGCGCCGGTTAGACTACCCACAGTGGGAGTAACATAGGTGGTAACATCACACATCTCTAAGCAAAACAGATGATGCGGCGAGTAATTAATGAGGAAAGAGGAGCATGTGCTAATATAGCTAGTTACTGTAACATCGCACATACCAAGACAAGATGAGTCTACAATTTAATAAATGAAGTGTTGCATGACACCACACATATGTTACTCCCCCACAAGGTTAGTAACATAAACTAGTAACATATGCATGTTACTAGTCTAAGTTACTACGCATTATGACTAGTCTTAGGAGTTTTGGCGTCATTAACCCGCAGCCATGGGTTGGCCCACTCACATGCACCATGTGGTCGCTTCACCTCGGCGGGTTTGGTTCGTCGGTCGACGCTTGACATGTCGACAATTGACTTTTAGTTGACCGGTCAGCCAAAATCGGGTCGATTTTGAAATACATTCCCTCCGGCTATAGGCCGAAACCATGCCCAAGTGCTTCTATAAATTATTTGTTACTCGAAAGCCGGTTGCATTTTTTTACGATAAAGCCGCCTCTATTATGCTCACCATCAACTGATACCAGTTTAGCTTTAGCAGAAGGATGGGGAATTAGGAGCACATGAGGGAAGGAAGTAGGGGGTCATCAAAGTCTAAGTCAATACACTTGCTAGCCAATGATGGATCGTCAAAGATCTGATTCTATTTCATAATACATTCTGCCTCTTTCCTAAGGGATCCAATCAGAAGGAATTTCATCGCTCTGCTCATGATAGTTGGTCGAGTTCCCTTTTCCTTTTTTGTTGAGTTTTGCCTCTCCACCTTTCCTTGTCTCCATTCCGACTTATTCGCTTCTTTGCGCAAGCACTTGGTTCGCCAGCTTCCTGAATCGGCATCATCATGAGAGAGCCGGTGGAGGCTTTCCTCACCTATTTGGTCTTATTTCCTCTGCTCAAACCGTGAGTCATTCATGCAATGTACAAGTACTAATAGCGTGATATGGTTGCGGATCTACCAGGAGATCATTCTTTTGATTTTATCTCCTCACTTAGGTCTTGCTTCTTAATAAAGGGGTTATGACACTCTGAGTCCATTAGTGTTGAAGGAACGGACAGAGACAGGCAAAGACAAAGTACTGATTTGACTATCAATAAAGAGCAGATGCCTAGGAACCAATAGGCAGCATAGGGGGTAAAGCACAACACCTAGGAATAGGAACCAACAACACAACAAAATTATAGGAAATTACCCAGCAAGAAAACTCTTGTCCCTTTTCCTTTCTCAGAAGAAAAATGATGCATGGAATAAAATCCACACTACCAATTCTGAATTTTTGGATGAAAGATTATTATTATTTTTATCACCTTTCATGGTAGCTTCCCCTTCGCTCGAAGCTTGCAATCCTCGACGGTGATGGCATCTTTTTTCTTCTTTGGGAGGAGAGCTATGGATGCCTGGGTTACCCTTCAAACATAAAAGCCATTGCTAGGATAGAACTTTTGACGCCATTTTTCCTATTTTTAAACTCAAATTGATAAATCCACATGGCGAGTAGGAATAGTTTCGAGTTTCTGGTCTGTTTTCTTTTAAGAATCAAACCTCTAATTGGTTTTTGCTTAAAAAACTCGCGAATTCAAAAACTTTCATGGTTTTGAAAGAAGTTCACAAAAATGTAAGTAGTTC